>OZ010790.1:518668709-519909070 GCA_963932465.1 Maratus speciosus | reverse complement strand
TCGGTAGCCGTCATCATTGCAAAATATGTTTGCTCAGAAAAGAAATTTTCTCAAATATACGGTAGGATAAGCGGATTCAATGATAAAGGTTATTGTCTAATATAATTACAGGAAATTTTAGGAAACAGCCAATGTAAAAGAAGCGGATTCAAAGATAAAGTTTATTGGCCAATAGAATTAAAATAGGAAGTTTTAGGAAACGAACAATGTAAGCGGATTTGAAGATCAAGTTTCTTGACCAATAGAATTTCAGGAAAGCAACAATGTGTTAAGAAATTCGAATACACAAACCGTAAAATAAGGAATTTTTTTAATCTCATTGTTTTATAAAAACTATAATAATATCTGGATACAATTACAAAAAAAAATTAAATCAGTAAGCAGTCCCTAAATTTATGTAATTGTACTTATAATTTTAATATAAATTTTTCATCCTCTAATGTAAAAATTCTCATTAGATAATAGCGCAAATCTTAGATACAAATATTTTCAACTTGAAATAAAAATTTTCCTTACACAGGCCTTTCTTAAATTGGCAATACATCAGAGCAACAATGTGTTAAGAAATTCAAATACATGAGCTGTAAAATAAAGCATTTTTTAAATCGCAATATTTTATAAGAAATATAATAATATCTGGACACAATTACAGAACCAATTTTAGAAATCAGTAAGTAGTCCCTCAATTTATGAACAAATGCATGTACTTTTAATTTTAATATAAATTTCTAATCTTCTAAAATAAAATTACTAATCAGATAACAGCGCAAACCTAAGATACAAATTTTAAGAAATTCAAATACACAAACCGTAAAATAAAGTATTTTTAAATTACAATATTTTATTAAAATTATAATATTAATATAGGATACAATTACAGAAGCAATTTTAGAAATCGGTAAGCAGTCCCTCAATTTATGAATAAATGCATGTACTTAAAATTTTAATATAAATTTCTGATCTTCTAACGAAAAATTTTTAATCAGATAATAGCGTAAACTTTATATACAAATTTTTTCAACCTTAGATACAAATTTTCCTTACACAGGCTTTTCTTAAATTGGCAATACTTCCGAGCAACAATTCTTAAGAAATTCAAAAACACAAAATAAAGCAAAAATAAAGCGAAATAAAGCATTTTTAGTTCAGAATATTTTATAAAAATTCTAATAATATCCGGATACAATTACAGAACATATTTTAGAAATCGGGAAGCAGTTCCCTCAATTTATGAATAAATGAATGTACTTATAATTTTAATATAAATTTCTGATCTTCTAAGGAAAAAATTCTAATCAGATAATAGCGTAAACCTTAGATACAATTTTTTTCACTCCCAGAAAAACAATGAAATACTCAATTTACACTCGAAAGGAATTACATATATATATATTTTTTTTTATCCCGAGATAAATATTCTCCCCTTTGTGTATATTTGCAAAAACAAGCACACAACTTTACATTCAATTGCCAAGAATACAAATTTAATTTACACTTGCAAATTTACATAGAACTTCGTTTTCTCTCTGCCAGAAATTTCTCCTCAAATCTATCATTTCCCTTTTGTGAAACTTTTCCCCCCTTTTATACAACTTACTTTTATCGCAGCTTCATTGCATATGTAAGAAAACAAAGCAGAGAAAAAACAAAGTGGCAGTGTTTTCCAATCCTTAAAAAGGCGTAGGGAAGTCCGTTTGAGATAGCCTACGAAAGTAAATGTTTTTTGTTATTTATGCGCATATATAAAGAAATAATAAGAAAAACTGTTTAACAATTCATTGTTTTATGTTTCCGAATTTTTTGCTTGTTTGTTTCAATGTACACATGAATTTCTGAATTGTGCTAGTTCCAATTAAATAAAATATAGAACTCAAGGTTAATCCTTCAATTAACAACCAAAATTAAAAAAAAAAAAAAAAAAATTATGTGCAATTGATAAAATATATATATTTTTTAATTATATAAATCACATTGAAATTACATTATTATATAAAGATGTTTCGTAACACAACATGTTGCCTCATCACTTCAAGCATCTGTCATCAATCAACACAGAAAAATAGCCACAAACAGTTAAGAATTCACTAAAACTGTGTATTCACTCGGTATAGCACAGGATTCAATCAACGTGATCTTTTCCCGGCGCAGGAAGTTCACATTAAAAGAATCCTGTGCTATACCAAGTGAATATACAGTTTTAGGGAATTCTTAACTTGTTTTATACGTGTTTGTGACTATTTTTCTCTGTGATTGAACTCCCCCAACCTCCCCAATTTTGTGCTGCCGACATATATGCCAAACATTGAGTTTTCATTAATTTTTTAAATAGCAATTTGAAATATAGCAAAAATTATAAACTATTTTAATCACAATTTATTTTTTTTATTTTTTTAATTTGACACTGTGTATCCAGATCTAAAAAAAAAAACAAAAAAAAAAACGACAACTGTAATATGTACGAATACATTTTGTATTCTTAGATTGAAGGAAACATTTTGGAAATACAATCTCTTTTTTTTTTTTTTTTTTTTTTTTTTTTTTTTACAGTCTTTTATTTAACTTAAGGATACGCTGGAACATGATAAAAAACTATAGCATTTTAATTAAAACTTTAAAACAAAATATTTACATAACACCACGTACGCTCTAAAATTGGGAGGAGTGAAAAGTTCACTCTTTGAAAGAGTGACAGGCATTTTTACTCTTTTTGGAGTGGATTTTATAAAAATACACTCCTTAAAGAGTGGAATTTTCCACTCTCTAGAAAGGAGTGAAATGTCTCACTCCTGAAAGAGTGACTTACGTATGCATTGCTTATTAGCCAATCAGAGCAGCAAGGCGACGACACCCTTAAAAGATAAGAAAAATGATCACTTTTTTGTCCGCCATCTTAGGATTAACAGATTAGGATATCATTAAAATTATTCTTTATGGAATACATAAAATAAAGGTAAATCTTATTTAATTTTAAACATTTATCCGTGTAGATGTGTGGAATGTTAAGATTATTAGCAAAATAGTTGTATGTTGTATAGAAAAAGATTGATCGTTAGAGTGTTCAAAAGTGTTTGTCTGTTATATTTCTTCATGTAGCGGTTTGAAATATAATTCTTTTACCAATTGAATGCGCACTAGAGATCTGCACGGGCCGGCTCAGGCTCGGGCCGATTTTCACTCACGAAACTCAGGCTGGGCCCGGGCCACACTTTTTTCTGAAGGCTCGGCCCGGGCCGGGCCTAACTTATTTTTTTCTGTACAAAGCCGGGACTGGTTCATCGCGAGTCTTCACGGCCCAAAATTTTCAGTCCTAATTATGACCCAACCCGTATGAAAATCATTGTCTCAGCGTGGCCTGGTCCATTCAAAGGTCAGTAAAATTAGGCCTGGCGCAAACATTTTTGCAAAAAATGCATACATTTTCAAATAGCCATTATTCTACACTTAAACATTAAGATTTATTCTTTTTAAAGAACACTAGATTTCTGCGCTTATTAAAATATAGCTAAATTAAAACACAATAAAACGTGTGAAAAAGAACCTGTAAATGACGGAACCCAGTTTTAAACTCACTAACGTGTTGATCCATGCATAATTAATATACTAATACATAAGAAAAGAATATATAATACGTTTACACTCGCTAAGAAGGGAACTTGTCTATAACGCATTTTTTGTTTCTTTTCTATGCAATTCCGTCTTACTGTATAGCATTTTTCAGATTTTTAATACTACAAAAAAAAAAAAAAAAAAAAAAAAATCAATGTTTTGTTAAAATTCACTCGGGCCGTGCCGGGCTCGGGCTCGGGCTAAACATTTAAGTTTTTTACCGGGCCGGGTCGGGCCAATTTTTTTTCTACGGACCGGGCCGGGTCGAATTTTTTTTCTGATTTTCTTTTTCTATGAGCTCGCCTTAGGGAGGTTTTACTGTATATTATTTTTTTTTAATTGTATGTAAACATTTTTCTGCGGGTTATGATTTTAAAATTTCGAGACTGAGTAATATAAAAAAAATTAATTATAGATATTCTGCATCAGTTATTAAATTTCCTTCTATTATAAAAACATTTTCTACGTTTTTGATACACGTAATTTTTTGCGCTAAACAATATAACATGATATTTAAGCATTGGAATAAAATGTTTTTTATGCCTGTTTTGAAGTTTTTGGATCGGACTGCTTTAGTATATTTTTTTAAATGGTCATATTTACTTACATAATACAGGACTGAATTTTTTTTTAAGAGATTAATAACCACTTTTTTACACTAAAATGTTTTAAAAACAAGAAGAATATTTCTAATGCAGTCATTTACTTTATTTTTAAGTTTCCTTTTTTTCTATTTCCAAGGTCAATCTTTTCCTATAAAACATATAAAATATATTTTGCTCATAGTCACAAAATACAATATCTACGAGAATAAAAAATTTAAATTAAATATGGCTTATCGTAGCTTAAGGCAATAACGGACGAAAATTAAAAATCATGATTAAGTTAAGGAATATGTTTAAAGGAAAAAAGTATACATATTCCAGAGAACTCAAAATTTAGACTCCATGTTCATATTAAATAAAACAAAAGCAAATCACAGCGGATAAAAAAAATTACGCATTCTTAACATTTAAATCATGCTTAGAACTTATTTAAAAAAGAAGTGAGTTTATAAGTATTGCGTTTAAATGGAAAGATTAAAAATATTTTAGAACAATAGAACTTTGCAAAAATAGCAATAATTTAAGGGAAAAGTACGGTTTTATATTTAAAACAAAATTAAAATGAGATCAAACATTGTTAAACATATAACATCCACCTATTAAAAAGTTATTAATAAAACTTTAAAAGTGATATCTTTATAGGGCATGCAATAAAAACAAACACAAAGGATAAGATTGTAGTAAAATATTTTAGTTTATTTCTGTCAGTAATCTAATTTAAATTCGTATGTAACTTTAACTGAATTTTTCCTTAAAAGTTCACTTAGTGTTACAAACTATGAATTAAATAAATATTTCTAATAAAGTATTTTATTCCAATCTTTACCACACTTTATCTATTTCCATTGCATGCCGTAAAAGATGCGATTCTTTTAAAATGACCATAAAAGCAAAATAAAAAAACAACCCAGTACAAAAAAATGAACAGTCACTGCTGTGAAAGATTGACTATTCACTCCTACCAGGGGTGGAAAACTGCACTCCTTTAGCAAGAGTGAATAATCACTCCTCCGAAAGAGTGATTATCCACCCCTGTTTAGAGTGGATATTCACTTTCAAGGAGTGACTATTCACTCTTTCAGAGAGTCAAAAATTCCACTTTGGCTCAGAGTGAATAGTCACTCTAAAGAGGTTGGGCATATTTTGACTCTGCGATAGAGTGACTATTCACTCCTCCGGAGTGAATAGTCACTCTTTTTTATTTAGAGTGTAACTCCATGAATGTAAAAATGGATTTTTACTCACTTTCAAATATACTAAAGTTCTACGAATTATGTACAATTGAGTATTCCTGATGACAATAGAATATTTAAATATTTTCACACCTTAATTATCCTTCGGTAGAGTAATTTTAGTTAGATTCAAAGCTTTATTGTATAAGTAAAAGTAAATGAATCGATAAGTATATAAATACCGGGTAAGTCAAAATTAATATAGCGATTACAAACGGCTATAACTATTTAATGGAAAAGAATTTATCGATAAGATTAGCACAGAATGTAGACGAAACTTCAAAATTTTGTATACATACGTCATAGATGTTCTATGTGACTTCCCTTGGTCACACGGACAACATCTAGGCGGTAGTCCATTTCACGCCATACATTCTGAAGCATTTGTTCAGTCAATTAAAATAATAAAACTTTGTAAAAAATTACCATAAAATAAAAACAAAACATAGGACGCGTTTCGAACTAAAAATATAACAGCTCGTCATTAGCTACAATAAACACGTGTCCGATTACGGACACGTGTTTATTGTAGCTGATGACGAGCTGTTATATTTTTAGCTCGAAACGCGTCCTATGTTTTGTTTTTATTTTATGGTGATTTTTTACAAAGTTTTATTATTTTAATTCCTTCATATCGCCAGTTTTCGGTGCTGTTTCGCCATTTGTTCAGTCACCGACGTAATCGCATTACAAATGCGTACTTTGAGTTCTTCAAATGTTTTGGGCATAGGAGGCACCCTGTCTTTCACATAACCCCTTAGAAAAAAATCGGCCATTTTTACCGTCATAATTGGCCATTTTTACTAATGAGACGGCCGCAATGAACAGCTTTCTTGTCGTTGCAAAGTTTCAAATCGCGCATGCGTTGCGTAGGCTTCCGCTTCACTCCACCAGCGCCTTACGTAAAGAAATTTTGAAGTTCCTTCTACATCCTGTGTTAATCTTATTGATAAATTCTTTTCCATTAAATAGTTATAGCCGTTTGTAATATCTATATTCATTTTGACTTACCCTGTATATCTTTCAATAATAAATCCTATCTTTAATATAATGGATTTTGAGAACTTCTAAATTTATTCGCTTTTAGCTCGTCATTTTGTTAACTAAGCCAATCACAAGTGAAAAATGAAAATAAAAATTAAATCTGTTTTTTCGTTGACAGATTTCAGTTTAGCACCTAACTGCCATATTTTATTGTTTTATCTGATCCTGTGATTAATCCTCCATAACTGGGTCAATTGCCAAATGACATGCTTGAGCAAATGTGATTTAGCGCAAAAGTCTTGCTTAAAATCTTTAGTGGTATCCACATGCATTTTAACGCTTTATGTACTGAATTATGAATTCATGAAAATTTTATCTTCTAAAGCATTTTTCGTGAATTGTTTAAACTGCATTAGAAGATTTACATAATAATTTAATAAATTTTAGAAGGATTTTAGAAGGGTTGAGGGATTTAGAAGAATTAATTAAATTTGAATTTATAGAAATTTTGTGCAATATTTATAACACCACTCAAATACTTTATTTTAAATATTTTTCTTAGTATTTTGTAGAATTGGGAAATGTACAAATATACTGTTCTTACAATAGAACTATAGAAATATTTCCGAATTGAAAAATATCCCCCCCCCCCCCCAACGCTAAGAAAGCTGAAAAGATGCAAAGTCAAAAGAAATCATCCTTTTAAAAATATTTTTGTTTTGTATAACCAATAATGCTTTTGGAACAAGATAAAGTAATGTACCTATAACTCATTCTAAACTGTATTACAACTAATCGATGTATTAAATGAATTTTATAACAAGTTATTTTAATGGTACTTTTAAGTACCGTCAGTAGATAAAGGGTTAAAGGACTTTGTAGTCGTAGTCATGATGGAAACGCTTGGAAGTGTACCCAATTTCGAAATATTGATGCAAAGGAGGAAACAAGTGTGTAAGTGTAATCGAAGGTCACACAAAGGGTTTCGTTTAATATGCCTTTCATAACACTTTATCCTTTAATTAATAAATCTAAATCATTAATTTATAAATAATAAATCCTTGTCCTTTATCAATACACTTTATCAATCAGAACATAGATGACAGCAGCATTAAATTTAATATTAAGATGATTACAAAAGGAAGCTATTATTTTAATCAAATTAAACATATTCAAGAAATGCTTTTCAAACAATTGTAACAGCCTATGTCTGTATATCTGAAAATCATATTTAATTACATGATTTAATTTTAACTAAAAAAGAAAAAAATAGAAATCATTAAAATAGCAAAAAAAATATTAAAGTTCTTTTAATCAAATCCTTCGGACAATGAAATGTAGCTTGAGGGGAAAAAATCCAAAATTTAAACTTCCGTTGTCGAGAATAGAATCCGGGACATTTTGGTAGGGAAACGCGCTACCACTGTGCCACCGAGACTTTGACAAAAAAGTTGAAATCATGGTTCTCTTCTAAAATCTAAATTACGAATAATAAAGAATTATCATCAGATGCCATCAATTTAATTCATTTAATTAAAAAATGTATAAGACTTCTTCAGAGTTTTATTATTTGTCGCGTGATCCGAGGTATTCAGCTATAAGTATGTAATATTTCAAGTCTTTAACTTACACAGTTTCCGAGATGATTAGCTAAGTTTTATGTAAAATCAATGGTTCGAAAGGGGATATATTCGTATCTCCATCGGACAACGAAATGTAGCCTGACGGGGAAAATTCGAAAATCTAAACTTCCGTCGTCGAGAATAGAATCCGGGACCTTTTGGTTGGAAGGGAAACGCGCTACCACTGTGCTACCGAGACTTTGACAAGAAAGTTGAAATCATGATTCTCTTCTAAAATTTAAATTACGAATAATAAAGAATTACGATCGGATGTCAACAATTTAATTCAGTTAATTAAAAAATGTATAAGACTTCTTCAGAGTTTTATTATTTGTCGTGTGATCCGAGGTATTCAGCTATAAGTATGCAAAATTTCAAGTCTCTAACTTATACATTTTCCAAGAACGAACTCTGTGACAGACAGACTGACAGACATTTGAGACGTATAGTGTTTCGTCAGATGAATGAAACCCTAAAAAGGAGACAGTTTTAAATTTTCTCTGGGCAGTCAGTCGTCAATTGTCGCAGCTCATCTGTCACTGACGTTACATCATTGTAGAAAACAAACGTTCATTGTTGAGATAGATTTATAAAAAGAAAAAAAAAATCATACTTGAAAATAATTTTCATTAAATTGCGCTACAGTTTTCAAACAAATTCCATTCGTAATTACATTTCTTTTTCCCCTTATTCGATGACGTAAAAATAAAATTATGCAATGTTTAGAAGTTATGTAAGGACCATCGTTATACATTTCTAAAAATAGCTAGTTGTTCAAAAGTGAATTACGATTTTTTGGAGACGATGGATATATTTTGCGGATATCTTTCAAGTACCTTTTACACTTATTATATATGCTGAATAGAAGCGTAACGAGGAAATAGAAAAGGAGATGCGAATATATCCACTTTCGAACTACTGATTTTACATAAAACTTAGGGGCGATCCATAAATGATGTCACACATTTTTTCAATATTTTTTTACCCCCCTCCTCCCCTTTGTCACAAAATGTCACTCTTCACCATACCCTCTCCCCTCCCCTTGTCACATGTCACACTATATTACGTAAACATATACTTGCAGTTCAGAAACAAAGCACTACGTTATAGATCATATTTCAAATTTTATATTTGAACATTAACTATGTGTTTTAATGGCATTTGTGAGCATAACAATAAAAATGATTCATGTACTTATTTTGTATGAAATTAGATTAAGGTTTACAACAAAAAACATAATTAATATACAGCAATAGTAATAAAATGTTAATATGAAAGAGCAACTGAAAACAGTAGTATTTTAGAATTTGAAATGGAATTTAATATATTTGGTTTTTAAATCTTATATTTACTTTATGAATACAAAATACTTTAAAACAGATTGATTTTGAAGAAGAAGCCTCAATATTATTTTTACTTAAATGGAATTGCCATCACATTTCATTTGTCACATTGACATGAACATTTATAAAATTATATATAAAATCATAAAATAGAAATTACTCTAAATCATTTACTATTACGATTCTTCCTCCCTTGGAGAAGATATATGCTCGTCCATAGAGTTCACAGGCATTTTGACATCGCTCTCAACCTCGGGAATAGTAAGCCCTCTAATGCTAAATGGGTGATGTCACACATCTTCTTACCCCCTCCCCCCCTTGTGACGAACTGTCACAATTTCACGAACCCCCCTCCCCCCCTCCAAGCGTGACATCATTTCTGGATGGCCCCTATAGCTAAAATTTTCGACAGTGCTATGTCTTTTCCTAAAATTTTATTACACATAAAAAATCCCTGTCTAATGCGCAGATTGCAATAAAGTTTTTCGCTTGAATTTATATGTTAACCTCACCTTGAATTTGACCGAATTGCGTTAATTACGTTTATTACATTAATTTCAAAAGCTTTAAATTAATTAGTCTCTTTGTACTAGGAACTTGCATCTCCATTACGATTCACGGTAATTGCCATCAAATCTCATGAATATAGCGAGGTAATAATTATATATTTTGATTGATTACTCTTCAAACAACTGTTCGATAATGTTATTCGATGATTATTCCAATGATTACCAACAAACATTCGTGTCAGACAAGATTGACCGATTAATATTCGAATTAAATAGAATTTCGCGCTCTAAAATTATTTATTCCTTATAATTGTACTAGTTTAAGAAAATATCAATTAATTTCATAAATAGAAAATATTGATTTATTACTAAAATCATAATATAATACTACTGCCCAAATGGTAATTAATGTCAATACAATAAATGCGTGTTATTTGCTACGTTTGAGTTCCATTCATAGTACGAAAATATAGAATTTTCAAAATAAAAATCAATAGACTGTTGTGAAAATACAGACGGTGTTAGCACATTTGTGTAACGATTTTAAATTTTTCTGTAATTTAAATTTAAATGAAAAAAAAATTTAAATAAAACTTCTTTGGCATCAATTCGGAATAGTGTTTAATTATCGTCTGCATCATTAAAAAAAAATAAATAATGTGCAGATGACGTCACGCATCCAAAGCAAGACGTACTTCTCAACTTGGTGTAGGCAGAAAGTAACAATTCTCGCAGAGTTAGTCAGTGCGTGTAAAAATTTTAAAGACAGCAAAAAGTAATAATTTTTTTATACATTTCAAATCCGTTGAAAAAAAAAGTTTACCATAATGTGTATCATAAAGTTGAAAAGCTAATAGAAGAGTCAACAAAATTCATCCGTAAGCATTTTATTACAAAAATAAAGTAATTGTACAAAAAAACACTATTTCTACATATGTTTTTCCCCACTTCTAAAAATGTAGTTGATCTGTAAAGACAGAGTTTCTTAACACTCCAGGATATAATATTTAATTATAACTTCATAAACTCAAAATGGATTCTTTCTTCTGTTCACCAAAGACACAATACTAACAAGTTTTCAGAGTCATATAGATTACACGAATTCCTCCTTTAGGATTTAATAAAATAAAAAATATATTTTTCACGTAGCACAAGGATAAATCGCAAATGTGTAATCAGCAGATCCTGGACCACGCCAATGATGATTTACGAGCCGTCGCGAAATTGATGAATAAAAGGTAAGTGATTCTTTATTTACTTACCTCTATTGTAAGAAAAGGCAGCATCAAACCACTTTTACACTTCTATTTTCTATTTTGTTTAAACTTGAGAGAGCGCGAACTATCCTACCGAGCGTTTTGGCTTAACACGCCACTTAAACTCCAACAATTTGAACGCATTATTGCTATTTTTCATATAAATATGGTTTTTTGGTATTGATAATGGATATTCTAAAAAATATATTAAATGTAAAAACTCTATTACAGTTATCAATTTCAAACAAAAAGTAGACACGTGCGTGGCTTTCTCGCTGCAATCTTTGATGCTATTTGGGGATACGTTTTTCTATTAATTTTTAATTAACTGCTTCCTTTTTTTTTTTATCAAACAACGTGGTTTAAGGATATATTAGTATAGTACGTCGAAAGCTGTTTACAGAACCTTTCGAAAAATACCTCATTCATCGCTGTGCCTCTAGTATATACAGGGTAAAAGGGGTATTAACATAATAAGTGATGGTTTGTGATGGTTTTCAACTATATTCTGTAACACAGAAAGTCCGTGTTTTTTCCCTAGTATATAATACCAAAAGCAAACGGAAACTCCTTTCCGACTGTTTATATAACTTAAGATCTGCTGGACGGTTTGTAATGGGACTTGCACCGTTAATTATATAATTTTCGATAGAAAGTTTTAGAATATAACATATCATTTTACCTTGCTTATTTATAAAAGTACAGGGAAAAGTCCTATAATCAGGTGATTATGAAAGATTAGCTTTTTTATAGAGATTCGGGAGAATGGATTTCAATAAAACTTCCACTGTTAGTTAGATAATTTTCAGGGAAGGTTGTTAATACATGATATATTGTTTTACTTTCATAAGTTATAGAATTATCTTGGAAAGTTCTGTAATCAGGTGAATCCGATTATTAAAGATTAGTCTACCTAAAAAGTTCTACTGGACGGATTTTTATGAGACTTGCATTATTAGTTAGATTCTTTTTCAGGGGTGGTTTTAGTGTATTGCTTTTCGTTCTACGTTGTTTAATTATATAATTATGGAGAAATTCTTCAATCAGGTGTACCCGATTATGAATGATTAGCCATTTTAAAATGTTCTGTTTGAAGGAATTTCATTGGACTTGCAGTGTTAGTTAGATAATTTTCAGGGATGGTTTTAGTATATTACATATCGTCATATCCTTCTTTACCCCCTACTGAAAGCATCAACTAAGTGCTCGTCCTTAACAGTCCAAATTTTGTCTGACACGTTAGAAAATATAATAGAGCAACGGCGTTAGTATCGTTTTCAGCAACTCAAAATGGCATTTCAGGTAAAGGTCCATACTGCTTAAAACCACAAGAGCAAACTAACCGATACAATTCATTTGATTCATGATTCGTTTGGAGAAACCGAGCAACGTAGCGGGCGAAGCCTGCTACTATAAAATGCGAATGAGAATTTCGTTCCGGCCGCTTGTAACTTATGTTCTACTGGGTGTATTTTGATGGGACTTGCATTGCTAATTAGATACCTTTTCAGCGAAGGTTTTAGTATATAATGTATTCTGCATCGCTTAGTTATAGAACTGTGGGTAAAGTAGTTTAATCAGATGAACCCGATTATGAATGATTAGCCTTTATAGAAAGTTCTACTTTACGGATTTTTTGTTTAGAGTGCACAGATAGTTAGATAATATTTCAAGAGTGGTTCTGTATATGGAATATTGTTCTAAGTTGGTTAGTTATTGAATTATGGAAGAAAATTCACAATCAAGTCAACCATATTCTAACAGATTAGCCTTTTTAAAAGTTATACTGGGCGGAATTTTTTTTAACTTGCACTGATTGTTAAATATTATTTCAAGGATGGTATTGTAAATGGAATATTGTTCTACGTTGCTTAGTTATTGAATTATGGGAGAAAGTTCATAATCAGGTCAAACAGATTCTAACAGATTAGCCTTTTTAAAAACTTCATCTGGGCGAATTTTTTTTGGAACTTGCACTGTTTGCTGATAATATTTCAAGGTGGTTCTGTACATGGAATGGTGTTCTATGTTGCTTAGTTATTGAATTATGGCAGAAAGTTCATAATCAGGTCAAACAGATTCTAACAGATTAACCTTTTTGAAAACTTCATCTGGGCGAATTTTTTTGGAACTTCACTGAGTGTTAGATAATATTTCAAGAGTGGTTCTGTATATGGAATAATGTTCTACGTGGCTTGGTTATTGAATTATGCAAGAAAGTTTCATAATCAGGTCAACCAGATTCTAACAGATCAGCCTTTTTAACCCATGCCTGATTTTTCAAAAATCATTGTAATAATATTTTTCGGCCTTCATTTTTTAAATAAATCATGGGAAAAATACTTTTAAAAATCATATTTTGTTTTAAGTACAGTTTACGGGTAAAAAACAGTTTGTTACTAATCGGCAATACTGGTGTTTAATTGGAAAAATAATTTCCCGTGATAAAATTCTATAATATTAAACACACAAGAATTTTAGGAACTATAATAAGAAATAAATTTTACTTGCTCACTGCAGGTCAAAATAGGGTATTTCGCAAGCTCTCAAACTAAACAAAAAGCACAAGTAGCAACAATTGAAAAAATAAATCTATCCTTATTCTTAAACAGCACAAGTGTTACCATCTACGTGTTGAAAATCGATTTAATAATATTTTCAGAATGTATTTTATTGGCAACATTAGGCATTATAGCTCCAATATTATTCTAATAGTGTTTTAGAGCCTAAATTGGGTATGTTGCCGAAAAGCAACACCAGGCATTTAAGGGTTAAAATGTTCTACTGGCGGATATTATTAACTTGCACTGATTGTTAGATAATATTTCAAAGATGGTTCTGTATGTGGAATATTGTTCTACTTTGCTTAGTTATCGAATTATGGGAGAAAGTTTATAATCAGGTCAACCAGATTCTAACAGATTAGCCGTCTCAAAAGTTCTACGGGACGAACTTTGCTCAGGCTTCCATTGTTAGTTAGATAACGTTTCAGGAAGAGTTTTAGAATATTCTATAACGTTCTTTATCAAATCCTATTGTAAATGATCAACTAAAAGTTCCTTAACAGCCCAAATTTTGCCTGCCGCATTAGAAAATAATAATAGCGCAATGGCGTTCGTATCGTTTCAGCAATGCAGAAAGACATTCCAATTAAAAGTCCATACTACTTTAAAAAAACAAGTTCAAATTCACCTATATATTTTGTTTGGAGAAACCAACCACCGTAGCGGGCGAAGTCTGCTAGTGAAAAGAAAGTGTTATATAAGAAGAAATTGTTGGAATCGTGAAAATTTTTTATTCACGTTTTATTTTTTGTTGTTTATCTATAGTTTTCGGATATCCTGAATACGATTTGACTATTTTTGGAAACTGTGTGTGTAGCCGAAATTTTGTGACCGTTCAAACTAAAGAACTAATGTACAGAATTTCGTAAAACTTCATATTCTATTATACCTTGACATAAGTTGGTGCTGATTATATTTGGGTGTATAACGCCCTACAGATAACGTTGCCGTATCTTTTGACGCAGATGTCATATACAGATATATATTGGCGCGACTTTTTTCCGACGCCAGTTTGGCGAAAACCTCGTTACTATATCATCTATATCCGGGTTACCATATCAAGCAAAATAATGAGACTTTGGCGCCAGTTAAGTACCCGGTGCCTATACAGCATTGGCGTCAGAAAAGAACCGAGCCAATATGACATTTGTGCCTATCTTTTTTCTCGATTCCCATGATCTCTATAAATCTCATGCACGGAATTTCATCAAATTTCACATTCAGATAGACTTTGGCAAACATTAGCGCTGATTACATTTGGGTGGATATTGCACAATAGATGCTATCTACCGTAGTGCATTTTCATTATTTTCGTGAATGCTATACATCGGCATGTATTGGAACGAACTGTGACAATTTTGTATGTAAGATACTTTTTCTGTAAAATTGCTACTTCAGTTTTGGCTTTGATCTCTCAGTAGGTGGAGCTGCTATTCCATGCTCCGGTTGTCTTTTGTCTTACAATTAACTCCATTGATGTAATCCCATAGACTTGCAATAACATTCTTGCCAAAACCAGACATATTTGACACCAATCTTGGCTACTGTCCCTATTACAGAATTTTATCACTATGCTTTTTCCGTTGATATTCGCTGTTCATTTTTAGGTGCGTTCGTAATTATATAAATACGTAGCACCTATAGTCGTTGTTCAGTCCGTCCGTCTGTCTGTCTGTGTGTCTGTCCGTCCGCATTTAACAGAACAAAAACTACCCAACCGAATGGTCTGAAATTTTAAATATATAATTGTTGCAAAATTTTGTTGATTCATTTCAAATTTCATGAAAATCGGATGTATAGTTTAATTACAGGGACAGTCAAAAGTTTTCCGTTACATTACGGCCAATGGGAAAAAAATATTGCAAGTGCATTTTAATGATGTTACAGCCTTCAGAATGGTTTAAAATTTTAAATATATAATTGTTGTAAAATTTTGTCGACTCATTTCAAATTTTATGAAAATCGGACGTATAGTTTAATTACAGGGACAGTCAAAAGTTTTCCTTTACATTACAGCCAATAGGACAAAAATATTGCAAGTGCATTTTGATGATGTTACAGCCTCCCGAATGGTCTGAAATTTTAAATATACACTGGCCTCCAAAAGTTAAGGTACACGGACTAAATGCGTTCGATTGCACACGTTTTGTCAAATATCTACAAAACTTATCGGTGAATTGTACTTGAACTTCTAGGATGAAAAGAACATGTTTCATTTCATATTTCTCGGTGAAGATTTAGTCGGGGGTACAATTAGGAGGCTAATAATAAATTTAATAATAAAATAATATTTGCGATCACCTATGTAACAGGAAAGGCTGGAAATGGTTTGTCACTGTGGTAAATGACTATTTGGGTCCTGTTCAACGTTTGTATGCATTTGTGTAAGCATAGCACTCATATTCGTGAAGATGTTAACGTTTTTGTGAAAAACTCAAACTTTTTTTTTTTTATAGCATACAGTGTTTTCAACCAAATTTAACACAACTTTCCAAAAACCTGACAAAGAACAGTAGAAACAGTATACTGCAATTAAAACATGAATATATTGAAAATTTGATAAGATATGAGCATTTTTATGAGATAATTTTTAACTGCACATGCGCGGAAGATTTCAAAATTTTTATTTCATAATTTGGTACTCAGTATTTTGGGGCAACTTCTATAAAATGTCCAGTCAAATGTTGTGAAAACTTAGGAAGATGTAGTGAGCTGATTGAAAAGTTGTGTAAAATCCCTTATAATAAAGCTATTTTTAGGAAGCAACTCACTATATCGACCCTATCGTTGTGAATTTTTGCGATATTTGACTAGACTTTTTATATAAGTTGTCCTAAATAGCTGACTACCAAATTCTGAAATAAAAATTTTGAAATCTGCCGCGCATGCGCAGTTAAAAATTCTCATAAAAATGCCCATATCTCATCAAATATTCAATATATTCATGTTTTAATTGCAGTATACTGTTTCTACTGTTCTTTGTCAGGTTTTTGGAAAGTTGTGTTAAATTTGGTTAAAAACTCTGTATGCTATAAAAAAAAAAGTTTGAGTTTTTCACAAAAACGTTAACATCTTCACGAATATGAGTGCTATGCTTACACAAATGCATACAAATGTTGAACAGGACCCAGATAGTCATTTACCACAGTGATATACCATTTCCAGCCTTTGCTGTTACATAGGTGATCGCAAATATTATTTTATTATTAAATTTATTATTAGCCCCCTAATTGTACCCCCGACTAAATCTTCACCGAGAAATATGAAATGAACCATGTTCTTTTCATCCCAGAAGTTCAAGAACAATTCTCCAATAAGTTTTGTAGATATTCGACAAAACGTGTGCAATCGAACGCATTTAGTCCGTGTACCTTAACTTTTGGAGGCCAGTGTATAATTATTGCAAAATTTTGTCGAGTCATTTCAAATTTTATGAAAATCGGATGTATAGTTTAATTACAGGAACAGTCAAAAGTTTTCTATTACATTAAAGCCAATGGGAAATAATTTATTTCAAGTGCATTTTAATGATGTCACAGCCTTTCGAACAGAATGAAATTGATATGCACTTATGAAGTGCACTAAACTATACATTCAGTACAATATGCGGTGCAAAAAATTATTATAAAACTAGTTATAGTACGAACGCACCTCATTTGCCACGTTTTACGAGCAATTTCCAACTTGTCTATTCTGTAGAAATGCACCAAATTTTAGTTTTGAAGTTATTGATTAATGTTGATCCAATTTCGGATTTGAATATCTGGCAGAGCATCCAACTAACAAAATTGATAATAATTTGTCAACCAATCGAAATGAAAATACTGGTGGGCACTTGCCCTCCATTATTGTCACTAAGTTGAGTTGTTAGGGTTATGCCGTCAGTTGATTGAAATTGAACTATAGTAATAAAAACGCAGTTTAAATTACGTGCCAAAGTTTTCGCTTTGACACATATCTTTGTAACGATAGAGCTGTTATAAGCTTAAATGTTTTTCAAGTTGCTCTTTTCATAAATTAAAATACCACTAAATTAAATTTAAATAGTTAATTAAGTAATATTTGAATCTACTTATTCATCTTTCAGAGTAAAAACATATGCGTTTCGAGTGCCTTTATACATAGGTGATATAAAATATATATATAATTTGATTAATCGCGAGTGCGATATTGTAATTTTAACCATAATTCTATAAGCGACAATCGCCAGTTTCCATTTTAGTTCTGGCAACACCAGTGGATTATAGAATAATAATAATAAGTTGTGTCTTGTTTCTTTTCAAGAAACAAATAAAGTTGTGAAACTTTTTACTGGCTTTGCATTATAACGTCTTGAAGTTATAGCTATAAATTTTAATAGCTTATATTTTTTTTTTATCAGTCCACTTTTGTGAAAATAATGAGGGATCGGACCAACGAGTTTAATCTAGCAATTTCAAGGAAAGGGTCTCCTATTACCGCTTCAGATGAGGAAGATGGTTTAAGATTAACGCTTTTAGAAAGCGAAACGGCCCGATTTGTGAAAGATTATTTAATTCAAGTAGAAGAGATACATAGTATGTTTTTAAAAACTGATCAGATGATAAAAAATGTGGATGATCTTCTTTCTACTGTGATGTCATTTAGTGAAAAAGATGAAAAACTTCATGATTGTTACGAGGTAATTAGGAAAAGTTTTGTGATGTTAGGTGAGAAAATTAATGACTTGGAGAAAAGTTTCGACGTCACCAAATTTTTCGGTTCTGACACGGAGCTTCGCATATGTAGTACGCAGCTACTGACTTTGAAAAAGAAATTGACGGGCTCTGTTTCTAATTACTATAAAATTCATCAGCAATATAAAGAAATGTGTAAAACGCGTGTGAAACGTCTGGCTAGGATATGTGGAGCTGACATTTCCAAGATAGATTTTGATGACGTTATTGAGAATAAGACAGCTCTTTTCATGCAAGCGATTTTTCCGGACATAAATGTTGGTCATTATTACTACAACGAGATATGGAAACGCCATGAATCTTTGCTTCAATTAGAAAACAAAATTTTGCAACTTAGGGACATCATGTTTGATATGAATGTGGTTGTAGCAGCAGATGCCGTTCTACTTAATCGAATTGACAGACACGCCAAAGTTGTAGAAGCAAATGTAACAGAAGGTCCTTTAAGAACAGAGAGGGTCAAAAAACATCACAAAAGAGAAAACCTCATAAAATATGTCTGCGCGTGTTGTTGTATTGGAACAATCGTATTAATAGTCCTACTTCTAATCTTTATCCTCACCTAGAAAGAATCTCGGAACTTAAGTGCTAGAAAGAACCTCGGAACTTAAGTATTATACGTGCCAGAAAGATATACCGAGCTAACAATGGTGCCGATAATACTAATTAAATCAACCCTCGTTTTGTTTTCTTTCTGCTTTGTAACTGAATAGACAATAATACTTTTTTACTACGGAATAGATGTTGGAGACACACTAGATACGGCGCAATTGTTTTTCGCCATTTTAGCGTGAAAACCCTGTTTTCGTAAACCTATTAGGTGTAACGTACAAAAATAGCATGTTAGTTTCATTTTATTGTGAAACAATTTATTTTGGCACAGGTGTCATATACGCACCGGGATACCTAATTGGCGCCGGGAAGAGTTCAATATCCTGTTTTTTTTTTGTTTTTTTTTTGTTTTTTGGCGAGCTTTACTTGGCGATAAATATTTCAATGTAATTGTTGCAATTGCAATCTTTAGAATTTGGGGTTCCTTTTTCTTACTCGAATGCTAGGAACAGATGTCATATTCGCCCCATATTGGCGCGATTTTTTTCGGTTGCCAATTTGGCGAAAACATCAACAGCATAAACAACATAATCCGGGTTACCACATCAAGCCCTTTGGCGCAAGTTAAGTACCCGTTGCCTATATGATATTGGCGACAGAAAAAAATCGCGCCAATATGGGGCGAATATGACATCTGTACCGAATGCTACTGGTGGATAAGTAATAATTTTACATTAATTTTACATTAATTTTTAATTTTTTTTTAATTTCCCGGGGGGGGGGGGGGGGGGGGGTTCTAAACGGTATTTTTCTGTAGATGTAGTATTATGTAAACATACTTTTTGTGCATTTTTATATGTTTTAAGATTTATATAACATTAACCGGCACAGATGTCATATTCGCCCCATATTGGCGCGATTTTTTTCGGTTGCCAATTTGGCGAAAACATCAACAGCATAAATAACATAATCCGGGTTACCACATCAAGCAAAATAACGACACTTTGGCGCAAGTTAAGTACCCGTTGCTTATATGATATTGGCGTCAGAAAAAAATCGCGCCAATATGGGGCGAATATGACATCTGTGCCCATTAACCATTATAACATAATGTTATATTTTAATTTCCCATGTAGTATAATAAATATATAAAATATGGGTACTTCTTAGTTATCCCGTCGACCAATTTCGCCAAATTATATAAATCGCTAAACCACTCCCCAAATTATACACATTGACATAATTTTTATTTTAAATAACGAAAGAACAAATAAATTAGTAAAACATTAGTAAAAATACAAATAAAGCGTCGAATTAATGGTTTTATTGGCCATTGTTGGCATTTAATCTTACAATTAATTAATTAATGGCAACCATTATTGGCGTTTAATCTTACAATTTGGCGACAGTAATTTGGTAGACGGGATAACTAAGAAGTACCAAAATATGAAGTAGATAAAATTATAAATATATATACATAGTATTTATTTATATGTGTATATAATATGTATTTATGTCTATGTATATATAATTACATACATAATATAGATATATAAATAATACAAATATTACGTTTATAATATAAAAAGGCACAGATGTCATATACGCACCACGTTGGCGCAATTTTTGGTACTTTTCCGTTATACGGAATAGTACGTTATACTTTCATTTTTAAAGTAATAAAAAATAATTTTAAAATATATAGGTAACTGGTATTCGAAAACGCGATTTTCGCCAATATGGCGTAAAAAATCGCGCCATACCCGGTGCGTATATGACATCTGTGTCTTTATTTTATTAGAAAACACACACACAATTTATGGTACTACTTGATTATCCCGTCGACCAATTTCTCCAAATTATATAAATCGCCAAACTACTCGCCAAATTGGCACAGATATCATATACGCCCCATATTGGCGCGATTTTTTTCCGAGGCAAAATTGGTGAAAACATCAACAGCATAAACAACAACATCCGGGTTACCATATCAAAAAAATAACGACACTTTGGGGCCAGTTAAGTACCCGTTGCGTATATGAGATTGGCCTCAGAAAAAAATCGCGCCAATATGACATCTGTGCCGCCAAATTATACAAATTGGCATAATTTTTATTTTAAATAACAAAAGAACAAATAAATTAACCATAACATTAATAAAAATACAAATAAAACGTTGAAATAAAAATCACTTGATGACGTAACAAACACATGTAACGTGTTTAATGTCAAGTGAATGTGTCATTTACGATCAACCATTATTGCCATTTAATCTTATAGTTTGGCGATAGCTTTTGGTCGATGGGATAATCAAGTAGCACCAAACCATGTTTTTCCGCCATCTTGAAATTTTTTGTAAAATGCCAAAACGGCTTTCTGGCGTCATTTTGGATACCTTTGCCAATTGCGCCAACCAGAACAGGATACGGAACTCTTCCCCAACTGGATCAACTATTAATACCGAAGGATTTTGATTATACGATCTGGTGTTGGTTGCCACGGCAGGCAAAAAATCGATATTTTTGCGCCAAAAAGAAACCTCGGTGCGTCTGTGACGTCTATATCTTTGCCACATTAAAGGCATTTGTATAAGTATTTATCCATACCTATATGAAATAGCATATAAGAATATGTTATATTCATAGAAAGATAGGTATCGTGCATATAGGATATACATATATATTATATACATATTATATTTATTCCTTTTTAGACATAAGATATAGCAGAAATAAAAATAGCATTTCAAATATATTTTATTTCCAAAATATTAGCCAACTATGTCTTTTTTTACATTAAAGGCATTTGTATAAGTATCTATCCATAACTATATGGTATGGTAATAGATATATTCAGAGGCAGATATCATGCATATGGTTTTTATTGATTACGAGGTGGAACCCGTCGAATTTCGACGAAAGAAAATGTTTACAAAGGAAGTGTTGCATCAAATTTATAATACATCGACAAAAAATAATTAGAATAAAAAATCCATCTTACACTTGTTAATTTAACTCTCCAAAGACATATTTTAACCTAAGATTAACAAAATACTTTTTTCACAAACTTCAACTGTTAAAATTATTGAAAAATTAAACTTCATTCATATACGTAATCAGTAACATATAATCAAGATAAGTATTTTTGATTAAGTTATTAATTGATGCTTGGTTACGGAATAAAAAATCCGCATAAATAATTTCACCTCGATATAATCATAGAATTTTCTACCTTTACTTCTAAACCGAATCAAGTCATTTTCCACGTTTCATATCCATATTAACCATTTAAAAACATTTTAACGCGCAATAGGTTATTAATAAATATTTTTTCAAGCTTGAAGTCACGTTTGTCAACTATTACAACTTTTCATGTTAAAATTCCCACTCGTGATTTGAGGTCTTAGTATAATATCTGTACCTGCGCGTAAAAATTCCTGAAATTTATAACTTTTAGACGTATTCAAAGGGAAATATCTCGTTTTATCAAATAAAATTATCGTTTACTTTTAAATATGACGTCATTTTCAGTCGCTGAAATATTTTGCCTATTGTCTCAAACTCAATATCAGCAAAATGAAAAAATAGTGAAATATAAGAGCACCATCAGGGAAATTGTGTCTTTTTTAAAGCATAACGTCATTTTCTGTTCAAATTTTTAAAAATGATATTTTTAATTGCAATGAGAAAATGGCATCAGTAAGAATATAATCAATAAAAATAACTAATCTACTTTTAATAGAAATGAAGTACTTCAGTTGCCACGATTAGAAAATTGGTATTAAAAACTATAAAAAAATTAATATCTCAGAAATAAATTGAGATACAGCTTTCAAACAAATTGCATTTAAAAGTGCATTTTTTTCTGCATACGACGGTCTAAACATTTAAAATGTGGGATGTTTAGAAGTTTAAAAATTTGCAGTAGCGGAAATTGCAAAAGCGAAATTTCATTTCAAATTTCAAAGTGTTGCCATTCGCAGAATGACGTATGCGTTACGCACAGATATGTTTGTCCTTTATAATATAGATGGTATATACATATATATATTACTTGGGTACAGATGTCATATTCGCCCCATATTGGCGCGATTTTTTTCGGTTGCCAATTTGGCGAAAACATCAACAGCATAAACAACATAATCCGGGTTACCACATCAAGCACTGTGGCGCAAGTTAAGTACCTGTTGCCTATATGATATTGGCGACAGAAAAAAATCGCGCCAATATGGGGCGAATATGACATCTGTTCCATTACTTGTTATATTAATTCCTTTGGGCATAATATCCGGCTGTAAATAAAAATACCGGCACAGATGTCATATACGCACCGGGTTTGGCGCGATTTTATTTTTACTCCAATTTGGTGAAAACATCGTTTTCGAATACCAGTTACATATTTAGGTACTTGTTAGTTATCCCGTCCATCAATTTCGCCGAATTATACAAATTGATATAATTTTTATTTTAAATAACGAATGAACAAATAAATTAGTATAAATTAATAAAAATGCAAATAAAATGTTGAAATAAAAATCACTTGATGACGTAAACACGTGTAACTTGCTTAAATGTAAGTGAATGTGACATTTATGATCAACCATTATTGACATTTAATCTTATAGTTTGGCGATAGATTTTTGGTCGACGGAATAACCAAGTAGTACCAAAAAAAGTTTAATTAATAACTATAGAACAAAACAATTTACATAATTTAAAAAAAGAAAATAAAAGTAAGTAAAAGATTTATTAATAAACAAACAACAATAGCCGGGTTAACATGTCATGCAAAATAACGCCATTTTGGCACCAATTAGGTACCTCGGTGCTTATATGACATCTGTGCCAAAATACACCCGCAAACATATTTTTTTGCTAAAACCTGCCAATAAGATGTTAGATATTTAACAAATGTTCACTAGATTACTATTTTCTGTTAGTTTACTTTTATATTATTCAGCATTTTTAACGATGTTATCTATCTATCTATCTATCTATCTATATTATAAAGGACAAACATATCTGTGCGTAACGCATACGTCATTCTGTAAATGGCAACACCTTCAAAACAAACATATCTGTGCGTAACGCATACGTCATTCTGTGAATGGCAACACCTTCAAATTTGAAATGAAATTTCGGTTTTACAATTTTCGCTACTGCAATTTTTTAAACTTCTAAACATCGCACAGCTTCAATTTTTACACCGTCGTATAGAGGAAAAAATGTACTTTTAAATGCAATTTGTTTGAAAGTTCTATCTCAATTTATTTTTGAGATATTAATTTTTTTATAGTTTTTAGTACCAATTTTGTAATTGTGGCAACTGAAGTACTCCATTTCTATTAAAAGTAAAGGGAATTTATTTTTATTGATTCTATCCTTATTGATGCCATTTTCACATTAAAAATAAAAGTAACTTTTTTCTCAGTTTTGAACAGGAAATTCAGCCATTAAAAAAAAAAAACCACTCATTCTTCTTCATAAATCAAAAGATTGAAGAAGATATTTAAATATTTTCACATTACGCTGGTACTGAGTTTGAGACGCTATAGGCAAAATGATTCAGTGAGTAAAAATGATGTCATATTTAAAACAAAACGATCATTATCTTTGATAAAACTAAATATTTGACCGATACTAAATGGCCAATATTATGGCAACTAAAGGCAAATTTCTGAATGGTAAATTTTCGCAGGTACTGATATTAGAACTTAAAGTTTGTGCGAATGTTCACATGAAAAGCTGTATCGGACAAACGTGACTTTAAGTTTGGAAATACATTCATTAACAATGTATTGCGCGTTAAAATACTTTTAAATTGTGAATTTGAGTGGTGCGTACGTAAATGTTGAGGATGTGAAAATAACATATAGTTTAGATTTCATGGGAGAAAATTTTATGATGTGACAAAGCGAAAATCTTTTTACTGATTTTTCATCCCGTAAAAACAAACATAAGAGCCTCAATCGATAACTTCAACATAATCACTCATCTTGATTACGTATTCTAATACAATTTAATTTTTCAATAATTTAAGCAGTTGAAACTTGTGGAAATAATATTTTGGTAATTTTAGGTTAAAAACATTATTTGTTTTAAGGGTTAGACAACCAATGCAAGATGAATTTTTTATTATAATTATTTTGGTAGGTTTATTATAAATTCGATCTCACAGTTCCATTCTAAACATTTTAATTTGTCGAATTTCGACGGGTTCCAACTCGTGTATTTAATGAATGCATACTAAATTGCTGTTTTTAACACAATTGACTATTGGCAACATTAAACACCATTGGTTTTACTCAAGAACCCCTTATCATAATAAGATATATGATATATGATGCTATATGATAAAGGAGTATTGGATTTTACTATTGGTACAGGGATAACCATTTTTGTCGGTCTATCTATCTGGCATAGATAATACGGTACTTGTTGGTTATCTCGTCGACCAAATTACTGTCGCCAAATTGTAAGATTAAATGCAAATAATGGTTGATCGTAAATGTCACATTCACTTGACAACACGTGTTTACGTCTTCAAGGGATTTTTATTTCGACGTTTTATTTGTATTTTTATTAATGTTATACTAATTTATTTGTTCTTTCGTTATTTAAAATAAAAATTATGTCAATTTGTATAATTTGGCGGGTGGTTTGGCGATTTATACAATTTGGCGAAATTGGTCGACGGGATAACTAACAAGTACCGATAATACGTAAGTACCAGAATTCTTTTCAATCCATATTATCTTCCCACAGAAACTGGATATGGTACTTTTATGTTAGCCAAGGGCAAATCTCACCAATAGTTTTTTTTTTTTCTCTCGCCAATAGAGTGAGTTAAAAGTTTATATGTAAAATGAAATTAATGCAATATGAAAGATAGCGATAGGATCAATATCTGACGATTTATCAACTGCTCCCACTAACATAAAAGTACCCCAAAATGTCACAAATTTATCTCTATTCTGTTTTAATTTGATGTTTTATTAATTTAATAATTGCTTTTAATGGGCTGAATATGTCTTTAAATAATAGAAAGAATTGTTAGACAATGGACTTGGACGAGAAAATTTGTAATTTTTTTTTTTTTTCTTCGCTGCGCTGTCGCGTCCGGAAATTCGGTTCAAAACGCCAACTTTCGCAGCATTTATATTCGCATCATATCTTCTGCCTTTCCCGATAAAAAGAAAAAAACATTTCGATTACATTGTTTCTTTATAAGAGTACCTGCCAATTTGATACGTTTGTGGGGGAAAAAAATTAAAAATGCATCTGAAAGTAGTCAATTTGGATTCGAGAACCGTTTAATTGAAAACGGTTTGTTCGCCGTTCTCCTTCCTCCACCGTTCCCTTCGTATGAGCTGCAGAGATATCTCTCGTTTCCTGGAGAGAAATGTTTAGATTCAATAGTGTATTAGAGCTTTATTTTAGAGATTTAAATAATTTATTCTCACAAATATTTAAATAACAAATATGAAAAAAAAAAGCAACACCTTTACATCAATATATTTTTTTAATTCTTTCATCATGCAATGCTGCCATCTATTGCTCCAAAATTTACTATTCTTGAAATTCAAAGAATTTTGACTTACAGTTAATAGATGGCAGCACCACAGTCATGAAATTTTCAAGTCTTCTGCTTGTGTTGAGTATATCATGTTTCACAAAGAAAATACTTTGAATTAGTTCAGACAGACCTATTAAGCAATTATTAAGTCACTTACTCTCAAACAATAGACCTTTAAAAAATTGAAAAAACAAACTTTTGGCATCAGGGTGCAAATACCATTAAACAGAATAATGCAACAACTTAGGTTTAAAACCGCAGCTTAAAAAATCTAACAATATTCTTTTTTTCGAGATCAGCAACAGGTAAAATAAGAATAAGGCTTATTCGTAGCAACTTTCTGTCTTGACCAAATAAATAATTGTTTAGTTTTAATCTTTTAATACATTGGATTAACTGAATGCGATGCTGGTAATCACATATTAAATTAAAAAAATAATTATTACTTTATAATCCTGCTCTTTTAAGGTAGAGTGATAATCATTAAAATAGAATATATTTATAATTCATTTAGGCATGTCTCAGTCACAATTCATTATCAATATTATAACATAAATATAATTTGTTTCCCTCTATTACAAAATACCCAGATAGCATGAATATTAGCAGCAAGCTTGATTTTTTCTTATATTATCTTGCCGTGACAAATTTGAATTGAGAAATTCGCAGCAAATCTCCCGCAAGGTATACCATCAACCACTTGTATGAGTAGTTTGTTGTGACACTGGTGGCAAGACTGTCTTTAATTCACGAAAATGACGAAAGCAAAAAATCCCTCTTTTGAGAGCATACACAATCAGCAGACACGCAGAAATTGCAGAAATTTTATTCGGCTGGCACCGCTTTTTTTAAACGCTATACTTTTCAAATACCAAGAAAGGCTCAAATTGTAAAGTACAAGGATTACCGCAACTTGTTTATAACGGTAAGAATGATGCATGCACCTTAACGGTGCATATGCATCAATAGACGTGGTCGGGTCTGTTGGACCCCTTCGAGGGGGTTAAACTTGTAGCTAATGTGGGATGGAAAATATTCCTATTTTGCAGTATTTTTGATTACTTGTTTGCCGTTAATTTGCAATAAATTTGATACCGCATGGATTTAACTTGCACGTCAAGTTAGCTGCAAGTTCAAAGTGTGGTGACTTCGGCGTTTGCATTATCTTGCTGCAGTCTTGTTATGAACTTTCAGTCTTGTCATGCTGAGCTTGCTGCAACTTTGCAGGCTTTCAAAGCAAGACTTCTGCAAGTTTTCTGCAAACTGAAAATGCTATGTGGGTAAAAACTAGTATGTTCTGATCATTACAAAAAGTTCTCTGTATCATCATAATACATTAATTTAAATAGCAATCTCACATAGCAACAACTATGGATGTGAAGTATAATGCTTTTCTTTGAATTTAGCATAGAGTTACAGTGATCAATCTATAGTAATGATACGTATAAAGGACAAACGCTGACGGTGGCAACAACAGACGATTAAATTTAGCTTTAATTGAAATTTTTTTAACTTCTAAACACCGCTCATTTTCAATTTTTACACCGTCGAACAGGGATAGAAAATGTACTTTCAAATGTAATTTGTTTGAAAAATATACAGCAATTTATTCATTTTTTATGGTTTTTAAAATAATTTTTAAGCGTGGATTTTTTTTTAATCTATCTATATCATGTGCAGACGATTACGAAAGCTAAATCCGTTTGTACTTAAATTAATATAATTATCTCGGCATTTGTTTTCAACTTGTATTCTATAACCAAATTAAATCTTCAACAATAAGAATAATATAAATAAAAACACAAATTTAAGACATGTAATCAAATTATGCACTTAAACCACTGAAATGGTTGGAATAGAAAAGGCTGATGTAAAGGCCGATTGATGCCTTTGGCGAATTTTTCGTTAACTGGTTAAGCTCCTTGATTAACACCGGACACCAGGTCAATACGGAAGTATCGCTTTTAATAAATTTTAAATTGAATGCTTTTTACAAACTTATCATATTTAATTTTTTATAAACATAATCAGTATTTAAAGTATTTTTCGTTTATTCATTAAGGCAAAATATCCATAGAAACTTTACAAATTAGGTTCACTTTATATTTCCTTGCTTTTTTATACCGTTTTTAAAAAAAAAAATTATTTTTTAAACATGATTTGATCACTAATTTTAATTGTCTGAGTAAAATCGTTAACATCCTTATTAAAAATATTAATATTATTATTATTTTTTTTTTTTTTTTTTTTACAAATTAAGGTCAAATTTGGAGTTTATTTTTATTTTTATAGTAGGAGAGGTGGGGATGAATGGGACACTTTCACAAAAATATTTTTTTATATTTTTTTATTTAAGTTATTATCAATATTATATATCACATTTCATACATTAGGTATTTGACAACATATATGAACAATATTTATTTTAGATTATGATTTATTCATAAAAATATTATGAAATCAAAAAAACGTTCCTCCCTGTCCCAATCATCCCCATAGCAGGGATGAATGGGACACTAATAGGGATGGATGGGACACAAAGATTTTCCTCCCTGTATTTAATTTTACCAAATTAAAATTTATAATTATAACCTTATATGTAATTATATTTGTAATATATGATTTTGCAGCACGAATCGATATGTTTTTTTTTTTCAATAACTTTTTTTATTGCAATTTTAACTTTTAATGCGGACTTCGGCTATCAATCTGTTCTTTTTTTCCCACTTATGAGGCATTTTAGATTTGAAATGAAAATGCAAAATGTCTTTTAAATATAGCATAGCTAAAAATTTTCAATCATAACTTATTAATTAATATTAGTTAAATGTATCTTAAAAAACATGCAGAATGGAAATTATTGGGTTGATCGGAAAGTCATGTCGTGTTGGGAAAATCAATTCGTACCGGAAAATTCTGCCCGATAATTATTAGACATTAGATATCGGAATCAATGTCTAATAATTAAATGATAGAATTTTCCGGTTGAATTGATTTTTCCAACACGACACGACTTTCCGATTGACCTAATACGTTAGGGGTAGGGATTTATTGGTGCAACATTTCAAAATTCAATATAATTTCCTCCATTTGATCAATACACATATACTATTTTTAACATTTTTATCTATTTTGATTACGTTTTAGTACCAATTTTTTGATAATCCATTAATAATTATTACAATACAATAAGTAACACTCAGAAATTGTAAACAATAACAACTCATATAATACTATTTAATACTATTAATTAACGTAAATTATTGATTTATCAACCTATATAATACTATTTAATTAATAAATAAAATGTTCAACATCTCTAGAAAGGAGTGAGAATGTCCCATTCATCCCCATTTGAAATGTCCCAATCATCCCCATGATGCATATATTCCCTTCTCAGCCATTTTGCCTCAAAAATTATTTTGTCACAATGGTTACTATTCATTCATTTTAATTACTGATATTGAACCTTAAAATAAATAACTACAACATAGCTTAATTTTTTATATTGTATAAGATATTTCACATCTTCAAAAGTAAAAAAAAACTTACTTTTAAGCAGAGATTTTCAGAAAATGCAACTTTGAAGGAAAATGAAAACAGCAATGTGGTCCTACTTTTAGTTCTGAAGCACACTGTGATAGAGGTATATGGGGTTAGGAAGCAATTTAAAATAAATATTTATTGCCTGAAATATTGAGAATGTCCCATCCATTCCTTCTCCCATTCATCCCCTAGCTCCCCTACTGGCTGTTTTTCCCGTATGATAAAATACTTTTTTTCTATTTGAGGTTTTTTTTTTTTTTTTTTTTTTTTTTTTTTTTTTTTTTTTTTTACATTTATTAAATTTAATAATATTTGAATATGAGTTTATATATATTTTATTATTCATAATATTTTGCCCTTGAATGTTGAACTCTGAGTTAAATACAAAAAAGTAACTTTCAACTATCTTACATAATAAATAATTTTATCTTTCAAAGTATCCCAAAAAATCTTTGTTTTTTATGTACATGAATCTATTTAATTTGTGTATATATAGTCGTTTTCCACCACAATTTTCAAAAGGTAGTATTTATTAACTTTTTATCGCCCTATTTAATAGCAAAGTTTCTGCTATATGACAATTTTTCTATATTGAATTAGTGGCAATTTGTCGGCTCACGGACTTTTACCTTAGAGCCTACTAAAAGCAAATGTGTAGAATTTTAATGAAATTTAATGAAAATTTAAATGCGTAGAAATCTTATTGAATTAGTAAAGTTTTAGTCTCAAAATGTCCATAATTGACAGAACTTTAGTACATTAAGATTCAAGGAAAGCATATAGTTTAAAGAATTATTGTACTGATTGATGAGTTTGGACATTAAATTTTGACATAATTAATGAAAATTTACAGCAACAAATTTTTCAGAAGGACATGTTTTTACAAAATGGAATATATCAGTTAAAGATTTTTTTATAATTAATTTAATTCTTTTACCTTTTAAAGTTTTGCATGTAACGGTTTGCACAAAATAAAATCTAAAACTGAGTACATGGATTAAAATCAACACATTATAACTATATATGTATATATGTGTGTGTGTGTGTGTGTAAATAACTATATACTATATATATATGTGTGTGTGTGTGTGTGTGTGTGCACTCTCCTACCCTCCCTTTTGAGTATCTAAAGTGGTTTAAACACCAACGTAAGGAGTAACCAATTTCAATTCGAGTAACTTTTGCCGGTTACTCGATTTGTTTAAGCATACCATGACGTTCCTGAAGCATTTTTCTATGCATTGCACCACTTTTTTCGAAGTTACTCAGAAAAGCGTTATTCCACAGTCATTCATACACACCGTGTGTTATGTAAAATCTAAAATCTGTGTAACGCCATCTGGCAGTGTGTAAAAATGCAGCCTCAAACCCAGGGAGTTTCCTAACGATTACTCGGTAAAACGGTAATAGTCCAATAATGGCAACCCTTGTGTGTTTGGTTTCTTCGGTAATACAGGTTTGCTATATAAGATTTTCCTCTCTATTTAGCGGTTACTCGCTAAAGCGACAATTTTCCAATGCTGGCAACCCATGTGTGTTTTGTTCCGCCTGTTATTCAGGTTTGCTATGTAAGTTTTTCCTCGCTATTTATCTACTTTTTTGGTAGAAAAATATCTGTCTGTGTAGTTTTTTAAATATAATAAAAATTTAAATATTAAATTCACGATTCTAGTTAACATAGCTTTACAGCGTAAACTTCTCGCGGAATAAAGTTCTGACATAAATTAAAAAATTCAGTGAATGCAAGAAAAAAAATGTGTTTAAACCTGTTATTAATTGAGCAAATTGTTAGTTTCAAACATCACTTTTCTTCCCAGTAGAGGTCTGCACAGGCCGGGATATCCTGGCCCGAGCCCCACCCGACCAGAAAGAGAAATAATTAGGCCCGACCCGGTCAAAAAAAAAGCAAAAGTCAAAGAAATCAAACCAGACTGAATTTTGATTTTAAAAAATCCGATTTTTCTTAACGTACAATTAAGATTCTTTTCTAGTATACTGAATATATGTTTATGGAAAAATTTAATAGTATACATTTTAGACTATTATACGTTTGGAAGCCAGAGCATACAGAATAGCAACATTAATTATCACTTAGACTCATTCGTCTCTAAATTCGAATAAAGATTCATTAAAAACATTAATATGTTCAAAATGAAAGAAAAAAATTGTTTAAAGCATCCTATATTTTGAAGCTAAAAAAAAAAGATAAAAAAGGGAGATTTAAAAAAATATTTTTCTGTAACTTATTAAGGTATATTTCCGAATTTCCGTTATCAAAAGTTGATTATTACTACTATTCTTTTTAGAAAACAAATTGCTTGTCCGATGAGGCTACTTTAGTCACGCGATATTACCCACTCGCTAAGGTTAAACCAAAGGAGAAATGTTTGAAGATATCTCGTTAGTATTTAAATACTTTTACATGATATGATTTTCTTTAATTGGATAGCTGAGGTCGATCACTACAAAGGCCGTTTTTTACGTTTTCTATTTCGTTTTTAGGCTTTTTTATGGGGATGCTTTCACTTTCGAAGCCGGTTCCGAAAGTGGAGTTGTTCTACTTAAAAATAACTGCAAACAAAATCGAAAAAGTGCAGAACAGCCTTTGTAGAGATCGAACATTTAGCTATCCAATGCAAAAAACCCATTTAAAAATACTGAAATGCAAACGAGATACCTTAAAATGTTTCTCCAATTGGATTATTATTGAAGAACGGGTGTTTTCACATGACTGAAGTAGCCTCTTAATTTTATTACCGGCCATCCTCGCAGACGTAGTATGTAGAAAAAAAAATGTAAGTCTGATCCTGGCCTGCCTCGATCCTACAGAAAAAATTAAACCCAGTTTCAGATATGGTGTAACTGCCGATATCGATCTCTACGCTGAACATGTTTTCTGTACACATAAATATACAGAATTATTTATTAATAACTAGAGGGCTCGGCCCCCTACTAGCTACGCTCGCCAACCCCCTTCCAGACACCGCAGACTCTAAATGCACGCTAATTTGATCAGCTTTAAAAAGATTTCGAAAGATTGAATTATAATTTAAAAAACAGTGGCGATCTCCCTATAAACGAATTTCTATTCATTTCTCTTTGATTGGGGAATTTTAACGCCAAATCCGCTGCGGTACTACTTGATTATCCTGTCGACCAATTTCGCCAAATTATATAAATCGCCAAACCACTCGCCAAATTATACAAATTGATATAAATTTTATTTTAAATAACGAAAGAAAAAATAAATTCGTACAACATTAATAAAAACACAAATAAAACGTCGAAATAAAAATAACTTGATGACGTATACACGTGTAAAAACATTTCAAAATAAGCTAATATAAAAAGAATTAAGTAAAGAGAGTCTTTGTCTCCTGGTATTTTTTAACAAAGCGAAAAGAAAGTTCTTTTAAATGAGACATTTTAAATTAATTCTCAAAATATGAAATAAATGTCTAGCGCAATTTCTAAATTTAAATTTTTTTGCAATATTATTTTGTGTTCATTTTATGTAATAACTATAATGTGACGTAAATATGACGTAATTTCTCCTAAGACCTCTAACGCATGAAATGAATTTATTATTTTACAATATCCTTTCAATTTTAAAATTCACGTGTATACTTTTTATGACGTAATTTTTAATAAGTTCCTGCTTTTTATACATAATTATTTAATTCTAATTTGAAAGTTTTTTTCCTGTTTATAATAGTCACGTGTAAATAAATTTTTAATTTGAAGCAAACATTATTGCTTGCGCTTTTTATACAGTTGGCAACTGTTTAAAATAGTACAATTTTCTGAAATCTGTAAAAAATATCTCTAGAAATGCTGAAAATTTGAATTTAAAATAGAAATAAAACCTGAAAAAATGAGTCAAAATAAAAAATATAATGCAATCTACACTCCGGCAAATTCTAACGCATAAAATGATCTAAAAATGATTACACTGCCATGTATAGTTTTTGCTGCTATAAAACTTTTTTAGTGGAACGATTTTGTCCAAATTTAGCATTAAATAACTCTTAAAATAATTCTTCGATTTGAAAACTGTCTGCATCAGCGTATTTATCAAACATTTCTGTATAAAACCACCGATTTTCATATTTTTGTATGCATTATTTTTGTTAATATTAACGAAGAAAGGCCTACGGTCACAAAAAAAGCAAAACCGGCGGCGGCGGGGGTGACAGCGGTAGTTACTTTTTTTTAGAATAGAGAGATACGTGTAATTAATTATATGTGTGGTTCAAATTGGCTCTCTGCTCATCTATCCAAAACTTTTTATTTTAATATAAAATAAGATGTAATTAATTCATCTACGACATAGAATAATATTCCAATTATACGAATTTCATCTAATTAAAACACGTTTTTGGTTACATGCTTCGATTTATCTTTTATAATGATTTTTGTAAATGATCATCTGTTATAATAAAACTTTCTCAAAGTGTACTCGAAACACTTCTACGATTTCAAACAACAAAATTTCTATTACTATTAAGTCTGCAGCTTTTAATCAGCACGGGAAAAGCGTCATATATGCATTGCTTGCTTTATAATTGCACTCGCCTTTTGAGTCAGAAATTACTGCTAATTATAAACAGTGAAGTTCATAGTAATAAATAAATACAGAATGTGTCATTTGAGCCGATACAGCTCAATGTGTAACGTCGCAAACTTCCGAAGAAAAAAATTATATTTTCGGAATACAGATAGTTTTGGTGGAGTGTCGGTCCAGCCGCATTTTTGGCAACATTTTTGCCGAAAAAGAATTTTGGGCAAAGCTTACGTTTTCGGCAGAAACCGAAACCGAAATTGCAATCAAGCATCCAGTTGTGCAGCACATTTTATACTTATCCTCACACCGGTCACGATCATTTAAAATTGTTAGTATTTTATCGGCTTAGATTGATACTTTTAACTTTCTATATCTGGTTAGTCGGCCCATTTAATCATTTTATAGGTCCGATATGAACGGGCCAGGCCCATAATTTTTAATTCGGCCCTGCCCGTTAAAAATTTTCTTTAATCTGCCGTTCCAGCATAGGCCCGTGCAGATGTCTACTTCTCAGTCAGAACAATAGGTTACCTTTTTTTTAACAAAATTGTTAAAAAAATATTGAAATCATAGATTAAAAAATGCCCACGGGCTATAATGTATTTCCTATGTTCAAGGACATCAAAAAATTTTAATGTCTCGCCTAACAAAGAAAAAGACTTTTATTGAAATCAAATAATTTTAAAATAATATAATTCGATGGTCACATCTATTATATATATAAAATCCAAACGGAAATTTCGTTCCGAACGCCGAGATTTCGAGTTCTACCGCATGGATTTTTACGGAACTTATACCATTAGATAGGTATCGTTCCAGGGAAGGTTTTAAGCTATAACACATCATTCTACCTAGATTAGTTATAGAATGATTACGGAAAATTCTATTATTTTGGACTTTGTTACTTCATATTTCCTTAAATATCTGGTCTCCTATTGGTCGTAGAGCTTAAATCTCGCGCCAAAAGTAGCTCCGAAGCACCCAAGCAAACTTTTCCCCGCGATTATTTTGCCGTCTTCCGATTTCCTCTAACTCTATTAGGGGCCCGCGTAGAGCCCCTTTAAAATATTTTTCGTAGTAATTTCAGCAATTATCTTAAATTATTGGTTAAGACCGCCACCCTCCCGATTCATGTATCTACGGAAAGGTTGCATGAAGGAGTTTCGTTCAGATACGCTTTCGTTAAGAATAGAGTGCGCTTCCTGGTGGTGGAATGTGGAACTAACATAACGCGATATTGTTAAAATTAGGAAATCTAACAATGCGATCTGTTTTAAACTTTGAGATAGTTCATAACACATAATCTATTAACTATTCTATTCTATATATATATATAAAATCTATTATCTATTCTATTATCTATTATATATATAAAATCCAAACGGAAATTTCGTTCCGAACGCCTAGATTTCGAGTTCTACTGCATGGATTTTTACGGAACCTATACCGTTAGATAGGTATTATTTCAGGGAAGGTTTTAAGCTATAACACATTATTCTACCTAGATTAGTTTTAGAATTATGACGGAAAATTCTGTTATTTTGGGCGATAAGGTTACCATTTTATTTCTTGGCGAAATTCATCGTTGATAAAAAAAAAATTGAAACGGCTATTAAACCTCGAAAAATAAAAGAAAAACTGTTACTAATTTTATTTAAATGAAAAAAAAACAAAAAAAGAAGAAGAAAATCCGTTTTAATGAGTGATAATATTAAAAACGGAAACATTTAATCAAAACCTGAAAGAAATATTTGTAATGCTTAAAAATTAATTTAATAAGAAATATTACACTTGATACGCAATATTTGGCTCTTTATCGCTTGCGTTAGATATGGAAACGAATCTGAAAATTTGATTAGATGAAATTTTAACGACATTTTCTTTCTGTTCTGTTCTTTTCTTTTTTTATATCTAATTGTCACATCACGTGACTTATAGAAGAAACAAGCAGATGTAATTGTGAGTCACATGTGTAATTACTATTTGTTTCTTTACAATTTTTTATTTTTCTTTTGTCGCCAAACAATGTGATTTTAAGCCAAAAATGCATAAGCGTGACATTAGCTTGAGGATGTTCTCACAAATGGTGTTTTTTAGGTGAAAGAGATCATTTTTTGAGTACATTTTCATATTCAATTGTAACTTATATAGATATCAGTTAATATTTTAAAAATGGAATCGAATACTTAAATTTCAGTGTGAATTTCTGCCACACATACATATTGTAAAATAATTTCATACTTTTTAAAATGTTTTTCGCCGTAATTCCGAAAGCATGTGATATTTATAAACTCGAACTCAGATCAACGAATATTACCCATTTTATTTAAGCAAATATTATCTATTTTCTCAAGTCATATCGCCAATTTCATTTATAGGAAAATTCACAGATTCGAAATCTAGGAAATAAAGATAATTTTTAAGGAAATTTAGGTTTTAATACGTTATTACTATGGAAAAATTCAACATTTTGAAAAAAAAAATTACAAGTCTTTTGTAATTCGTCATTTCTTCTTCGTCTTTCTTCGTAATTTCTCCTCTGTTATGTAATATTTCAAATGATATTGGACTAATTTTCGATCATCGATTCACCGCAAAATCGCATATCTAATATAGTATGTAAAATAAAGTCTGGATTAGGGGACTAATTAACGCACAGCGCAAACTACTGAACCTAAAATCTTGAAAATCGTGGTAAAAATACTTCTTATGACATAAACTTCTGCTAAGAAAGGATTTTCTAAAGTGTCACCCCTAATGGTTTTTGCACGGGGAGGGGAAAAATCGAATATCAAAATTATGCGTCAAATGATAGCATATTTTAATGTAGTTTTGTATGCTGAATCGAATGCTACCAAATAAATTTTTATAAGTCCAACAGTTCATGACACATTTCATATTTTTCTAATTTGGCGGTGTCTTTGGCATCTAAACCTCAAAATATCTATCATTACATCCGTTACTCTAGCAACGGAAAAAATTCAAATCAACCCTTTTGGCTAAAAAATAAAAACGGCTCTATGAGTTTGAAATAAAAATGCAAGCATCTTAATTTTTTAAAGAAATAGTGATTTTATGTAAAATAAAAGGGAAAAAATTACTGAGAATTTAGCGTTATAAAACAAAAATGGAAAAGGTACTACTTAGATATTCCGTCGACCAAAAATCTATCGTCAAACTATAAGATTAAATGCCAATAATGGTTGATCGTAAATATCAAATTCACTTGAATTTAAACAAACTACACGTGTTTACGTCATCAAGTGATTTTAATTTCGACGTTTTATTTGTATTTTTATTAATGTTATACTAATTTATTTGTTATTTCGTTATTTAAAATAAAGATTATGTCAATTTATATAATTTGGCGAATGGTTTGGCGATTTATATAATTTGGCGAAATTGGTCGACGGGATAACAAGTAGTACCAATGAAAATATTTAAGTATGAAAGCAATGTTTGTAACGACTTAAAAATTATTTTCATATATATAAACTCGGTTTATGGCGTCAGATGCCGTCATCCGAAGAATCTACAAGAGTCTTTGTCCATTTTTTCTGGTCATAGGTTCCTCAATGAAAGAAATTGGAATTGGAATAATATTGTGCGATTTATAAATTGCTCCTCGATAAGAAGAAAAAATGGGTACATTTATAACAACCGTGCGCACATCTCGCTGATAGCATTTTTAAAATTCCCAGTAGCAGTAGTTACATTTTGCGTATGTAAATTAAAAATATTTTTTTGCTTTTAATTATGGCATTATTTCCTGTTATTGTTTATCTTTTCAGTTTTTAAATGAAATTAGTATAAGGCATGCACTTTGAATTAAATGAGTGAAAGGTTTGTGTTTTAAATGAAAATAATAAAATAAGAATATGCTATGAAAACAATCTTTATTGATTTATTACCTGCGCCCGGCTGACATAAAAGTATCACAAAACCCACATATTCACTTTTCTTTGAGTAGTTGCTCATGAGAATTCAAGTTAACCTTCCGTAATCGGATACTTCACATATTGGTGTATTAGCTTTAATGCTGAAAGCATCGTTTTTGTTTGAAGCGAAAACTTTACTATGAATTCTATTACACAAAATCGCATCATCATCATCTACTATATATTTACAACGGAAATTTGTATTTCATTCCGATTGCTTATAATACTTTCGTAGGATATACCACAATTAGTTAGGTAATAATTTTGGAAAAGTTTTAGTGTATACATATTGTTCAAGGGTACTTAGTTATAGAGCAACAGTAAAAGTTCAAAAATTAAGTGAACCTGATTATGAAAGTTTAGCCTTTTTAAAAAAATCTACAGAACATATTTTGTTACAAGTGGCCCTGTTGCATGACTTTTAGGAATGGTGTTAGTATATACGATTTCATTATATGTTGATTTGTTACAGAGGAATTAATTCCTGTTGTCATAACGGTCTCATTACCCGACCATAAGTGCGCTGTTTATAATCAACTAAAACAATTACTTCTTAATTGCTAAATTTTGTCCAACGCTTAAGATAACATTATATCGCAATGGCGTTCGCATCGTTTTCAGTAATGTGCAAGGTCAAGCTGAAGATCCATATTGTTTAAAATACAAGTTCAAATTCACCATTTAGTTTAATCCAAGGTTCATTTGGAAATATTGACCAGCGCAGCGGGCATAGCCTGCTAGTATAATAATATAAATGATGGTTTGAAAATATAGCTCCATTAACTGTAGTGTTATTTAAATTTTCAAATGGCCATTATTTTCGAATCTAAATGCCCAAATTTCGTTCTAGTTTTTTTTTTTTTTTTTTTGGGGGGGGGGGAGGGAAGGGGAGGCGGGGTATTGTTGTGACGACACAAGAATGTAAAGTATGATGATGCTAAGGCATCATTCATTTATGATGCACAAGTGAGATTCGAACCCAAACCATACAATGAATACCAATGAAATTATTTTAGTGTATCTGACACCAAAGTAAACAACTGCAAATTATATTAATTTAATCTATGAAATCCATCACATATTTGTAATGAACTAAACGTATACCCTCAATGACCTTAATGCTTGTTATTCAGATTTTCAAAAGGTCGTTATTTTGAAGCGATTTAAACAATTTTCTTAATTAACGAACGCACCCAATATAAAATTATATTGGGTGCGTTCGTTGAAATATTTATATAATATATATTTAAAAAGGAAAATTTATATATATATATTCTTATTTTTCGACTAAGCTAAAAAGACTTGTAAATTGTAGCAAATCCATAGTCGGGCTTAGACTATGTAGTACCCAGGGCAAATATCATTTTGAAGATCCAATATTCTTTCTATCCATAGAAATTGTTCGTGAATAGTATGCTCAAGTGACTAGATTAAACATCATTTTTTTCTTTTTTAGTATATATATATAAATTTTATACCAGGAAGTACTCACATCTGTATACAGGGTATCATCACAAGACGCCTCAAGTTTAAGAAAAATATTAGTAGGAAAATAAGTGGATAACTGTAGAAAAAATGATGGATTGTTTTATGATCTAAATGTTTGCGAACTTTCCCTTTCCTTATCTGTGTAAGTCATAAGATGGGTTAAAGACAACCAACCCTCCTCCACTGGTTATCATAAATTGTTTTAACATGCTCCTTTAAAGAGGAAAACACCAATAAATAATTTCACTTGAAAATTATTGACTACTATATAACACAATTTTAATCATTAGTTTTCTGATGACGTAGCTCATTCTTTTTTTGTGTGGGGAAGGGGTAGGGGCTACAGGAACCAAGGGAGGAAAGGAGATTAAACTCCCTTCCTAAATATTTTAAAGTGTTTTTTGTGAAAAAGAATATTGATAACTTTTGGCAAATTTTAACCATTTAGCATCCTCTTAATGAAAATCCTGATTTCTACCATGGTGCACCCCTCAAATGGGGAGGCCCGGATAGCTGCTCTGCATGCCCGGACACTAGTCAGGCCTATAACGATAATGCTTGAGAATTCCCTTCTAAAACCATGCATGATCAACAAAATTTAGAAAAACCACGTTATGAACAGCAATTTAGCTAATATAGTATAATAAAAAACTATATATATAGACTTATAAATACATAAATATTTTAAATAGAGACATATTAATTTAATAAAATTATTTATTTTTGATATGCTTTTTTCCTTGCCTGATTCCGTCATACCAATTACAAAATTTATGAGATTTTTTTTTTTTTTAATGTCTTTGACTGCTTACCAATCTGAGTTTTCTGTAACTTTCCTCAATAGGACGAAATTTTGGTATTTTAATTTAGCAGAAAACAATGTCCTCAGTTTTAAAAATAGTCATTCTTTCAGACATGTCATACATTTTATTTAGATGATTATTAAATCAATCAGAGTGAAATTCGTTCTCTTAAAAATCATCTTTTTTAATTATTCACCGCCTATCTTAAAAATCAGACCAGGCTCTGACTGTTAAAAAATACCGCTGTGATTTACGTTTCATAGATAATAGGAATTTCCTGCTGAATTAATATAAATATATAATAATATTTATTTTTTGGCGTTTTTAGATATATGGCCACGGAAATGGGGAAAAAAAAGGATCATTTAAACTTATGTAGACAATTAAACAGGAGTCGCACATTGTTTTTAAATGATATAATTTTTTTTTATTAATTTCGAAAGAAAACATTCCATTTCTATGCACATACAAAACACACAAAGATGAATGAGGTATCATTCGAAGGGTTTAAACAGATTTTTCATATCGTAATTCACAAATCGCTTCGTATCAGCCCGTTTAATTAAAAATTAATGGAAAAAACGTAACACAAATAATCCTTTTCGAATCATATAACTTTTTTTGTATTACCCTAATCACACAAGCATGATTCCAGGTATTTTTAACATTTTTCATTGTCGTTACAGGTTTAAATATTTTGATATATAGTTAATGATTTAAATAATTACAGTTAAATTAATTTAAATCAATAGTATGCTATTAAATGTTACGACTAGGCTAGTCATAATTTGCGCAGTGCTGCACCGTGAAGTTTTCCTAATTGAGTTTAGAAATATGTAAAGGTTCATCAAATTTAAACTGGTTATTCAGTACGTTGGTACTATAACAACTTTAGTTACTCAAAATGAAGGGTAGGACAGTTCAGAGTGTTTCTTAGTGGTTACTCATTAAAGCGGCTAAATTCCAATCAAGGCAATTTCTGTGTGTATTGGTTTCTTCGGCATACAGTTACTGTAATATTGATTATTTTTCTCCATTTAAGTACATTTTCAATAGAAGAAAAACTATATATTTGTAATTCGTTGTGAAAACTGTCGAATATGCATTTCATACCTTTGTTAAACTTTTTTTTCTTGTAAGTAAAACTTTGCGTACTATACACGTATTTAAAAATTAACTTAATATTTTTATATCTGTGAGAAAAAATAAATAAAGGTTATATAATAACAATATGAAATCTTAATGTTTAGTTACTGTATACGTTAATCTTAGTTACTTTATAGTTACTTTATTGTAGTTAGTAAATCTCTAAAAATATGAAAATTTCTCGACTATCTAAAAATCCCTTAATCAGAACCTTTGTTAGGCATCTTCCCTGAAAAAAAAAAAAAAAAAAAAAAAAAACTGGTTACCACATGAAATTACAGAAAACTTTATTTCTACCACAAAAATCCAGGTAGGATAAATGTGAAAATTTTTAATTATTAAAGGTATTTTGCAATCTTAATTTATCATTATTATTTTTCTTTTAAAGTTTGTTTCAAGTGCGAAATATTCGAATACAATCTGTAAACATATATTAGTTAAAACAGACATAAGAATTTAATAATACACAGTCACTATATAGTATTCCGAATGCTAACATTATTTCATTATGCGCATACAAGTCGAACAACGATGGATCAGGTATCACTCGAAAAGTTTATACACATTTTTCATATACATTCACATATCGTTTCATATCTACCTCTTTGATTATAACTTAATGAAAGAAAGTATCACAAATAGTTCTTTTTGAACCATATAATTTTTTTCTCTGTGTGTGTGTGTGTTACTCCAATCACGCAAACGTGATTCCGGATAAATTATATTTTTTGATTGCTCTTTTTAACCGTTTTTCAGTGTCATTACAAATTTAATTTTTTTTATATATAATAAATTGTTTAACTAGATAAAAATGAATTAATTTAAATTAATGTTATGTTATTATTAAATGTTATGACTGTCCTAGTCATAATTTGAACAGCACTGCACCGTGAAGATTTCCTAACAATTTAGTAACTTGTAAAAGTTCAAATTAAAATTGGTTATTCAGTACGTTGGTACTTTAACAACATTAGTTACTCAAAATGAAGGATAGGACAGTTCAGATAGTTTCCTAGCGGTTACTCATTAAAGCGGCTAAATTCCAATTAAGGCAATTTCTGTGTGTATTGGTTTCTTCGGTATATAGTATCGTAATATTGATCATTTTTCACCATTTAAGTACATTTTCAATAGAAGAAAATCATACATTTGTAACTCGTTGTGAAAACTGCCGGATATTCTTTTCATGCCTTTGTTAAGCTTATTTGTTTAAGTAAAATTTTACATACTATGTTTAAAAATTAACTTACATTTTTTTATGTATGCAAAAAATTAAATAAATATAGATTGTATAAGAAAAACATGAAATCTTAATGCTGTAGTTAGCTACTTTATTGTAGTTAGCTACTTTATTGTAGTTAGTAAATCTTAATTAAGTTAATTAATCAAAGACGGAATGAAGAATGATTCACAAAAAATTTAATGTGTATTAAGAACATAATGAAACTAAAAATATGAAATTTCCTCTGCTATCTAAAAATCACTTTATCAGAAACTTCGTCAGCCCCATTCCCTGGAACAAAAAAAAAAAAAAAAAAAAAAAAAAAAAAAAACTTGTTACCACAGGAAATTACAAAAAACTTTGTTTACCGTAAAAATTCCAGGTAGGATAAATATGAAAAATTTGAAGTATTAAAGGTATTTTGCAACCTTAATTTATCATTATTATTTTTCTTTTAAAATTGTTTTAGCTACGAAATATTCGAACAGAATCTGTAAACTTCTATTTAGTTAACACAAAGCTTAGAATTTAATAATACACAGTCATATAGTATTTCGAAAGCGAACATTCCCTTTTTTATGCGCATACAAAACACAGAACGATGACTGAAGTATCATTCGAAAGGTTTAAACAGATTTTTCGTATCGCACAATCACAAATGTTTCGTATCAGCCTGCTTGATTAAAAGTTAATGAAAAAACGTAACACAAATAATCTTTTTGAATCATATGTTTTTGTATTACTCTACTAACATAAACGTGATTCTGGGTAAATAAATTTTTTTTATTGTTCTTTTTAAATGTTTTTCTTTGTCTTTATAAGTTTAAATATTTTGATATGTAGTAATTGATTTAACTAGTCACAGCTAAATTAATTTAAATTAATATTATATTATTATTAAATGCTACGACTGTCCTTGTCATAATTTGCACAGCGATGCCCCGTGAAGATTTCCTAACACAATGTAGTAACGTGTAAAATTTATCAGATTTAAATTTGTTATTAAGTACGTTGGTACTTTAACAACTTTAGTTACTCAAAATGAAGAGTGGGAAAGTTAAGAGAGTTTCCTGTCGGTTACTCATTAAAGTGGTTAAGTTCCAATCAAGGCAAATTCTGTGTGTATTAGTTTCTTCGGTTTGCAGTATTGTAATATTGATTCTTTTTAACCATTTAAGTAATTTTTCAATAGAAAAAAATCTATATATTTGTAAGTTTTTGTGAAAACTGCCGGTATGCATTTCATAACTTTTGTTAAAAAAATTTTAAGTAAAACTTTACATGCTATACACGTATTTAAAAATTAACTTAATTTTTTTTATGTATGCAATAAATAAAAAAAATAATAATAATAAAAAAAATTATATATACATATATATATATATATATATATATATATAGGTTGTGTAATAGTAGTATGAAATCTTAGTCCTGTAGTTTGTTTAGTTACTTTATTGTAGTTAGTAAATCTTAATTAAGTTGATAAAACACAGGCTTAATAAAGGAAGATTTTAGAAATAAAATTTTAATATGTATAATGAAAGAAATTATCACAAATACTCCCTTTTTAACCATATATATTTTTGTGTGTGTGACTCCGTTCACGCAAACGTGATTCCGGGTTAATTTCATTTTTTTTGTTCTGTTTAAACGATTTTCATTGTCATTATAAGTTTAAATATTTTTAGATATAGTAAATTGTTTAACAAGACAAAAATAAATTATTTAAATTAATGTTATGATATTATTAAATATTATTACTGTCCTAATCATAATTTGAACAGAGCTGCACCGTGAAGATTTCCTAATACCATTTAGTAACTTGAAAATGTTCTTCAAATTTAAATTGGTTATTAAGTACGTTGGTACTTTAACAACTTTAGTTACTCAAAATGAACGGTAGGACAGTTCAGAGTATTTCTTAATGGTTACTCATTAAAGCGGCTAAGTTCCAATCAAGGCAAATTCTGTGTGTATTGGTTTCTTCGGTTTGCAGTATTGCAATATTGATTATTTTTCACCATTTAAGTAATTTTTCGATAGAAGAAAATCTATATATTCGTAAGTCGTTGTGAAAACTGCCAGATATGCATTTCATACCTTTTGTTAAACTTTTTTAAAGTAAAACTTTACATGCTATACACGTATTTAAAAATTAACTTGAAATTTTTTATGTATACAAAAAAAAAATGTATATATATTTAGGTTGTGTAATAGCAGTATGATCTTAATGCTGTAGTTAGTAAATCTTAATTAAGTTGATAAAATAAAGGCTTATTAAAGGAAGATTTTACAAAAAAAATTTTAATATGTATAGTAAGAAGAAACTAAATACATGAAAATTTCTCCTGCTATCTAAAAATCACTTAATCAGCACCCTCGTTAGCTCCTTTCCTTGAAAGAAAATAAATAAATAAATAAAACTTGCTACCACAGGAAATTACACAAAACTTTATGTCTCCCGAAAAAATCCAGGTAGGATAAATGTGAAAATTTTAATTTATTAAAGGTATTTTTCAACCTCAATTTGTCATTTTTTTTTTTTTTTTTAATTCAGCTGTGAAATATTCGAACAGAATTTGTAAACTTATATTAGTTAACGCAAAGATTAGAGTTTAATAATACACAGTCACTACATAGTATTTCCAATGCAGACATTTTATTTTTATCCACACACAAAACACAAGTATTGATGAATGAGCTATCATTTGAAGGGTTTAAATACACTTTTCATATCGCACGTTCACATATAGTTTCATATCAACCTCTTCGATTAAAAATTAATGAAAGAAATTATCAAAAATAATCCTTTTTAACCATATATATTTTTCTGTGTGTAACTCCAATCACGCAAACGTGATTCCGGGTAAATTTCATTTTTTATTGTTCTATTTAAACAATTTTCATTGTCATTATAAGTTTAAATATTTTTTGATATAGTAAATTGTTTAACTAGACAAAAATAAATTATTTAAATTAATGTTATGTTATTATTAAATGTTATTACTGTCCTAGTCATAATTTGAACTGAGCTGCACAGTCAAGATTTCCTAATACAATTTAGTAACTTGAAAAAGTTCTTCATATTTAAATTGGTTATTAAATACGTTGGTACTTTAACAACTTTAGTTACTCAAAATGAAGGGTAGGACAGTTCAGCGTGGTTCTCAGTTTCTTAGTGGTTACTCATTAAAGCTGCTAAGTTCCAAACAAGGTAAATTCTGTGTGTATTGGTTTCTTCGGAATACAGTATTGTAATATTGATCATTGTTCACCATTTAAATAAATTTTCTATAGAAGAAAATCTATATATTTGTAAGTCGTTGTGAAAACTGCCGGATATGCATTTCATGCCTTTGTTAAACTTATTTATTTAAGTAAAACTTTATGTAACTTGCATTTTCTGTATATATGCAACATATTAAATAAATATAAAAAGACTGAATAAAGAATGATTTTAAAAATAAAATTTTAATATGCATTAAGAACATAATGAAACTAAAAAGATGAAATTTTCTCGGCTATGTAAAAATCACTTAACCAGAACCTTCGTCAGCCCCTTCTCTGAAAAAAAAATTGTTACTACAAGAAATTACAGAAAACTTTATGTTCACCGTAAAATTTCCATGTAGGATAAAAGTGAAAAGTTTAAATTATTAAAGGTATTTTGCAACCTTAATTTGTCATTTTTATTTTTAAAAAATTTTTCAGCTGTGAAATATTGGAACAGAATTTGTAAACTTATATTAGTTAACGCAAAGCTTAGAGTTTAATAATACACAGTCACTACATAGTATTTCAATGCAGACATTCTATTTTTATGCACACACAAAACTCACAGTATTGATGAATGAGGTATTCGAAAGGTTTAAATACACTTTTCATATCGCACGTTCACATATAGTTTCATATCAACCTCTTTGATTAAAAATTAATGAAAGAAATTATCACAAATAATCATTTTTTAACCATACATATTTTTTTGTTTGTGATCCAATCACGCAAACGTGATTCCGGTTAAGTTTAATTTTTTATTGTTCTATTTAACCGCTTGAGGGGCACCGGTATATATTATATACCACCTACAATTAATGAAGTTTTACACCAGAAAGATTTTAATTAATTTTACTTTTCTAACTTTGGTGGAAAAAAGCCGTAAAGTTGCTTTCACTTATTTTGAAATAGAATTTTTCAAAGATTCCGGTGGGAATTCAGCATTTCACAAACGTAATTGCTTGCCCCTCAAGGGGTTAAACGATTTTCGTTGTCATTATAAGTTTAAATATTTTTAGATATAGTAAATTGTTTAACAAGACAAAAATAAATTATTTAATTTAATGTTATGTTATTCTGAAATGTTATAACTGTCCTAGTCATAATTTCAACAGCGCTGTACCGTGAAGATTTCCTAATACAATTTAGTCACTTGTAAAAGTTCGTCAAATTTAAACTGGTTATTCAGTACGTTGGTACTTTAACAACTTTAGTTACTCAAAATGAAGTGTAGGAGAGTTCAGAGTGTTTCTTACTGGTTACTCCTAAAGCGGCTAAATTTCATTCAAGGTAACTTCTGGATGTATTGGTTTCTTCGGTATACAGTATTACAATATCGATTCTTTTTTCCACATTTAAGTACATTTTCAATAGTATAGTCCGGGTGCTACGGTTGAGAAAACTGCAAATCGTGACAAGAATATACCGATTGGTGAGTATCTACTTTATATTAATACAATGAATTTCAGAGGGTGTAGGCATCCCGTAAAGTCGTAGGAATTCAAGATGGCGGCTGTTATTCAAAATGGCGTCATTTTCTGAATTTTCTTATTATCCATCATACAAATGTGTGTTTCGGGTCAATTTAGATGTTTTTAACGTCAAAAATTTCGTTTTTAATACTTTCCGCCATAGTTTAATCAGTTTGTCTGTCTGTTTGTCTGTCTGTCTGCTCGCCTTACTATGCTCTAACTCAGGTAAATATCGCTACTCGCTTAAATTCTCTCAGATTGTGATTTAATTTATATATGTTATTGAAGTTTACAATAACATGTTCCGAATAAAAATGATATATAGGTTTTATAGTCCGTTTACAGAGTCCTCAAAAGAATTCCATTACGTTATTGTCTATTAATAAAGGTTCTACGGTTGAGAAAACTGCAAATAGTGAGAAGAATATACCGATTGGTATATTCTTCTTTAGTATCTACTTTATATTAATACAGTCCATATAAGATAGTCCAGATAAGTAGTAGGAATTCAAGATGGCGACTGTTATTCAAAATGGCGTCATTTTCTGAATTTTCTTACTATCCATTATATAAATGTGTGTTTCAGGTCGATTTTGATGTTTTTAACTTCAAAACTTTCGTTTTTAATACTTTCGCCATGGCTGAATGTGTTTATGATTTCAGTTTGTCTGTTTGTTTGACTGTCTGTCCGCTTGCCATTCCGTGCTCTAACTCGCTTAAATATTGCTACTCGCTTAAATTCACTGAGATTGTCATGTAATTTATATATGTAATTGAAGTTTACAATAACATGTTCCGAATAAAAATTCAAGAGTATACGTTTTATAGTCGGTTTACAGGGCCCGCGAAAGAATTCCATTACGTTATTGTCTATGGGGGGAAAACCTTTGCAATGCATTTGAATCATGTTATACTTCCAGAAATAAATTCAAATTGACATACATAAGTGAGATGCACTACAAGATACTTACTATAGAATAAAGTGTGCATAGTATTTATCGTTTATTTACAGTGACACACAAAAAAAAAAGAATAAATCGTGTTTGTAGCTCGTGTATAAATTCTATAAAGATCATCAATTAAATCAACTGTTATTAGTGGAGCTGCTAGGTATAAAAAAACTGCATTTTGTTTTAAAGATATCCCGAATGGCCAGTATCTACTCCTTATTAATACAATGCATATTAGAAGTTGAGGCACCATGCAAATTCATAAGAATTCAAGATTGTGGCTGTTATTCAAAATTATTTCCATTTTTATTCCTATACATCATATAAAAGTGTCTATGATATAAATTTCGAAATTTTTAGAATGAAAAACCATTATACCATAATATTTTTCCGGAAGACGGCTATAGAAACAGCTCGAAACGTAGAATTTAACTTTTAGCTTATAAAAGTTCGTGTTTTGTGTACCATTAAGCAAGGTTGTGTGTCTTTATTCACTATAGTTTATGGTGCAATTGTCCAGTATGTGTTAATGAAAAATTCCCTTTATTATACAAGATATTAAAAAAATTTCATGTTACATTTAAAGTTAGAGAATATAAAAACTTTACTTTGTATCATCATATTTCTCATATTAGTTTTTGCAGTTGCACAATAATGTGCAAGAAAGTCCAACCTTTCTACAGCCGCACTTATTTTTACAGATTTTGCACATACATTTTACATGAAACACACTTTTATACGATAAATAGTATGAAAATTGCAAGAATTCCAGAAAATGACGCCATTTTGAATAACAGCCGCCATCTTGAATTCCTACGAATTCTCGCGATGCCTATAAAATAGATACTCACCAATCGGTATATGGGGCATTCTCACAATATTTTGTCTTTCATGTCCCTGAATAATAATTTTTATTTTAATACACTTTTTTGTGTTTTTTTTTTTTTTTTTAATTTCATATACTGGGGAACATCCCATTGCATGATTGCATAACAATATCAAAGCGATAAATAAGTTTTGGACGATATTGGTTATCCAAATACCAGAAAAACTCATCTACCGTCCCGTGTCCCTGATGCTGATTTTTAAGTTGGGAGCTGTCTGTATAAAATTGTTTCAATAGAAGTAATTCTACGTAATTTTTTTCCAAAACTGGGACAATTGTTTTATCTAAATATGTAGCAAAAAATTAACCTGCACACATTTTTACGGTTCATATTATTTTTTGAAGCCTGTCCCTGGGTTTTTCATCCTTTCCCTCTTGCTAAACTCAAACAGAAAATCACTTCAGATGCAGCCACAGAATTGTTTTCAAATTTTTTCTCATGCTAGAGAAAGAACGTCTAAAATTCATTGACAGGAAATTTACTGCAGAATTTAAATCAGCATTTAAATATGAATTTCAAGATCGTGCCTTTATTGGTAGTCTTACCGTCCCCAAGGTTTATTCCTGCACCTTTCGAGGTAAATAATAATAAAAAAATTAATTTAATCCAATGTTAACAACTGTTTCTAATAATCAATGAACATTGTGGCTATCACTTAGTCTTAAAATGATTTTCCTAAAAATAGGTGGTAATTTTCCTTACCGTTCCACCCTTACCGTCCTTTTAGGTAGCTTTCATTACAAAAAGCTACCTATTGCAGCCGTTCGGAGGAAAGCGATTTCGAAAAATTTTGGTATATTTTCATCGATCATGACCCCCAGACCCCGAAACTACCCTCCGTTCAAAATTGACACATAATCTAATTTACAATTATTTGTTATTAAATTCTAATTTACTAAGGACAATATCATATTAATTACTAATAGTATGCCACTCTTAGTTTAATGTTTTTGATTGTCCCATATTCATACTTTATGGATTTTTATGGATGTCTGAAAATAATCCACATTCTATATTTGTGCGTTTTAAGTAATGGGATTTTAAGTATTATTTAACCTTCTATATACTTCCACATGTTTGATATTTCCTGTTCATTTTATAAATATCTTATATATAATTCATTAAAAAATAATTTTTAGATAATTTTTAATAATTATTTATATTAATTATTACTGAATTTATTTTGTTTTATAGCATATAGATATATGCTATTTATTATCAATGTTCTAACATTATTTAAACTCTTAGTTTAGTTTAAATAATTTAGCTAATAGAACATATTGTATGCTTTTAAATTTTATTAACAATAGTTTTAAATACTTTGTGTGATTTATATTAGGTTTATAATTCTCTATATATAAGGATTTGTTTGGTTTTGCTGTTTAAACAGTTATTTACATTCAAAAGCTTGCAAATTTTTATCTTGCGATAGATGTTTAATATAATTATTAATAGATGGCAGCACTAAAATTGTATCTTTCATATTGCTCTTATTTTTAATTTTTCTAGCTCCATTTTAGTTATATTTTATACACCAGGGTGTATTTTTAGCTAAATTTTGACGATATTGTTAAACTGTTATCTATTAATTTAATAGTGCATTTTAAATAATGTAATTAATTTCTATATATTTTATATTAGATTAAATTTGTTTTACAAGGTATTTCAAATATTATTTCACAATGTATTAACTGCATCCTTCGGTATCATTTACTGTGATTTCTTAACTGTTTTATTCACCTTAATCTTTTTGATATACTGGAAGACATGTGCACATGGATTTTTGTAAAATACTGAAATATTAATCGGTATGGTGTTTATTATTTCTATTTTATATCCTATAAATATTTAAATACGTTTTATTGATTCTTCCATTTCATATTATTTGTTTCTATTCTGCTTTCATTTTTAATCAATTCACTTGATTTTAGTGGTTGTTCTATAATTCTCTATATATAAGGATTTGTTTGGTTTTGCTGTTTAAACAGTTATTTACATTCAAAAGCTTGCAAATTTTTATCTTGCGATAGTTGTTTAATATAATTATTAATAGATGGCAGCACTAAAATTGTATCTTTCATATTGCTCTTATTTTTAATTTTTCTAGCTCCATTTTAGTTATATTTTATACACCAGGGTGTATTTTTAGCTAAATTTTGACGATATTGTTAAACTGTTATCTATTAATTTAATAGTGCATTTTAAATAATGTAATTAATTTCTATATATTTTTTATTAGATTAAATTTGTTTTACAAGGTATTTCAAATATTATTTCAAAATGTATTAACTGCATCCTTTGGTATCATTTACTGTGATTTCTTAACTGTTTTATTCACCTTAATCTTTTTGATATCCTGGAAGACATGTGCACATGGATTTTTGTAAAATACTGAAATATTAATCGGTATGGTGTTTATTATTTCTATTTTATATCCTATAAATATTTAAATACGTTTTATTGATTCTTCCATTTCATATTATTTGTTTCTATTCTGCTTTCATTTTTAATCAATTCACTTGATTTTAGTGGTTGTTCGGGCACAGGGGAAAATTAATTTTAGCTTTAGCTTATTTCTCCCACAGAAAACAACCATTTTGCTTATATCATTGAATTCTGTGCCCTCGATAACGTAATTCAATGTATAAGCTTTTCAATTTTTGTCGGTGTCCACTTTTTTCTTTTTTCTTCCATAATAATTCTTATAATATATATATATATTTTTTTTAATACTTACAGCTTTAATTCATAATAATTGACGGTGGCAGGTTATGTTTAATTAATGGTAATATATATATATATATATATATGACCTTTGTCACACTGTAACTCTCGTATTTATGAACCGATTTGGATGTAATTCGGTGTGTACATAGTACATACCAATGTCTCGACCGAGTTCGTTGGCCAGCTTCATCCGCCATTTTGTTTCAAAATGGCGGCTATTTAAAATTTGTTTAAAAATTTAAAATTTGAAATGTGGTACCAAAAAATTAATAATGGAAAAATATTTTTTTCTTATGTATTTTATCTTTATACAACGATTCCGGAGCAGTTTTTGTTTCGTCTATATCTTAAAAAATGGCTGAGTTATATCATTTTGACTTTCTAGCGTGGCTGACATTTTGAAACGTCCTGAATTTTGTCTCGCGATAAAAGGCGTATTTATGATCCGATTTGGATGTAACTTCGTTTATACATAGTACATACCAATGTCTCGACCGAGTTCGTTGGCCAGCTTCATCCGCCATCTTGTTTAAAAATGGCGGCCATTTACATTTTTAAGAAAAATTTAAATTTGAAATGTGGTACCAAAAAATTGAAAATCGAAAAAATAATTTTTCCTTATGTGTTTGACCTTGATAAAAAGATTCAGGAGCAGTTTTTGTTTCGTCTATATCTTAAAAAATGGCTGAGTTATAGCATTTTGAATTTCTAGCGTGGCTGACATTTTGAAACGTCCAGATTTTTGTCACGTGATAACGGGCGTATTTATGAAGCGATTTGGATGTACCTTGATGTGTACATAGTACAAACAAATATCACGACCGAGTTCGTTGTCCAGCTTCATCCGCCATCTTGTTTCAAAACGGCGGCCATTTAAAACATTTAAAAAAATTTTAAATTTAAAATGAGATACCAGAAAATTGGAAAATGAAAAAGATTTTTTTTGTATGTGTTTGACCTTAATACAAAGATTCCGGAACAGTTTTTGTTTCGTCTATATCTGAAAAAATGGCTGAGTTATAACATTTTGAATATCTATTGTGGCTGACATTTTAAAACGACCTAATTTTTGTCACGCGATAACAGGCATATTTATGAACCGATTTGGATGTAACTTGGTCTGTACATAGTACATACCAATGTCTCAACCGAGTTCGTTGGCCACCTTCATTCGTCATCTTGTTTCAAAAGGGTTGCCATTTAAAAAAAATAAATTTAAAATTTAAAATGAGGTATTAAATAATTGGAAAATGAAAAAGATTTTTTTTATGTGTTTGACGTTGATACAAAGTTTCCGGAGCAGTTTTTGTTTCTGAAAATTTGTTCTTTTGTTTATATCTCAAAAAATGGTTGAATTATAGCACTTTGAATTTCTAGCACGGCTAACATTTTGAAACGATCTTGTATTTGTCACGCGAGAACACACGTATTCGCCTATTTCGATGTAAGAAGGCATGTGGATAGTATGCATCAATATCTCGACCAAGTTTGCTGGCCAGCTTCATCAGCCATCTTGTTTCAAAATGGGGGCCATTAAATTAAAAAAATATATATTTAAAGTGAGGTGCAAAAAAATTAGAAATTGAAAAAGGTTCCTTTCTTAAGTATTTGACCTTGATATAAGGATTCAGGAGCATTTTTTGTTTGTCTTTATCTTAAAAAATGGCTCAGATATAGCAATTTCAATATCTAATGTGGGTGACATTTTGAAAAATCTGATTTTTTGCCTGCGACAGCCCTCGTATATATCAATCGATTCCGAAGTGAGTGAGCATGTGCACAGCAATTACTAATGTCTCGACCAAGTTCACTGGTTAGCCTCATCCACCATGTTGTCTTAAAATGGCAGGCACTTTAAGAAATCGCCGAATTTGGCAGCCAAATATAAGTTACTTTAAATAAAAGCAGCTTGGATAAAGCTGACTAATTTCGCGAAATTCTCATTCATAATGATTTAGTATTGATAAAAATTAGTATTGAATCTCCTATATTCGGTTTCCACTAAATTGAGCTTCGTGTGTTTGAATAATATAAGTTGGCTTTTTTAAAATAAGGAATATGAAAGCTACCTCTTCCTTCCGGCACTGGCCGGAAGGACTTTTTTTACCCTTTCGTCCCTTTTTTCCTATACCATCCCCCTTTTTTTTACCTTACCGTGCCTTCTTTAACACCCCTTTAAGACAATGTTATACAAAAATTCTGCATTAAAAGTACTACATTTTTATTATTTATTATTTGAATGTCCTGTGGGTACTATGCAAATTCATCATAAGTAAAAATTTAGAAGAAAATAAAAAGTTATAGGGGTAAAGTGGTAAGGAAAATTAAACTCGCAAGTTTAATTTAAACCTCAGTTAAATAAAATATCTTTCGCTGCTGACCATTTTTTCTTTATTTTGAATCATTAACGCATTCGTCTATCAGATTAAAATATTATTTTAGCAAGTTTAATTTCGCCAGATTTTTTTCCCCAAAAGTCAAAAGATTGTGAGAATGCCCCATATTCTTCTCACGATTTGCAGTTTTCTCAATCGTAGCACCCACACTAATCGACAATAACATAATGGAATTATTAATGGGCCCTGTAAACGGACTATAAAACTTATACACTTCAGTTTTTATTCGGAACATGTTATTGTAAACTTCAGTAACATATATAAATTACATGAAAATCTGAGTGAATTTAAGCGAGTTAGGTCATGGAATGGCAAGCAGGCAGACAGACAAACAAACAAACAATTTGAATTCATAAACTCATTCAACTATGACGGAAAGTATAAAAACGAAATTTTTGACGTTAAAAACATCGAAATCGACCTGAAACACATATTTATATGATGGATAGTAAGAAAATTCAGAAAATGACGCCATTTTGAATAACAGCCGCCATCTTGAATTCCCACGACTTTACGCGATGCCTCCCCCTCTAAAATGCATTGTATTAGTATAAAGTAGATACTGACCAATCGGTATATTCTTATCACCATTTGCAGTTTTCACCTTATTTTAGCCGTGTAGTACTCGGACTAGTAGAAAATCTACATATTTGAAAACTGTGGTGAAAACTACCGGATATGTTTTTCATATCATTGTTAAATTTATTTTTTTAAGTAAAATTTTACTTACTATATTTAAAGATTAATTTGAATTATTGTAGGTGTGCAAAAAATTAAATAACTAAATATGGACTACATAATAACTGTATGAAATCTTAAAGTCGTAGTTAATTTCTTTATTGTAGTTAGTATATCTTAATTATATTAATAAAGCAAATGTTGAATATACAATGATTTTAGAAATAAAAAATTCTTATTTATTAAGAAGATAATGAAACTAAAAATAATGAAAAATTCTCGGCTCTCTAAAAACCATTTAATCAGAACCTTTGTCTGCCCCCTTTCTCGAAAAAAAAAATAAATAAATAAAAACTAGTTACCACAGGAAATTACAGAAAACTTTAAGTCTAAGATAAAAATCCAGGTAGAATAATTGGGAAAATTTTAAATTATTAAAGGTATTTTGCAATTGAAATTTTTCATTATTATTTTTCCTTTAAAGTTTTTTTCAGTTGCGAAATATTCGAACAGAATGTGTAACATTATATTAGCTTACACAAAGCTTACAATTTAATAATACACAGTCACTATATAGTATTTCGAATGCGAACATTCTATTTTTATGCACATACAAAACGTGCTACGATGAATAAGGTACCATTCGAAGTGTTTACACAGGATTTTTATATCGTACATTCACATATCGATTCATATCCGCTTGTTTGATTAAAAATTAATGAAAACATATTACACAAATAATCCTAAATATTGCAGTGCGAAAGGTTCATGTGGTGCATTTTTAATTTATTAATAAATGTTGTTGTATCTGTACAAATTTGAAAAATATTTTTTATGTTTATTTAAGAATGGTTTGTTTCTAACAAAAACTAAAGAGAAATAAACGGTCAAGTGCGAGTATTACTCGCTCTCAGAGGGTTCCGTACAACAAATATATGAATTATTAACTGTATTATTAAAAAAACTGTTACTGAAGGAAAAATAAGACTTTGTAAAAAACTGCACAACGTAGGGTTTGGTATAGCTGTATATATACTAGAAAAAGTATGAATGGGTATACCATAAAAATTTAAAGAGATATAAAGCCTAAATAATGTCAAACATTGCTATTGTGTATAACTCTTATTTAAATCTTATCTTATCTGTTTATGAGGAACTTAATTCAGTACTGACAATAAAAGTAGTGCATATTTAAACTTCATTTGATTATATAAAGTAATGATTAAATGGGTTTTTGGTTAAACTAAATTTAGTGTCGTAATAATTTTTTCTTTTTACAGTTTAGCTAAAACAAAACCTTGTTTAAAGTTTAAACTTGGCATTTTGTTAAGCGCGCTTCGAAAGGAAGTTGCAAAGTAGCAACGCCGCTTTAGTCCATGCCATGTTTTTCGAGATATGTTTTAAATAAATTTAAAGACACGGGAGGCGCATTGAGAGATCTACTCAATGCGAACTAGCCCATAGAATCTCATAGTATTTATGCGATTAATTCTAATTAAATTAGTCTGTTTTTAACAATTTGAAGTTTATTGCTTTTATACTGCTATTGGGCATTGCATTACACAAATTAATCATTAAAAGTTGTTATCTAGGATTTAAAAGTCGGTGGTACATAGAGTACGCCGACCCTGTCATTATATATATGTTTAAACCGCCCGTGACTTTAAGGGTTAATACCTTGGCTAATTACCGACGATTTTTTTTCTAAAATCGTTATCAACAATGCTATTATACTTCTGGTACGATAGGTACCGCCAGCGCTTCCCAACATTTTTGCTGAATGCCCGCAAATCGAAATTTGTGTCTAACGGGAAAATGCGCTTTTCTCAAAAACTATGTGACCTAGGGTAATCGCTATAATTTTCCTGCAAGGTTTAAGTCAACGCCTACTACCTCTAATTTTTTCATAATTTTAGTTTCAGTACATACGGAAATAGATGGGGGGGGGGCATATTTTTGAACTACATTCTCGACGATATCTCTGCAAATATAATACCTAAAATTAAAAGAAATATATTTTTGAGTTCAGCGTTACGAAAGCTTTCACGCGATGCAAAGAAATTATGTCTTTTCCCAAGCAACTTCATTAGCTCATCTACATTTTTCTAGAAATATTTGTAAATGTTTTATAATCTGTAAATATGTGGGTCAATAGTCTTTATTACTGCCCCAATTTGAACTTTCCACGTTTAACACAGAATTTGTGTACAACCTTTTTAAATATAAGTAAGCGGAATCCAGGCTTTTAGTCATTCCAGCCATGAAAAGCGCGAAAGTTTTAGATATAAATAGAGATATGTTATAGTAAGCAAAAGGAAAACTCCATTTAATAACTCCAATATTTTTATTAACCCCTTAGGAACGAACGTCTTTTACTGAATTTTTAATCTTTTATCACCAGTTTTTTTAAACACAAATTTTTGCCTCATTGAATCGGGAAAATGCTCGGATTAAATAAGGCACAATTTACAATTAATATTTTCTGTTGAGAATAATCACTGATTCTGAGCACCATACGCAGAACGAATACCGGTCGCTCATCCCCAAGGGGTTAAGAGTGGACTTTGAGGGGAGGGAGATAAAATATCAGTATCTACAGCGATAGAAAAAGAAAAGAAATAAGCGTGAGGGGGGAGAGTAACGATAAACAAAGGGTATTTTTACATTGTGGAGACTTTCCTGAACTGGAATTTTACACCAATTTGGGGTCTAGGTGAAGCAGAATTAAAGCAATAACATGAAAAATTAAGAAGAAAAATATTTAGATTTTGAACAGGATTAATAAGTTTTCGAATTTTAGTGACAAAATTTTTTAATGCTTTATTTTTTAAAGAGAAACTTAGAGGGGCATTTAATGGGTTTAAAACTTCTCCCCGTACACACAAAAATTTATACAGGCAAAACCCATTGTATTAACATAAATACATGATAGGTTAAAAAATACCTGCCGGCCCGGCCTACAGACGGAGGTATATTTCGAAGTTAAGTATACTAATTTCGCCAACAAAAACTAAATCATGATTAGAGATTTATCCATTTTAACAATTTTATCTGGTCGCTTTTAACGAGTGTTTATTTCATTTTTTTTTATAACAAATGGTTTTATCAGAATCATGTTAGGGAGGTATTCAAAAAAGTACTTTTCCATGCTCAACAACTCTAAATTTTCTGGCACATTTTCAGATTCATTTTTAATAGAAAAAATATGAAACTTGCTCACGTGATTTTTGAAGACATTTATAAGCGACCTGTGTTTTTCGTTCAATTACTTAAAACTTGATTTATGAACAATTATTTTCTCAGTAGGACAATATTTTTTGTTTCTAACACAATCGCTTCGGGAAATTCTGTTCAAAATGCCCACTTTGACATCATTTTTTGAAATATATTCTGCCTCTATCAAAAAAGCGATCATTGCGGTACATTATATAGTTTCTGAATAAGAGAATCTGCCAATTGGATGCGTTTGAGAGCAAAAATGAATTTAAAAATGAGTCAGAAAATAAGCAGTTTGGATTTGAATACACCCTTAATAAGATGATTTTTTTCTTCAACCGCTATGTATTTTTAATTTGTTTTTGCTGTAAGGATTGGTCCTATCAAAAAGTTGTCTATATAAATGTTGTAGACAATATTAAGAAGATATATGATAAATTCATGGGGATTTTATATCTTGTGAATTGACGGAGTTATGGATTTTTTTCTTCTTCACCCCCCCCCTTTTTTTTGTTTTCGTTTTTAATTTTTTTTTTTTGCGTTAGGAATTGTTCCTATCAAAAACTTGTGAATATAAAAGTTGTAGATAATATTAAGGAGATTTATAATAAAATTAATTGGATTCGATATCTTGAGAATTGACGAAGTTAGGGTTTTTGGGAGTAAAAAATCATATTTTTTGCACCCCTTGAGGCCATTTTTAAGTGGATCAAAAATCTGTGATACATAAATTTTTAGCTCTATTTTTAGAAGTAATAAAAACTTTAAACTGATTTCATATGTACAAAAATTAAGAAGTTATTGGGTTTTTTCGGTTTTCACAAAACCCCTACCTATTTCCATCCCCTTGGTCCGATTTTGCACATTAACGAACTTGACCGAGATTTTATACCCCTTGATTTTATGTATCAGTTTGGAAGAGTTTTGTGCAGAATTGTGGAAGTTACCGTGTCCAGAAGAAAATGATATATATAGATAGATAGATACATAGATAGATAGATAGATAGATAGATAGATAAAGTTTTTTACTGAGGGTGGTTTTGGGTTCTAGCGGTCATGATCGGTGTAGATCTGCAAAAATTTTTCAGAAATTCCAACATAGGGGAGAATGTAATAGGTAGTATTTCATACGAAATCTACCTAAACACGGAAGGAAAAACATAAACAGCACCCACCTTATCTCGCCCCAGGGCCGAAACTAAGGGGGGGGGGCAGAGGGGGCATGTGCCCCGGTCGCCACAGGCAAGGGGCGCCAAATGAAGGATTATACCTTTGGAATCGATCATTTTCTTCTGATGGACTCGTGGCTTTCATTTATTATGAAAGCCATCAGTCCATCAGAAGAAAATAACTCGGTTAAAGCGGAAACTCGGTTAAGCGGGACTCGGATAATTGGAACTCTACTGTATAAGCAAACACTGTAAATAGCCGGTAATACATGCGAATTCTTTTATGTGAACGAACTATAATTGCAACAAACGTCACATTCAATTTTTGTAGTTCAATATTACATATTTTATGATTACATATTTTTAATTTTAAAATAAGTCGGCCATTAGAAAATTAGTAAAATTCTCTTTGTAAATATACTTTGAGGAAGAAAGGGGGGGGGGGGGGCTCCGAAATTCATACTTACCCCGGGTGCAAAAAAGGCTAGTTTCGGCCCTGTCTCGCCCCTCCACCTCATCAGAAAAAAAAAAAAAATATATATATATATATATATAGATATATGTTCAAGAACTATTTTAAAACTTTATAATAAAAGTCCATTTCTCAGTGTAAAATAGAATGAATGAAAAGTACGTGTGAAATAATAGCAGACAAGTTCGTGTGTTACATTTTCTAATGTTTCTCAGTCCTATTCTTTTATTGTCATGTTTCTCTGTGTTCTAAAAAAAAGGTAACTAACGCTGTCACCGCCGCAGTAAATGAATTTTTCGTGACATGGGGTCTTACTTTGGTAGTATTAAGAAAAGTACTGCACGCAAAAATATGAAAATGGTAGTATTATAGAGCAATGTTTGATAAATACATTTTTAAATAATAAATAATAAATACGTTTTTAAATAAAAATTTTATTTTAAGCGATATTTAATGTTAAAGTTGGTCAAAATCGTTCTATTAAAGAAGTTTTACATTAGCAAAAACTATACATAAGAATTTAATCCTTTTTTCTAAGGATATACTACATTAGAAGTTTCCGGTGTGCCGACTGCATTTATTTTTTTTTTATTATTTGGCTAATTTTTTGAGGGCTAATTTCCATTAAAATCCAAATTTGCAGCTTTTTGAGAGACTATTTTTTACATGTTTTAGAAAAGATTACAATTTTAAATTGTTGCCAATTGTAAAAGAGCGCAAACAATAATATTTCCTTCAAAACAAAAATATATTTACATGGGACTATTATAAACAGGGGGAAAAACTTTCAAATTAGAATTAAATGATTATGTATTAAAAGCAGGAAAATATTGAAAATTACGTCATAAAATCTACATTTAGTACATGTGAATATTAAAAGAGAAAGAAAATTTTAAGATAATAAATCTATTAATCTGTGTTAAGTATCTTAATTGGAGGAAATTATCTCCTATTTAAAATGACAAAATAATAATATTGTAAAACTGTTTAAATTTAAAAATATATTCACACGAGACATTTATTTCATATTTGGAGATAATATTTTTAACTATTGTTATGAATTTTAAGAAAGCGCAAATATTTTCTTTCTAACAACAAAAGTATTTTCACGTGAATATTAAAAAGAGAAAGAAAACTTTTATGAAAATTATATCAGATATAAAGCGATACATTTAAAATGTCTTATTTAAAACAATTTTCTTATATCGTTGTTAGAAAAATACCAGGAGGATAAGACTCTGTTTACATAATTCATTTTATATTACCACCCTCCCTTTTTTTTTCAAATGTTTAATTCATCTTATTTAATCAAACATGAAAACAGTCAGTAGTTGTTTAACAGCAGCTGATCCCGCCTTAAAATTCCGCAATCAAAAAGAAGTGAATAGAAATCTATTTACAAGGAGATCGCCACTGATTTTTTAAATTATAGTTCAGTTTCTGCAATCTTTTTACAGCCGATCACAGCCGTGTTTCTACAGTTTGCGGTGTCTCAATGGGGATGGACGAGCGTAGCTCGTAGATGACAGTAGGAGGCAAAGCCTCCTTAGTATACTAAAACATGCTTTCTAAACATTTAAGCCTATTAAAAAAAATCCGCTTAATAACGAGAAACTTTCTGACTCATGTTTAAACATAAAAGTGTCAATACTTGCGGGCATGGTTATTGAAGCGATATGGAATTGTACATTTTTTTCCGATAAATAAAAAACACCTCGAGTTAAACGATTTTTATCCCATAACGACATTTGGCTGCCTTGTCTGAAAATTTAGTTCAAAATGCCAACTTTAACAGCCTTTTCTGAATAATCCTCTGCTTTTATCGAAAAATGGAAAAAAAAAATTAGATTTCTTAGTTTCTGAAAAAGAGCAGCTGCCAATCGCATGCGTTTACATACAAAAACGAATTCGGGAATGCGTCATAAAGCTGTCAATTTTGATTTAAGAATATTAAAATGATTCTTAAATAGTGGGTAACTTTAATAATATTAAAAAACCATCTAGAAATTGCGGGTTAAATGCCAGTCCAGAGTGTTTATTGTGCAGTTAAAAATTGTCTCTTATCTATCCAGAATTTCTATATGCATTACAGGGCCGAAACTAGCCTTTTTTGCACCCGGGGCAAAGATGAATTTTGGCGCCCCCCGCCCCCTTCTTCCTCAAAGTATATTTACAAAGACAATTTTACTAATTTTCTAATGGCCGACTTCTTTTAAAATTTAAAATATGTAATCATAAAATATGTAATATTGAACTACAAAAATTGAATGTGACGTTTGTTGCAATTATAGTTCGTTCACATAAAAGAATTCACATGTATTACCGGCTATTTACAGTGTTTGCTTATACAGTAGAGTTCCGATTATCCGAGTCCCGCTTAACCGAGTTTCCGCTTTAACCGAGTTATTTTCTTCTGATGGACTGATGGCTTTCATAATAAATGAAAGCCATGAGTCCATCAGAAGAAAATGATGGATTCCAAAGGTATAATCTTCCATTTGGCGCCCGGGGCACATGCCCACTCTGCCCCCCCCCCTGACTTTCGGCCCTGATGCATTAAACTTATCATATGAATAAACAACAATAACAAACAAAATAATGGGATATTTTTTCTATGCTCCTTTCTGCCAGCATTAGATTAAATATTTCAAAAATCTTAAAGGTAATATTCTTTAATGAAAGCTGAATGCACTATTTGGATAAACTATCGTCGATTAATTCATAATACAGCCGATCTAGTTGGTGATTACATAAATAAGAAATGGTAAATGAATTAATAGTTTCCATGCGTATATTCCGTAAGATAATCTTTTTTTCTCAACTCTTTTACTGAAAATACGATAAATCTAATATATATATATATATATATATATAACCATTAATTAAACATTACCGACCACCAACAAAAACCGCGATATATATATATCTATTAAACTTTCTGTACAAAAATACCATTGAAGGATAATGACAATGACCAATAATATGAATACATAAACACCACATAATATATATATATATATATATATATATATATATAATGTTTATTATTATTAATGATTATTTGATTATTTTCTATAACATATTTAAATTTCTTGTTATTATCTATATTTGTTTGTTATTAACTATAACATATTTAAAAACGCATTTAATACAAGATTCATAAGTTCTTCAAAGCTGTTTCTCTAACCACTTGGAAATACTTTTTCCCCCCCTAACACGCCGCCGCAAGGCAAGACAAGACATCTGGGGATAATTCTATTTGCTGCTTTTGTTAATGACCGGTGACTGATTACTGACCAGACTATATTTCCGCTAACTATTAACTTATGCTAGAGTCGAGCATACAAGGACAGAATGAGTGGAAAACGGGTTTTAAATACATTCTTTCTTTTATCACAGTATTTCTTCGAACTATAGGTCCGGTATTTCTAGCAGGATAGACCCATTCAGATGGCTAAATAAAATGATATTCGCTCAATGAAGACGAAAAAAATATCTGTAGCAAATCGAATTTTAACAAATTTATATGCGTTTTTATTTAAAAAACTAATATTCCATTGAATACATTTTATTTTAATTCAAATGTTAATATGTGTTTATAATTCTTTTATTTCTTATGATAAAAAACGATGTGTTGATAGTTTAAGCTGACAAAACAATGTCAAGGATTTTAAAAAAAGTAACTAATACTTGTGTGTACCAAGTTATATGAAATCTACGGTACAAATAAATACACCAATGAAAAGTATTTTTTCACAGAGACTAAATATATTATGGTTTCGATTTAAAAAAAAATATCTGAAAATAAAAGATAATTTATAGATTTAAAATTCCTGGAAAGCGATATAAATATTTATGGATGCAAATTTTTAAGTATAAATGTTATATACATAAGATAATATACTGACGTGGAAAATTGAACAGTGAAATTCTTAAATTTAAAATGCAATTTTTTATAAAAATATTAAAGAACATAATATGTTTCCATTTATGCTAATTAATTTTATTATATGCTAAATATATTAGCACTTTTTTGGCTCTTAATGTTCCAGTTCAATATGTATAATTAAGCTCAGAATATCTTTCTTTTTAAAAAATATGTATTAATAACAATTTTTAATGTTGTTTTTATGTCATTCTGTGTAAAAATGCAAGCAAAAAATTAAAATAAATCCAAGCTTTTCTAATAAAAACAAGTTGGAAATTGCTCGTCAAACGTGGCAAATGAGGTGCGTTCGTACTATAACTAGTTTTATAATTATTTTTTGCACCCCATATTGTACTGAATGTGTATTTATTTGCAATTCATAAGTGCATAGTCTGTAACATCATTAAAATGCACTTGCAATAATTTTTTCCCATTCCCCTTAATGTAACGGAAAACTTTTGACTGTCCCTGTAATTAAGCTATACATCCGATTTTCATGAAATTTGAAATGGCTCGACAAAACTTTGCAGCAATTATATATTCAAAATTTCAGCCCATTCGGAAAGCTGTAACATCATTAAAATGCACTTGCAATAATTTTTCCCATTGGCTTTAATGTAAAGAAAAACTTTTGACTGTCCCTGTAATTAAACTATACATCCGATTTTCATAAAATTTGAAATGGCTCGACAAAATGTTGCAATAATTATATGTTTAAAATTTGAGACCATTCGGAAAGCTTTAACATCATTAAAATGCATGTGCAATAATTTTTCCCATTGGCCGTAATGTAAAGAAAAACTTTTGACTGTCCCTGTAATTTAACTATACATCCGATTTTCATAAAATTTGAAATGACTCGACAAAATTTTACAACAATCATATATTTAAAATTTCAGACCATTCGGTTGGGTAGTTTTTGCTCTATTATATGCGGGCGGACGGACAGACAGACGGACGGACAGACAGACGGACTGAACGACGATATAGGTGCTACGTATTTATATAATTACGAACGCACCTAAAAACGTGATTTAAATAGTTCTAACATTTTAATCACAATAATACTTTGTTTAAAATTTAAGGTTTAATTGCGTATTCAAATGTAATTCAAAATTAGTTTCTCATATGATTAAAATATACGTTTTCTTACACAAAAATAGTTAAGTTAAAATATAAGTTTTATTTTAAAGTTTATGAGTGTAAAAAAAAAAAGGGAAAAAAAGAGAATCAAACACGTACATACATAAACATGGGATTGGTTTATCAACTGAAAAAAATGTTAAAATCTTATTTGTTTTTCTTTTATATGTGATAAACTTATGTTATGAGAAATATTTCTCTGTGCCTAAATCCAAAATGGCTACCTTTTGGCACATACAGGAAGTTATTTTTAATTTCGGATGAATGTAAAGCTGGTGTTCTTATTCACGCACTATGACATTGAATAGCTCAGGAAATGCTTTCAAAGTGGATATTTTAAAAAGATTTTTCGCATAGAACAAAATCCCTTCTAAAATGTTTTTTCTAGCATTTTTATCTTTCCAATACTGTATCTCTGAGAATAGTTGTAGTTGTAAAACCAAAAATATCTTGCTGTAAGATGCGCACACAGCTGTGCACACAGAGATCTTTTAATCCTATTTAATACCCATGACTGCATCTTGTAAGGCATGAGAGAAAATAACAAGGATCCCAATCAGGGCCGAAACTAAGGGGGGGGGAGGGATGTGCTCCGAGCGCCAGAACGAAGGGGCGCCAAATGAAGGATTGTACCTTTGGAATGGATCATTTTCATTTGATGGACTGATGTCTTCCATTATAATGGCTGTTTCATAGAATAGGGGGGGGGGGGAGGGCATATTTTTTTTCTGAAAAAAATGGCCATTTTTTTACTCATTCTGACCCAAAAATCAGAGTTCTAACTTTTTACGGCTGCTCTTAACCTTTCAAAAAATGGCCATAATAAAAAAAAATGCCATTCCCCCCCCCCCCCCCATTCTGACCAGCAAATCAGAGTTCTAACTTTTTACGGCTGCTCTTAACCTTTCAAAAAATGGCCATAATAAAAAAAAATTCCATCCCCCCCCCATTCTGACCAGCAAATCAGGGTTCTAACTTTTTACGGCTGCACTTTCATCTTCACCTAACACTTCATTTAAAAGGGCTGTTTCTTAATAATGGAAGCCATCAGTCCATCAGAAGAAAATAACTCGGTTAAAGCGGAAACTCGGTTAAGCGGGACTCGGATAATTGGAACTCTACTGTGTATTACATTTTAATGATCTTTAGAATATTTTTGTTGGTGTTCAGAGGGGGGGTTCAAGATCCCCGTGACCTTCCCCTTGGATCTGCCATTGTAGATTACGTAATTCAGTATTACATATTTTAAAATTTAAAATAAGTCGGCTATTAGAAAATCAGTAAAATTCTTTTTGTAAATATACTTTGCGGAAGAGGGGGGAGGGGGGGGAGGGAGCGCCAAAATCCATGCTTGCACCGGGTGCAAAAAAGGCTAGTTTCGTCCCTGATCCCAATTTCCCATTTCATGAGGGTAATTGGGATCAAACAGGCATTTTTACCTGGTAATATGATACATTTAAAATAATTCTTTACACATTTCAAGAGACCAGTACGCACTGAGTAAACTTATACATATCATTAGTATATATTCCACTTCATTCTCTGGCAATTAATTGTCAAAGTTCAAATTGTCAAAAAAAGTTATCCTAATCACCCCTGCCTCCCCTAATTGTTTTGTCATCTAAATTGTTTTCTCAACGTTTAACCGTAATTTAATAGATTTAAACTGAAAAATTTAATAGGGTATTTAACACTCTTTATTTTTTACTTTTATTAACATTTCTACATTTTAGCTTTTGAAATATTTTACTGTTGCAGTTCCCCTATAATAACTGTGAAGATCAAAATAAAAGGAAAAATTTTCTTTTAATAAAATAACGGAAGCTTTCTTATATTATGAGTTGTTTTACTCAGTATGCCTTTTTAGTTGAATCAAATGGATATACAACTTTGATACAAGTTTGCTTATCTTGGAATTCGTGCAAAGATCTGTTGTCTATTATGTTTCGGGGCGGGTTAGTAAAACATGTGCAAAGTGTAAATCATTAAGAGTTCTAAAGTTGGGTTCTAAAGAAAGTACATGCGCGTATTGGAAATTTGGGGGAAGTTCTATAGAGATAATTTTATACTTTGAGATTTTAAAATCATTCTTCTTTTAAAAATTAAGACTATCTAGATTTTTTAATATATGGTTCCTTCTAAAGAAATACTTCCAATAATATTTAAAAAGAGATATAACTCATAGAGTCAATGATGTATGTAATAATCCCAATTTTGTATTTCTTGCTTATATAATCTTTTAAATTTATTCCAATGACATTTTCATTTCGTTACAATTATCCCGCAAGACTTGCAATAAAGAAATGAGAAAGTATTTTAAATTCAGAAAATAAAGCGATAAATGACTTTTTTTTTTATTAATATCCTGATCTCACTTCCAAATTTATATTAATTGCTTTGCATGTAATTTTGCATTATTATGATTCAAACAATGTGCGTAGATTTTGTGTTGAATTACTCAATTTATGTATGCTCTCATTATCAAATTAATTTTTTTGAATTCCTGAATTCGCTTTGTTTACGATCAAACTTTAATTTACACTCTCTCTGTAATAAAGAGAATAATTTTCGAGAAATGAATAGTATATTATATTTGAATGCTTAAAAAATAGGTTATTGCAATAAATAAACTAAATTAAATACTCAAAGAAGAAAAGAAAAAGCCTTAACACGTTGCTTAAATCAAAACTTTTTTTAAAAGAAATATTTACGCACATCTTCTTTTTTTCCAATCTATTTTGAACTCTAAATATTTTTCTTTTCCTAATAGCACTGAGATTGATTAAATTCTATATTGTTTTATGCATAGAAATTTGCGTAAGGCGCATTCAGAAATTCTACTTTTTAAAATATGAAGTGCTTATTTAAGTCAGTCAATTTTACTATTTGTTGAAATATAACTATATTAGGATACTTGGATTTACGGAAACGTTTTCGAAAGTGAAGTTATCCTAATAATATTTTTTTTTTTTTTTTAAACCTTTATACATAATAGAAAAAGTGAAAAAATTTCTTTGTAAAGATCGGCCTCAGCTATCCAACACAAAAAACATTTTAAAATATTGAAGTGCAAATGCGATACTTTAAAAAAATTGTTATACAGAATTAACATTAGCGATCGGGTATTTTCGCACGAGTGAAGTAGCCTCTTAAGAGCAGGGCTTAATTTCTAACAAAAAAAGTACCGGAGCCCTTATATTTTTCGGTGCCGGTACTAACAACTGTACCGTTCCCACTCCCTCCCCCTGTCACTCCAATCTGCATATTTATATTTTGTACATTATTTACGAAATTTAAAGCATTTTTTTCTTTAGCAAAATAAACATTTTATTCCAATCTGCAAATTTATAATTTGTACATTATTTGCAAAATTTAAGGCATTTTTTTCTTCTGTAGCAAAATAAAAATTTTAAATATATCTGTCAGCATATACTTTAGCTGTCCACTATTCCATTTTTCCAATTTCTTCCGAATAGCAATATTTGCCTAATTATAATGTTAATTGCGATTTTTTGTTAATTCTACGATTAAATATGGTAAGGATTATGATTCGGACATAGTGTTAACATATAAAAAAGAGATAGTTCGTAGCTATGCATTTTTTATGAAAAGATAAATGAAATTTACAGAAATTAATATTTATATGCTGAAGAATAGAACAATGTTTTCAATTTCCTATAAAACTTGCATACCTTAAACTATAATCGATTATTTCCGCATAACAATCTTTTGTGGTGAGTCCCTGAAAATCAGATTAAATTAAAAAATTGACACCATTATTTTAAAGATTAGATGCTTTTATAGACAAAGGGGAAACACTGCTCGATTGCTTTCTGATAGAATAACAATACATGGCAATTGTATGGGGCATTTTCACAATCTTTTGACTTTCGGGAATAAAAATCTGGTGAAATTAAATTTGCTAAAATAAAGTTTTAATCTGATAGACGAATGCCTTAATGATTCAAAATAAAGAAAAAATGATCAGCAGCGAAAAATTTTTTATTTAACTGAGGTTTGAGTTAAACTTGCGAGTTTAATTTTCCTTACCATTTTACCACTAAAACTTTTTATTTTCTTCTAAATTTTTACTTATAATGAATTTGCATAGTGCCCACAGGATATTCAAATAAGAAATAATGAAAATGTAGTGTTTTTAGTACAAATTTTTGGTATAACATTGTCTTAAAGGGGTGTTAAAGAAGGGACGGTAATGTAAAAAAGGGGAATGGTATAGGAAAATAGGGACGAAATGGGAAAAAAGGGGACGGTAAGGATGGAACAGCAAGGAAAATTACCACCTATTTTAGGCAGATCATGTTAAGACTAAGTGTTATCCAAAATGTTCATTGATTTTTAGCAACAGTTATTTACATCGCATTAAATAAATTAAAAAAAAATAATTTACCTCGAAAAGTGCTGGAATAAACCTTTGGGGACGGTGTGACTACCAATAAAGCCACGATGCTTGAAATTGATATTTAAATGCTGATTTAAATTCTACAGTAAATTTCCTACTAAAGAATTTTAGTCATTATTTTTCTAGCATACTTCTGCATGAGAAAAAACTTGAAAAAAAATTCTGTGGTTGCATCTGAAGGGATTTTCTGTATAATTTTAGAAGAGGGATGGTAAGGAATCTAAAACACAGGGACAGAGTTTAAAAAATAATAACAACCCTAAAAACGCGTGCAGGCTAATTTTTAGCTACTTATTTATATAAAACAATAGTTCCAGTTTCAGAAAAAAATTACACTGAATTATTTTTATTGAAACAATTTTATCCAGACAGATCCAAATTAAAAATCAGCATCAGGGACACGGGACGGTATAGGAGTTTTCCAGGTGTTTGGACACCCAACATCGTCCAAAACATATTTATCTCGTTAATATTGTTGTGCAATCATGCAATGGGATGTTCCCCAGTATATGAAATAAATAAAAAAAAAACCACAAGAACATGTACTAAAATAAAAATTATTATTCGGGGACATAAAAGTCAAAAGATTTTGAGAATGCCCCGTATCTACTTACAAATGAAAGTAACTTTGTAAAATGTGCAAAGCAAAGGCTTAACATGGACAGCGTTCATGGTACAAAGTAAATAGAAAAATCACTAACGTAATTTTTATACTTACGTAATAGGAGACAATAAACCTCAAACAAACAACAAAAAAAAAAAAAAAAAAAAAAAAAAAAAAACTGATGCTCGTTGGATAAAAACAGAAAATATTCTTTTCAGGTTAGATATCTAAATAATAATAATAATAATAATAAATGATAATTAAGAAAAAAATCCAACCAATTAAAAATTATCCTACTGTAATAAAAGAAAATCGAACTGAAAGCAAATTCATTTTTCAGTTTCTTGAGTGGAGCCGTATCAATGAAAGGCCGACATAAACTTGCAACTATCACCAGAATAGAAAAACACGATTTCTGTTTTCCTTTCATTCGGATCAAAATGATTCGAAATAGAATATAATACGTAATTTTGAAGGAGGAATTTTTTTTTCTATACATGAATAAATAAAATTTCGAATATAAGACAGATTGAGCTCCAAATCCAAAAACTGATATAAAATTGAGTACGTTTTATCTCCATCTCCTAATGTCACACATAAGTGTTTTGATAAAAAAAATAATGCAAAAACTTGGAGATTGGAGGGAAAGGAAAGGGTAATTTAGGCTTCGGTTTTTCGGAATTACGAGATGGCAAATCATGGTTGGGGGAAAAATGCGCTCCGGAACCCTGCATTTATGAGCTCTGGTGAATTTCGACTAATATTTAAATATTTACTGAAAACAGAGAAGCGCCAGATTTGGGCTCCGGTTTTTCTCCGACGCAAATTAAACCCTGCAAGAGGCTACTTCAGTCAGGCGAAAACTGTCAGTCAGGCGCTATGTTAATCCAATGGGAGATATTTTTTAATATATCTCGTTTGCATATTTTAATATTTGTGAATGATTTTTGTTGCATTGGATAGCTGAGATCGATCTCTACATCGGCCGTTTTTTACTTTTTCGCTTTTGTTTTCAGGTATTTTTAATTAGGACTCTTTCACTTTCGGAACTGGCTTAGAAAGTGAAAGCATCATCATAAAAAAATCTGCAAAGAAAATCGTAAAAGTAAAAAATGGCCTTTGTACAGATCGACCTCAGCTATCTATTGAAAAAACACTTAAAAATATTAAAATGCAAACGAAATTAGCTTAACTTAAAAAATTTCTCCCATTGGATTAACATTAGCGAACGGGTGTTTTCGCCTGACTGCTGTAGACTCTTAAAGGATCTCTTCAATGCAGCCATTGAAGAAAAGGGGCTATGTTAAATTTGAAGATTGAGAGGTTTTGAGATATTTGATAAATCGGTAGGTGGAGGTTCGGTAGGTCAAACCTTATACTTGCTCGTCGCAGCTTTTTTTTTTTTTTTTTTTTTTTTTTTTTTTTTTTTTTTTTTTTTTTTTTTCTTTAACTTGTAATAGAAATATTTTTTTTAATAAATTCCTTTTAAAAAAAAATCACCAATTTAATACACTTAAATCAATTTTATTTGAGCCTACCTTGCTGTGTTAAAAAATCGAATTATAATTCCAATTCTGTTTTGTTAACGATGTATTTTGTAATGAATGTTATCACAGGACTCTAGCGATAACGACTATAAAACAATTGAAAATCCTACTTAGTAATGTCAAAACTATGGGAAGATTTAAAAAAAAAAAAAAAAAAAAAAAAAAAAAAAAAAAAAAAACTTATAGACTTTACGTAACGAAACAAACTGCTGTTTTATATAATTCTAATTTAAGTTTCATACTTTTCAAATTTGTCAGATTTTAATTTTATTTATTTATATATTTTTATTCCTGTGTAAACAATTACAGATTCTTTAAAGTTACATTAATTTTTGAAAAGGCCGAAACCCTGAACTACAAATACAAAATACCTCACGATATTCTCTTTTTTACGATTTTATTTATTTATTTGTTTCTGTGCATATGTGTGTCTGACTCTTTCAGTTTTATCGGTGCAAGAGTGTTCTAAAAATAACCCCCCATCCCTCATTTGACAAATTTACATATTTATTTTTAAACATTAAAGCATGACCCGGCTAGGTATATTTATTGAAGTGATTTGGAATTGAACAGCTTTTTTTTTTTTTTTTTTTTTTTTTTTCGATAAATGAATTACACCTTGAGTTATAAACGATTGTTTGATCATGGCGACTTTTATCCGCGACTGTCACTTCCGGAAATATAGTTCAAAATGCATGGTAAAACTTTCTGAAAGATTCTCTGCCATTTTATAAAAAAGGGGAAAAAACCTATTTAATAGTTTCTGTATAAGAATGCTTGTCAATATCCTCTTTTATAAATAAAATGGAATTCAAGAATTTGTCATAAATTAAACAGTTTTGATCAACATAAAATAGGTTGTAATTTCAATCCCCCCAACCAACCCCACCCCCCCCCCCAAAAAAAAAAAACTACGTAGAAATTTCAGATTAAACATCGGAGCAGAATATTTATAGGAGGTTGAAAAATTTAGTTTGTTCGACTTTTCTTCCTATGGGGGAGGGGATGGGAGAGTTTAGATATTTTATTAAAGCTTAACTATACCACGCCGGTATTAGATTAAGCATTTGAAAAATCTTAAAGGTAATATTCTGTATAGAAAACTAAATGAACTGTTTAAATAAAGTCAGATAATTAATTCTTAATGTAACTGATCTGGTTGATACTCACATAAACAAGTAGAGTGGCATTAATTCATATGTTTTATTCTGTCTTATTGGATTATAGAACATGCCTTAATATCTACCCCTGATAATTCATATCCAGTTCAATAGCCTATTTTGATAGTGTTAAAGCATACACTGTAAAAAAAAAATCCGACCAGTTTTCCTGTAGGAATCGGAAAAATAGCTGCCCTTATCGTACCGGAAACTTTTCCGACCTAACTCGGAATAAAATCCGTAAAAAAGGGAAATAATCCATAAAACGGTATTTTACGGATTTTACTCCAATTTTAAGGATTTTATTCCGAGCTGGGTCGGAAATTTTTCCTGTACGATAAGGGCAATTATTTTTCCGATTCCTTCTGGAAAACTGATCGCATTTTTTTTTTTTTTCCCTACAGTGTATAGATTTGAGAGACCTCAAGTTTATGAATACTTTGACCAGGGCCCTGATTACCTAGGTCTCAATCTAGCCCTCCCGGTGAATACTTCTAATCAGTTTAATTTTCCTAAACTATATTGATAGCGTTAAGAGGCTATTCACTCAAGCGAAAACACACGCTCGCTAACGTTATTCTTATGAGAGATTTTTTTTTTAATATCTCGTTTGCATTTCAATATTTTAAAAAGATTTCTTTTTTTACATTGAATAACTGAAGTCAATCTCTAGAAAGCCCGTTTTTTACTTTTTCGATTTTGTTTGCAGTTCTTTTTTAATAGGATACTTTCACTTTCGGAACTAGTTTGAAAATTAAAGGTATTCTAAATAAATTCTCCAGTGCTGTACAAAGTTATGCAGCTATCCAATGCAAAATAATAATAATAATAATAATAATAACAATAATAATGTACAAATATTAAAATGCAAGCGAGATATTTAAAAAAATTCTCTAATAGGAATAACATTAGCGAGCGTGTGGTTCCGCGTGAGTGAAGTACACTGTAAAAAAAAAAAAAAAATCAGACAAGTTTTCCTGTAGGAATCGGAAAAATAGTTGCCCTTATCGTACCGGAAAATTTTCCGACCCAGCTCGGAATAAAATCCGAATAAAAAAGGAAATAGTCAATAAAACGGTATTTTACGGACTTTATTCCGATTTTACGGATTTTACTCCGAGCTCGGTCGGAAATTTTTCCGGTACGATAAGGGCAACTATTTTTCCGATTCCTACAGAAAAACTGGTCGTTTTTTTTTTTTTTTTTTTACAGTGTAGTCCCTTAAAAGTGCGGCATTACAAATTAATACTTTTCTGTTTTTTCATCATATGTTTTTGAAAATGTCATTAGATATTTATATTTCGATTACCAGTGGACTCTGAATTTCTATAACAAATGTAATACTTTTGCAAACTTTACTTTGTACCTGTAAAAGAGATTTTGCTGAACTAAATTTTCCACACCATGAGAGTTTTAAGAATCTGATTTTAAAAGATTTTTATCAGTTGTTAAAAATACTATATAGATCTGGATTTTTTTTTTTAATTATTCATTTTGTATTATCTTAAAAAACGTATTTGACGACACTTTTGAAAACTGCAGTATTTTAATACATGTATTTTTATTCAGGTTTTTTTTTCCTGTTTATAAATTAGATATATCTTTGATTATACAGCTATAACTGATGGTTAGCATATTCTTTTTTATGGCTCGTTTGACGACTGATTTAAGTGATATATAGTGAATTTTATAAAACAGATAATTCTTGTATATATAAATAATAATAATAAAAAAATTGCCCAGTTCTCAAAGAATCTGAATTAAATATCTGAAATTTTTATAACTGTGTTTGAAAATTTTGTTATTGTGACTGAAAATTTAAGAGTTATTTGTAAATAATCAATGCATACATATGCAATGTTGTTGTTATTAGCGATTAAACAGAAAACGTTATAAGGTATTATTTATTATTAATATTATTATTATTATTATTATTATTATTATTTATCTGAGTAATTGTAGTAAAATTTGCAAGAATTTTGAAAAATAAATAAAAGATTAAGATTCCTATTTTTTTTTTTTTTCAAAATTCCTATCATTTCCTATCATTTTGAAAAAAAAAATGATGATTGTGTAACTTACCACCTTTATCATCTGATTTCTTCAATTGTCAAAACAAGGTAACTATTTAAAGTCTTATTCTAATATGCAGTCCCTTTTTAATTATAGACTCAGAGGGTGGGGGGGGGGGGAGAGTTATTAGAAAAAATATTTTAATTCTTATTGGTAATAAACTTTTACGAAAGATCAATTCTTGCTCCAATCCGAATTCCATGAATCTAGGTATAGGGGTAAGAGAAAATGGATTTTATGTGGAATGAACAAGCGACTTAAATGAAAGATTCTTTTCTAATTCTTGTACGCTTGTTGGGTAGCCGCCATGCATCTCAGACAAAAATTTATGGTTCTTCGATGAATACAGTACATCTACTACTGATTTTCGAATATTTAAGATTCGCATAAAAAATCAAGAACCCCCCCCTCCCCTCCCCCACCCACCCACACACAATCTATAAAAATGCCTCACAGCTACGACCAATATTGACAGAATTTGAAGGTAAATCACGTTTTGCAGAATAATTTGCATGTATATATATCTAACCTACTATTTCATTACAAAAAAAAAAAAAAAAAAACTTAAAAGAAAATCCAACATTTTTAAAATTTTTTATTAGGGGATTTAACTGGACAATGCCGTTACAGAACGTTGGCAGAATCTTACTTTTTAACTGTAATAGATTTCTTATAATTAATATGTTTTTAGATTGCACACTAACAACTCCAAAAATCATTTTAATTTTAAAATATAAAAATGTATTCAAATAAAGTTTTGAAATTTATTAAAAGCAATACTTTTGTTTCAGCACCAAATCAGATGTTAATATCCGAAACAATCGATAAGGATTTCGTTAATTACAGAAGTATTTTTTTCTGATTATTTCAGCGGTTAATTAGAGAGTAATTAGATTACTTGTCTATTAAATTTGTGTTATATTTATATTATTTATAATTTTTTTAGTTATTCATAAAGTTTCAATTTCGTTATGGAATACTATTCGAAAATATATGCTAGACTATTTATATTGTTTCGTGTGTAAATGGGTTAATATTTCGTAATAGGAAAGAATAGTGCAATTCTTTTATGTAATTTTTTTAATTAATATTACATTACAGTATATATTGTATACACGCATAGCTGTCAACTCGTACGGATTTTTGTTACCACTAAAATTCAATAGTAAATTTTGCCTAATACAATCTATGAAGTTTAACGATTACTTACACTTTAATGAGGTAATAGTCTTAGGGGTATATGTAAATTTTAGGGGTAACAAAAATCCGTACAAGTTAGCAGCTATGTATACGTTTCCCTTGTTCATATTTTATTTAAAAAATCAGTTTGAACAATTTCAAAGAATAAAAAAAAGCTTTCGACGTGTATAAAATCTATAAATGGATTAACAAATTTTGCTAAAAAGCTGCCTACAGTCAAGCTTAAAACATACTTAAAAAAATCATAATTCAACAAACTTAAGAAATTTAATAATTTAAAAAATATTAAGAATGTTTACTGTGTTTCCGTTTATTTTTATTTCTTCTTTTTACAAAAATATCAAAATGAATTGCATTGCAATAAAGTCGGAATTTTGAAATAGAAAATATTAATTTAATATACTAAAAAATAGACAAAGTGATTTTATTATTGGAATTATAAATTGTTTTAGGTATATTCAGCACCATACACTGTCATGCCGTTTTTCGAGCACACACTATTATTTTTCTTTTGCACGTTCTCTTTTCCGAGTGCGCTATTCTATTTGTGATAGCTCCATCATATTTTTGTTTTCTAGGATAAACAAGTACAGCATCTATTCTTAATTTTATTAAAACTTTTATTTCTATTTTCTTCTTTTTTTAATTCATACTAATAAATTATTGCACCTGTTTATTTTTCTGTTTTATACACTGAAAAAAAAAATTATAGATACATGATTAAAATATGTTTATAAGTCTAATTACGTAAAAGGAATGCATATATGAAACAATTATCAGGGTTCTTAAAATTGAACCTTCTCCCCAAAAGAAAAAAAAAAAGCTTTCAAACATTTAAGTTTAATATTTTGTTATTTTCAATATAGTTTTAGTTTATTTTGGTACAATTTCTGTTTATCAATAAGAAATATTTATTTACAAATAGTTGAAATAAAAAAAAAAAAACATTTTAAAAATATAGAAACGATACTGAAATGTTACAAACTATTTTTAACCAGAAATACATTTATTATCATTTTGCATTTAGAAGAAGGTATCTTTTTACGATGTTATAAAAAATTTGCTAATATTATAACATTGTTTATGCATCTTTTATAATTCTTTTAAAATGCATATTTCTGTTTAAATTATATATATATATATATATATATATATATATATATATATATATATATATATTAATTGTATGAGACTGAATCGACAAAAAACTCTTCTTTGACTTGTGAAAGAGTCCTTTCACACCTAATCCACTCTCCCTCTATCTGAAAATAGGATTAAAACTTGTGAAATACTCTATAACACGACCCACTGTTCTCTTGACCTATGTCGCCGTATATAGTAGGGTAAGAATGCGTAATCTACGAACGCATAGTATCATTGTATGACCATGTGCATTTAAAAAGCTTACAAATATTTCCTATAAAAAGCCAGAAAAGAATAAGGAATTCCCATGCATAGAACGTTATATTCAGGGCCTAATTTAGTAATGTAGGGTTCCAAGCACGAAAACTTCAGTGAGCTCATATACACAGATACTATATGACTTCTTTCTATTGATTGATATATCATTATATAGTATACTAGCAGCCTAACGCCCGCTACGCTGGTCAGTTTTTTTAAAGAAACCTTGAATCAAACGAAATATATCTGTGAATTTGATCATGCGTTTTAAAGCAATATGGGCATTTACCTGGAATGCCCAATCTAATTGGTGAAAACAATATGAACGTAATTACGCTATTACATCGTTTGAGCCATACAAAATTTAGGCTGTTACGGGCCAACTTCTTTCGTTGATCATTTAGTGTAGTATTCGGTGAAGAACGATAGAACAATATGTAATATACTATAAGGATTCATGAAAAATTATCAATGCAAATCTCATCAGAATCTGTTAATTGGACATACTGAAAAGGCTAATCGTTCATAATTTGGTTCGCCTGCTTCTAGAACATTCAGCCTTAATTCTATAATCAAGCAACCTGACGACCAAGCAACACAAAGCAAATGATATGTGCTTTATACTAAAACATTCACTGAAAAATTAACTAACCGAGCAAGTTCCATCGAAATCCACTTATCAGGCTCTTTTAAACTGGAAAATGTACCGAAACATTTCATAAAAAATAATCTAATTAACAGTTTAAATCCCGTGAAAATTCATTCAGCGGAACCTTAAAAAAAAACCAATCTTTCGAAATTGGGTTCATCTGATTTAGATATTTACCCATAATTATTTAATTAAGCAACGTAGAACATTATATTTTATACTAACATCTTTTCTGTAAATTATCTAACTAACAATGTAGGCACCATCAAAATCAATTAAGTAGAAGTAAATTTAAAAGCGGCCGGAATGAAATTTCTCTTTGCATTTTATATACATTGAGATAGTTAAATATAGCCATCATAATCGCGTTAACCTGATTATATAGAACTCTCAAGGATGTAGTGGTAGGTATACGTCGCATCATTTCTGGATTTTTAAAGAAACTCTGCACAACTTCCATAACCATAGCATTCTAGTATACATCCTTTGTCTGTAGCGTATTATCCTCCAATTTTCTTTACTATACCACAGAGAACTTTTCCCGCATAGCTTCGTAACTAAACAATTTTGAAAGATATGATAAATATTGAAAAAAATCCCTGAAATATAACTACCCTGAAACTAACTGTGCAACTGTCATTAAAATCCGTTCAGTAAAACTTAAAATCTTTCCTAATCGAGTTCACCTAATTTTAGAACTCCCGTAACTATTACTAAGTAACTCGGAACGATGGTTTTTAGATTAAACTGTTTATAAACCAAATTTACTATCTAATAGTGTAAGCTCTGCGAAATTATGTTCAGTAGAATCTGAGTTATAATCAATCGGAATGAAATAGGAATTTACGCTTTACATATAGTAATAGAAGCCTTCGCCCGCTACACTGGTCGGTTTCTCCAAGCGAAACTTTAATCAAACGAAATATATCGGTGTATTTGATCTTGTGTTTTATAGCAATAAATACATTTATCTCTAATGATCATCCGCGTTGCTGAAAACAATGTGAACGCCATTACAGTTTTATATCTTCTAATGTCTCAGACAAAATTTGGACTGTTATGAAGCAAATCTTTTAGTTGATTTTTTATAATTCAATATAAAAAAAGAACGGAAGAATAATAGGTAGCATATTAAAATCATCCTTGAAAATTAAAAAATGCAAATCCATCAAAATCCGTTCAGTAAAACCTTCTATTAAGACTAATTTTTCATAATCGGTTTCACCAGATAATACAACATTCAGCCATAATTCTATAGCAAAGCAATGTAGAACAATATGTGTTATATACTAAAATCTTTCCTGAAAAATTATCTAACAACAGTGCTAATTAACTCAGTAGAACCTTTTTAAAAGGCTAATATTTCAAAATAGGGTTCATTGATTAAAGAACTTTCGCACATAATTCTATAACTGAGCAACGTAGAATAATATGTGTTATATATGAAACACTTTCATGAAAATTTATCTAACAATGCAAATCTTCTCAAAATCCACTGAAAAGAACTCAAGTTATAAGCGGTCGGACCGAAATTGCCGTTTTTATTTTATATTTGAAGTTGACAGTTAAATATATCTTTCATAATTAAGTTAACGTGATTGTAGAATTTTTAGGAATGTAGTATAGACTATACGCCGCAGACCTTCTGGTGTTTTTTAGAAACTCTGCACTCATAATAACATAAACATAGCTATAACATATATACTCTCTAATATATGCTCTCTGCCTGTAGATTTTATCCTACTTTTTTTTCAACTACACCACTGAGAACTTTCCTCATAGTTCCATAACTAACAATGTAGAATGACATTTCAAATATTGCAACAATCCCTAATATTACCTAACTATGCAACTCCAACCAAAATACGTTCAGTAGAACTTTAAATAAAAGGTAATCTTTCACATTCGGGTTCACCTAGTTTTGGAACTTTCTCTTGCAATCTAATTTTCTGCAATCTGATTTGTTGCCAAGTTTGTGCTTCAGAAAAACAATAACCCAGAAGAAAACTTCGCTACAGAGAAGTATCATCCATGCAAGAAGTACCAACCATCCACAAAAAAAATAATCTAACTAACAGTGTACGTCCCATCAAATACATCCAGCAAAACTCAAATTATAAACGGGTCTTTGCATCTTTTATATAATTGCAGTAGATGTATCTTTCATAATTGCGTTCACCTTTCTGTATAGCTTTTCCAATAGCTCTATAACTAAAACTAAGCAACGTAGAACACTGTGTGTAAAAAGAAAAAAAAAAGTTCCAAAAACATTACCTAACTAATAGTGGCATATCCTATCAAAATATTATAAAGAATAGGAATAAAATGGAAATTTCCGATTGAAATATGTAGTAGATGATGATGATACGATTTTCTGTAATATAATTCATCATGAAGTTTTCGCTTCATACATAAACGATGCTTTCAACATTTAATTAATACACCGATTGAAGAAGTATCTGATTACGGAAGATTAACCAAAAATTCCATGAACCCAAAGAAAGTTGAATATATGGCTTTTGTGATACTTTTATGTTAGCCGGGCACAAGTAATAAATCAACAAAGATTGTTTCCATATCTTATTCTTATTTTATTATTTTCATTCAAAATAAAAACATTTCACTCATTTCATTTATAATACATGCTTTACAATAATATCATTGAAAAAGATGAAAAGTAAAACAATAGGGAATAATGCCATAACTTAAAACAAAGAATTGTTTTTAATTTACATACGCGAAATGTAACTACTGCTATTGGCAATTTTAAAAATGCTAATGGCGATATTTACATACGGGTACGGCTGACATAAAAGTACCCATTTTTTCTTCTTATCCAGGAGCAAGTGATAAATCGCGATGTATTATTTCAATTCCAATTTCTTCCATTAAAAAAAGTAATACTTACGCATTATTCGGACCATGAGATAGATCGCCAAAAATGGTTGACAATTGCCAATCTTGTTTATCGTTTGCCAATTACGTTCAAAAAAGTAATTTAACATTCTTAAATACATAACCTTGTTAAAAATGGCAAATTGTTTTAAGTAAATACATAAATAAAATATATAACATAAAACTACATACTATAAACTATAATAAATAAAAATTATAATAACAAAATTAATTTAAAACTATACTAAATAAACTATCAAATGGACAAAAAATAAGGGTTGCTGTAATTAATGTAATTGCCATGCTTAGCGCAGTTGTATCTGACATGGCCCGGATGTAAGTACCACAAAATTTTTAAAGTCGTACAGACATTGCTTTCATTTTTTAAATATTTTCGTTTTATAATGTTAATTTCTAAGTGGATCGCTTCCTTGTATTTTAAATAAATTCAATATTTTTTCTTCTTTTTTTCAAGGCTTTTGTATTTACTTTTTTTTTTTTTTTCAAGCTCATATAGCCGGTTCAATTCTTTAACCAAAAGATTTAATTTGAATTCCTTCCGTTGCTACAGTAACGGATGTATAAGATGAATGAATATGGATGAATTATCACTTATTATGTTAGGTATTTCGAGGTTTTGGCGCCAAAGACATCGCCAAATTAGAAATATATGAAATATCTCGCAAACTATTGAGCTTAAAAGAATTTAGTTAGTACCATTCGATTCAGCATACAAATATGCACCAAAATATGTTATCAGTTGAAAAATAGCTATAAAATCAGATTTTTAAGGAATTTTTTAAAAGTTCGTTTGATTTTTTACCCCCCTTAGGGGTGAAATTTTAGAAAATCCTTTCTTAGCGGCACTCAATGTCATAAGAAGAATTTTTACCCCAAATTTCAAGTCATTAAGTTCAGTAGTTTGGGCTGCGCGTTGATTAATACAAAATTCAGACTTTCTTTTATATATATAGATAAATATAATCAGATAATTACTACTTTGAGGTTCTCGCAATAAACAAGTAAATGAAGAAACTGCGAACAAGAGTGCCCAATTTATACATATGTGAATTGTGGATATCCACTAAATCTTCAATCTCTTCTTTTAACATTTCCCGTATTTCATGAATATCATAGAAATTTTCACACACAGGCACAAATGTATGCATATGTGAACATTTCCCAGTCGTATTATCTCAGTATCTAATGTCAAGAGAAACCACAATATTTTGGGAGGCTGCAATTTTTATACTTATTTTAAATCTTCTTTTTTTAGATGCGTTCGTAATTATATAAATATGTAGCACCTATAATCGTCATCTGGCTCGTCCGTCTGACCGCATATAACAGCGCAGAAACTACACAACCGAATGGTTAAAAATTTAGTATGTATAATCGTTGCAGAATTGTGTCGAGTTATTTCACATTTTTTGAAAACCAAATCAAAACTTTAAAAGATATTAATAAAAGTTTTCTTCCTTCTATTAAATCCTGTCATACGTAATTAATTGCCTCATATCCTCTGATAGGTCATGATTCAATTTTGCCATGGTGATTACGTCAGATTTAAGATGAAATCATATCATTTCCGTATTATTGGATTTAATGTATATAATAAATTTTATATTCATGTATTTTTGCATGAGAGTGCAACAGCTATTGCATCAAAATCTGAATGTTTACAAAACTAGCTATAATACGTCATTTGCCACATTTGACGTACAATTTCCGATTTTCTTTTCTATTAATTTTTTAATTCGTTACCGCAATAACACGTGAACCCTGGGTATAAACACTGTTTGGGTCTCCATTCTTGTGTTGTGTAGTACGTGAAACATTTGTAATTCTACTCGAATGGTACAATTTAAACTTTGTACCGGCCTATTCACGAAGTTAATTTTATTCATAAATGCACAAAATTTGCATTTATATTTAAACTCAAATTTCAGAAAATGGAATTTTATTTCAAATTTTTCTATTAAAAAGATTCTTAAAATTGGTAAAGATTTTCGCTATAGAGCAGTGAAGAAAAATATGTTTTCGCTTAAGAATTAATTTTAATTAAGGATGTATATGTATAAGTTATAAAAAAAAAAAAAAAAAACTGATAAATTCCATGGCACCCGAAATAGTACTATTTAAAAATTACACATATTTAGATGTAAAAATGTCTTAGTGAAGGTGCAAAAAGGCGCGAGTTTCCAATTGCAGTGCAAAAAGGAAAAAATAAATAAAACATTGGAACACGCTTATATAACGTTTAATTGCATGTATGATTGGACATTTTTCAGACGTGATTTTCATGATATAGAATTAACCCATAAGTCGCGTTATACCTTTCTTGGGCATTGCGAGGTAGTTTCAAGAAAGGTATTAGTTTCTGGAACACAGTAGTGGTGATTAAGAGTTACCTATCTTGTTATTGTACGATATAAAAATATGTAAACAATGGAACTCAACAGCTAATTTCTTTCAATTCTGCCAACTAACCCCCCCCCCCCCCCCCTTTCAAGCTTATGGGATCATGGACCAATGTCCCGTTTGCCGATTCATAATACTGGCCCTGTGTACGCTTAAATCACAGTTTAATTGGTCTACCTTATGTTGATAGGGTTAAAAGTGCGATATAATAAATTAATACTAATTTGCTTTTACATTGTGGTCACTTGAAAATAGTAATGAATTTAAATTTCGCTTAAAATCGATTCGAAATTCCTTGATAAAATGTAATAATTTCGCAAATGTTACTTTGTTCTGTACGTGTGAAAAAGTTTTACCACGCTAACTTTCAACAGAATAAAAATAAAACAGTTGCTAAAAATTGTGTGTTTCACGAAAACCTATTTTTTTTTTTCATTTTCTTTCATCTGAAAGAGCTTTTTGGCCCACGCTCTTGAAAACCTCAGTATTAATAGGTATATAGTAAAACATTAATGTATTTTAATTCATATCGGGCCCCACTAGTGGCCGAGAGGTTCTGCTCTCGAAGCTGGTAGACGGGAAGTGCTGGGTTCGAACCCAATCGCGCCCGTCGGCCTAATCGTTCGGAGTTTTCGTGGTTTTCTTCGAACCTTGGATTTCCAAGCGTTAATACGGGTTAGGTTTCCTTAGAAAGACCCCTCCCCCACGAAGGATACCCCCCCCCCTTAGATAATATATATCCCTCGTGTTGATAATTGGCCGTCATAAACACAACCAACCAACCTTTAATTCATATCGATTTTTCCTCCTTGTTTATATATTAGATATATATCTGATTATATATGTGTGAACAGCTGATTTAAGGGATATGTAATGCGTTTTTTATCATAGATAATTACTGTTATAGATATTATTAATAAGAAATCATCAGTTGTATGGAATCTGAATTAAAATGCATGGAATTTTTATGATTGAGTTGAAAATATTTCGAGATTTTAAATGAAAAATAAAATGATAAATGCATGTATATGGAAATTGCTGATGTTGGCTATAATAAAAAAAAAAGTTATGTAAAATTATTAATATTATTTTAAAATCTGAGTAATTACAGTAAAATTTATATGCATTTCATAAAAAATAAAGGGTTATGATTCCTATTTTATTTTTCTTTCTTTAAAAGAATTTCGAAGAATATCTTCTGTAAAGGTAGAAAAAGGCAAAATATTATTTTCTCCTGACCAAAACCCTTTTCAAAATATATGTCTTCGGGCTAAAACTAACGGAAGCGACTCAAGAGTGAAAGGTTCCATTCTCTCATTGGTTGATCAGAAACCGGTCTTGGCTTGCTTCGCAGGGATGATTTGGCGATGAAATGCAAGCACTTTGAGAAATATCGTACCTAGTTAATTCATGCTATTTTTGGTGAGAGTTTTGTGTGGATGATGTTGTCCAGTGGTTAACGCGCTTGTCTAGCAAACTTAAGTAGGCGAGTTCTATCCTCTCTGTTGCTTTTGTATTTTTTATTTGTGTTTTGTTTCGATTTTTATTAAGATAGTTAATAAAGATTTGTAGACTTTTATTAACAGTTCATTTCCAATTTTTTTAATTGTCAATTAGATAATTAAATAAAATTTTGATTAAATTAAGTTTTAATTGTTATTAAATTAAATAAAATTGAAATTTAATTTTTTATAAAATAAAATAAAATTTAGTTTTAAATAAATTTCGAAATTCATATAAGCTATTTTTTTATGAATTAAAGTGCGCATTTATTGTAATTCAATAATAATATCTCCTAAACTTACATTATTTTTTCCCTTATAACTTTAGTATCAGATAAATATTAAATTAGCAAAATTAATTTAACAAAGTTTTCTTTTAAAATTAATTAGTATTTTTCATACAGAAAAACTTTATTACTTTATTATCAAATGCTTTGTAATTTTTTATTATGTATAAAATACTGTTAATGAAATTATTTTTTAAAACTCATATTACTTAAAAGCTATTTATTTCAATTCCTTAAAATGAATATTTTTGAAAATATAATGTTATTTCTTACACTTATATAAAATATTTTTATGTTATATTATTTAACAATATATCTGAATACATAACTATATTCAGTTTATTTTATTTGAAAGTAAAATTTTATTAATTTATGAATTTATATTAATAATATTATTAACTTAATAAGTAATTAATTATTTAAATCAATTTGTAATAGTTAATTGTTAAGTACTTTTTATTAAAATTTGCTAAAAAATATTTAATTGTTTTTATTAAAAAATTCTAATAAACTACTTTTTAAAATAATATATATATATTATATATATATATATTATTTGAAAACTCAGTCAAAAACATAAATTATTTTTATTAAAAAAATTATCACAAATTATTCCTTCACTATTACCACCCTAAATATTTGAAAACTAAGTTAAAGGCATTAGTCCAAGTAATCATTAACTAGAAATATTTAATGCAACAAAATATATTATAAAAACTTCTTATAGTTTTTGGTAGTTATTGCTCAGATATTATTGTTTTTGGTTCCAACTTTTTTTTTTCTTTTGAGTGAGTAAAAAAAAAAAAAAAAAAAAAGTCATTATTATTTAATTTATTTTTTCATTATATTTCACTACAAGTGTGAACTATAATTTATTTTAGCTTGACCTTTTTCATTCACTATCTAAGAAATACTTTATTTTTTGATTTTTTGCCCTGTTTGTTATTTTGCAGTAATAATAAATAGATATTAATATTGCAAATTACTATACGGGCAAGGTAGAATTTAGATGATCTAAATTCCTTTCTGACAATTTTGATTATTTGAGTACTAGTTTGGCCATTTAATTATTTATATTTACGCACACAAAGTGCCATGAAAAAAAAATGGATAAAATTTGACTGAGTATTTTTATTAATTGTTTTATATAGTTTTTTATTTTTAAAAAACACATCAGCTATCAAGGAAGAGGAGGGGGGTGCTTGAGTTTACTGTTGCTTTGCACACATAACTACAGTCAAAACACATAGGTAATTAAATGCGGTTGCGTAGCCAGGATATTATTTCGGGGGGGGGGGGGGGAATCCCCTAAGCTTCTGTCCTCCTGATGCAAAGCTATAAATAAAAAAATATTAAATTTTACTTTTCGTATAAATATCAATTTTATACTTTTAAAATATGGGACATGTTTTTTTTTTTTATTTTTAAGTTTAAATTTACATACATCTGTATATACAAAAGGAATATATGTAATGAGTAATTTAAAAGTAAGTTACAAAATAATAAGTCTAAAATATTTAAATTGGTTACTTTTTTAAAAGAAAGTCAGTTTTATCAATTTTTTGCAGGGAAAAAAGGATATTTAAAAAAATACCATATCAGTGTTATCCGTGAATCACTTTATATGAGAAATAAATTAAAATTCCTTACATGTCGTAAAGAAAATTTAATATGATTGCAACTTAATACTTGAAATAATCTCAAGTGACACTTGAGTGACACATTTGTTTTGGTGGTGAAATGCTATGTGCCTTCTGATTTGTTAGTTAGAATTGTCTACCAGTGCTCAATTATCAGGACTTGTAACCTTGAGAATTAATCGCGGGATCCTTGTTTCTTCTCAACCAATGGGAGAATGGAACCTTTCACCCTTGAGTCTCTTCCAAACTAACCGCTCTTTTGCCTAGAGCGATTGGACCCCATACCTTGACGACATCTGGCCGTGGTCACTCACACTGGAATGCCAGACTTAAAATTTCCTAGAAATGGGCAGGAAACGTAAATAGACATTTGATAACAGTCGTATCTGTATCTTAATCTTACTCCGTGTTTCAGATAGGGGAAAAGTAACATTCAATGTAATGTATTGTATTATGAGGTAATCCATTAATGTTTTTGTTATGTATTAACGTATTTTTCTCTCGCAAAGAATGCACATATTCTATTGCAATACGTATAATTGATTTCAGAATACACTTCCTTTTTTTAAAATATGCCCCAATAACAATTGTAAATGTTGATTTTATAACATTCTGTATTAAAATTTAAGCAGATAATTAAAATTAGACTTTAACTTTCATAATAAAGGTCTGATATATATATATATATATATATATATATATATATATATATATTATAAAATATTTAACTTTAAAAAACGCGATTTTTCTAATGAAAAAAAAAAAAAAAAAAAAAAAAAAAAAAAAAAAAAAACGAAACCTTTTAAATATATTTTTAGTAGCAAATTAAAAAATGCTTTTAATATAATTTCTTATCTTAAAAATGCCATATGAGTTCGTATTTTGTTGGTAAAAAATTCAATGTGAAACTTTTGAAAGCATCAGTATTAAACCGACGATGTTTATTTAGTCAATACCAGAAAAATAAAATTAAACAATAAAAAGTTTAATTAGCATTTTGTTTTAATAACACATATATGGGGTAATATTAAAATATGAAATTCCGAAATACAAATAACTCCAAATTTGATTTTAGGATAGAAGATTTTGATCGTAATTTTATAATATTAATGAATAATGACACAAACGCCATAAAAATTAAACAATATAGAGTGATTAAAAAAAAAAAAAAAAAAAAAAAAAAAAAAAAAAAAAATAAGATCTGGCAAACTTTAAGAAATGGTAGACCACGCCACAACAAACTATTTTTTATATAGGAAGCCAAGGTCGAATAATATTTTCTATTGTCAAAATTACAGGGTGTCTCTCTTCCAGCGCCACAGGAACTCCATTTGGCGCCCGGGGCGGAAGAGCTTGTTACATACCATTGCCGCATAATGATAATAACTGGCAAAAAAAAAAAAAAAAAAAAAAAGCAAATATTTCGGATTGACCATCGGTCAGGAATGTTTATATGGGGTTGAAAATTTTATCTTATTGGTTCTACATTTTTTTCATTTGGAGGGGTGTCGTGTCGTTATTTTATTAAGGCTCTCAACTGCTCTGCTCAACAAGCGCAAACAGTTTTAACACATTTACAAATTCATTTTTTAACGGAAAAATATAAAATTGGAAGTCCTGACTATGGAAGCGATTTGGAAACGAACTGTGTTTTCCATTTTTTGTTAAATAAATTACCTATTGAGTTATAAACGATTTTGATCACGTAATAAAGACGTTTTTCTCCCTTCGCTGACTGGTTTTCTGCTTTCTTCGGGAACTTCGGTTCAAAATGTCCACTTTGACACTATTTTCTGAAAGATCTATTGCGTTTGCAAAAAAAAAACCGGAAAAAACAGTTCAATTATATTGTTTTTGATCAACAATAATTGCTAGTTTCATGCATTTCCGAACAAAATTAAATTAAAACTTATGTCATAAACTTGCCCTTTTGGATTTGAGAACAGACTTAAGACTTAACAAGCGTTAATACGGGTTAGGTTCCCTTAGAAAGACCCCCACGAAGGGCACTCCCCCCCTTAGGGTCTATATCACTCGTGTTGATAATTGGCCGTCATAAACACAACCAACCAACCTTAAGACTTAACTATGATGGTATTGCATTGAGCATTTCAAAAACCTTAAAGGTAATATCTTCTATTCTTTCTTTATAGAAAGATATCTATTCTTTACAGAAATCTAAATAAACATTTTAAATAAGCTTTGATAATTAATGCGTAATGAAACCGATCTCATTCATACTCACATAAACATGTGGGAGGGCTACTTCATTCACACGAAATGACCCACTTGCTACTGCTAATCCAATGGAAGAAATTTATAAAGGTATCTTGTTTGCATTTCAATAATTTTTAAATGATTTTTTTTTTCTGCATTAGATAGCTGAAATCGATCTGTACAAAAGCCGTTTTTTATTTTTTATTATCTTTTTATTTATTTTTAGCTCACAGGCTGTCAAAGCCTGAGAGCCTATGTGTCCGCCTGTTCTGTATTGTATGTACGTATGTACGTAAGTAACGCGATAACTCTTGATAGAAATATCCGATTTGCTTCAATTTTATTTTCCAGGCTCATTTTGATAAGGCGCTTCCCTGATTAGTTATGGGGGTTCATTGTTTAAGGATAAAGGGTAAAAGGGGGGGTAGTGCCCCCCCCCCTTAATTTAGATAAATGGGTTTTTCATGCAGAATTATCCGATTTGCTTCAAATTTTGTATACCCGTTTATTCTGATAAGGAGTTTCCCTGATTCATTTGGAAGTCCATTACTTAAGTATAAAGGGGGTAGGGGGCTACCCCCCTTAATTTATATAAATGGGTTTTCATGTAGAATTGTTCGATTTGCTCCAAATTTGGTATACCAGTTCATTTTGATAAGGCGCTTCCCTGATTAGTTTTGGGGGTTCATTGTTTAAGGATAAATGGGGGAAAAGAGGGGTTAGTCACCCCCTTAATTTAGATAAATGGGTTTTTCATGCAGAAATATTCGATTTGATCCAAATTTGGTATATCGGTTTATTATGTTGAGGAGCTTCGCTGAAAGTTCATTACTTAAGTATAAAGGGGGGCAAGGGGAGGCTACCCCCCTTAATTTAGATAAATGGGTTTTTCATGTAGAATTGTTCAATTTGCACCAATTTTGGTATACCAGTTTATTATGTTAAGGAGTTGCTTTGATTAGATTTGGGGGTTCATTGCTTAAGGATAAAGGGGGAAAAGGGGGGCTGATCCCCCACCTAATTTAAATAAATGGGTTTTCCATGCAGAAATATTCGATTTGCTACAAATTTGGTATACCGGTTTATTATGTTAAGGAACTTCCCTGATTAGATTTGGGAGTTCATTACTTAAGTATAAAGGGGGAAAAGGGGACTAGCCCCCCTTAATTTAGATAAATGGGTTTATATAGAATTGTTCGATTTGCTCCAAATTTGGTATGCCGTTTTATTGTGTTAAGGAGCTTCCCTGATTAGATTTGGAGGTTCAGTAGTTAAGTATAAAGGGAGAAAATGGGTTCAAGATCCCCCCCCCCCCCTTAATTTAGATAAATGAGTTTTTTATGCAGAGTTATTCGATTAGCTCCAAAGTTGATATACCGGTATATTATGTTAAGAAGGTGCCTTGATTAGATTTGGATGATTATTGATTAAGTATAAAAGGGGACGGAGGCTAGTCACCCCTTAATTTAGATAAATGGGTTTTTCATGCAGAATTATTCAATTTACTTCATATTTGATATACCAGTTTATTCCGATATGGCGCTTCCTTCATTTGATTTGGAGGTTCATTGGTTAAGTATATAGGGGGGAAACTGGTCTAATCCCTCTTCATTTATTTTTTGAGCGGCATTATTCTTTGAAATAAGACTATAATAACAATTAGTGTGAATAGCCTGTGAGCTCAATGCCATCAGTTTAACTGCGCGTTTTTCTTTTTCTTCTTTTTTTTTTTTATGAGGATGCTTTTATTTTCAAAACTGGTTCAGAAAATGAAAGTGTCCTTATTAAAAATACCTGTAAACAAAATCCAAAAAGTGAAAAACTGTATTTGTACAGATCGATTTGAGATACCCAATGCAAAAAAAAAAAAAAAAAAAAAAAAAAAATTGAAATGCGAACGAGATACCTTTATAAATTTCGCTCATAGGATTAGCATTAGCGAGCGGGTCTTTTCGCTTGACTGAAGTAGCGTCCTAATGAATCGGTTCCATTTCTGATAATCCTTTTATTTCTGAACTTTTTACTGAGAATATGATAAAGTTGAAAATATTCTTACATTTTTTTTTTTGAAAGAAAATAAATAAACCCTTTAATTGTATTAATAAAAATAATAATAATTTAAAATGTCGCATTCCTTTATCATAATGTTTCGCTTTATCTGTTACACATACTTAAACATTCGTTAGATGCATGTCGACAAGAACAAGAAAAACTGTCGATTTTCTAATATTTATTTTTAGAGTTGAAGTTTATCTGAATATATAATAAAATCATGTATTACTTTAATAAAATTTTACCAGAAAAAAAAAAAAAAAAAACAAATAATAAAAAGTTCAACAATAATTTTCTTAAGAGCTTATACAAGTCACACAGAGAAACTTGAAAGAAAATGTTAAACCTATGGGTGAAACTTAAGCAGAAATCTTTACAGAAGTCGTTATATATATACAGGGTGCCCACGTATAACCTAACCGACCTTTATTTTTGCAACCGTTGGTCCTAGATGCATACTTCCGATTACAAAAGTGGTCAAAATTAGGTTCAGAGTTAAGATAAAAAAAGTTTGAAGCGAAAAAACAATTTAGTGAAGAATTACAGAATCTAAAATTTTATACGGTCCCCGGTCCTATAAGTTATATTTAGTAAAATTTTTCTGTTACATTGACTAGTAAATCAAAAAGAGTCCCGTTATTCTACGATTAAAATTGGCCGAGTAATAACTGTTTAAAGTTGGAGAATATTTTTGCTGCAAATTAGGGGTAATTCATAAATTTTCTAGAAATATAATTTCGTCAGATATATTAAAGAAATGGTTGAAAGTAAAATTAGCATTGCAATATAAATTTGAAATCTTTAATCATTCTGACATATTACTGCAAAATATACAATTTGTACTGAACATATAAGAGGATAAAAATAACAGAATTTTTGTTAAATAAACGGACGAAAAACAACAGCCTTAATTCTTTAAAAAATACACTTATTTTTAAATGCCGCTAGATTACACTGTCTTTCAAATTTTGGGTTGTGCCATGTTTTTTAGCTTTTGAAAATTGATTCTTATGTATTTTTTTGCGCTGAATCCGAAAATGGCCTCCATTTTAAACCATCACGTCAGGATTTTTTTCAAATTGGAAATTTCAAAGTTAAAAAGCTCAAAGTTAAAATTGATCCCCCCTCCCCTCCCAACCTCATCGGACCCTTGAGCTGTTTGGCTGTAAAAAACACAGTATAAGCCAAAAAATTGAATAAATTATTGAATTAAATAAAATTAAACTCAATAAAAAAGTTTTACATCTATTTTATAGTATCAGATTTTTCGCCTTGAAATTTACGATTTCCGAAAAATCCTGACATGATCCTGACATGATGCAAATTAAGCAAGCAACTGTAAACAAAAGATGTGGCTAAAATTCTGTTCGAGTTTATTAATATTTTACTAATTTAAAAACAAAAGAATATTTTTTGCATAAGTTACTTTATTTTTTTTATTTATAGGTAACATAATTTAAATAATATTAATCAGTGGTTAACTACTACAGATTAACATTTGTCAACTAAAAATATTCACCAATTACTTACATTTTTCTACGTACCAATAGCGTCAATTAAGTACCATTTTAATCAAATGTAAGTAAATTATTAAGCATGAATATCTTTATATCATAACGCTTTCATCTCCATTGCAAATATTATATTTTCGATATATTTTCACCAACCAGCAAAGCCCCCCCCCCCCCCCCGTATGAAACATCCTTTCATGTCGCATGAAAAAGACACCATTATACAATTATTGCACCGAATTAAACAAGCAACTGTCTTCAAAAGACTTACCTAAAGAATTTGTTACAGCCAATGACATATATTTTAATATTTTAAACAAAATTTAATATTTGTTCACAAAATTTATTAAAAAAAAGAGTCAATTTTCTTTCAAAGACGACATTAATTAAATCGTATTAATCAATCATTAACTAACCGCAGTCAATAAGTCAATTATTTACTACTTGTCAATAATAATCATTTATTACTACCCATAACTAATAATAGCGTCAATTAAGTACTATTTTAATTAACAATAGCAGATGATTAAGCATGAATAACTCGAAATCATAACGATTTCATCCCTATTGCTTAAAACATCCTTTCGAAAAATTGGCATTGTCCTTCAAACGCTTCAATAACATTATACACTTTGTCAGGCAATTCATTGAATAATAGAGTAACCACCCAGGACATCTTAGTTCGAGATTAAGTTACTCGGGTTGAGTGTGTAAAATTTCAAAACGAGTAACACTCCAGTTACTCTAAATAATTGTACTTTACTCCCACAAACTTTTCGCTCTAAAAAATACAAATTTTCTTCGAATGAAATTTTTTTGGTGTTCATATGTATATTTGGCATATCTTAACATTCTATAACAATATTTAAATGCTATTATTAAAATTTCGGTGGGTATTCCAAACGTCGGTAAAAGGTTTAGTTATTGACGAGGGCGGGTAGGACGGTATGTGTGTGTGTGTGTGTGTGTAATAATAAAAATTTTCGCCTTTTTATCTTAGTAAAACTATTCCAAATTCTTAATATTTTTCCTTTTTTACCCATCTTTAATAATATCTTAATATCGTTTGTCTTTTATTTCATGCATTTAAACCTGCGTATTCTTTTATTATTCTAAAAACCTTAATCCATTCGTCTAATCTTATAAAACACATTAAATTACTTTTTCCATTTTATTCTAAAACTAAATTCTTTTTGTTTCGAATGTTTTTAATAGCATTTGTTCGATGATGTTCTTTTTCCCACAATTCCTTGCAAGCCTCCCGCCAGCATTTGATTGCGTTTTAATACTGACGCTGAGTAGAAAGAGTTCATTATCGACGTCACGCGTTCGTCACCCTTCACATTGAATCGTAGCCTATCTCCTGTCCCGTTCCTCTCCCTCTCTGTGTTAAAGTTGGTTCTCCACTATAATGTATCCGTCCGCCCTCTGCTTCTTTGAGTATTTATACTGTTGCATCGACGAGGAGCGAGATAATTTACGTTTTTCCGGTTGTTTAGCAAATCCACGTCACTTGGGGTGAATGACTTTTTAATGTGTAGATTCTAATACTTTAACATCTTAAGTTTTTATGAAGTGGATCAGCGATTATTCGAGAGTTGATGGACAAGCTACAGGAAATGTTACGATATGTGTTTACCTAATAAACAACGTTTAAAATTACGATGACTCTATTAATTATGCCATGGGAAATTCTTTCAATGTTTATGGAGCCTGTCTTCTACTCGCCACCCTGACTGCACTCCGATATTCTCTTGATAACTATACTACATTTACTTCGAGATATACGAGTGTCGCCGGAATGTCACATATATATATATACATATATATAATCTTATTTCCTGTGAAAATTTACTAGGCTATCTGAAAAAAGAGTTATATATAGTAGAGATTATATTACCTTAAGCTGAGTAGTTATTTATATTTAAAAAATATTTTTATATATATGTATATGTAATTTAACTATTATTGATTATAAAAGAAAATTAAGCATTTTTTTGTTAGCCACAAAATAATTGAAATCTTATTACCTTGAAATTTTAAGAGACTTAGAGCTGTTTAATTATCAAAATATTGATTTTTCGAAAAATTATAAATGAAAGAACAATATAGCATTTTGTTGCATTTTAAAATATTTTGCATAGAAATATTTCTGTTATTACGTAAGTTATGACTAAAATGTGTCCGTCATTTTCACTGCAAACAATGATTAAAAAGACACTTTAATATTTTTCTCAAAAAGAAAAAAGCAATTTTTTTTTTTTTTTTTTTTTAAATTTCGCACAAGATATGTTTTACATTAGTTAATATTTTTGCATGCAATCTTTACGAATTTAGATATTATATCTACTACTTAAGATTGGATCTAAATTTGTGCATATTTTAATAAAATTTATATTTAAAAAGTATTGTTGAAAGTATTGCATACATTAAGATTATCTGTTTTTGTGCCTAGAATTACAAACGAACTTTGGTTCAGTTTCAATATAATTCTTGCGTTACAGGTATTAGCGAGAACATAGCCAATAGTATTTATTTTGAATTTTCGATTTAAAAATTTTTATTTGAATGCATTATTACTTTTTTTGAATATAAAAAGGATTTTTGGTACTGTTATTGGGCCTTCTAAAAATATATATATAAAATGTACCCTAAATTGCATCAATCGATTGTGTACAAGATTTCTTTGCCAAAGCGCAGGATACAAGCACCCCCTTTTGATTGATCAAAGTCAAAATTCAATCAGCATCTATTTGTGCCAAGATTTAATGAAGTTTGATGAAATTCCGTACTTTAGTTTTCGTGATATAGGCATCGGAAAAAAAAAACAGCATAGCAGTGTCACCTATTGAGGAATAATACTTATACACCCAAATTTATCAGAATTTAGTTATGTCAAGATATAATACAGAGTTTGGGGAAATTTCGTATATTAGCTTTTGAGATATAGCTATATTGGAAATCATAAAAAATCCGGCATTACAGCTCCGCCTGTAGCACGATATACACCAAAACTTAATCAGCATGGATATTAAGAGTACCTGAGAATTTTTGTTCGCCGTTCGCCTCCCTTCCCTTCCCTTCCCTGCAGTTGCAGAAATCTCTCCCGTTACCGTCTTGTTAATAATGCTTTTCTTTGAATTTAGCATAGAATTACAGTGATCAATCTATCAGTATAAAGGGCTATATTATAAAATATAGTTCAGACTATAATTTTCGGACATCATGCTCACCTTGATTATTAAATGAAAAATATACGAGTTGAAACTTCTGATTTATTTTACTATTACAGTGAAACCTCCCTGTGCGACCACCTCCCTGAACGACCATTTCTTCATGGAACAAAATTTATTCCCATAGGCTCAATGCTAACTTTACCTCCATTCAGAGACCATCTCAGTTCAACTCCCTCCATGAACGACCAATTTCTTTGAAGAAAATGAAACAAATTCCGTTTTTTCCTGGTTGTTTGAAGGCGGCTTTATTAGAAAAATAACTCCGGAGAGCGCATTATTCATCAAACTTCTAAACTAAGTTTAGAATTTTTTTTATTATTATTCCAGTAACTTTTAAGTGTTTAAACCCTGTGCCTTTTTAGGCAGTGAATTTAACTCTGATGACAAATTAAGAATGACGGTCAATAAACTCCGCTGCCCTATTCTGTCAGGAAACTCTCAAAGAAATAGATAAATTAATGAAATCGTCATTATTTGTTCCCGTTCAAAAAACTAGTTGGATGTGCAAGCCCAAACTTTCTTCTATCTTATACATCTTAATATTTCAAAAACTAGTTACACATGTTAATACTTCAATATTATTAGTTCAATACTATACCAACTTTGATTTTCATCTTAAATTTCTGCTTCAGTCAATTAAACGGACTAAAAACGAGTTAATCTATATCATGATATTTGTTAAAATTAATAGTTTTTCCTTATTCTGTTGTTATCAGCTGTTTGAGAACAGCCGGCTTAGCAGGAAGCGAGTTCCCGTCGCTGCACGAGCCGCCGATGGACAATAGAGCTGCGAAAAATCAAGAAAAGTATACAAAAATCGCTATCACAGAGCCCCTTTACCGGGCAATATTTCCAAATTCAAGGAAGACCTGTTGGCCAAAGCCAAAAACATGTACAAAAAATTTGGTTCAATTGTATGCATAATTTTATACACTTTTCGATGGTACAATAAAGAAAATGATACAAAAATCGCTATTACAGCGCCCCCCTTCCGGCAGATTTTTTTCAAATTCAGGGAGGACTTGCTTGCCATAGCCAAAAACATACACAAAAAGTTTCGTTCAATTCTATGCATAACTTCATTCACTTTTCGATGCTGCACTAATGAAAATGGGTCAGAGATCGCAATTATAGCGCCCTCTTCAGGCGGAATTTTTTCAAGTTCAAGGAGGACTTGCTTGCCATAGCCAGAAACATACACAAAAAATTTGGTTCACTTCTATACATAACTTCATACATTTTCCGATGGCACAATAATGAAAATGGTACAGACATCGCAATTATAGCGCCCCCTTCCGGCGGAATTTTTCCAAGTTCATGGAGGACCTTCGTCCCATGACCAAAAACAAACAGAAAAATTTTGGTTCAATTCTATGCATAACTTCATACACTTTTCGATGGTGCAATAATAAAAATCGCTATTACAGCGCCCCCTTGCGGCCGATTTTTTCCAAATTAAGGGAGGACCTGCTTGCTATAGCCAAAAACTTAAAAAAAAAAATTAGTTCAGTTTTATGCATAACTTCATACACTTTTCGACGGTACAATATTCAAAATCGCACAAAAATCGCTATAACAGCGCCCCTACCGGCGAATTTTTTCCCAATTCAGGGAGGACCTGCTTGGCATAGCCAAAAACTTAAAATAAAAATTTGGTTCAATTCTATGCATAACTTCATACACTTTTTAATGGTACGATGGCGACGGACAGACGGATAGACGGACACGCGGACGGACAGACAGACAGACATTCTCTATAAACATGTTTTGGGGGGATCTCTGACCCCCTAAAATGTGTAAATCCGTCGAAAACCGGAAGTCGAACCCTGAAAGGGTTATTTATTCCGGGGTCTCATCCAAGATATGCACCTTTAAAACCAGAAAATTTATATAAAGTAATGTGCCTTTTTCTATAAGGTAATTATTAGATTACAATTTAAAATTTTCGATTAAATAAAATTTTCGTTTGGGAACATTCGGTTGGGTTTGTCTTCGATCAAACTCCGGAATAATTAAGAGATGTTGGCATGTATGCTATTTACGTATGAGAATAAGTGTAGTAAGAAGAGGGGAGGGGGGTTATTTCGATTACAATACTTTCTTCTATTGAAGATAGGAAAAAGTAAAAAAAAAAAAAAAAAAAAAAAAAATTGCATTTATTTACTGAAGTTCGAAAGGACTTGGAAATAAAAGTTATAATATAAAACCGTAAAATCAAAGCAAACGTCAATGTATTCATTTTTTAAAGTCTGCAGTAATTAACTTATGTAATTAACTTTTGTTTTGATGCTTAAATTTTCATATTCTTTCCTATAATGTGAAAAATAAATTTTAGTAACATTAATTATTACCTTTTTCCAACAATTAAAATCTAGATTTAAACATGACCTCCATTAAGAGACCACCTCTAGGAGCGGCCATTTTTTATTGGAACGGAACGTGGTCGCTTTAGGGAGGTTTTACTGTATTTACTTACAACCAATATGTAACGATTAAACCAATTTATGAAGTTTGATGAAATTTCCTGCATTAGTTCTTCAGCTATTCTGGAAATCAAAAAATGCAGCATAGCAGCGCCACGTGTAGGGCGATATACACCAAAACCTAATCAGCACCAATTTATGAAGTTTAATGAGATTTCGTGCATTAGTTCTTCAGATATAGCTATTCTGGAAATCATAAAAAATGCTGCATAGCAGCACCAATTGCAGAGAGATATACTACACCAAAACCTAATCAGCATCGACTTTTCTCTTTTAGATCTAAATGGATCTAAAGTTTTATTAAATTCCCCGCAGTAAGTTAGTGAATTAGTACGCCCATAAAATTTGTGTCACATACAGACAAACTCGCGGACTGACAATTTCTAAAAACAGTCAAATCATGTTATCTTCTAAAACGAATAATCCGTCAAAAACCGGAAGCCGAAATTTTCCACGAATCCAATACTTTCTTTTTGCATATAGATATAGAAGAAAGTAAAAATAAAAAATTTTAATTTTCACTTTGCTATTGAAATTCCCCATATGCCTTTTGCGAAAAGGCTTGTTCATTGCATGTTACTACTAAACGCAACTAACTCTTAATTTTTATCAACGAGTGTAAAATTGATGATCTTTAGTCACACTTTTGCTCTTTTCTCTACGTTCGCTTCGCGGGGCTGGAGAAATTTACTGCATTAGTAATTCATGGGAATCGTTAGTAATCAAGTTGCACCTAAAAGAAAATATATCATAAATTCTCTTAAACGAATTTTAGGTTACTAATCATACGAAAAGTGCCCATATAGCAGCCATGGAGCTTAAAGATACACCTGCTCTTTAATCTTGGTCTTGTAAACAGCTAGATGTGGATGGTAGCAACCCTGGCTGAATTTCTTTTTACGTCTTTTAATACATTAGCTGCCTATAATGTCGGAAAATCAAATATTAAAATTAAAATCACGTAATAATTTAAAATACAGGGTGTAGCAAAAAGAATAGCCTGATAAAAAATGAAAATAGCAATTATCAGAAGAAAAACTTTAAACACATTATAAAAGTTCAACGTTTTGTTTGCGCAGGGCCTGATTATCACAAGGGCAAACAGGCCAGCTGCCCAGCACCCACACTTTTAAGAAAGGACCCTACAAAGCTAAAATTCCTTAAAATGATTATAAATTGCGACTACAAAATTGTTATAGGACTCTCATCTGAATTTAGGTCACAGGGTCTTACATAGAATTAGTTAGGCCCTATGTTTGCATGCTCCATAACTGTTTTATGTGGCTCATTTTAGTCATACAAGAGGTCTTCACGGGCCCGGCCCAACTCATAGAAAAAAAAATTACTCTCGGCCCGAAACAAAAATTAAAAGTTCGGCCCGAGCCCGGCCAAGCCCGTACAGAAAAAATATTGGCCCGGCCGGTTAAAAAGTTCGGACCGAGACCGGCCCGGCCCGGCCCGGTACAACAGCTAAAATAGTTCGTCCCGGCCAGGGAAAAAGTTAATATATCGCCCCGAGCCCGGCCCGTGTGAATTTCTACAAAACATTGATTTTTACATCGATTTGGTTAAAAATTTGTCTCGTAGGAGGAGTTCTGACCAAAAATATTTATCTTAACTTTTTTTTTTTTCATGTTTACAATATCTCTATTTTTATAGAAGTGCCGCAGGCTGCGATATTTATTTTTTCAATGAATCTATTTCTTGTATATAAATGTTTCAGTTATCATTAATTTTGTTAATCCATATTCCATGTATATCCATGCATATTCATGTGTTAAGAATCTGAAAAACGCTTAACCTCTTCAGACCCGAGGTACAATAATGTTGCACCTCTACTCTTTTTTTCATAAAAACTGAAATGTTTGATTTTGTTACATTTTGACTTTACTTTTAAGTAACTGAATGGTTTTGACTTTGGGACATATCCAATCAATGGCAGCATTGATGGTTATTTTTTCATAAAATAAAAGTTATTTTTATCTGAGTTTGAAAAATGCCTTCAAGAGAGTGTGGCCAATAAAGTAAAAAAGATTTCACAATTATTTAACTTATTAAACGCTTTAGAGTAAAAAAAAATTGAGGATTTGCAGATCATTCACTTGCTTAAAGTCCTTACATTTTTTATTGCGTGGATTTAGGTTATTGATCAATAAATTGATATTTTAAAGAGGCTAGGTCATTTTAGATCCTTGTTTGTGAACTTAAATGACCCGTTCCCTAAAGTACCCATTTCAGAAAAAGTGATTCTTCTGTCATCTAGGGTGTCTTTTTGTTTGTGCAAAAGCAATGAATGTGCATTTGTAGCATTCCGTCATAGGCAGGTTCTTTTTCACGCGTTTTACTATATATTAATTTAGCTAAATTTTTATAAGCGTAGAAATCTACTATTCTTTAAAAATAATAAATTTTAATGTTTAATTGTAGAATAATGGCGATTTAAAAATGTGTGCATTTTTTGCAAAAAGGTTTGGGCCAGGCCTAATTTTACTGACCTTTGTACGGACCAGAGCATGCCTAGACAATGATTTTCATACAGGCTGGGTCAAAATTAGGACTGAAAATTTTGGGCCGTGAAGACTAGGAATGAAACCAGTACAGAAACAATAAGTTAGGGCCGAGTCGGCCCGATCCTTCAGGAAAAAAGTAAGGCCCGAAAAGAGTGGATACTAGCCCCGGCCCGGCCGGACCGTGCAAATCTCCGAGTCATAATCCATCAAATTAATCAGTCAATCAATGTCCATTTTGTACCAGATATGATAAAGCATGTTTGTATAAACTAGGGTTGGCAAACCTTTAGCATGTGCACCATATGTGGGAAATTATTTTCGGCACACCATAGATTCAGGTACTAAATCAAAATTGCACAAAATAGATTCATTGACTTAAAAATAATTAAATATGAAGCCGTTTACAATTATTTGGCATCTAATATAATATCATCCACAAATTGGTTCATGAAATTGAAGTTTTCGAAATAAAATAAAAAATTCGAAAGTCGAACCCAAAGCCTTTGACTTGAATTGCAGCGCTCTACCTATTGAGCACCTGGATCAACAATTACATAGGACACCTTTCACTCAGATAACCTTATTGGAAATAGTACCTGGTCTGCCACGTAGCCAGCTCAACAGAGTAAACTACAAGGGGTGGGACTGCATTAAACGATGGATATGCAGATACACTTTATTATTATTTTTAATCATACTGATTAGTAAGATATCATATGAACGGAATTTTTTCAGCCGAGTGAAAAATGTACTGTATCTACATATCCATCGTTCAATGTAGTTCCATTATCTCTGGTTTACTATATTAAGCTGTCTACATGGTGATAAACCAGATGTTATTGCCAATAAGGCTATCTGAATGAAATGTGTCTGCCGGTTGTCGTGCCAGGTAGCTCAATAGGTAGAGCGTTGGCAATTTAAGTCAAAGGTCTTGGGTTCAACTCCAGGCCTGGGCATTTTTTCAATCATCTGAAAAATTCAGTTCATATAATCTTTACTAGTCAGTATGACTGAGTTAAAAAAATAACAATAAAGCGTATATGCTAGTTGTTTCATAAAATCATTATACAAATTCGTTTCATTAGAATTTCATAAATAGAGAGTAGATATATATCAGAATTGCAAAACTCCTCCTACTCCAATTTTCTTTGAAGTCAGTTAAAAATTGAATTTCTATCACAAAATCAAATAAGGAAGAAATATTATACATCAAGCATAGATTATGAAACATCTTTCAACAATTCCGGACTATGATAATGAAACTTCCCGGTTATGTATAACACATTTGAAAATGCAATTTCAGCAACTACTGATTAAAGTAAATAAGGAACTGGAATTCTTTTGTTGAACCATGTATATGATCAACAGATTTGTACATATACTACATAATTCAGTCCAGTTAGAAAACTCAAAACACTGTTGTAAAGTCACCTTGAGAAATTTCCACCAATAGGCTACTATCCACTAATGCTATCCACTAATAGGGATAATTGAATTTTTTTGTACAAGCCTGGACATTATCTACTGATTTTTATATGTACCCCATATTAAGCTAAAATTTAATTCAGGTAAAAAACACATAACACAACTAAAAACACTTTCAGAAATTACCATCCACAAACAGGAATGTATGCAGTTCTTTGCTTTTGTATCTGAATTTATTTAGTCTACAGACATCTTTTAGTTTATTTAATATAATTTAGCTGGAAAATGCACTATACAACTGAAAACCACCATTAAGCAATTCATGTCCATAGACAATAATTCTTTTGAGTAACACTATATAGACCTATAGAGTTTATACAACGCAATATCAAAAATTTAGTTAAACTTAAAAACACAACCTAAAGTTAAATATGCATTTCCAGCAATTATCACTCCCAGACAGCACTATAAACTATTTTTCGTGTCCCTGTAAGTGAGCAAATAAATGGTATGCACGCCATATTCTACAGAAAGCATCTTATAGTATATCCCGTCAATCAGGGATAGAAGTGACCAATTTATAAAATATAGAACATTTTTGTGAAAAAATATAGGGCATATATAGAACTTTTAGAAAATAACGTTATTCGAAATATTTTGCTATAAAAAATCTTTTTTAACACATTATCTATATTACTTTATAAATCAAGATACAATCTTAAAACACAAATATACATTTGATTTTTTCCATTGTTCTTAAGTCATCTTGGTGATACAGAAATTTTCCAAACCAAAAATGTATATTTTCAAGGAAATCTGTGATGTTAGGCTCACATGTGATAGATACCCTTGCCAAATACATTATGAACAATGTGTAAATTACAGGTTCCAACACTAATTAAGCCAAATTTTCTTATAGATTGTACTTTTCTATCCAAAATTTTAAAAGCTGATTGATTTGCATTAGAACCATCTGATCCTAACATAAGCAAATAATTTAGTTCCATAACATTCATTATGTCTGTTGCAGTTGCATGACATAAAAGCTCACTTCCAATATATTTTTCGATGATACCACCAATTTTCTCACTCCAATACTTCAAAAAAATGTCTAATTGTTTTAAGTTCTGGTCATTTAATATCTTGTGATACATAAGAGTGAAAAAGGGGATTCTTGCTTCTAATTTGCTTTAAAAAAATATGAGCCAAGGCCATGAGATATGGCATATGATACTTTCTTTAAACTTAACTGCATACCTTGTGGCAAAGAGGAATCTGGAAACATTTCGCAAAATAAATTTTGTATTCCATCTGATGGCTGAAATGAATAATTATTTGGGGCCGCGTGAATTATTTAGTACAGAATCTCGGAATGGTAGATCTTCTCTTCCTCAATAAAAGTCCAAGTATTCAATCCACTTTTTTTTAATTTGATATTCAGACTCAAGCTTTTTCTGCCAGTAGAATTCACAAAGCAAGATTGAGATGAGTCACTTTGTTTTTCTGAATTATCTTTGTGCTTCATTGTTTTGGCATGCTGTGTTAATTGCAAATAACCACTGTTGAGGTTGGGAACTGGACACTGACCAAAAAGCATGGTAATCATGTTTAACCTTCACACACCATTCGCAGATTTTTTTTCCATGAACATCAATCTGATCTATCCAAGCTTCACGGAATTTCATCAATCTATGTTCACATTCAATCATTACATTAATGTAATGCAATAAATATGCCTTTTCTACATTAAAATAAAATAAATAAAAACTATGTATCGCAGCTGAATACACGATAAGAGAAACTAAAGTAATCGCAAAGAAACATAGAACCATGTTGAACGTTAGAACTAACTCAGCGTGCAAAGTGACGCACGTGAAAACATCAAGTCATTCAAAAACATTTCTTTACTGATGCCATATCCAAAAGAGAAATAAATGGGCTCTGAAGCCAAGGAGATTAAGCAGTTTCCACAGACATCAATGTTTAATCTCCCTGGCTTCGAAGGCATGTTTAAAAATCCATCGATGAATGACACACCCTCCTCCTTGTACAGAAAGAATCGTATATGCTAGCAGATGACAATATTAATATACCAAATATATGAGAAAGTAGAGAAATATAGAAAATATAGGTCAATATAGGACATTTTTTAAGGTTATTTTAAAAACATAGGATATATAGGAAATATAGGACAACTCTGACCCCTGTGGCAATGCACACCAATTTCATTATGTTTGAAATAGTACATTTTAAAAATATATTGCAAATGATTTTTCTCCATAGGCAATAACGTAACAAGATTCTTTCCGTTGTCCCCGTAAAATAATAATAAATGCCATGCACTCCATATTCTAAAGAATGTTAATTTCAGGATGTTTAAAATAGCATAACATTATTAAAATACACTGCAAATGATTTTCCCTTATAGGTCACAATGTAATGGTACTCGTTTGAGTGTCTCTGTAAACAAACTATAAATGCTACACATTTCATTTTCAATAGGGAATGTCCTACGTAAACCTCAATAACATATACTAAGCTCATGACAATCCAATATATTTACGCTAGTTAGAAAATGGGCATAAAAGTCACAACCATTTTTTCAAAGTGTTAAAAAGAATGTATAAATAATGTACAGTGTAATTAAAATTGCAAGAATTCTTAGTTGTTAAAGAGAGAAACTGTATTAAGCATTGGGAATTTTAAGAATTATTTCTGAAAGCGAGTGGATTGATTTTTCCTTCTTGTACATCCCACGCACTTAAAAACTTTGCATAGTACATCTCACTGAGAGTGTGCTGGAATGAAACCTCAATCTCATCTCTGGCCTGTTCATTTTATGGCAAGTATGCTAACTACTGAACTGAATGTATCCTTTATTAACTGTGGCAAATAAATTTTGTGCAATTCAAGTGCAATCAGGTGTAGTAAATGACATTCGCAAAATGGCGAGTAGAAATCCAGGAATGGCTAGTAAAATTTTAACCATACCAGGCATCATGGCGAGGGACTTCTTTGTATATGAACTCTTAAAATATTCCGAAATTATGAAACAAAAATTTGTCATATTTAGAAGTTTTGTGTTACTGAGTATGAAGGCGGCAAGAAAATTTTATTGCCATTTAATTTCCTAGAATAACAAAATTCTGAAAATTTCGGGAAGAAGCCATAATCAAGCTTAATATATATATATATATATACCGGGTGTCCCAAAAAGGACTGACTGATTTTAAAATTCAATAACTTGCAAACGGTGATAGATATTAAAAAAATTCTTGCAGGAGGGTTATGCATAAGGTCAAAAGTTTTATTACAGTGATTTTCAATTTTAGCTCCATTTACAAACAATAGATGGCGCTGTAAGCAATAGTCGCTAAATACAGGCTCAATTTTTGGTCCTTTATCTTGTTCCATGCAGAAAAAGGAGATGGAAATGTATTATCCGGGCCACGAAGTACCAAAAATCGAGCCTGAATTTAGCGACTATTGCTTACAGCGCCATCTATTGTTTGTAAATCGAACTAAAATTAAAAATCACTGTAATAAAACTTTTGACCTTATGCATAACCCTCCTGCAAGAATTTTTTTAATATCTGTCACCGTTTGCAAGTTATTGAATTTTAAAATCAGTCAGTCCTTTTTGGGACACCCGGTATATATATGAATAATCTTATAGTGCATTTATTAGGCAAGTAATTTCTTTGAATCTTTTCTACAATTGCCAAGGAAGGTCAAAAATGCTTTCTGAATATTATTAAAATGATGCAATTGAGATTCATAATCCAAATCAGTACAACATCTGGTGAAAAATAAACTTTTGCCCATAAATTGCAAATTTTTATCCATGAAATTAATGAAGCTAAAAGCTAAGATACTTTACATATATGATTTCTTTTGCTGAAAGTAAAATTTGTATTATGTAATAAGCCTTCAATAATATAGCTCTCTTTTAAAAAGATTTTAAGACATGAAATTGAAACATTTTCTTCCCCCTTTTTATATGGCTTGTATGTTTTTCCAGCTGGCTGATAGAAAATCAGACTGACCAATTGCATTGGCTGATATACTTGCACTTAGGGGCCGTTCAAATATTACGTAAGCACCTAAGGGATGGGAGGGGGTTAGCGATTTGCTTATTTTTGCTGACAAGGGGGGAGGGGGGGTTTGAATGATGCTTACGTAAGACATTTTCAGAATATCTAACTTGTAAAAAAAAAAAAATTATAAAATTTCAAATTGAAAGAAAGAAATAGCAAAAGAATATTAAACTTGAAGTTCTGATGTCAGCTATTTTGACCGCACAAGGAAAACATAAACGATCTCTTTTATCTAGAGGTGACTGTTCATGTTGGATGCATGAGGGCTTATTATCTCTGAGAACTTACTACTATTTCCAATTATGAAAATAGAATAGAATAGAATTGAATGGACCGATGCGATATGATGTATTGTGACAATATGAGTTTTCCGGGAAAGCTTCCAAAACGTAAGCAAATTCCATCTTTTTTGTTTCCACCCCTCCTCTGTCAAGTGGTTGAACCCCATAACCATAGTGACCGACTGCTCTACTGTTTGGTGTCTCGTGAGTTTTGAAAACCTCTCAGTACAGATCTGCACGGGCCGGGCTCGGACCTATTTTCATTCACAGCAGTCGGGGCGGGCCCGGGCCATACATTTTTCTGAAGGCTCGGGACGGGACGGGCGTAGTTACTACTCTTTACGGGACGGGCCGGGTTCGGGCCTTACTTTTTTCTTGGGGGATCGGGCCGGGCCCATTTTTTCTGTACAGAGCCGGGACTGGTTTCATTCCAAATCTTCAAGGCCCAAAATTTTAAGTCCTAGTTTTGACGCAGCCCGTATGAAAATCATTGTCTCGGCGTAGCCTGATCCGTTCAAAGATCAGTAAAATTAGGTCAGGCTCAAAAAATTTTGAAAAAAATGTACACATTTTTAAATCGCTATTATTCTACTATTAAACATTCAAATTTATTCTTTTTAAAGAATAGTAGATTTCTACGCTTATTAAAATATAGCTAAATGAAAATATAAGAAAACATGTGAGAAGGAACCTGTCTATGACGAAATCCTGTTATAAACTGAAAAACGTGTTGATCCATACAAAATTAATATACTAATACGTAAGAATAGGATATATAATACATTTAAAACTTGCTAAGATGGGCACTTGTCTATAACGGATTTTTTTCTTTTTTATGTAATTCCGTTTTAGAAGATTTTATTGTATAGCATTTTTCAGATTTTTAGCACTTCAATACATGGAATATGGATTAACGATATTAATGATAACGGATTCATTTACATACAAGAAATAGAGATTGATTAAAAAAAATAAATGTCGCAGCCTGCGCCACTTATATAAAAATGAAGATTATAAACATAAAAAAATAGTTAAGACATATTTTGACCAGAACTCCTCGTACGAGACAAATCTTTCACCAAATCGACATAAAAATCAATGTTTTGTAGAAATTCAATCGGGCCGGGCTGAGATTTTAACTTTTTTTCCGGGTCGGGCCGGGCTCAGGCCAACTTTTAACTTTTTTATCCGGACGGGCCAATAATTTTTTTGTACGGGCCGGGCCCGGGCCTGGAAATTTCGGCCTGTACAGACCTCTACCTCTCAGTACTGCAGTGTAGTGGTGTTTAAAATAAATAAAATCAGAAATATGTCTTCATTTCGAGAAATCTTGTATAAAAAACTTTTTGAAAGTTTCAAAAAGTCTGCATCAGATAAACCTTTGAAGGATATCCAATGTAAAACTAATGATGTGTGGCGGCAGTACAAAAAGTCTTCTAAAACTGACAAAGAGTTAGAGGTATTGGTGATAAAAAGAATTGAGGACGAACTGTGTAAGGCAACCAAAAAGAAATCAGTCTTTCTTGATTATTTTATAAAGGTAATTATAATCAATTTATTCTTAAAATTTTAAATATATTTTATCATAACTTTAAGTTTACATAATTACTTGTAAAAATTGGAAAAAAGATAGATAAGATAAAATGACCGTGTAGCCTTGGCAAAACATGGTCAGTATGGGAATAAATAAAGACCAAAAAAACGTCAAAAAACGAGTTATTACTTTTTAAATATGGCGTAGCCAAGCTAAGCCTTATTTTTTCTTTTCAAATAACTCAAAAATTAATGCATCCATGGGGGAAAAAAATTAAAAAATATGTTAGTTTTGTAGCAGATAATCTTCTAACTGTTTTCAAATTTTGAACCTTACTAAAATTGAAATGTAACCCAATTGAATTGAAACCAATGTATCTCAGATTCAAAAACAGATAAATAAGGTTTCCAGTGATCTCAAAAAAGGAAAAACAATCCTTAAAAAGGAAACGATAAAATGCTGAATACCAAAGAAAACATCGAGCCACCAAACGAACAAAGCTTGGAGAAATCTGCCATGATAATCCAGACATTAAAAAAAATACCTTTTAGGGAATCAGTAGGAAGACCAAGTTTAAACAACCATTATTACTTAAAGCAATAGCAGACATAGCTATTATTGGAAGCGCTGCAGATGCAAAAAGAAGAAACAAGTCCGAAGTGTCAAAACTCTCGATGACTTGACTGCAAAATTGAAAAAGGTTGGTTTTGCAATAAGCAGGAGTAGAACATATCTTCGTTTGCTTCCAAAAAATTCCTCAACCATCGAGTGTCGATGACATGTCACCACAGTGCCGATAAAACTTTCTTGGATTCTGGCTGATTACCACCGATCTCACATTGATACCCAATTTGCAGTAATATCCATCCATTATTTAGAAACTTTAGCTTCAATTTTTGGACCCATGCAAGTGTTTCTTCTTTCACATGATGACAAAGCGCGCGTACCTTTGGGAATTACAGCAGCCAATAAACAGGCTATGATACTGATGCATATGGAGTATCGAGTATCCTTAAGCGATCACGACTGGGTCATCGCTGAACGCCGCAAACTTATCCCATGTGTTTACGCTGGTATTGTGATTGCTCCTGGCATGGCAGGTCAAAGTAAAGCCATACATAGGTTATTCTGGTCCAACGTTAATAGCTATAAGAAGTGGGAAACACAGTTCTTCCACAGCAAATACTCATGCTCAGGATGTTGAAACTCTATTAATACTCAAAGATTTTGAAAAATTAGTGAAAACAGAAGAGGGTTTCATCAAACCTGTAATCATAGTAACGGCTGATGGAGATCTAGGCAAGAATCCCCGCTACCAGAAAGTTATATCGTTTACTATTAACCATTTCAAAAAGCATGATTTGGATGGAATTTTCATAGCGTGCAATGCTCCTGGAAGAAGTGCATATAATTGAATAGAAAGGCGAATGACACCACTCAGTCGAGAACTGTCTTGTCTTATACACCCTCATAACCATTATGGTTCCCATCTCGATGAGAACGGTCGCACTACTGATGAAGAAATGGAGCAAAATAACTTAGCATATGCTGGTAAAACTCTCGCAGATATCTGGAACTCATTAAACATTGACAGTTATCCCGTTACTGCCACATATGTTGATTCAGGCGAACCAGAGTCTCTTGGTTATGACTTGGATTGGTATTCGAAGCTCGTACAAGAAAGTCAATACTTGCTGCAAATTGTAAAATGCGAAAAAAAGAATTGTTGCTCTCCTGCACGCAGTGGATTATTTCGTATATTAAAAGGACGATTCATTCCTCCTCCAATTAAAATGATACAATCGTCAAATGAGATCATTGCAAGTAAAGAGGGGGAATTTATAGATTTAAGTCTCCGTCTGGCCTTAAATCTGAATAGTACAGAAAAGGGATTTTTAAAGATGCTGTATGATTATTTTTGCTCTTCCATAAAGTTCACGCATTTATCCGCAAGAACTTGTGGAAGTTGTGACCAATATCATGCATCTCAGAAGTCAGCAAACAGACACAAAAAAATTCAACAGAGTGAAAAAAGCGAGAAGGACTGCCTTATACGACCATTGAGAATTGCTGCTCCTCAAGCAAATGAACTTATGCGCTTCGTAAAATTCGTGGAAGATATGGAAGATGTTGTGTGGATCAATGAAGATGAAGTTGATAAAGATTGCATACGAATAGTAAGCGATGAAGATAATCAAGTAAAACTGGAAACCAATATCATAACAGATATGGAAAAATGGCTTGAGCAGCCGTGGTCAGCATCGGAATAGATATTGTCATGTTCAAATTTAAATTTTTCAAATGGCTAAGTTCTTCTAAAATTGTGATGTAAGAAATTTTCTTAAATAGAATTGTAAAGAAATAAAACAAGCGTTTATTATTATTTAGTAGTTATATTAGTCGAGTAGAGTTTTATAATTTGTATTGTGTCCTAATTTTTTTTTAAGTAGGGGGGGGGGGGGGTTCCAATTTTCTTACATAATTATTAAGGGGGGGTTCGCGATTTGCTTATTTTTGCTGACAAGGGGGGAGGGGGGGTCAAAAATAGTCAAAAACATGCTTACGTAATATTTGAACAGCCCCTTATTAGAATTAGTAGAACATTTTCCTTTCTGCTAAGCCTGAGTATAGTGCAATATTTGAAAGGAGATGAGATTTTTGCACTCTCCTACACACACAATTAAGGCTGCTAGTCACTCAGTTTCTGAATTCCCCTCAGTAATGTTAAGTCTATGGGTGCTTGATGCATTTTTATATTCAAAATATCTCCTCATGAAATTTATATTTTTAACTTCTTCTTCTCAAAAGATGTCATTTTTTTTTCTTAGTTCTCAAAATATTTCTAAAATATTATTTCTAAATTCTTTCTATATTATTTCTAAAATACTTAATTTAATATTTTATATTTTAAAAACTGGCAAACTAGGAGTAAAATTTTAACACTTTATATAAAATTAAGCATAGATTTTAGAAATATTTCGAAAACTACGAAAAAAAGAGACATACTTTAAGAAGAGTACACAGAAAAAAGAAGTTCAAAATAGTAATTTCCTGAGAAGATATTTTGAATATAAAAAAATGCATGAAACTCCCATAGACTTAACATTACCATGGGGAATTCAGAAGCTGAGTGACCAGCATTTTTAAGGTACCTTTTGATTGTTTTAATGCAATTTAAGATCCAAATTTACTGTTTGTCTTATTGATTTTTTGCATGAAGGTTGTTTAAATGTGTTATACAAGATCAGGAACATAGGTTTGTTCAGCAACTGGTGACTTATCTGGTGAAGAACAAAAAAGTGGAATCCCACTTTATTCTATGGGAAAAATCCTTCTTGTTCATTCAAATTTGGAAAATTTAACAATATTTTTTTTTTTTTTTCCAGCATGTAGATAGAAAGGTTCTTTATCCCTCTATAAGCTTAAAATACTTTTAAGATAATTATGAGTATTCTAATATTTATGTTAAAGTTTCAAAATATTCAGAAAAGCATAAAAAGTATTTTTTACTCATTTATAACTTATGACTGGAAAAAGATATAAAAATTTAGAGGTTACAGAGCAATAAAGAACCTTCCTATATACATGCTTAATAAAAATATTATTGAAATTTCCACATTTGAATAAACAAGAAGGATAAGTATTTATTGCCATAGGATAACGTAAGATTCCACTTTTTTTCTTCCCCTCCATATAAGTCCTCCTAAATCTACTTCAATTTTTTTTAGCATGAAGCAATCAAAACACCATAATAGTTTTTCCATATGTTAACATGCACAAAATAAAGTAAAATATACATACAAATTACAATGGCGTTATGAAAATTGAAAAATAAAAATCAAATTGATTTTGATGAATCTCTAACTTAATGTTAATTTTTATATTCAATATTAATGTATTGATTAATGCCAATATTTATTTGTATCAGAATATATTTATCAAATATTAATACAAGTGGAATGGAATTGGATATACTTATATTTTAGTTTTTCGGAAATGATATTACTAAAAACATTTTCAAGATAATGTACTTGCGGTATATTTGATAATCACATAAAATAAACAATGACAAACATATATTAACACCAAATCCCGTACATAATACATATTTACATGTATTATCTATAAATCTTCAAAAATAAACATAAATATGAACTTAGTCTCATTCCAGTTCAAATTTTTTTCTTAACCGTGTTGCTCACAAGAAAATTAAAACTCTTGTTTGTGTGGAAGTTGAATAAACAAATAAATTGAATTAAATGGGAAATCATGGGAGCAATGATAATTGCAAAAGATAAAACTGAAATGGATTAACATTTGCCTATGTTTTATATATATTTGCCTTAAAAAACCTACGTTTCTGATCTTTAATAACACATTCAGGCAGTCGTCAAACAAAAATTAATCAGAGAGGCAATAAATATGAACTAGCTGCCCTTGGCGACCAGTTTGGCCTCCCTTAAAATTTATATTTGGGAAAGGAAAGCATGTTAAGCATTGTATCATGCTACTTTTATTCATAATTTAATTTACTTAGACTCCCTGAAATATAATTCCTTAAATTAATATTAGTTTTTGTTTCATAAAATATCTCAATTTGTTGATTTTCTGTAAGCAAGTAAATCCTATTGGTTTACAATGGAAGTCTATGGGAATTTGGAGAAATATTAGAGATATTGCAGAGTTGGCATCACTTTTGGTGAATAATTTTGGTCACCAAATTTGGCAATATATCACCAAGTTGATGGCAAACTTGGCGACAAAACAGGGTCCCTTCTATGGTAACCCCCTTATAGTTATGGAGATGCATTAAATGCCGTTCAATAAGACGTTTCATTCGGGTGTTGCCATTAAACAATTAACAAATAATCGTGATTTCTGTGCCACGTACGATAGCGTAATATATATATAGATTCTAAATTATACATAAACAAACGAAACATCTTAGTATTTCTTTATTTTAATTCTTTCAGAGGCCGAAAATCAATGCTTAGCCGAAAATCAATGCTTATCTACCCAGTTCATTTGGCTATGCATGTGAAGGAATATGAAACATAATTTTTAAATCAATTTCACAAATGAGTTACACTCAAAGCATTTTATTCAAAAGTATGAAAATCCAAAATTACTCTGGTTTAAACTCACATATAATATTGATTACACTTCAACAGTCAATAAACTACATATAAAATTTAGAACAGGACATTCAGATGCAATATTAAAATAAATTCAACATATTAAACAATCATATAACATTTTAATACACATAGCTTAACATATTAAAATATCTGAAAATTGTAACGAGATCTGGACTATACAAATATTAAACAACACCACAACAAATATGCCAAAATGTAACAAATGCTAAAAAAATTGACAAAATTTCATCATAACAATACCAGTTTACGTAAAATTAAATGTATATAAAATATTTTTAATAAGTAAAAATAAAAAAATTGGGAAAATATTTGAGAAATGCCATTTTTTTAACTTAAAAAAAATGAATGTAACTTCTGGGTAAACTTAGTACATAATCACAAAATAATTTTCATACTTAAAGTCGCAAAATTCAGGGGCGATTATGAGTTCGTGTAAAAATAGCTGAAACATTTGTTCATTACACATGGTAATTTCAATAGAACAATTTTTAAAAAGGAGGTTAAAATTATGACATAAAACATAGCAATTTTATATATGAAAATGGTTACATATTTAAATAATTTATATTTTAAATACTCAATAAATAAAACTGCAAATGAAATGTATTGAACAGACAGTATGAAAACTTAAATAATTTCAAAAGGTTTGAATAATTTTAGTTTAGTTTTTTTTTTTTCTCCATTAAAATATATAGATTGTTATTAAGAAAATAATTATTAAAAATTCCATTTTTTATCACAGGAACTAGTACAAAATTCATATAAAAATTAAAGATTGTGAGCTACCTATCAACGAATGCTCAAAATCACAGTTGTTCCCACATGGAGACCTTTAATGACATTATGAGTATGTGAAAATAATGGCAGAACACACAAGAAACAAAATGTTAAAATAAAAACACAAAAACTCAGCTCCATAAAACAAGATTATGGATCTCATTGGAATGGTTAAGAGCTCTTGCACTTGAGCATTTGCATATGAAGATGAATAATCTCAATGAACCTAAATTAACATGCTTAATATTAGTTTTGAGTTGTTTTAACAAACAACTTTTTTAGTGCTAATTTAAGAAACAGCAGTTTTTGGGTTGTTTAACAACAACATATTTATTTTCAAAATTTTAGTTTTTTCGGGGTGTTCAGGTTTGAATCACTCCAAATTTTTTATCTTTTTGCTATCCTTTTTTAAACATTTAAAGAATTTCTTCTTTCCTTATCTTTCCTATAAGTTTTTACTTTCTTCTATCTTCAATAGAAGAAAGTATTGTAATCGAAATTTTTTTCGACTTCCGGTTTTCGACGGATTTGCATGTTTTAGGGGTCAGAGATTCCAAAAAACATGTTTATAGAAAATGTCTGTCTGTCTGTGTGTCCGTCTGTCCGTCTGTCCGTCCGTCCGTCTGTCCGTCTGTCAGTCTGTCCGTCTGTCCGTCTGTCTGTCGCCATTGTACCATCAAAAAGTGTATGAAGTTATGTATAGAATTAAACCAAAATTTTATTATAAGTTTTTGGCTATGGCAAGCAGGTCCTCGGGGAATTTGGAAAAAATTCGCCGGTAGGGGGCGCTGATATAACAATTTTTGTGCGATTCTGAATATTGTACCATCCAAAAGTGTATGGAGTTATGCATAGAATTGAACCAAATTTTTAGTTTAAGTTTTTGGATATGACAAGCAGGTCCTCCCTGAATTTGGAAAAAATTCGCCGGTAGGGGGCGCTGTAAATGCGTTTTTTGTGCGATTTTGAATATTGTACCATCGAAAAGTGTATGAAGTTATGCATAGAATTAAACCAAATTTTTATTTTAAGTTTTTGGCTATGGCAAGCAGGTCCTCCCTGAATTTGGAAAAAATTCGCCGGTAGGGGGCGCTGTAATAGTGATTTTTGTGCGATTTTGAATATTGTACCATCCAAAAGTGTATGGAGTTATGCATAGAATTGAACCAAATTTTTATTTTAAGTTTTTGGATATGGCAAGCAGGTCCTCCCTAATTTGGAAAAAAATTCGCTGGTAGGGGGCGCTGTAATAGCGATTTTTGTGCGATTTTGAATATTGCACCATCGAAAAGCGTATGAAGTTATGCATAGAATTGAATCAAAAAAAATTTTAAGTTCTTGGCTATGGCAAGGAGGTCCTCCCTTAATTTGTAAAAAAATCGCTCGTAGAGGGCGCTGTAATAGCGATTTTTGTACAATTTTTGTGCCATTTTGAATATTGTACCGCCGAAAAGTGTATGAAGTTATGCATAGAATTGAACCAAATTTTATGTGTTTATTTTTGGTCATGTCACGAAGGTCCTCCCTGAATTTGGAAAAATTCTGCCGGAAGGGGGCACTATAATTGCGATGCCTGTACCATTTTCATTATTGTACCATCGAAAAGTGTATGAAGTTATCCATATAATTGAACCAAATTAATTTTTTGTGCATGTTTCTGGCTATGGCAAATAAGTCCTCCCTGAACTTGAAAAAATTCCGAAAGAAGGGGGCGCTATAATTCCGATCTCTGTGCCATTTTCATTATTGTACCATCGAACAGCGTATAAAATTATGCATACAATTGAACCAAAATGTTTGTGCTTGTTTTTGGCTTTGGCCAACAGGTTCTCCTTGAATTTGGAAATATTGCGCGGTAAAGGGGCTCCGTGCTAGCGATTTTTGTATACTTTTCTTGATTTTTCGTAGTTCTATTGTGCATCGGCGGCTCATGCAGCGGCGGGAACTCGCTACCTGCTATGCCGGCTATTCGCAAACAGCTGATAACGACAGAATAAGGAAAAATTAATAATTTTAACAAATATCATGATATAGATTAACTCGTTTTTAGTCCGTTTAATTGACTTGAGCAGAAATTTAAGATGAAAATCAAAGTTGGTATAGTATTGAACTAATAATATTGAAGTATTAACATGTGTAACTAGGTTTTGAAATATTAAGATGTATAAGATAGAAGAAAGTTTTGGGATTGGCACATCCAACTAGTTTATTTTGTAAGTGGGATTAAGCAGTTTTGGCACTGCTGCTTTTTCCCATGTACTTTCTTTTTTTGAAGGGTTATGATGAAGCTTGTAATTTGCAGTATGATTTGTAAATTAAACATGCTCTCTGAACCACTCTTCTGTGGTTCACTGTATTTTTCAATCAATCATAAATTACATGCCAGGCTAATCTGACAAGAGCCAAATTTTATTAAGCTATATTTACACCAGTTAAAACGGAATGTTTAGATAAGTCTTGTATAGCTTTTGAGTTGTATTTTAAAATTGTTTCATTAATTTTAATAGAGAAAAATTCATTTAAACAGGACTATCCTTTCAAAAACATTAATTTTACTTAAAAGTTGCAAAAATTAAGTTCTTTTGATAAATTAAAATCTCAAACAGAATTTTAACAATCAATTGTGATACTAAAACTGCAAAAAATACAAGATGAATGGTAAATGCTATGGTAATGTTTAAAAAAGATGTAGAGGTACAAAAAAAAAAAAAGTTCAATGAAAGGTTAAAAGTCAAAAGATTGTTGAAAGGCTCTTAAACGGTTCAAATAAACTGTAAAGTGTAAGATAAAAAATAAAATTATACAAGTGTCATTAAATTAGTTTGAGTTCATTGACTATTAAACTAACCTAAAAATATTATAGAGTAACATTCTTTTTTCCTTTTTCTGGAGGTATGGGGGTAGAAGTGGGTTTATGATAGGAGGTGTGATACAAATGTTGAATTTGGACATTTTATTCAGGGAAGGAATTCCACAGCTCCAGGGAGAAAAGGGGGGAGGGGGGGGGGATTTGCTGTTTCAGATCAATAAAGGATAGCAAATCTGAAACATACAGGGGGATAGTTTGATGATCCCCATAATTCATTACTGGGCAGAATTTTAGCAGAAAATTTTTTGCTTGCAATAAAAATTTTGAATTTTAGAAAATTTAAGATTTTTATTATCAAATCATGTTTTGGGTTTCTCGGAATTACCGATCTATATTTTGCCTCAATACAAGGGCTGAAATTCTCCAAACTTAGGCTATACGGTACAATGCAGCTGTCCAGTTTCAAATGGTTTATGGAATTGGCAAAACAAAACGAGTTTACTTTGTAACAAAAATATTCTTTACAAAAGAAAATTCGCGAATAACCAAGTTAAGTATTCGAGAATGTTGAAATGTTATTCATTTTTATTTCGCGAATAATCAAAACTCACGAATGTTAAGGGATTACTGTATATACATATTCTTAACTGGATTTTAAAAAAATTTAACATATTATTTTTCTTTAATTCTAGCAACATCATGAATTCCTCGACTATTATTTTTAATGAACTGAAAAACAACTAACAATTTAAATATTTTTATTTTATTTGTTTTGTTCATCTAGAAAGAGATGAAAATAGCTAAAATGTCAAACAATAAAATACACTTGACAGATTAAGATAAATTCAAAAAGAAATGCAGGAGGGAGAGAGGAATATACAAGCAAGAAAAATAGCCTTAAAAATTCAGAAAAATGAGAAATTAAGAAAAACATTAGAAATAGCAAATCCATATAACATGCTTATTCATACAAATATTGATATATCAAAAATAATGTACTTGGAGTTGTGTTACTTTGTAAACAAGAGAGTATATTTTGGGGGAAATGTTTATCTTACTAAAGCAGATAAAGAGTAATTACACAAAACTAGGTACACTGCATAAATGCATTGCGTATGTTACGAGAATAAGCTCTCAAAAAGAAAATCTTCATATGAAAGATATAAAAAATATTTATATTATAGTACATATATAAATTTATATTATAGTGCATATTATTTATAGTTATATATAAAAAATATTTATATTATAGTACAATTAAAGACCTTTCATGGCAATTTTTATGACAGTAGTAGAGAGCAAAATACTGCACTCACTTGAATACAAATAGAAGCAATTATTCCATGATCAATTGATCTGAAATATTTATATGCAATAGTAGTAATAATAAAAGTGAATAAAAACCTAGTTTAAAAATAAGGAAATGAAAAGCACATTCAGATTAAAATATCCTAAACAGAGATGAAGATGGTTAAATGTTTTACTAAATTCTTACAAAATATTCTGAAATGAAATTGTTACATCCAAAATTACTTTTATAACTAATGAATGAATATTTGCATTATTAAAATTGCATTAACAGGTCATCTGGACTAGCCAGATGCCAAAATGGAAAGAACATGAAAAGGTTACAATAGCTTAATAAAGAAATTGCTTGAAGATTCTCGAATGAAGTGGAATTACAATACTTCAACGACAATATAACAAGAATGCAAAACATTAGATCATTACATTAACAAACAAAACAAGTCGTAATTGTGAAAAACCTTTAATGAAATAACAAAAATTCACACAGGAAATGCGTTATACAATTACTTTTTTTTTCCCAATAAGCAGTATTTAAAAACTGAATAGTATTTTGTAAAAAAATGCAACACATTATATTTAAGCATGATGTATGGCCTGAGAATAAAACAATTGATTTTTTTTTTTTGTTTAATAACTAAACAGTAGTAATAATGGAAATTCTATATAAAATATTTTCAAGAAATACTGCAACAACACAAAATCTTGTAAATACAATGTTTATAAAGAAGAGTAAAAATTTTTAATAAATGGAAAAAAATTATATAAACATATAAAACAATTAAGTAGCGTTTTAACAGTTCATATCTATATAGATTGTATAAAAAATGGTATTTCGCTGTTAGAGCGGTCTTGGTGCTTTTTAACCACTTCACCGGCAGCACATATAGAGAAGCAATGCTTTTAAACCAGACTTATCTCACGGCAAATGTTGAAGTGGTTAAAAAAGTTGATACAATTTAAGGGTTAAGAAAGGGAGACTTGCTGCTAAATGATATAAGAAGCTTTGAAAACAAAACTGGTCAACTATTGGCAGTTTATTTGTTTCCATTTACATACATCTATTTTTTTTTAATGCATAATGACAGATAAACAGCTTCTGTATATTAAATAAATTGTAAAAATATTGAGAATAATTTCTCTGTGTGAAACACTGAACAGGTTGCCAGAAAATGTGTGAAAAATTTCCTTTTCTTGCCAAGGTCATTTTCCTGATCTTGACAACGTCTTTATAACATGGATGTATTTAAAAAAACTATATATGCACCAGGTATGACATATAAAATTATTTACAATTAAAAGAAAATATATAATATATAAATGTTAAATATAAAATATGAGCATATAATGGAATAAAGAACATAGTGGAATAAGGCACGGTTTAGAACAACCTCTATATAAATTTAATTTTGTTTACATTAATCTGCATTCCCAAACAGCATAAAATTTATTTAAAAATACATAAGTTCAAATGTCTGTTATATATTTACTTTTTAAAATCCAGTAATTAATAATGATTTGATGCATCGTTATACACAGCAATAATCATGTCATGAGCATTTTTATTTAAGTTTTAATGAATCTAATACATTTAATCCATATTACAGTCGTCAAAAGAAAAAAAAAAAAAAAAAAAAGATAATTTTCAGTGTGCATACATTTTTTTTTTTTAAATGACGGGAATAAAATTTTCCTTTACACATTTAAAAAGGTTACAGCTAAAGCTAATAGTTATTTTTCACTTGGTAACCATCTATTGGCAAGTGTGAATATTTTCTTTAACAGACAAAACATACATAAATTTATTGCAATTAAAGGATTATTTGAAAATTAAAACAACAATGTACAGGCATTTCTTAATTTTTGTAGAAACTTATAGTAGCTTCTAGATTTACTATTAGTTTTTGTTTAAATCGCACAGTAAAGGAAAATTAATAATAAATTTGCAAAATAAGCATTAAAGCTGACTTTTATGAGTCAACTACGAAGCTACAGAAACATTCTAATACTGTGGTTGAGTTGAAACAAAATTGATTTATAAAATAACAATAATGCATAATAAAACATTTGGCCAGCCAAGCAAAATTTTAAATCACCTGAGGGTAACTAATAGTATGAGTAGTTATTTTCAGCTTTATATTAAGAGTTAGTTAAGTAGCTAGTATTAGTAGCTTAAAATTAATATTTTAAGATCAAATTTTCAATGAAGAAAAAAATATCTTAAAATAAAACATAATAATAAAACATTTTAAAATAAAACATAATAATAAAATATATTTTCAAATAAAACATTTAAATAAAATATTAATAAAATTAGAATTTTCATTTTCGTAATCTAAAAGATAAGATAATTTTAAACTATACTCAAACTATTAAAGAACCAAGGCTATATTACGAAATTTGGAGGAAATTTTTATTATCTTGTTTTATATTGACTTGCTTTCATACAATACAAACACCAGATACTTTGCATCAACTTTAAGTAGTAAGACTTTTCTCATATCCTTGCGATACATTAAAATAGTATTAATGAAGATTTTTTAAATGTTGGATTTTATAATAAAATATTCAGCAGAAAAGACATTTGAATCATCTACAACAACACATGAATAGTAACTTAGGATGACATCATTATAAAATACAGATATCTCATTTTCAAATACAGTGAACTCTCATTAATGTGGATTTCCAAGGGCCACATTTTTCATCTGCATTAAACAATGTAAACATTTGAAAAGTGCAAAAATAATACCTTAGATTGAATTCACAGAATTCAGTTTTTGACAGGCCAGCTGTATGCTAATGTAAAACTTTTACTTTAATTTAGTAATTTTAGTAAAAAAGCAAGTTAATGAAAATACTGTTAGTACAAAAGCAAAAAATTATTATTCTGAACAAACAAATTATACAAAGAAATTTGCGTATTTACATAATTTATTTAAAGTAATCTGTCACTTTTCTTTGCGATAATTGAATAAATGATCTTTTTATCGTATCATTTTCTGATTTTGTGACACAAAAATTTGGTCTGTTTTATCAGATTTTGATTGGCAATATTGGCAACCAGCTGACAGCATTGATTGAACCTATCATTTTGCCAGTAGTGGAATGTTTATTTCTTTTCATAACTGTCCCTGACAATTTCTTGAATTCTCATCAAACAAATTTATATTAAACTTGATTTTGAAAATAAAATGCACAAAACACCAGTTTAATACTGCTCAATGCAAAAGATTTTTCCATTTTATCCGACGTGGTACGCATTAAGCAATATCCGTATTGCAAAAAGAAAATGACGAGGAAAACTCATTAACTGGAGATACGTTTTAAGTGGAGATGCATTAAACATATATATACAGGGTTGTCCCTAAACGATTTTTTAGCTTTTGGAGATGTGCATCGAATGTAAATTGCAAAAGAGTTCAAAATAAGGTAAGAATGATGATTATTTTGATGAAGTAATCCTGCCATTAATTTTCAAAAGCTACACTTTTTTAATTTTTATATGTTCTCTAGGTCTTATAAGTCAGAATTTAGAAAATTTTAAACTGCACTTTGAAAAATAAAACAGTAAAAATTCCAGTCTTCAATGAGCAAAATTCACAGAGTTATAATACTATGAATTTTATGAAATTTCACTGAACTAAATTTATAAAATTTCATGGTACTGAAAATTAAGAGAATTTTTTAGTGCTTGAAAGCACCAAAACTTCATAATATCATAATTCTGTGATTTTTTATCACTGAATAATGGGAATTTTAGGACTTTTTTTTTCAGAGCACAGATAAAAATTTTCTAAATATAACTTATAGGACACAGGGGCCATATAAAAATTTTAAAAGTGTAACTTTTTTGGAAAATGGCAGGACTATTTTCATTAACATAACCTTAATTTGTACCTTCAATTTATAATGCCTGTGTATCTCCAGCAAATTTTTAGAACACTCTGTATATATACAAATTTATTTATTTATGCAATAATTTTACCTGCAGTGACTTTATTTGGGTATCATTTAGTGAGACAAATTGACAGATTATTTAGAAATTATTGATCAATTAAATAGCAATAATTCAATTTAGAAAAAAACAGAATGAAAAGACAAATCACAATAAAAATCACTTTAAAAAACAAATCACAATCATTGTAATATCTTAACAATAACTCCTCATTGTTATGGATGAGAAATTATAGTGAAGTATCATCCATACAATCATTCGAATTTTCAAGGCTTCTTATGTTACTAGAAGACTGACTATGAAATCCACTAGTTGCACCGGATGAAAAGGATGTGGAAGGAGCACTTGTAGAATTCCCCTTTCTCTTTAAAAGCGACATAAACTGTTGGAACTTTTTAGAAGACTGTTTAGGAGGCGATAACACTTCTTTTGATTCAGAGCATGCAGCTGACTGGTGCATTTCACTGCAGGCAGCTGACTGGTACATTTCACTATATGCACCAGAATCTCTTTCTTCATCTGAAATATCAGCTGGTGGTGCAATGCTTAGAAGTGCATTTGAATTCATTTGGACAGCACTACTAAGACTGTATTTTCCTGATGGAGGAAAAGTTATTACAGGTCTACTCTCGGCAGATATAGAACATGCTGAATTAGGAGTCACATTCCCAACTGACCTTAATTGACTTTTTGCAGTGGAAGGTAAAAAGATTCTATCTTCTGGCATAAGTGACGTAATCAGCTTATCCATCATCCAATCATGGGTGTATTGTTTAGTGAAATCAATTTTAGACACACTGCTTAATATAGGAGGAATTTCACAAAGTGACAAAATAACAGGTATTAAAATCCTTTGTCTTTGCTCTATAAAAAAAAAAAATAATAATAATAATATATTAATGAAGGAATTAAAAAAAATAATAACAGCAGAAACATTTATGCAGATTAAAATAAAAATTGAATTCATATTTCACTTTTTACTATGGGGAAGGAAAAATCTTTTATCACAGCTGCTAACTCCATCTCTCCCCTTCTCTTTTACACACACACAAAAAAAAAAAATATATATATATATATATATAATAATTACCGTATATCCTAGCGTAACACGCATCATTAATTTGAGAGTATATATTTTTATTTCAAGCTTATACTGCCATATAACACGCAACAAGTTTACAACAAGAGAACAAACCAGAAATACCAGCTTTTCCCCACTTCAGATAATGTGTCTTTTCTTTGCGACATGAGAACATGATCGTTTCCAATCTGCTCAATTACTATCCTTTGGAACCTAAATAACCCGTCCCCAAAAAATCTAGTTTGAGACAGGTTTTGTCTATTATGCACTCAAACTTTCTCCCCCCCCCCCCCCCCCAATCTGCGCTAATCTGACCAAGACATAATTTGGGATATGTTTAGGTCCCATAGAACAGATGTAATTAAAAAAAGAATAAACAAATCTAATACAGATTGGGCAGTAATTCCAGCTGGACTGACTTCGTTAGTTCAGTCATTAGATGTTTCCAAAAACAAACCTTTGAAAGAAAGGTTAAGGCGGCAGTAGAACAAATGGATGCTAGAAGGAGAAAAAGACATTTACAAAAGGATGGAATGTGCGGCATTCATCATGAACCCAAATGTGTGAATTGATAATAACATCATGTAATGAAATCAAACCGGAAATAAAACTTGACAGTACCGACGATGGCTATTTATGGCTAGATGAAAGCGAGATTGGGGATAAAAGACATGAAAGCGACAGTGGAGAAAAAGATGACATTCCCAAATATATATTGTAAGCTTCTTTGTTTATATTGATAAATAAATACATTTAAATATACCTCTAAAAATTTGGAATGTTTTTATTCTTATGACTTCACATGAACAATTTTACATTCGGCGTATAACACACACACGGAAAAATGAAGTGATTTTTTACAGTTAAAAGTATGTGTTACATGCCGATATATATGGTAATTAAAAAATCCATAGGTATCAAGAAAATTGGTGAATTTCAGTAAAATTTTCTTCTATTATAATATATATATATATTAAGGCCTTAATTCAAACCAATTCCTAAAGCACATGTTGAGAAATCCGCAAAAAGGCAATTTAACATAAATCAATTTTTTTTTTTATTATTATTATTCACAAAATTATTTTCCTTTTAGCACTATTGTAACTAATAACTTTATGGTAATTATAAGGTATATAATTACTATAATATATATAGTAAAAAATATATAGTAAAGATAGGTTTTTCAAACAAACAAAAATATAACATGTTACTTAAAAACAGCTCTTATAATCATGAAATTTTTAAATGAAGTATTCTACTCATAAACAAAAAATAATAATTAAGTCAGTCAAATCAATTAAGTCAGTTCTTATGTTGACCACAATTGTAAAAAATATATATATATATTTTAATTTGACCTGTATTTGAGATAACATGAAAAGAACTTGTAAACGACCATATATTTCAAATTTATCATCAAGTTCAACTAGACCTTTCATTTGCAACTACTAAACAGTTTATTTTATAAAATCGGAACACACACTAACAAGCATATATTCGATTAGTACTTAAGCTAAAATTTTCATAATTCTGATGATTTTTAATGCTAGCAACACTTTCTATTTAAAGAACTGAACTTTCAAAATAAAAAGCCAACAGTCTCTAATGTAAAAATTAAAATGCAATAAAAATATTCTTTGAATAACCACAATTGACAAGCAATAAATATAAAAATAAATGTTTATGCATAAACTTACCAATAGCAAGAGTACCAGCAAAACTAACTTGGAATTCTAATGCTGGGCTTTTGATGAAATTGGGAGTCAAAATTATCAGCATACGTCTGCACCTAAAACAATAAATAAAGTTATAAACTCATATGTAGTAGATTAATGAGAGAAAGCAGACTCAAGACATGCCCATGGTCTACTCATGTTTCAAACTCACAAAAAAGAAGAAAACTAACCCGAAAATTTTATTTGTGCTGTATAAGTCATTAAAATGGGGATCTTCCATTAATATGCAACATGATATAAATAATTTATTTCGTTAAACTGTGAAATTGTAAAATAATTTTATAAAAATACATTTTAAAATGTATTCACAGAAAAAGAAAAAAAAAAATGAAAATTTTGATTGTATCAAAATAAATTATTTTGTTAAAATGCTCAGTTTTTAAAAATATATAATCAAAATAATCAACACTTAAATTTCGCAAGAAGAAAGAAAAAAAACCAGCTTAACAAATGCCCTAACTTCATTAAAGTCACATGTTCATTACCAAATCAACAATTTTCTCTCGAGACAGGACTTTAAGGAAGTTTTATTTATTTACAAAATGCAGCAAAAGCCCGCCATAAACTACTATTGCTTTTTGTTGTTGTTTTTTTTTAATTCATGGGGAAAAATCCATTTTATACAGTAAAACCTCTGAATAATGGACACCTCTAGATCATACTTGCTATTCAGAATTCCACACAACTAAGAAAGAAACAAAAACGAAAAAATACTAAGTTACATACTATACAATGAAAACTGATTAAAATCCTACATTTTGTAACTACACATAGCTGCAGAACTTTTTCCATTTTGTTACTTTAATGTTTTAATGATAAAACTTTTTTAAAACGCAAAACTTACTTAATTTTCATAAATTTTAGCTTGGAAAAAAAAAAAAAAAATATTCTGACGATTTAGATTGTTTGTTTCTTAGATCAATTGACTAATTTCAATTTAGTTAAAATTCAAATTTCTGATACTTGTTTTACTTCAGGTTAAAACATTGGGTCATTATTTAAGGGGCAGCACCCTGCTTTTTTTAAAATTGGCAAAATGTATCCAGAGATCTCTTGTAAAAATATTCCCCATGTCGCAATATTTCATCCATGTGCCTAAAATTAAAGAACTTGGAGAACTTCTTTATTACTTTAGGAAAAACTCAGGAAATTATTAAATCATGTTGTATTTTTTAAACACTTATAAAATTATTCAAAATCAATGTTACTTCATTTATCATACCTAAAAATATTTATATATTTTTTCACCGTTACTTCACACAATAATACTTTTTTTTTTAATTTGAAATAATGCCCTTTCTTACTGAACTAGTGCTCTTTTTTCTGCTTCAGTAATGCCTTTATTAATGGCTAGCACACTAACCCTTTAATTTCTAGAGTGAATGCTACTTTAGGTAATTGCATAAGTAATGTTGTTTCCTATTTAACAGTTAATTTTTTAAAATATAATCACAGTTTATTTTCAAATGAAGAAGTCAATATTTTTACAAGTGTCATCTAATTATATAATTACACCAAAAGTAAATATTCTTATGAATGCAATGAATATTTTTTTGATTTATCTAAAAATTATCTTAATCATGACATAAAACAAGAAAACTTCAAATGACTTTCTTTTTAAAAGTGCAATGACCCAGCTGCCCAACCTCTCTCTTTACTTGCAAAAAACAGGTATATTACAAACCCAATTGCATAATAAAGCCTAATTTAAAAATTTATTATCAAGTAAGAAAAGGTTGTAGAATACATTATTCACATACTTTGATTTACTTTTAGCGATGGGTTTTTGACATTAAAGTGCAATTGTATCTTACAAAAAATTTTCATACCTATTCTTAATTAGTTCAATATTAGTATCCAATTCTGGACACCCAGCAAGCATATCTCGCCCACGGATGAACAGCTTCAATCCAACTTGGGGAGATTCCAAAATACTAGCAAATTCTTTAGCTATATTTGTATCTTCATCCGCATACGATACATATGCATCATATATAGTATATTCTAAAAAAAATTATAAAAATGCATAAGATTAATTCAGTTTAATGCACTTGTATAAAAATTTGCTTATGAGAAAATATACAATACTGAGTAAATAATAATTCTAATTTGTTGCACAGAAAAAATGCTACAAATTTTAAAAAAGAAAGAAATGACTTTTAAAAAGTATATACAAATACATAAAATGAAAAAAAAATAAAATTTTATTTAATTTAATGTGCAGTAAAAAATAAAAAATAATTTAAGCTTGAGGCACTCAGAAAACATTGAACATAATGAATACAAATCAGTGAACAGAAGTTATAACTAACTGATCATGCAGTTTAATGTTCAGTTCACATTAGCCTGGCCAATTCATGAACAAATTTGTTACCAAGTAACCTCTTTAAAAAATTTGCATCTCGCAAAATAACTAATAAATAATTTTTACTACTGACTTTAATTTTTAATAATATAGAATAATTTCTTGCTACTGAAGAAAACAAATGTTGATAAACTTTTACCCAGGACATTTAGCAAGAAATCTGCAAAGCTTGTTAACAAATTCAATAAAAGAAAAAATCATGGGTAAATGGAAAATATTCCAGCTTGAGCTGAAAAAAGTAACTAAATATAAATGAAACAACAACAGTTTTCTATATTAAATATCTTATTTCTAATAACGGGCTTCAACTTTAATTCGAATACAAGCATATAAACTACATACCAGTTCTAAATTGAATTTGCTTGGATGTTTAACATTCTATGCATTATAGACCGGATTTATTATAAACCAGATTATTTATTTCACTAATGTGGTAGAATTGAAGTGAATCGTGAAAAAACACTAAAATTCTCTAAAATGTCAAAAACTACAGAAGACAAAATTTATTATATTGGACTAAATGATTAAAATAGATTCATTTTACGAATATAGAGAAATCACCGGAGAAAAAAAAACTAAAAAAATTCAAAAATCACTGTACGAATTTCGAATAAACTTTATTGAAAAATATAACATTTATTATATTGGGCTAAAAGTTTAAAACAAGATTTATTTTTACTAATGCAGAAAAATCGCCACAATGCGCAAAAAAAAAAAAAAAAAAAAAAAAATCTAAAAGAGCATAAAAAATTGCAGATGACAAAATTTAGTACAGTGGGCTGAAACATTATAACCGTAATTCTTTCACAAATATAATAAAACATTAAAAATTGCATTGAAAATTAGTAAGAATTCAGAAATCACAGAAGACAAAACCTACTACATTACACTAAATGTTTAAAACCAAATTATCTTGTTCGAACATCAAAAAATCACTGCAAAACACAAAAGAATGTTAAAAATCGTATAAAAATTTTTCAAAAAGTTCAAAAATCGCAGATGTCAAAATTAAAACTGAATTTTTTTTTACAAATGTCAAATTATCGCTGGGAAACGCAAAAAAAATGCTAAAGATCGCATTAAAAATCATTAAAACTCGCTAAAAATTCAAAAATCTCACACAACAAATTTTACTATAGTGTGCTAAAAGTTTGAAATCGAACTTTTTTATAAATGCCAAAAAAATGCCACGGAACGAATAAAAATGCTAAAAATTGCATTGAAAAGAGCTAAAAATTCCAAAATCGCAGAGGAAAAAAATTGGTATAATAGGCAAAGAGATTTTGTACTATGAAAGACAAAAAAGCACATTGGAATGCAAAAATATGCAAAAAATCACTGGGGAGAAAATTTACTATAGTGGGCTACAACATTTTAACAAGAGTTCTTGGACGAATGTCAAAAAATCTCCACCAAATGCCAAAAATCACATTAAAAGTCACTAAAAATTAAAAACTTATGATGGATAAAATTTACTATATTAGGCTAAAAGTTTGAAACTGAATTCTTTTTACCAATGTCACCTCACTTACCAATCACCTCAGAACATGAAAAAACGCTGAAAATCACTAAAAATTGAAAAATTGCACACGAAAAAAAAATTTTGTGGGCTAAAACATTCTAACCGAAATTCTTTCACAATTGTATAAAAAATCACATTAAAACTCGGATAAAAAATATCTAAAAATTCAAAATTGTTCTACGATGAAATTTACTATGTTCGGCTAAAAGTTATAAATTGAATTCCTTTTATGAATGTCTAGAAAGTGCTTCGAAACACGAAATATCTCTAAAAATCAAATTTGCAAAAAAATCAAAAATCATTGTACAATTTCCGAATAAATGCTTTTGAAAAGAGAACAAAATTTACTACATTAGGGTAAAACATTGCTTGCCTGACACGTTTTGGGAACAATTAAGTTAAGTCCAGCTCGTTAAGACTCTGCTGAAAAAATTAAGACCAGGGTTCATACAGAGTTGGGAAGAAAAAATCCAAGGAGTACCGAAAAAAATCCAAGGAGTCCAAAAAATTTTAAGGATTTGCCATTTTTTTTTTGTAGTTGTTGCTTTTATGTGCTGCATCATTATGTGGTATGCACACTCCAATTTTGATCAATCAAATCCCAAACACTTATTATGTATATCACATACATGATACATCTTAAAAAAAATTTTAAAAGGTAAAAAAAAAAAAAAAAAAAAAAAAAAGAATGCTAAATGCAACATACAAGAAAAAATATGTCAAGTTATAGTTTTTTCTTTTATTCTTTTAGAACAGCGGTAATCGATTCCTTTGAAGGTAAAACTTTGACAAAATTCGCATTCCCCCCCCCCCGATCATATGATGAAATTCGCGTGTTTTTCGCGATCCTTTGACGAAATTCGCGGTTTTTTAGCAATCTTTTGAGGAAATTCGTGTGCTTTTTGCGATCTTCAGCGGGAAATTCGCGTTTCTTCGCGATCTATTAATGAAATTCGCGTTTCATTTCGATCGTTTGATGAAACTGACTTTTTTTTTCGCGATCCTTTGACGAAATTTGTGTGTTTTTCGCGATCTTCTGAGGGAAATTCGCGATCTTCTGGGGGAAATTCGCGCGTTTTTTGCGATCTTCTGGGGGAAATTCGTGTGTTTTTTGCGATCTTCTGGGGGAAATTCGTGTGTTTTTTGCGATCTTCCGTGTGTTTTTTGCGATCTTCTGGGGGAAATTCGTGTGTTTTTTGCGATCTTCTGGGGGAAATTCGTGTGTTTTTTGCGATCTTCTGGGGGAAATTTGTGTGTTTTTTCGCGAACTTCTCGAACAAATTTGTGTGCTTTTCGCGATCTTTTAATGGAATTCGTGTTTTATTTCGATCATTTGACGAAACTGACGTTTTTCTCGCGATCATTTGATGGAAACAGCGTGTTTTTCGCGATCCTTTGACGAAATTCGCGTGTTTTTCGCGATCTTCTGGGGAAATTCGTGTGTTTTTCGCGATCTTCTGGGAGAAATCCGCGATCTTTTAATGGAATTCGCGTTTTATTTTGATCATTTGACGAAACTGACGTTTTTCTCGCGATCCTTTGACAAAATTCGCTTGTTTTTGGCGATTTTCTGAAGGAAATTCGCATTTTTTCGCGATTTTCTGAAGGAAATTCGCGTTTTTTCGCGATCTACTGAAGGAAATTCGCGTTTTTTCGCGATCTTCTGAGGGAAATTCGCGTTTTTTCGCGATCTTTTAATGGAATTCGCGTTTCATTTCGATCGTTTGACGAAACTGACGTTTTTTTCGCGATCCTTTGACGAAATTCGTGTGTTTTTCGCGATCTTCTGGGGAAAATTCGCGTCCTTTCGCGATCTTCTGGCAGAAATTCGCGTCTATTTGCGGTCTTCTGGCAGAAATTCGCGTCTTTTTGCGATCTTCTGGCAGAAATTCGCGTTTTTTCATGATGATCTGGGAGAAATTTGCGTTTTTTTCGCGATCTTTTCATGGAATTCGCGTTTTATTTCGATCGTTTGACGAAACTGACGTTTTTTTCGGGATCTTTTGATGGAAACCGCGTGTTTTTCGCAATCCTTTGACGAAATTTGCGTATTTTTAGCGATCTTTCGAGGAAATTCGCGTGTTTTTAGCGATCTTTTGAGGAAATTCGCATGTCTTTCGCGATCTTTTGAGGAAATTTGCGTGGGTTTCGCGCTATTTTAATAGAATTCGCGTTTTATTTCAATCGTTTGACGAAATTGACGTTTTTTGCGATCTTTTGATGGAAACCGCGTGTTTTTCGCGATCGTTTGACGAAATTGACATTTTTTGCGATCTTTTGATGGAAACCGCGTGTTTTTCGCGATCGTTTGACGAAATTCGTGTGTTTTTCGCGATATTTTGAGGAAATTCACGTGTTTTTTGCGATCTTTCTAGGAAATTCGCATTTTTTGCGATCTTTTGCGGAAATTCGCGTGTGTTTTGCGATCTTCTGGGGGAAATTCGCGTGGGTTTCGCGATATTTTAATAGAATTCGCGTTTTATTTCTATCGTTTGACGAAATTGATATTTTTTGCGATCTTTTGATGGAAACCGCGTGTTTTTCGCGATCGTTTGACGAAATCACGATTTTTTTCCGCGACCGATTGACGAAATTTGACAGTATTTTTTGAGACATATTTGCGAAAAAACGCGATTTTTCCGTGATTCTTGGCTAATTGCCAAACATCGATGAAATTTAAAATAAAGATCGGTTAATAGTGTTGAAAAACTGACTTTACGAACCTAATAATTGAAAAAAGGACCTAGTGGGAGCCCTGCTATAAGATTATCCTAACCAATCAATGCTGTGCTTCATAAATGACGGGCATAAAGGATTTACCGTGCGTTTTACAATCACGATTTTTTTTTCCCTCGGCAGCAATATCGCTTGCGCCCGAAGCCGCAATACAATTTAAGGAGTTTCTAAGGAGTGGTTTGCTTATCTAAGTAGTTCTTAGTACTACTTGGGAGTGTTTTCATTTCTAAGGAGTTTCCAAGGAGTCTAAGGAGTCTGTGCGAACCCTGTAAGACTGAGCTCAGACATGACGTAAATGTCGATGCATTAGCTTGGCAGCACATTAATACTTATTCTCAGCCCAGCTACATTGAAAATTTTTCATATTTTGTCAGCTATTAAGTCTGAATCTTTTAAGTTTTTTATTGGCCCATTTAATTTTTTTTTTAAATTGTCCCATCTATAAGTTTATTTTTTTTATCGACCTAGCCCGTTAAGAAAATCTGTCTTTATTCTGCCAGTCTAGCTCCTTTGAAAGTTTGTGTTCCTTTTACCAGGCTGGATAAGGGCCTCGGCAGGGCTTAACTTGCACCGGAGCCCACCAGAGTTCAGCTCCAGTACTTCTCTGTTTTTAGTAAATATTTAATTATTGGTCAGAACTCACCGGAGCTCATTAATTACAGGGCTCCAGAGCCCAGTGCAATAACGCTTCCGAAAAACTGAAGCATAAATTACTCTTTCCTTTCTTTCCTATCTTGCATTTTTTTTTTTTTAAATCAAAAAGTGTTAATGTGTCGCACATGTAGGAGATGGAGATAAAACAGATTCAATTTTTATATTAGTTTTTGGGCTTGGACTGACTCAAGCTCAATCTGTCTTATATTCAAAATTTAATTTATTCGTGTATAAAAAAAAAACCTGAAAAGAATAATTTCTGTTTTTAGCCAACGAGTACCAACTTAATGTTTTTTTTTGTTTGAGGTTTTTTGTCTTCTATTTCATACGAGTATAAAAATCACATTACTGATTTTTCTATTTATTTTGTATCATGAATGCTGACCATGCTAAGGCTGTGCTCTGCACATTTACGAAGTCGCCTTCATTTATAAGCAGATATAATTGCAATGTACTGTTATTCAGATAGAAATCAATCGAGCAGTGTTTCCCCCTTTTTCTATAAAAGTATCGAATAACGGTAAAGCATTCTAATAACTGTGTCAAATTTTTAATTTAACTTTATTTTCAGGGATTCACCACAAAAGATTTTTATGCGGAAGGAATCGATTAAAGTTTAAGATATGCATCTTTTATAGGAAATTGAAAAACATTGTTCCATTCTTCAGCATATAAATATTAATGTCTGTAAATTTCATGCATATTTTTATAAAAATGCATAGCTGTGAACTCTCCCTTTTTTGTTGGTAACACTATTTCCGAATCATAATCCTTACCATATTTAATCGCAGAAGAGAATTCTGCAATTAATTAATACTAAAATTAGGCAAAGTTCACTATTCAGAAGGAGTGATAGCTAAAAAGAGGAATAGTTGACAGCTAAGTATATGCTGATAGATATTTAAAATTTTTATTTTGCTAAAGAAAAAAAAATGCTTTAAATTTTACAAATGATGTACGAAATATAAATATGCAGATTAGAGTGCCAGAGGAAGGGGGGGGGGGGATGGTACATTTGTTTATACCGGTACCACAGAATAATAGGGCTCTGGTACTTATTTTTTCTGTTAGAAATTAAGCCCTGGCCCTCAGTCCAGGTCCACGACATTGCAGATCTCTATAATGGGGTTAGGGACAAATAAGTCCATTACAACTGGAAAATATAGTAAGTTGGAATGAATAAATAAAATTTAAAACATGTTATGTACAAATAAAAGTTTGTAGATAAAATAATAAAAATGATAAAATATGTTTCAGCAAAATATTAGTAGGCTTAAAAAATTCTATGAACAAATTAATGAAGTTTATTGTAATTCCTTGATGGGATAGAATCAATGTCCTTAGAGCAACTTTTATTGGCCATGCCCCACCAAAGCATATGCACAGTCATTATGTCCCCCCCCCCCCCCCGACCCCTTCTTGCAAATTATGTTTCTTTTTATTTATAAAGTGGGTTCTATTCACACGTTGAAAGCGTAAAAGAACCTATTTAACAAGTATTCATTTCACATTTTTTAACTTATCAAAGAGGTGAATCTTCAGTTACAAACATGATTTTGAAATAATTCTATAAATGCAATGATGCTATACATCTTCGTCTTTGTGCCAAAAGAGTTTTGTGTTGCTTTTCCAAGAGAGACTTACATTTAGCATTAAAATTGATCAAATTCACACATTCCATAATTCATTTTTGTAACTTATTAAGAATTGCTAGAAAAGCTTTGGATATTAAATTTACTTTCTATGGGTAACACAATACACAAGAAGCATTTCAAAATTCTCATTTTAATCAATTTTAAATAGCCATTATTCCCTATTACCACACACTTTCTCTGTTTTTCTTTTCTCAATACCATTAATTGTCTTCCATGTATTATCTGATTTGGAAATTTAAAATAAATTTATTTAATGTGTAGGATGTTTGCACTAGAGAAATAGATATTTACCACCTATCAATTTCCTTTTATAATGTGACCTAAGATTTATAAATTTTATAAAATTAGTAGTATTACGTTCAGATATTTCATATATTTTTGTTAAATATAGTCAAGAAAACCAGATTTATGTATTTTTTTAAGTAGTTTCACATGTAAAATATTCTTCGTGTGGCATATAGCAGAGCAAATAGAAGCAGAAAGTAATAAATAATCTGAAGCATTATGAAAAATTGTAGAGATTTTTTAATACGGCAAAAAAAGAAATCGAAATACTTTAAAAGATTATTTGTATAATTATTCTGGTGTTATTTCATTTTAAACTTTTGATTGGAAATATTTTTAAATAAAAAAAAAAAAAAAACTTATTTCTTAAATTTTGCTCATATTCCATTTATTATTACAGCAGACTAATTGTACGTAATGTTGAACGTAATGTTGTTTGAACGTAATTGTACGTAAATGTTGAAGACTAAAGTCTTCAACATTACTTATGGGGGAAAAAAAAATGAGAGAGAGAAAGAGAGACAAAAGAAATGGATAACGAATGGGTGAGTAACAAATTTGGAATTGCCCCCCTAAAAAGTCATATTGACATCCGGTGGGGCATACGCCCCATTTTGGGAACCACTGCCTTAGAGTCTTCAATTTCCTCTCAGGTTCATCATCACTTTTTTAAGAAAGACATAGATCCAAGAACTGAATTGTTTGTTTTCTTAACATAAATTTCTTTATAGTAAGCAATGTAATATTTCATTTGTTGATCAACTGTTGAGAAGCATTTATAGTTATAACTCATTTCTTCTAGCATTTGTAAGCCTTGTTGATTGTGAAAAATGCTTACTGTGAATTATTTCGCTGTGAATGTTTTCTGGCTCTTCTACAGGTTCATTTTCCTCTTCTACAGCAGTTAACTTTTTGCCTCTTCCAACTCAATAAGCTCCTCAGCACTAAGTTGTTTAATACCCTCTGCTTCTGCAAGTTTAAGCTGCCTACTGAGATGCAAAATTTTGTTACTGATAATATTTTTTGCAATCATATGTATCATTATCATTTCTTTGGGTAAATGAACAAATGTTTTTAGAATTTTTTTTTTCAGACAACATTCATGTATTGCTCGCTAACATATATTCAGAGAAAAATCATAAATCGAATTATTATAAATAGGGAAACGTCTGTATTTTATATTTCAGAGATTTCTCTGAATTTACCTTTGGGCCAGAAACAAACATTTCAATTTCTTTTATTATGATAACTAAGATTACATCTCAGAAATACTGTCTGATACTTTTGCTGTTTATGTTTTTCACAACTGAGGAAATATAAGTTAAAGCATGATGAATGTATGCTGATTTCTGAAATCCTCCAAAGGTACATTGAGAAATAATGACTTTTTCTTCTCCCTCACTACTGCACTTTTGCTGTTCTTGGTCCTGCTTCACCTGGTTTTCTCTATTCCATTGATTCTATTTTCAATAAAAGATCTGAGTATTAGATTATAATTTCATCTTCAGTTATAAACAGCTGCAAAAAGGTCTTCTGATTAGCAATGTAAAGCAGCAACAGCAACACACTGCGAATGACATGTTGCTGTTTTTGATTCCCCGAAAAGAGTAACAATACTCATATTGCAGAAATTTTGTTCATAAGAAAATGTTAAGTAGAATGCACAAAACAGTTGATTCAAATACAAACTTTGCTAAAGTTTCCTTGATTTTTAAATTTTTATCAGTCAACAATTCCTCTTGAACAAGAGAAATATTTTCTGATGTCAATGTCTCTAATGGTTGACTTTGATAATGATCATCTTTTATAGATTCATGCAAAATTGTTTTGCATTCTTTTATTGTAGGAGATGAATCACTACAAACACAATCCAAGCTTTGTTATATTTTCTTGGCAATTAAAATCAGCTTTAGACGAAAATATGATCACAGAAGTAAACCAAATTTTAAACATTTGTGAACAAATTAGTACATCAATTCACTGTCAAAAAGCAAATCAAATGGCGCACCAATCAATATGGGACAATTACAATCTCCTGTTTCAATAACAAGTAAAAAAAAAAAAAGGGGTGGGGGAGAGATCATGATTTTAGTGACAAAATCTTCAAATTTATTGTTTTAATGTTGTCCACATGCCTGCAAAAGGAATTTATCGTCAAATGATTTTCATATGTGAGGTTAGGAACTTTTAAATTTCATTAAGTACATAACATACTGTGACCAAAACTCAAGTACCAAATGGATTAGTCAAGATATCATTTTAAAAAGAGAGAAACAACATATTTAAAACACAAATGTAAATAATTTTAAAAAGCATACAGCTATTTCGAAGCCTCTAAGGCCTCATCATCAGTGCTTATAAATAAAAGATAAAATTAAAATAAACTGCGGCATAAAAGAGGGGGGGGAAGAGATACAGCCAAAAAGACGCACCTCACGTCCCGACCGTCCAAGGCGAAATGAAAAACAAAGTTCACAAACAGCCACGGAGTCGGTCTCACGCGCACACTGGGGAGACTAATCAAAAACCGCTCAGACGTTCCGGGAGAGTTCAAACAATGCGGAGAAAATGGGTGGGGGGGGGGGAGGACGAATTAAAGGAAATTAAACCATAACTTTGAAAAATTGGGCGTGCTGGACAAATCGTTAACTAAGCTGTTTGAATTTTTCCATATGTAACAGGCTTCCCAAAAGTCAAGATCGTAAATTGATGAGCATTTCTGTATTAATGAGGCTTCAGAAAATTTAAAATTCTGATTGTTGGACCAGCAGTGATTAGTAATAGCGGAACACTTAATGTCACAGTTTTTAACACAAGTTTTATGCTCCCCCAAACGGACCCTAAGGGGTCTTTTCGTTTGACCAATGTATATTTTATTGCATTCGCAAGTTATCTTGTAAATACCCCAATGTGAAAAACTGTCAATTGGATGTTTCAGATTTGAGAATTGAATTTTGTTAAACGGAGTATAAACCTACCTTAAAATCAAATCTTAACAAGATTTTAGAAATTTGATGGCTTATTTTCGGAAAATATGGAAGTATAATTAAATTTTTGAAATTTTCATTGCCGGCAGTGTTGACTTTGGATTGAGAACATTTACTTAGTTTATTATAAATTGAATCTATAGATGTAAAACCTCAATCAATGGCAATGGATTTAATATAATTTATTTCAGCTTTTAGTAAACTGTCGGAAGAACAAATATTTAAAGCCCGATAGACATAAGTGTTGAAGGCAGCAAACTTTTGGTTAGGTGGATGGGATGACAAACGATGTGGGGGTAAAGATACTGCGAATGGTTTACGGTAAACTGTAGTGTGAAATAAGTTATTTTCGCTAAAAACCATGACATCAAGGAAAGGCAAACGACTGTTATTTTCAAGTTCGGAAGTGAACTGAATATGTTCATCTATAGAGTTCATAGTATCGAGACTATTTGTAAGATTAAGACTATCAGAGTTCAATAATGCAAAGCAGCTGGCGACATAGTGGATGTAAAATGGAAAAGATAGTTTCTTGAAAAGGTTTGATTCGTAATAGTGCATGTAAATGTCACTGAGGATGGGGCTGAGGGGGGAGCCCATAGACAAACCATCAGTCATGCAATAAAAATTACCATTAAAAATGAAAATGTTATGCGATAAACAAATGCTAATAAGATGTATAAGCTCATCAATTTCATGTGTATAATGAAATTCTTGTAGGCGTACTTTAAGATAGTTTAAAGCACCCTGAACCGGTACGTTAGTAAACAGGGATTTTACATCGAATGAAACCATACTATTGTTTTCAGTACCATCGAAACTACGTGACATGTCGGACAGTAATAGATTTGCTACCCTATGTCTCAAAAAATTCAGACACCTCAACCACCTTGCTTTCCTTAAGTCAACACTGCCGGCAATGAAAATTTCAAAAATTTAATTATACTTCCATATTTTCTGAAAATAAGCCATCAAATTTCTAAAATCTTGTTAAGATTTGATTTTAAGGTAGTTTATACTCCGTTTAACAAAATTCAATTCTCAAATCTGAAACATCCAATTGACAGTTTTTCACATTGGGGTATTTACAAGATAACTTGTGAATGCAATAAAATATACATTGGTCAAACGAAAAGACCCCTTAGGGTCCATTTGGAGGAGCATAAAACTTGTGTTAAAAACTGTGACATCAAGCGTTCCGCTATTGGAAATCACTGCTGGTCCAACAATCATAATTTTAAATTTTCCGAAGCCTCATTAATGCAGAAATGCTCATCAATTTACGATCTTGACTTTTGGGAAGCCTACCACATATGGAAAAATTCAAACAGCTTAGTTAACGATTTGTCCAGCACGCCCAATTTTACAAAGTTATGGTTTAATTTCCTTTAATTCGTCCTCCCCCCCACCCATTTACTCCACATTGTTTGAACTCTCCCGGAGCATCTGAGCGGTTTTTGATTGGTCTCCCCAGTGTGCGCGTGAGACCGACTACGTGGCTGAACTTTGTTTTTCATTTCGCCTTGGACGGTCGGGATGTGAGGCGAGTCTTTTTGGCTGTATTTCTTCCCCTCCCCCCCTCCCTCTTTTATGCCACAGTTTATTTTAATTTTATCTTTTATTTATAAGCACTGATGATGAGGCCTTAGAGGCTTCGAAATAGCTATATGCTTTTTAAAATTATTTACATTTGTGTTTTAAATAGATTGTTTCTCTCTTTTTAATACATTGACACAAAGTACAATCCTCTCCCCCTCTTTAAAGATATCATTTGTTTTTATATTGTTATAATATACAGAAAGCATGTTTTAATTAAAGTAAAATAATGAAAATCATAACCAATTTCATCAGGTTCATATTAATGTCTGTTCAATTAGCTCAATTTAGATGAAATTCAGACATTCTATCACAGAGATTCACTCTGCTATATCAAAATTAAAATATAGAAAAATATGTAAATAAAGAAAAGAAAAAATATCTTACCTCCACTTTGCTGATCATCTTTGGTAATAACCCATTTTTTTGAACTCACGTTTACAGGACCAGAAGAAACTTTAAAAAAAGAAGGCAAATTAAAATTTTTATTCATTGAAAGCTATCTAAAGCATTACAAATTAATTATGATATAGCAATTATTAATCAAAATGATAATTCAGTATGCATACTTAAATAAACAGTGATGCTGCTAGATAATCATTTCTCAAACTTTTTCCTATTGCCCAGTTTATTAGTTACTAAGATGATACTTGGTGCAGAATGATATAAATTTAAAAGCAACGTTAAAAACGCCAGAATATGCAAACTTTCAGTAGACTAGTTTCGGTAGTGTTTAGCGTACCATCCTCAGTGCCAAAATTTTTGATTGCTGACCCAACTTTCCTCTCTATGAGGCTTTGATTGGGTTGCTCAGCAATAAAAGAGAGCAAAAATACTATAACACAAAGCCCGTTTAAGTTGGATAAATAGTTATTAAGATGCTACTTGGCGCAGAATGATATAAATTTAAAAGCAACGTTTAAAATGCCAGAAATTGAGGTTACGGGTTGAGTTCAAATAGAATTTTCAGGTTCAGATTGGGCTGTGTGTCAACAGAAACTATTCTGTTGTGCTCAGATTGAGTTACAGTTCCATGTAATTTTTTTTTTTTTTTTTTTTTTTTGGGGGGGGGGGGGGGGGGGGAGTTTCAGCTCATGTTGCAGATTAATTTCAAATGAAATTTTCATGTTCGGGTACGGTTGTGTGTCACTGGAAATTATTTTACAGTGCTCAGATCAGGGTACGATTCGATGGAACTTTTCTTTGTCAGGTTCAAGTTGACTTCAAATGGAGTTTTCAGGTTAGGGTCAGGTACAACACGATATTTGGACAAAAAGTTGGCCATTTTCTAATTTGCCTAAAACTATATAGACTCATTACAATATGCCTGAAAAAATCAGGCTGATTGAGGAACAAGTGGTTATTTTTCAACTAGGCTATTGCTATCTGGGCTCTTTGCAATAAGCCTAAAAAATATCAGGCTGATTAGAGAAATAAATGGCTGCAATAAGCCTGAAAAATATAAGTCTGATTGGAAAAAAGAAGATGATCCTCCAATTAGGCTGGCTCTTTACAAAGAGCCTCATTTCTCAATTAGCCTACAACATATACATAAAAATGAACACAATTATATTGAATTTTACATTTCAAAAAATTTTGTTAATATTTAATAAACAAATACTATTGTTTCTATATACAGTAGAAATCCACTAATCCAAACTAATTGGGACCAGTGCCTGTTCGGATTACAAAAAATTCGGACTACCGAAATTCCAATAAAAATAGAAAAGAAAAAGATAAGTGCTAAAAAAATGCAAGTTATAAGTACTCCAGAGTTTTCCCCAGGTTTAAAAAAGGGCAGGATGCTGTTTGTGGGAAAAGGGCACTTGTAGATTCCAAAGGGCATGCTTTGGATTCTTAAGGGCATTTCTTGAAAATTTTAAAGGCATTCTTTTGATTTTTAAAACTACTTTTTAATATTTAATAGACAGAAAACTATTTTAAAGACAGCAATGAGTCAATTTTTACTATGCAAGTAACTTTTTTAATAAACAAAGGAGTATAGGCACTTTTTTCAGGTGTGGTCAATAAGGGAGCTAATTTTTTTAATGAGGGACAAGAGGGGTGCTATTTTGTAAATCTAAGAGCAGGCAGGGTGCAGCACCCTCCTGAAACTGTCTGGGCAAATCTCTGGTACTCAGTAGTACAATAAACATCCTCTAATCTGGCATCCTAAGGTCCAGCATGCTGGACAATCCGGCACGAAGTTCGGAAAAAAATAGTATTCCTTGTTTAAGCACTCTAAACCTGATGTTTATAAAAATCCAATGGAGCTTCAGAATGAGGAATTACATAACAACCCATTACAAACAGTTCAAAATCTCGAATCTATAAATAGCTCAGTCACCATGTCGACGAGAAGGGAAGAAAAGAAAACATTTCTGTAGATAATTTGTGAAATCAAACTGTCGAAAGTAAAAATAAATTTTTATCATCTGAATTAAATACTTTTTGCATTTTAAAAAAGAATTTTATAGTGACTGGCAAACAAACTGATATTCGAGATTTTTTTAAGATAGCTTCTGCATCTACAAGTATCCCTACAATGCTCCTTTGCATTTTGTATTCGTGTACATTTGTTGTACACGTTGTACATTACATCATTTGTTGTACATTAAAGTATTTTTTTTAATTCTATTTAAGCTGTTTAAAGAATAAAAAACATACTTTACTGCTATTTTTTGTTTAATTCTAGCTTCTACATGTTTTTCCCGATATTCATCTTGAAATCCAGAAAATTTCGTAAGTTAATCTTTTCAGTTAATCTGTTCAAGTATAATTTTCGAAAATAAAATCGGTTTGGATTAACCAGAATTTTGGATTAGTGAAATTCTACTGTATGTGTTTTCTTCTAATATTTGAATCACTTTCTTACAGATAAATGAAATCATTTAAAATTATACATTAATATCCAATATAAAAAAGTGGATAACTAACTAACTATGCCAAATGTTTATTTATTGTCTAACAGTTTTTATACTTTAATGATAATAATCATTAGATAATTGCAGCCCAAGAAAAATTCACAAGTAATATCATCAGTAACAATACAGTCCATATTTACCTTCAGCAACTTGGATCGGGCTTTCAAGTGATTTCTGATGTTTTATATAAGCTTCAACATTTTTCTCTGTAAGTAAAATAAAATATCACTTAGAATAAGTTTAACTTAAAGTGTACGCAGACAAAAGATTTTAAAAATTTCATCAATAACAATGAATAACTTGCAATGCGGAAATACTTGAACCAAATAATCAAGGAGGAAAATTCACAATTTAAGAAGTTAAACACTATTATTAAGATCAAATTCAAAATTATTTTAGAATAAATAAACTAAAATTTGAAATACAGTCGAAGTTGGTTGTAGCAAGCTTTTCGATACTAAATACATCATAACGTGTTTCTGAAAATTCAAATTTTTTTTAATTATGCATGATGGGCTTGGCGACCATCTTTCATATTTTACAAAAATTTCTAAGCACCCAAGTTTGTAAAGGAGAAGCGTAATATGTTTGCATTACCAAACCATATATACTCGCGTATAAGCCCATTCACATATAAGCTGACTCCCCTATTTTGAATGACAAAATATTAGTAGAATTTTTGATTCGCATATAAGGATAAGCCAACCCTAAAAAAATCCAATATCTTTAGAAACAAAAATCACATTTTTAAGGAAATACTAAACAAGCAAAAATAATTAAAAAAAATCAGAAACATCTAACAAATCTTTCAAATTCAGAATCACTATCCGAATCTCAAAAAATTTCGATGAAATTCCATTCTGTTGCTTCCTCGTCATAAAAATCAGACTTAGATTCTGATGAATTTTCATCGTCACTTTTGTAAATAAAATCATGGCATTGAAAATACAGCTTTTTTAAAATGATTTCACAATATTCTCCCTTGGAATTGACAACCATGCCTCTTTAACCGAAGAGGAGATAACATCGATTCCTGCATTTTTTAAATTGCTGCCCTTTGTTTTCTGCACATCTGGCGAACACATCCACTCACTCCAAATTTTTCGCAATCTATCTTTAAATGATTTGTTGGTGCAAAATTAAATTCACCAATGGCATTTTTTATTTATGGCAGTGACAAAGCTCTGTTGCTTAGAACATTTCTCTCAAAATCTGATCTGTGTATAAGCTGACTCCCCCTTTTTAAAAGACTGTTTCAGGTCAAACTGTTTCGGCTTATACGCAAGTATATACGGTAGTAACAATTTCAAACTTCTGATTTGAACTACGGATAGATAAAGTGAGAAAGGCTTTTATTTTGAGAAATTAAATTAATTTTAAATGATTGCTTTTAAATGACTAATTACTCTAAAAAAGGAATCCAGGGTTCATACAGAGTTGGGAAGAAAAAATCCAAGGAGTACCCAAAAAATCCAAGGAGTCCAAAAACTTTTAAGGATTTGCCATTTTTTTTTGTCAATGTTTTTATGTGCTGCGTCGTTATGTGGTATGCACACTCCAATTTTTAATGCCCAATTTGGAGAGAAAAACATTTCAAAAACAAATTTTACTCTATTAGAATCTAATTGTTAGTGCTGAAATTGCACAGTATACACAATATATTGCTTATTGATTTCGTAAGTTTAAATACACAATTGACAATCTACTTTTTTATGCAGTGACCAATGGTCATGTCACATGGGGTGATTCTGAGTTTAAAAAAAAAAAAAAAAAATCTGAAATTCACGGCAAATCTTCTGAAAAGTTACACCAGAGAGGGGGGAGGGGGAAATCCACTCCCGACACTAGCTATGCGTTTTCTCCGTGGCTCTTAGACGAAATTCGCGCTCTTTTGACGAAATTCGCGCTCTTTTGACGAAATTTGTGGCTTTTTCGCGATCTTTTGACGAAATTTGCCGTTTTTTCGCGATTTTTTGACTATATTTGTCGTTTTTTTGGACGAAATTTGCCGTTTTTTCGTGATTTTTTGACGAAATTTGCCATTTTTTGCGATCTTTTGAGGAAATTTGTCGTTTTTTTCGCACTCTTTTGACGAAATTTTGGGGTTTCGCGATCTTTCGACGAAACTTCTGGGGGTTTTCGCGATTTTTTGACGAAATTTGTAGGTTTTTTCGTGATCTTTTGACGAAATTTGTGGGGTTTTTCGCGATCTTTTGACGAAATTTGTGGGGTTTTTCGCGATCTTTTGACGAAATTTGTGGTTTTTCGCGATTTTTTGACGAAATTTGTGGGTTTTTTTTTGGCGATCTTTTGACGAAATTTGTGGGTTTTTTCGCACTCTTTTGACGAAATTTGCGGGGTTTTTCGCGATTATTTGACGAAATTTGCGTTTTCTCGCAATTCTTTGATGAAATTGGCAATTTTTCTGCAAACGATTGGCAAAATTTATTTTTTTTGGCGACCATATGTCCGAATTTTCCGATTGGTGACCGTTTTTTTTAAATTTTCGGAAAATTCGGACTAGAATCCCCCCTAGGTCAAATAAATAGAGATTAGTCAAACCCCAAACACTTATTATGTATATCACATACATGATACATCTTAAAGAAAGTTTTAAAAGGCAAAAATTAAAAAGAATGCTAAATGCAGCATACAAGAAAAAATATAACAAGTTTTGAATTTATTCTTTTAGAACAGCGGTAATTGCTTTCTTTGAAGGTGAAATTTTGACTAATTCGCGTTTTTTTCGCGATCTTCTAGGGGGAAATTCCCGTTTCTTTCGTGATTTTCTGGGAGAAATTAGCGGGGTTTTTTTTGCGACCTTCTGGAAAAATTCGCTTTTTCGCGATCTTTTAACGGAATTCGCGTTTTATTTCGATTGTTTAACGAATCTGACTTTTTTTTTTTTCGCGATCTTTTGATGGAAACCGAGTGTTTCTCATGATCCTTTGACAAATTTCGCGTGTTTTACGCGATCACTTGACGAAATTCGCGTGTTTTTCGCGATCTTCTGGAGGAAAATTCACGCGTTTTTCGCGATCTTCTGGAGGAAAATTCACGCGTTTTTTGCGATCTTCTGGAGGAAAATTCGCGCGTTTTTCGCGATCTTCTGGAGGAAAATTCGCGCCTTTTTCGCGATCTTCTGGAGGAAAATTCGCGCCTTTTTCGCGATCGTCTGGAGGAAAATTCGCGCCTTTTTCGCGATCTTCTGGAGGAAAATTCACGCCTTTTTCGCGATCTTCTGGAGGAAAATTCGCGCCTTTTTCGCGATCTTCTGGGGAAATTCGCGTTTTTTCGCGATCTTCTGGGGAAATTCGCGTTTTTTCGCGATCTTCTGGGGAAATTCGCGTTTTTTCGCGATCTTCTGGGGAAATTCGCATTTTATTTCGATCGTTTGACGAAACTAACTTTTTTTCGCGATCTTTTGATGAAAACCGTGTGTTTTTCGCGATCCTTTGAGGAAATTCGCGTGTTTCTCGCGATCTTTTGAGGAAAATAGAGTTTTATGCTATCTTTTGAGGAAATCTGCTTTTTTTTCTCGATCTTTAACGAAATTCGCGTTTTTTTTGCTGTCTTTTAAAAATTTGCTTCTTTAAGAAATCCGTGTTTTCCCGCGATCTGTTGGAGAAATTCGTGTTTTTTCACGATCCTTTGACAAAATTTACGAATTTTTTCTGCGATCGATTGACGAAATTTGACGGTATTTTTTTGGAACATATTTGCGAAACACGCGATTTTTCCGAGATTCTTGCCTAAATGCCAAACATCGATAAAATTTAAAATAAAGGTCGGCTAACAGTGTCGAAAAACGGACATTATGGGCCTAATAATTGAAAAACGGACCTAGTGGGAGCCCTGCTATTAAGATTACCCTACCCAATCAATGTTGTGCTTCAGATGAATGACGTGCATAAAGGATTTACCGTGCGTTTTTTCAATCACGATTTTTCCCCCCTCGGCAGCAATATCGCTTGCGTCCGAAGCCGCAATAGAATATAAGGAGTTTCTAAGCAGTGGTTTGCTTATCTAAGTAGTCCTAAGTACTACTTGGGAATGTTTTCATTTCTAAGGAGTTTCCAAGGAGTCTAAGGAGTCTGTGCGAACCCTGGGAATCATAAGATGAATCCTGAAGATATGTCATAATTAATAATCTTAAGACACAAATTTCTAATCACATAAGTCCATAAAGGAAAAACATAAAACGTTTGCTTTAGTAACAATGTCAAACTTTGGATTTTAACTACATACAGATAAATTGAAAAAGACTGATATTTTGTGGAAATAGATTTTAACTGCTTGTAAATGCTTTAATTAATAGCTAAGAAATAAATCATAAGATGAATCTTTAAGATAAGTCACCATTCTTTTAAGACACAAATTTCTCTGAATACAAGTCCTTAAAGGAAAAAATTAAAATGTCTGCTTAAGTAACAATTTTGAATCTACAGATTTGGGTGCTAGAAATTTGTGTAAAATATGGAAAGATGGCTGCCAATCCCATCATGCATAATTTTAAAAAATTTGAATTTTCAGAAACACACTGAAGTATTTGTACAGGAGAAAATTATTTTTATCAAGATATACCTAAGCACTCAACTCACAAATGATAAATTTTTTAATGGAAAATGTTAAATAGGCATCATAATAATAAGCTTGGAAATTTGATATCTCATCATTTTTTAGAAACATTTTTTTTTTCTTTTGAAAAGTTGGTTTTTTTGTAAATGGAATTTACACAAACCACATAATATATACTTAAATTTAGTTAAACTGAAAACACACTTTTAGCAGTTCATTGATAGGCAATAATATACCTGGACTCTTTTGTGTCCTTGACAAGTATTTGTAATGAATGTGTTAAATTGATCCTCAATAACATATGTTAATTTCACTTTAGTTGAATTAGTATAAAATTGTTAAAAAACATTTTAAAGAATTACTGCCTAGACGATACTGTGAACAAATTCATTTGTATATCACCTTAAATGAATAATAACTGCTATATACACAATTCTCAGTATTTTTCCATTAATAGAGTACAAACTTTGCCAATAGCAGATTTTTTGTATTTGCATATTCCACATGCCAGTGTTAAATCGTCAAAGGTTTCATGTTATGTATGTGTTCACAAGAATTCATGTATATATGTATTAAGTACATACATATTTGTATGTATGTATGTACAGACATGTGCAAAACTTTAAGACCAGTAGCCGAATTTTGGCATTTTAACAGAGAGCATCATTAAGGGGACCTTCTACATTAGGAGACCAAAAAAAGCACTTTTTTATGATTTTTTTGTACGAAAACTGCAAGATGGATCTTTTTTGAAATTTTAACAGTTTATTGTACATATCTTAAGGTATACACAAGAATTTTTTTTATTAGATTTTGTTGCTTCTACTCTCAGTTATAAACAAATATGTTCAACTGCTTTGGAAAATTTCATCTGGACGGTGGGCATGACAGCGCCTTGTAGAATTACCTGAAACACAATTTTTTTTTTTTCCGTAAACTTCGTGAGTATAGCTTCTAGTTAAATTAAAGGAACACATAAATCTATTAAACAAATTTATGTAATGGCTGATTAAAAAAAAAGTTGTAAAAAAAATTTGTTCTTATTTGTTAATAACTTTTTTTTAAGTAATTTTAGTACAAGCTTTAATTCATATCGAGGGCAATTAAATAAGCTTTAAAAAAAAAAAAAAAAAAAAAAAAAAAAAAAAAAAATCAAGATGACACATTAAGTAGTTTTTTTAAATCTTGCCCACCATGTCAAATAATGTGGTTGAACATATTTGTTATAACTTAGAGTAGAAGCAACAAAATCTATTGAAAAAATTCCTGTGTATACCTTAAGTACCTGTGCGTACAATAAACTGTTAAAATTTCAAAAAGATCCATCACACAGTTTTCTTACAAAAAAAAAAAAAAAAAAAAAAAAAAAAAAATCATAAAAAAGTGCTTTTTTTTTTTTTTTTGTCTCCTAATGTAGAAGGTGCCCCTCACGCCAAATATTATGCCATCTTATGTGTCAATTGCATCAGACTCGTTTGCCTGCTATAAATAACTTCCCCATTCCGTCTCATTCCTTGCCAGTTATTTTGTGGATTTAACCGTAGACGGTGCTGTTTTTTAATCTTTGTAATGGGCAAAAAATAGTCACTTTCAGTTGCAAAAAGGGCAGAAATAGTTGCCCTGCATAAAGTTGGCTTTTCTGAATGTGAAATAGCTAAGAAGGTACATGTGAGCAAGACTGCTGTTCATCAAGCTGCCAGTAAATGTAATGTTTCGGGAAAGTACTCTGATCTGAAATGAAGCAATCGGCCAAGAAAAACTAGTGCTCGTGATGATCATGTGATCCGAAGGATGGTAATACAACCTCCAACAGCCTCTTGCAAGAAGGGTAAACATACTCTGGCTGCAAAGGGCACCGATGTCAGTTTGAGCACTATTTCAAGACGTTTTTAGCGCTATTTCAAGGCGTTTCACCAAATATTTTGATTTATTATACTACAAAACTGCTAGGAAATCACAGGATCATCACAAGCACTAGTTTTTCTTGGCTGACTGCTTCTCTTCAGGTCTGTGTACTTTCCCGAAATATTAAATTTACTGACAGCTTGATGAACAGCAGTCTTGCTCACATGTACTCTCTTAGTTACTTCAAGTTCAGAAAAGCCAACTTTATGAAGGACAACTATTTCTGCCCTTTTCGCAACTGAAAGTGACGGTTTTTTACCATTACAAAGATTTAAAAAACAGCACCATTTACGGTTAAATCCACAAAACAACTGGTGAGGAATCAGACAGGGGAAGTTATTTATAGCATGCGAACGAGTCTGACGCAATCGACACATAATATGGCACAATATTCGGCGTTAATGATGCTTTCTGTTAAAATGCCAAAATTCGGCTACTGGTCTTAAATTTTTGCATATGACTGTCAGAGTTGTATAATATAGACGCACGCGCGAACGCTATGCATGAAAAATTTTCCAAAAAAATTACGAAAAGAAAAACGTATGTTTTGTTTTTGTAACTTTTTTTAATACCAAAAATTTAAAATATTCTCCAATTTTACACACGATTTATATATTGCTTGTCCACAATTCAAAATTTAAAGACTCAAAACATTGTTGTGACATCACAGACCCTTTTATTTCTATTTTCTGCAGACAAACCTGTCTCCGATCGGTTTTCCGTCCCCGGCTGCAGTGACAATTTAGCCTGGCAACGGCTGTTAAATCGAATAATTTCGTAGTGTTATAAGAGTGACTGGCATTTTGTGCGAAGAGATCACAATATTAAGGATTGGGTTGTTTCTAAATGCACTGACAAAATAATTGAAAAGAATTCACTTTCCTATCATTGATTTTTGCTTTATTATTTTTAAATTAAAATACTTATTCTTTAATTAATATTAATTATTTTTTAATTTAAATAACAATTATTTTAAACTATGATTTTTAGTTCATATCGTCAAAATAATATAACACGTAATTTTATTAAACATTAAATTAATTTGCGGAAAATTTTTGACCTAATATTTCTGTGCGTGAAAAGTTTTTGTTTTTATACAAGTCTGATGACTGTATAGTACGGCAGAGTTTCATAATTGGGTTTGAAGCCAATTGGCATTATCTTACTAAATGTGACTTGGCACATTTTAATAGCAACTACCCTTGTTTCAAACAATAAAATTAGTAGCATGACTTATATTTGACTACAATAATTGGCATGGAACACAATTACACAAGATTAGCCTGCAATAATGCAAAAAATTAAGAATAGCCTGCCATAATGCCCCCCCCCCCCTCCAAAAAAAGGGAGAGAAAAAATACAATAATGCTAAACGTTTTCTGCCAGAAACAAAGTATTTGTTTTGTTGATAGTAAAGAATGCCAAAGTTTGCCAATGTTGGGAAATAATTATTATCCATATGTATGTGGCAACACTAAGTTTGTCTTGCAAAATTGACAAAAGTGTTTTCAGTTGCCATTGGTAAAAATGTGTAGGTGCTGTGATGGCGGTTGGTTGGTTGATTTTTGACGGCCGATTATCTATATTAGGGATATAGGCCCGAGGGGGCGTACCCTTCGTGGGTGGTCTTTCTAAGGGAACCTAACCCGTACTTACGCATGGAAATCCATGGCTCGAAGAAAACCACGAAAACTCCGAACGATTAGGCTGACGGGCACGATTGGGATCGAACACTTCCCGTCTACCAGTTTCGAGAGCAGAACCTCTCAGCCACTGGTGGGACTGCTGTGATGGCGATTTGATATGTTGTTCTGGAAATATGTTAGGCTAGAAACTTATATGTTTTTTCTTGTAAATAAATGTATATATTCTTTTCATGCTTAGACACGTACCTGGCTTCAAACTCCACAGTCAACAGCATACAATTATACTTACATTTTTATTACCAATAGTAGTAGCTTTTATTTTTACAATTATATGTAAGTACTGATAATTTTATTGCCAATAGTAGCTTTTATTTTTACAAGTGTAACTTAGAAACAATTTCCCATTGAAATAAAATGTTTTTAATTTATGGTATTATTTCTAATTAAAACATTCCTTTCTATTTTTGTATTTTAAATGTTAAATAATGTATTTTAAATGAAACACACACTTTAAATTAAATAAGTGTTAGGTTTGTATTTTACAGTGCAATGTGTATGGTGGTAATTGAAAGTATATTTGGTGATTTATCACCTGTGTTCTGACAACAGAAAAGTATGCAATATTCTATATAGTAAACAGTTGTGCATCAGAATAAAGCATGTCAATTTCATTATTTGTGTAGAAATTAATAAAGGAAAAAAAATAGTTAAAGGGGGAAAAATACTAACTTAATGAAGGAATAAGCTCTTGGATTATATCATGTCGATCCATATCTTCTAAATATGTGATAAGTTTATCAAGTGTTGCATCGGGACAAGTTTCCCATGTTTCTAAAATTTTCATTGTGCGATCTTGAAATTCTTCTAGCTTTTTAATAGCACAATATTGCAAACCAATGAGCTCAGCCAGTCCTCTATAATCTCGAGAAAGGTTTTTACTAGACAGTAATACTTGCTTACTGTCTAAATTATTAGCTAGTGTTAGACGACTAGACACATTTAAGGCTTTTACAGATATTGCTGACAAAGAGCTTTTCAACTCGGAATAATGACTGTCTGCGTCTGCCATGATAAACAAAGTTCTGAAAAAAAAAAGAAAATCATTACAAAATTTATAAATCTATATTCATTATCATCTGAAATGAAACTGTAAGAAATTAGTTAATTTACTGTGTAAAAAAGAATTTTTTTTTCCCTGTCCCTTAGAAAATAATAAAATTTAAGTAGCAGTTTTTGAAGACAAATACATATACACATGTTTCAGAATTTAAATAATAGGTGACATACACGTATTTTAGCTTATGAAGATAAATATTTTTAAATTCAGAAATGTTGGAACATCAGTAAAAAAGAAAAAAAAATTCTGATCTCAAGAATTATGCCAAGTTGTGGGAGAACTTGCACTGATTAAATTATAAAGAATTTATATCCAGCTATTGAAAAGATCTTCAATTGTGCTGACAGGTAAATATACATTAGAGATGGGCATAATGAGTTATTTTGATATTCGAATTAATCCTTTTGGGCATGAAAAAAAAAAAGAAAAAAACAGAAATTTTATAAAAAAGAATTGTATTATGTGGCTTTTAATTTTGTTTTTTACAAAATATCTGGTTTTCAATTGATTAAAAAGAATAAAAAAATTGGCAGCTATGATTTTGCACATGCTTGTGTGATTCATTCGAATATCAAAATAATTAATTATACCCATCACTAGTATACATATATATTTCCTACTAGATATGGGAATACTTGGGAAAAAAACAGGAAATTTGAGGAAAAAAATTTCTTGCCCCCCCCCCCCCCCCCCCCCAAAGAGATTATTTTACAAATTGGAAAATTTGATTAATAAAATAATAACATTTAAAAGATAATAGCTACATTCGGATAGTTTTTGTTTATATTTTTTTCTTCATGTTCAGTGTCCCACATAAAAACGTTGATACCTATGGGCCAGTGTGCCTCAGAAGCGGGATACACTGGTCCACCTACTGGGGCACAGTGGTCCACTATTAAGTATTATTTTAAATACAATATAAATTTATTTTTTATTAATCTAATTCCTCTTTCTTTCCCCTTTACCTCAAAAATAACATAATAATGCAAATTTGCAAGTAACATTTTCAAACAAAACATATACAAAACAGAAAAGAAAAATTATTATTTTTTTTTAAATAATAACAGATTAAGATACAGGAACAATTGCAAATAAGGCGAAGTTATTAAGTACCGTAATTCCCGGCCTATAATCCACGGTGGCACATAATATGCATATGCACTTTCCCTTTTCACTGGAAAAAAGTTAGCAGACAATCTGCACCGTCCTATAATCCAGACTATTGGCGAACCGAATATAATTTTATTGAATCAAATATTGCATTCATCAATATTAAATTCATGGTCTGCTGCTCTGTTTCCCATCTCTTCTGCATTTTCTACAACTTTTGGTTTGAATTCGGCAGTATAACTCGTACGTTTTTTGCAAGGCATGTTTTCAAAGATGCACTAAAGAAATGGCGACAAAAAGCACTTACTGTTCAAAAATCCTGTTCTTTCTTTCTTGCATAAGCTTGGTTGTTACAGAACATGCGCTTAATGAGTACCAAGTGTACGTAAGCAGGCAGAAAGATTCAGCAATTGTATGGTGCTGCCATCTACTGGAAAAGTAACAAACCAAACTAATAACGGTACTAATATTAGTTATCCCGTCGACCAAAAATCTATCGCCAAACTATAAGATAAAATGCCAATAATGGCTGATCGTAAATATAACTCACATTCACTCGGCTTTAAGCAAGTTACTCGTGTTTACGTCATCAAGGGATTTTTATTTCGACATTTTCTGTGTATTTTTATTATATGCTATACTAATTTATTTGTTCTTTCGTTATTTAAAATAAAAATTACGTCAATTTGTAAAATTTGGTGAGTGGTTTGGCAATTTATATAATTTGGCAAAATTGGTTGACAGAATAACTAAGTAGTACCCTAATAACATGCTAAAAATTTTTGTTTTCTTTTTTCAAAAGCAGAAAAAAAAACCAATCAGATAATCTGCAGCAGCCGATTATCTGCACCGCAAAAATTTTCACTTTTTTGGCAGATTATCCGCAGATTATGGGCCGGAAATTACAGTAAAATAAAGTCATCATAAATTAAAATTTGCAAATGGAACTCCAAAATACTCATGATCCTGGAATTTTCAATACTTTTGTGTCTGATTGTGACATTACAAGAACACCACAAGTAGTGGATGGTATACGCCATATAACTTCTGAATTTTTTTAAGACTATAGGATGTATACCTTCTGTTTCTCAAATAAAGCTACTGCTTATACTCTAGGCATGAAGTTCATGACTTTAGCATATGCCCTCTGGTATTTTTTACGACTACAACACTGGAAAACACTGTCAGGGGTCTGTCCAGACTTTTCTCTCAGGATCCTGTTTTTGTGAAATTGTGAAGAGCTTTTTTACATTTGTGAAAAATCTAGTCCTAATTTTGTGAATTTGAAATGAACATTATGCTCAGGTTCTTTTTTATATATTTTTAAGAAGATATATGTATGTAAAATACATATATTTTCTTTACAGCGGTAGAATTGATAAAAAATAGTCACTGGTCCCAAGGACCAGTAAACATCAGAATTTACTGGTCCGCAGACATCGTCACTGGCCCGCTACATAAAATTCTATTAAGTACCTTTAACCCTTTGAGTAACCCCCCCCCCCCCCCTTCCTCCTCCTTCTAGAATATAAACCAAACTTCCTTTCAGTTACCCAAAATTTTCGACATAATAAAATGTAAAATTATAATTTGCTAAAAATTAAATTAACAGTACATAAACAAAAACTATATCATTATTATGTATTTTATTTCCAATTATTTATTTCAACTGACTAAGTTTTAATGCAACTATTTATTTATTTTAAATAAATTAAAATTCTGTGGTTTGTGTTTGGTTGCAGTTTTCTCAGGGATGGGAAAATTTACGTTTACCTGTCAGAGAGGGAAAAAAGTTACTGGTCCTGCGGACCACTAAATATTTTAAATTAGTGGTCCGATTGAATTTTTAGTGGTCTCGGACCAGCGGACCACCAAGGATTTCGAACGCTGCTTTATATATGTAAAAGTGACAGGCAAAGCCTGATTAAATGTAAAAGTGACAATTTAAAAAATTAATGTATTAATTAAGATGTAAAAGTAACAGGCAAAGCCTCCGGGGCCTCGGCCCATTAATTTCAGGGTCCCACAAATTATGTGGCTGCTTTTTTTTCTCTTAATCAAATACTTTTCAAATAATATTGTTTTATAAAATATGAATGTTTTCCACTGTTTGCATTTTATATTTTGATCCCTGATGTAAAAACAAAGTTTTACTGTAATAAAAAACCTCCATATTTAATTTTTCTGTAAAAGTCCTTTTCAATTTGAGAGTACCTATAATTTTCAAAACTTGCCACATCCAAAAAATCAAATTTAGGGAAAATGCCAAAAACTGCATACTGTGTCTATTGGTTTCAATATAAATGAGAATTTTACAGCGTCATAAAATGATTACTAGACTGTTAGGGAAAACACAATTTTTATGATTTTGGATGAGGCGAGTTTTGAAAAAGACGTCCCCATTTATTCTGCAACATAAACTGCCATAGCTGCCAACTTTTGCGCTTTTTTCTTACCACTAGAATTTAAAAGAACATTTTGACTTATTTAATTAAAGATTTCGCTGTGCTTTTTTCTTGCCACTAGAATTTAAAAGAACATTTTGACTTATTTAATTAAAGATTTCGCTGATTAAATAAGTCAAAATTTTCTTTTAAATTCTAGTGGTAAAAAAAAGCGTAAAAGTTGGCAGCTATGAACTGTGGATCATAGATGTTTGTGAATTATACAAATGCTTATTTGGGAAAAAAGACCGCAGGGGTGCAGAAAATGTTTCTACTTCCAACATTTCCCCCAATCCACATAAAAATTTCCGCAAAATTTTACGGTATGTTATAGGGAAAAGCTGTATTACCGTATGTATAAATTTATTTTTCCAATATTTCTCAACTTATGAGCGAGTATTATGGCAGGGGTGACTCGGAGTGAAAAAAAAATTTTGAAATTCACAGCAAATTTTCTGAAAGGTTACAGCACAGTGGGGAAGAGGGGGGAAATCTACTCCCAGCACTGTTGTTTTGTGGCCCTTTGACGAAATTCGCGTTTTTTCGCGATCTTCTGACGAAATTTGCATTTTTTAGCGATCTTTTGACTAGTTTTGCGGCTATTTTGCCTTCCTTTTGACGAAATTCGCGGTTATTTCGCCCTCTTTTGACGAAATTCACGATTCTTTGACGAAATTCGCGGTTGTTTTCCATCTTTTGATGGAGTTCGTGGTTCTTTTACGAACTTTTGACGAAACTTGCATTCATTTTGCGATCTTTTGACGAAATTTTCGGGGTTTTTTCCCGTTTGACGAAATTTGCAGTTATTTCACCAAGTTTTGACGAAAATTGCGGTTATTACAAAACCCGACCTCCACGGACATTTTCTCCCGACCTCCATGGACATTTTCCCTTCGAATGAGGACTTTTTTATTTTTGCCGTTTGGCAACAGAAACTTTTTGTTTTTAGAACGAAAGAAGAATGATTTTGAGATGTGGGTTTTTTCCCCCATCAAACCGAATTCGATATTAATTCATCTTATGTATATAATGTAAATATTCTTTTGCATAAGTTAGCCATATAAATAATCTAAAATGACAAGAGATGTTTCTTCATTTCCGACTATTTGATGTGAATTATTTTTAATTGCCGAATCTATCCTGGGATGAATAAGTTCTGATTCTAAAGAAGGCGGCCTACCTTGGATCGGTAAGTATTTTTTACTTACCTTTATAGATTTGAATCACATATTTTATTGTGTATCTGATATTTTCTGGCGCCCGTAACAGCGACTGCCTAAAGTATTTGAGTCAGAATAAGAATTTCATTGAATTAGAATCTTTATTGAAGTGCTTTGTTATATACGATAATTGCAACCATTTTTGTTTTTGATAAATTTTATTAGTTATAATATTGATTTAGGAGAATGGATGCAGTTAATAAAACAAAAGGCACTACTGTTAGGTCTCAAACTACGAAATTAATTAATAGAATAGAATAGAAGCGGCAATTTCAGAAAATAGTGCCGATGAAGATACATTAGAACAGTTTCTCGCTGAGTTAGATTTGAAAGAAAAAGAGCTTAATTATCTAGATATTGAAATTCAAAAATCTAGTAAATTAGATGAATTAGAAGCTGAAGTTTTGAAATGTGATGAGTATAATTCGAATTTGGTAATTTGGAAAACGAAAGTAAAAAGGGCTAAACTGAAATTAGAAACTAAATCTAATTCGAATGTTTCTACTACAACAATAAACAAATCCGACGAAAGAGTTGTAATTCGGGGGTTGGAATCCATTCGCATAAATTTACCCTAGCTAATAATTGAAAAATTTGACGGCGATCCTTCGGATTGGCAAAGATTTTGGGACCAATTCGAATCTACAATTCATAAAAATGCAGAATTGTCTGAAGTAGAAAAATTCAATTATTTAAAGTCATATCTGACTTCAAATGCTGCTAACTGTATAAAAGGTTATAGTTTAACTAATAGTAACTATTTATCTGCAATAGAAACTCTAAAAGAACGTTTCGGTAAGAAACAATTGGTAATTAGCTCACACCTTCATAAACTTTTATCACTTAATTCAGTAAAGAAATCCAGTGACGTTTATGCACTCCGCAAATTGCTGGACACTTGCCAGACCGAAATCAGAAATCTGAAATCTCTCGGATTAGAGATTGAAAATTATTCAGTGTTACTCTCTCCCATTCTAATTAAATTATTACCTTCTGACATAGTGTTACAAATAACAAAAAAATGTGGTAACGATGAGGAATTAAAAGTTACGGAAATAATTGATTATTTGAAAATGGAAGTTATTTCCGAGAAAGAACTGCTTTTTTAATCTCTAATCAAGAGTCTTCGAACGCAGACATTACGTCTGAGAGGCCAGTGTGCGACAAGCAGTCGCCGAAAATGATTCCTTCAGCATCTGGCTTAATAAATGAAATGGTATCATTTTCTAAACAAAGTAAATGCCCGGAATCTAAAGAAAAACATTTTTTGATCGAATGTGAGTTATTTAAAAATAAATCATTACAGGATAAAAAGGAAACTTTAAAGCAGTACGATTACTGTTTTGTTTGTCTAAAAAATGCAGGGCACATAGCAAAATATTGTAAAAAATTTGTTAAATGCAGCAATTGTTTGAAAAGGCATAAAATTTTATGTCCCGAAAAAGAAAATGCCAGATCACAAGAAAATAATGAAAGCACAACATTATCAAATAAAACTTGTAATCGCGCAGTATTAATGCAGACTTTAACTGTTCGTTTAGAATCAAAGGATCAAAATAAACACTTGTTAGTACGCTGTTTGACAGACACAGGTAGTCAACGTTCTTATCTGAGTAAAGATATTATTAATCGAATGGGATACGAAGCAATAGGAGAAGAAAAAATGATTCACGGTCTTTTTGGTGGTATTCAAGAAACACACTTTCATAAGCGATATAAAATATATTTAAGTAATTTAGAAGATACTTTTAAATGTAATTTTAATATCTATGATCAAGACAAAATATGTACTGAGGTTCCAAAAATAAAAAATGGGCCTTTGATAAAAGAAGCTAAAAAATATGGGATAAAATTCACAGATTACAATGCATATACAGGGAAGCAAAATATTACAAATGCACAAGAAATAAGTTTACTTATCGGAGCAGATATTTATGGAAAGTTATTAACGGGGAAAATTAAATCCTTGGATAGTAATTTAACTGCTATACAGACCAAATTGGGGTGGACATTGATAGATAAAACTAATGAAAAAGATACAAACGATTCCACAAAAGTTGTTTTATCCTTACATGTAAATGAAGCAAAACTCACAGATTTATGGCGATTAGACACTTTAGGAATTCTTGATCCAGGTGACAAAGGGTCTAGTTTAGAACTCGAACAAGCCGTAAAAGAACATTTCAATAAAAATATTCATATAAACAATGAAGGACGTTATCAGGTTAGTCTTCCATGGATTGTTGGTCACCCCCCTCTCCCCAGTGCTCGGAAAATTGCAGAACGTAGATTAAAAAAGTCCTTCTGGCCAGTGCCGGGAGGAAGAGGTAGCTTTCAAATTCCTTATTTTAAAAAAGCCAACTTATATTATTCAGACACACGAAGCTCAGTTTAATGGAAACCGAATATAGGAGTTTCAATACTAATTTTTATCAATACTAAATCATTATGAATGAGAATTTCGCGAAATTAGTCAGCTTTATCCAAGCTGCTTTTATTTAAAGTAACTTATATTTGGCTGGGATGTTGATGTATACTATCCACATGCCTTCTTACATGGAAATAGGCGAATACGTGAGTTATCGCGTGACAAATACAAGATCGTTTCAAAATGTTAGCCATACTAGAAATTCAAAGTGCTATAATTGAACCATTTTTTAAGATATAAACAAAAGAACAAATTTTCAGAAACAAAATCTGCTCCGGAATCTTTGTATCAAGGCCAAACACATAAAAAAATCTTTTTCATTTTCCAATTTTTTAATACCTCATTTTAAATTTTAAATTTAAATTTTTTTAAATGGCAACCCTTTTGAAACAAGACGGCAAATGAAGCTGGCCAACGAACTCGGTCGAGACATTGGTATGTACTATGTACAGACCAAGTAACATCCAAATCGGTTCATAAATACGCTTGTTATCGCGTGACAAAAATCAGGTCGTTTTAAAATGTCAGCCACAATAGAAATTCAAAATGCTATAACTCAGCCATTTTTTTAGATATAGACGAAACAAAAACTGTTCCGGAATCATTGTATTAAGATCAAACACATACAAAAAAATCTTTTTCATTTTCCAATTTTTTGGTATCTCATTTTAAATTTTAAATTTTTTAAATTTTTTTAAATGGCCGCCATTTTGAAACAAGATGGCGGATGAAGCTGGCCAACGAACTCGGTCGAGATATTTGTATGTACTATGTACACACCAAGGTACATCCAAATCGGTTCATAAATACGCCTGTTATCACGTGACAAATATCAGGACGTTTCAAAATGTCAGCCACGCTAGAAATTTAAAATGCTATAACTCAGCCATTTTTTAAGATATAGACGAAACAAAAACTGCTCCCGAATCTTTGTATCAAGTTCAAATACATAAGAAAGAAATATTTTTTCAATTTTCAATTTTTTGGTACCACATTTCAAATTTAAAATTTTTAAAAAAAATTTAAAAGGCCGCCATTTTGAAACAAAATGGCGGATGAAGCTGGCCAACGAACTCGGTCGAGACATTGGTATGTACCCTCTACATGCCGAATTACATCCAAATTGGTTCATAAATTCTAGAGTTACAGTATAACAAAGGTCAGATCCATATATATATATATATGGATATATATATATATATATATATATATATATATCAACTTTTGAACGGAGGGTGGTTTCGGGGTCTGGGGGTCATGATCGATGAAAATATACCAAAATTTTTTTAAATCGCTTTCCTCCGAACGGCTGCAATAGGTAGCTTTTTGTAATGAAAGCTACCTAAAACTGCGTAGATTCATTAAAGAAATCCGGCAATTTAGCTGCCTATGAAGCGGTATTTAATGAGTGGCTTCAAGAGGGCATTATTGAGGAAGTCGAATCAACTCCAGGAACGGAAGCTGAATTTTTTCTGCCACACAGAGCAGTAATAAAAGAAAATTCCTCTACCCGAATACGCCCTGTTTTTGAATGGTCCGCTAGGGAAAAAGGCTCACCCTCTATTAACGATTGTTTGTTGAAAGGCCTCAATTTAGTAGAACTTATCCCTTCATTGATAAATCAGTTCCGGTTGAAGAAAATTGGTGTAATATCAGACATAAGAAAAGCATTTTTACAGATTTGCTTAAATGAAAATGACAGAGCATTTTTAAGGTTTTTATGGTGAAAGGAGGGAAATTCTGAAGAAACGAAAATTTTCCAACATCGAAGAGTTGTTTTCGGGCTTACATGCAGTCCCTATTCATTGGGAGCAACTTTGCAACACCACTTAAAAAAGTCACCTCCCTCTATGTAGGAAACAGCTTCTAAACTTTACGAATCCTTTTATATTGACAATTGTGTCACTAGTGTTGACAATGAAGAGCAACTCAATAATTTTATAACAGAGTCAAAATACATTCTCAGCCAAGCTAAATTTGACCTCAGAGGTTGAGAACACAGTTACTCTAACTCCTCAATGAAACCAGATTTTTCCTTAGAAAACAAAATTGTCCCAGTTTTAGGCCTACGATGGCTGTTGCCCTCAGATGTTCTTTCCATAGATGTAAGGGAAATTAATAAAGATGATGAACCCATCACTAAAAGGAAAATATTGTCGGAAGTTCATAAAATTTGACCCCATCGGTTATACCTGTCCAGTAACTGTTTTCCCCAAAATACTGCTACAAGATTTGTGGAAAAAGAAAATAACTTGGGATTCTGAATTACCAATCCCGATTGCCCAAAAATTTCAGAAATGGAAAAATCAATTGAACTCACTTAAAGATATTGGTATACCTAGATGTTTAATAAGCGACCCAGATAACATCGGTAATTTAAGTTTGCATGTATTCTGTGACGCGAGCAAGGTAGCTTATGCTACATGCATATATTTACGAAATGAGAATGAAAAATCAACATCATGTCAACTGATCGAAGCACGATGCAGAGTAGCCCCGCTAAAATGTGTTACCATCCCCAGACTTGAACTCCTCGCATGTACAATTGGCGCACGATTATCTAAAGGGGTTAAGTCCGACTTAAAATTAGAAAATCTTCCAACTTTTTTCTGGACAGATTCTAGTAATGCGCTGTACTGGATAAAAAGAAGTGAAAACTGGGCTCCATTCATATACAATCGTGTTAAAGAAATTCGATTACTTAGTAATCCAGAAAATTGGCACTACGTGCCCGGAACTCTTAATCCAGCCGATCTACCTTCCCGGGATGTTCCGCGGAATCCCTTAAACAATCCCTCTGGTGGGAGGGACCTGATTGGTTGAAAAAACCAAGAATTTTGGCCAAAAAGTAGTTTGAATCCAGATTTTGAGCAAGGTAGCTTATGCTGCTACATGGATATATTTACGAAATGAGAATGAAAAATCAACATCATGTCAACTGATCGAAGCACGATGCAGAGTAGCCCCGCTAAAATGTGTTACCATCCCCAGACTTGAACTCCTCGCATGTACAATTGGCGCACGATTATCTAAAGGGGTTAAGTCCGACTTAAAATTAGAAAATCTTCCAACTTTTTTCTGGACAGATTCTAGTAATGCGCTGTACTGGATAAAAAGAAGTGAAAACTGGGCTCCATTCATATACAATCGTGTTAAAGAAATTCGATTACTTAGTAATCCAGAAAATTGGCACTACGTGCCCGGAACTCTTAATCCAGCCGATCTACCTTCCCGGGATGTTCCGCGGAATCCCTTAAACAATCCCTCTGGTGGGAGGGACCTGATTGGTTGAAAAAACCAAGAATTTTGGCCAAAAAGTAGTTTGAATCCAGATTTTGAAATAATTAACTCTGAAAAAAGAAAGACAGTTGTCAGTGCAGTAAATATCTCTCAAACTCCAATTGAGTTATATGAAAATGCATCTTCATATTTGAAAATGATAAAAGTTACTGCCTGGATGTATAGATTTTTTGGAAATATCCGAAAGACCCCGAATGAGCGAAACTTAGAGAAAATTTTAACATCTGAGGAAATAAATCACACAGACCACGTCGTATTGAAATATGCTCAGAGGTATTTATTAAGTGAATCTAAACCATGTTACACCTCTTTACAGACTTTTACTGATGAGCAAGGTCTAATTCGAGTAAAAACACGAATTTCTAGGCGAAAAGATTTCCATTCTTTCCGGTATCCGATAGTTCTGCCTTTCTATCATAATATTACCTATTCGCTCATAAGAAGAAAACATATTGAACTTTTTCATGCAAGAATACAAATTGTGATGTCAGTTTTGCGCGAACAATTTTGGGTATTAAGATGCAGGCGTACAGTTCGAAAAATTATAAAAAGTTGCATGACATGCAGACGATTCACTGCCTCACCCGCTGAGACACCCACTGCCCCTCTCCCTGAAGAACGAGTCAAAGATGCTTCAATTTTTGAAAGTGTTGGTCTAGATTTATGCGGACCGTTATTTTTAAGAAATGGCTCGAAAGTTTGGATAGTTCTTTTTACGTGCGCCATATTTTGCGCAATTCATCTTGAATTGGTATCTTTACTTTCAACGGAAAATCTTCTATTAGCTATGAGAAGATTTATCTCAAGAAGAGGGAGACCCTCTATTATTATTTCTGATAACGGAAGAAATCTAGTGAAAGCATCATCAGAATTGAAGTCTATAAATTTTGAAAGCTTGCAAAATTTTGCTATTGAACGAAAAATACAGTGGAAATTTAATCCACCTTCAGCTCCCTGGTGGGGAGGTTTTTTTGAGCGCATGATAGGAATGTTGAAAGGTATTTTACGAAGAGTGCTGGGAAAGGCCAGCCTAAATTATGAAGAATTATACACCATGTTATGTGACGCGGAAAGTGTAATCAATTCTAGAACACTGACGTATATCGCAGATGATGATGATCTTGACCCTCTTACCCCCGCGATGTTCTTGTAAGATATCAAAGATTCGAGAGTTCCTGAATTTGACATAATTGATTCAACAAAAATGTAAAGAAGATTTGCTTATCAGCAAAAAATCCGAGAAGATCTTAGAAGACGCTTTAGAATAGAATACCTGGGGCAACTTTGAGAAAATGTGGGAAGAAATAAGGAAACTGAGTTAAAAAAAGACGATATTGTCTTAATTGGGGATGATAATTCAAAACGTATTAATTGGACTTTGGGAAAAATTGAAGAATTATATCCCAGCAAAGACGGAAAATTCCGGGTAGCCAGAGTTAAAACCAAAGCAGGTTCTTTTTTGAGACCCCTTAAAAGACTATATCTTCTTGAAATCAATAATGAACTAATGCCTCCTTTTTTAGTAGACAGAATTCCTGTTCCCATAGACGACGACTCTGTTCCTGCTCCTGAACCCAAGTCATCAGATCCTGTCTCTGTAGCTGAACCTTTGGATAGCATTCCTGCTCCTGTGCCAGTGTCTTCAGATTCCCCTTCTGTAGCTGATCCTCTGGATATCACCTCTGCTCCTGCTCCTGTGCACCAGTCTTCCATACCTGAGGATGACAATCAGCGATCTCGAGCTGGTAGAAAACTGAAACAGCCACAACGACTAAATTTATGAAGTTTTGAGCTTCACTATAATGAACCTCAAAGGTGGGAGGATATTACAAAACCCGACCTCCATGGACATTTTCCCTTCGAATGAGGACTTTTTTATTTTTGCCGTTTGGCAACAGAAACTTTTTGTTTTTAGAACGAAAGAAGAACGATTTTGAGATGTGGGTTTTTTCCCCATCAAACCGAATTCGATATTAATTCATCTTATGTATATAATGTAAATATTCTTTTGCATAAGTTAGCCATATAAATAATCTAAAATGACAAGAGATGTTTCTTCATTTCCGACTATTTGATGTGAATTATTTTTAATTGCCGAATTTATCCTGGGATGAATAAGTTCTGATTCTAAAGAAGGCGGCCTACCTTGGATCGGTAAGTATTTTTTACTTACCTTTATAGATTTGAATCACATGTTTTATTGTGTATCTGATATCGGTTATTTCGCCCCTTTTGACGAAATTCGTGGTTGTTTCGCGATATTTTGCCAAAATTTGTGGTTCTTTAGCGATCTTTTGACGAAATTTGCGGTTTTTCCGCGATCTTTTGACCAAATGTGCGTTTATTTCGCGAACCTTTGATAAAATTTGCGTTCATTTTGCGATCTTTTGACAAAATTTGTGGTTCTTTCGCGATCTTTTAACGAAACTTGTGGTTCTTTCGATATCTTTTAACGAAACTTGCGGTTCTTTCGCGATCTTTTGAAGAAATTTGCGGTTATTTCGCGATCCTTTGGCTAGTTTTTCGGTTATTTTGCCTTCCTTTTGATGAAATTTGCGATTATTCCACCCTCTTTTAACGAAATTCAAAATTCTTTGACAAAAATCTAGGTTATTTCGCCCCTTTTGACGGAATTCGTGGTTGTTTCGCGATCTTTTGCCGAAATTTGTGGTTCTTTTGCAATCTTTTGAAGAAATTTGCGGTTCTTTTTCGATCTTTTGACGATATTTGCAGTTTTTTCGCGATCTTTTGAAGATATTTACGTTTTTTCCGCGATCTTTTGACGAAATGTGCGTTTATTTCGCGAGCTTTTGACAAAATTTGCGTTCATTTCGCGATCTTTCGACGAAATCTGTGGTTATTTTGCCATCCTTTGACGAAATTCGCGGCTGTTTCGTGATCTTTTGACGAAATGTGCGTTTATTTAGCGATCGTTTGAAAAACATTATGCTCTTTTGACGAAACTTACGGTTTTTTCGCGATCTTTTGACAAAATTTGCGTTCATTTCGTGATCTTTTGACATAACTTGCGGTTCTTTTGCTATCTTTTGACGAAAAGTGCGTTTATTTCGCGATCTTAAGACAAAATTTGTGTTCATTTCGCGGTCTTTTGACGTAATAGTCAAAGAGCAGACACCACAAAAACCTATGTTATCAAACACAAGAAAAAAAAAACCCTTTATTTTATGGGAGTGTAGAAGTAGGGGAATCTAATGATCCATGTCTACCGGAAGTGAAGTGGTGCATAAGCCAAAAGTTAATACCACCAGTGGTTGACTGGTAAACTTATCATTGTCTTTGTCCTACAGCTATCTTGCATGTTTTCATACCTTTGTTTGTAGGACAAAACACAATGATAAACCTACGAGTAAACTACTGGTGGTATTAATTTTTGGCTTAAGCACCACTTCACTTCCGGCAGACAAGGATCATTAGATTCCCCTACTTCCACTCTTCCATAAAATAAAAGTTTTTTTCTTGTGCTTGATAACATAGGTAGGTTTTTGTGCTGTGAGCTCTTGGACTATATAACTTGCGGTTCTTTCGCGTTTCTTTGACGAAATTCGCGGTTGTTTCGTGATCTTTTGACGAAACTTACGGTTTTTTTGCGATCTTTTGACGAAACGTGTGTTTATTTCGCGATCTTTTGACAAAATTTGCGTTCATTTCGCGATCTTTTGACGACACTTAGGGTTTTTCGCGATCTTTTGATGAAACGTGCATTTATTTCGCGATCTTTTGACAAAATTTGCATTCATTTCGCACTCTTTTGACGACACTTAGGGTTTTTTGCGATCTTTTTGTTGACCAATTAAAACATTGGCCAAACAGAGTTGCTGTGGTTAGTGTGGAAGACTTAAGACACCAGTTCTAAAACAAATTCATTTTATTTGAAGCAAGATGATATGATTATTTACAATATAACAGCTTTACTTCGCCGTCAAATCATAATCATAATATAAAAATAAACTAATATCTAATGATTCTACATTATGACAAGTTATACAAACGTACAATAATTCACGAAGCTACTAATCCAAAATCAGTCCAGACCTTTATACACCCGGCGGTAACAGCAATTGTTTTGCATAAAAACTGTTGCCAATCGATAGATACAAACTTACTCAGAATACATCCGAAACTCCGATCATATGAACGCAACTTAAACGCCATTGGCTGCAAACTATGACGTCACAAGTCAGCCGTTCATGGCGAAAGATGAGATACCGAAAACACTGTTACTGACAGTTACTCAATAACGGCACTTGCCTCAAAAGCTAATACGCATGAATGAAAATGCCGGTCGTTTCGGATGTAAACAAGAACAAGAGAGGGTGAAAAATTAACGTGCATCAATAGGAAGTAAATACTTTAAAGCTTTATCATTCAAGTTAAACTTTACTGAATGTTTAAATAAACAATTGATGCATAACAATCGGCCTCCTTTTTCACCATCTCTTGAGCTTTACAAAAATATGGAAAAGGTACAAAAAATTACAAATACATGAAAAATTCAAAAATGTAAAACTTCAAAAAGTTCAACAACAAAAAGGTTACACTTTAAATTCAAAAACAACAATCTCATCAATGTCAGGTCATATAAGACTTTATTGGCAAGGCATTGACCAGAATGAAGAACATTGTAATGAAAAACTATAACCCCCCAATAAAACTTTAAATATCAAAAATACTTTTACAAAATTTCAATAACTGCTCTTTAATCTGTGGCTTTGTGAAGCTGTCTGCAAGATTAAATTTACTAGCAATATATCTAAGTTTAAATACTTTATCAAAAACTAGATTTCTAAGAAAAAGATACTTTATATGAATATGTTTGGTTTTCTGATTTTCAAAAGGAGAATTAGAAAAGGCTATTGCAGCTTGGTTATCACAGAACAGAGTACAATCCCTCAAGTTCAAGTTAAGCACCTCATTTAGCAAAACATTTTTGACCCAAATTAATTCTTTTGCAGCTTCAGTTAAACTGACATATTCGGCTTCCATGGTAGAAAGACTTATACATTTTTGTTTAAAAGTCTTCCATGATATGGGCGTTTCATCCAGAAACAAAATATACCCACCCATAGAAACACGATCGTCTCTGTTTGCTGCAAAATCTGAATCTGAATAACATGAAAGATTTAATTGACTGACTCTGGATAACTCAAGTTTATATTCTTTAGTATATTTTAAATAACCTAACAATTTTAGTAAACTATTCCAGTGAGTAATTCCAGGATTTGATTGAAATTGGGATAATAAATTAACTGCATACATTATATCAGGTCTAGTTCTCCCAGCTATAAAAGACAAACATCCTATAAGATTTCTGTATGGAAACCTAGACATAATTTTTATTTCTTCCTTAGTGGAAGGTGAATCTTGCTTTGACAAAACCAAGCCCTTGGGAATAGGTACAGAGCTTACAGGAAATTTAAATTCTGCAAACATTTCACAAACTTTCTCAATATACGAGGTTTGATGAATGTACAGGTGATTTCCTATCTCTTCAAACTCTATGCCCAATAGCTTTCTGGTTGTCCCCATAATCTTTAAATTAAAATGTTTTTGCAGCAAATTTAACCCATAATCCAAATCATCTTGAGTTTTACCAAAAAGAACCATATCGTCAACATAAAGTAAAAGAATCAATCTGGACTGAAACATGTATACACAATTACACCAATCGAGTTTATGAAAATCTAATTTGGATAAAACATCATCCACTTCAAAGAACCACTGTCTGCCAGATTGATGCAGACCATAAATGGCCTTATTCAACTTACAAACTTTATTTATTTCTTTAATAAAACCCTCAGGTTGGTGCATGTATACAGTCTCATCCAGATTAGCATAAAGATAAGCGTTGTTGACATCTACCTGGACATTAACCCATTTTAACAGACATGAAAATATGGCAAAGAATAATCTAACTAGTGAAAAACTTATGACTGGACTGAAAACTTCCTCATAATTTTCTCCTTTAACTTGGTTGAAACCTTTTGCTACCAATCTAGCCTTATACCTAACTATTTCATTTTTCTCGTTCCTTTTTAAGGTATACACCCAACGGTTACCAAGAATCTTAGCATCTTTTGGTGGTATCACAAGATCCCATACATTACGCTCATGCATAACATTTAACTCTTGGTTCATCGCGTCCCTCCAATTTGATGCTTCAGGTGTTTTAATGGCTTGATTGTAGGTTTGAGGAATTTTAATTTCAGTTAAGTTGGCCTCACCTATATTTAAAAGATTAGTTACTTTACCAGATTCTTTATTTTTACTGCTAAAATCAAACAAGTTTTTATCACATTCTATTTTATTTGTTTTACAATAATCTATTAATTCATTAAAAGATCTAATTCTAGTATTTGTTCCTTCTATGCCATAATAAATGTCTGTTTTATCCCTTCCTGTTTTACGTGTTACTGCCTTACGGGTCCATGGAATAGATCTACAAGGTTTTAAACTAAACTGCTCCGAACTCTGGTCTTGATCTGACACACTAACTCTTTCAATGTCATTCCCCAATTGAGGTGTATTCTCAGGTTCATCAAAAATATCTCCATCTTCTGGAAAGTCAAAAAGTGAAAAATTAAATTTTTGTTCTTTTAGTTTTGAAACGATATCTAACCCCCTTTTAGTTTCATCAAACTTAACGTTAATAGTTTCAACAACTTTATTTTCCTCTATTAACCAAATTCGGTAGCCTTTTGTTGTATGAGCATACCCACACATGATCCCTAGTTTAGCTCGCATATCAAGCTTCCTTCTGACCTGCCTGGGCACTCCAACATATGCTACACAACCGAACTTTTTAAAGTGAGAAACCGAGGGTTTTCTGCCTGAATACATCTCAAAAGGGGTCTGTTTATTTTGTTTGTGACAAACCCTATTCCAGGTATATGAAAAACACATTAAGGCTTCAGCCCAAAATTTTTGACACAAGCCACTAGCATTGAGGAGAGTTTTTATACCATCAAGAGCAGTTAAATTGAAACGCTCCGCAATGCCATTCATTTCTGGGCTATACGGATTCGTTTTCTCGTGACCAATTCCCTGCTTTTCTAAAAAATTCTCAAAATCTTTGTTACAAAACTCCATGCCACCATCAGTCCTAATAGAAATTATTTTCTTATTTAAGTACCTTTCGGCCCTACTCTGGAATTTCAAAAACGTCTGAAATACATCAGACTTATTCCTGATGGTGTACACAGTAACAAAACGAGAAAAATCATCAATGATGGTAAAAAAATATCTACTCCCCCCATGCGATGCCACTTGTAAGGGCCCGCACAAATCCATGTGTAAGAGCTCCAGAGCAGTTTTAGACCTTACTTTATTTATTGCCCTAAATGATGTTCTTTTAGATTTTGCAAGTTTACAGGAGATGCAATCCTCGGCCAACTTTGACAGCTTTGGAAGTCCTTTAACACTTTCATTTTTACATGTGTTAATTAAGTATTCATTATTTACATGGCAAAATCTTTCGTGCCATAATTCATTCAAATTAATTTTTTCAGAATGATTAGCTGAAATGTCAGCCGAGTTGCTTTCTCCTTTACACATGGAATTATAATGAGAAGGTTTTAAAAAATACAAATCATTTTTTCTAACTGCATAAAATAACCAATTCCATTCTTTGTCATATACTACAAGTTTACTTTTACTACCTACAAAATTTGCTCCTAACTTTTCAAGCTTACTGCCAGACAAGAGATTCCTTCGTAAATTTGGATTATATAAAACATTTTTTAAAATAATCTGATTAAAACTGCCATCTTTACATTTTACAAAAAAATTTACAGTACCCTTTCCCTGAACAGGACTTTCTTTTTCTCCAACAGCAAGTGACATCTGCATATTTGAAACAGGTTCAAAATCCAAAAACAAATTTTTGTTATTGCAAAAATGAGCCGTAGCAGCTGTGTCAAAGACCCAGCTACCACTTTGGCCAAAGTCAGATGAATTAGCTTCATATGGAGAAATTTCAATTAAACTAGCCTCTTGTTCAGAGAAAGTACATTTTACATTATTACATTTTACTTTATCACAATTTACTTTACTACACTTTACATTACTACATTTTACTTTATCACAATTTACTTTACTACATTTTACATTCCTACATTTTAATTCAATATTACTAGTTTCTGAAAATTTATTTTTAAATTGAGAATTTCTAGAATGAGAGCCTTTAGGTTGATAATTTTTAGATTGAGAGCCTTTAGGTTGATAATTTTTAGATTGACCTTTAAGTTTACAATTAGCAATTAAGTGACCATAAGATTTACAACAATAACAAGGACCTATTAATTTACTTTGCTTAACATTCTTATTTTTAGAAAATTTACTTTGATTTACATAATTGTCAGATTTATAAGAAGATTTACCTGTTTTACATTCAGCTATTTCACCAGAAAAAGCAACATTATCTGCAAGGTCTCTCTTTGCTAATTTCAGGCGGTTCTCCTCTAGCAGTAATTCAGATTCAATCTTGTCTGGAACAAATTCGGTATCTGGCCAACGATAAATCGCTTGTACTGTTGATTGGAACTCCTCTGGTAAACTCCGGATCATCTGATAACCCAAATACAGAGGCTGTAAAGTATGTCCAACTTCCCGAAGGCGTTCGGCAGCTTGCTTCACTCGACAGAGGAAAAGGCCAAGATTCTCACTGGGATTATATCGGACACTAAAAAACTCATCCAGCAGATGTATCACTCGGGCTCTTGTAGTTGGTTCAAAATGATCTTTTAAAATTTTCCAGGCAGCAGCTCCACTAGTTGTACCAGCGATTAAAGGCTTAAACTCAGGCGATAAGGTCTGATAGATTATTGTATATGACCTAGCTTTTCTTAAATTCATCTCGCTTCTTTCCCTCCAAGTCAACTGGTCTGTTACAGGAACTGTTTTATCATCTTTCCCTGCTTTCGGTTCCGACGATTCCCCCGTTTCTTTCACCTCATTCTCTGGATCAGGATTCTCAATGTAGTTCCATGCTCCAAAATGCATTAACAGGACTTTCACTACTATCTTCCATGTTTCCCAATTCGTGGAGGTCAAAAGAGCAATGTTAGATAATTCCATCTTTAACACGGCCTCCGTCGAAGCAATTGTAAACACACTTCAACAATGTTGGTAAGGTTCACAAAAAAACATCCGAAGAATTGACGAAAACATTACGAAAGTCCATGGGAGACGTCAAAAAAAAAAACATAACAAACGTCGCCGAAAAACGTCATTCAGAAACATCTGAACTCCAGCAAAGAGGTACATCTTTTAAGAAACAGGAAAAGTTCATCAGCGCTTAGCAAAAAAAAACATTATCTTCACTTCCACAGGGCCACTGGGCCCATAACCTGTTGACCAATTAAAACATTGGCCAAACAGAGTTGCTGTGGTTAGTGTGGAAGACTTAAGACACCAGTTCTAAAACAAATTCATTTTATTTGAAGCAAGATGATATGATTATTTACAATATAACAGCTTTACTTCGCCGTCAAATCATAATCATAATATAAAAATAAACTAATATCTAATGATTCTACATTATGACAAGTTATACAAACGTACAATTCACGAAGCTACTAATCCAAAATCAGTGCAGACCTTTATACACCCGGTAACAGCAATTGTTTTGCATAAAAACTGTTGCCAATCGATAGATACAAACTTACTCAGAATACATCCGAAACTCCGATCATATGAACGCAACTTAAACGCCATTGGCTGCAAACTATGACGTCACAAGTCAGCCGTTCACGGCGAAAGATGAGATACCGAAAACACTGTTACTGACAGTTACTCAATAACGGCACTTGCCTCAAAAGCTAATACGCATGAATGAAAATGCCGGTCATTTCGGATGTAAACAAGAACAAGAGAGGGTGAAAAATTAACGTGCATCAATAGGAAGTAAATACTTTAAAGCTTTATCATTCAAGTTAAACTTTACTGAATGTTTAAATAAACAATTGATGCATAACACTTTTGACTGAATGTGCGTTCATTTCGCGGTCTTTTGACGTAATTTGCGGTTCTTTCGCGATCTTTTGACGAAATTTGCAGTTCTTTCACGATCTTTTGACGAAACTTGCGGCTTTTTCGCAATCTTTTGACGAAATGTGCATTTATTTCGTGATCTTTTGACAAAATTTGCGTTCATTTCGCGATCTTTTGACGACACTTAGAGTTTTTCGCGATCTTTTGACGAAACGTGCGTTTATTTCGCGATCTTTTGACAAAATTTGCGTTCATTTCGCACTTTTTTGACGACACTTAGGGTTTTTTGCGATCTTTTGACTGAATGTGCGTTCATTTCGCGGTCTTTTGACGTAATTTGCGGTTCTTTCGCGATCTTTTGACGAAATTTGCAGTTCTTTCACGATCTTTTGACGAAAATTGCGGCTTTTTCGCAATCTTTTGACGAAATGTGCGTTTATTTCGTGATCTTTTGACAAAATTTCGTTCATTTCGTGGTCTTTTGACGTAACTTGCTGTTCTTTCGCGATCTTTTGACGAAATTTGCGGTTCTTTCGTGATCTTTTGACGAAACTTGTGGCTTTTTCGCAATCTTTTGATGAAATGTGCGTTTATTTCGTGATCTTTTGACAAAATTTCGTTCATTTCGCAGTCTTTTGACGTAACTTGCGGTTCTTTCGCGATCTTTTGACAAAATTTGCGGTTCTTTCGTGATCTTTTGACGAAACTTGTGGCGTTTTCTCAATCTTTTGATGAAATGTGCGTTTATTTCGCGATCTTTTGACAAATTTTCAAACATCTCGCTGTCTTTTGACGTAACTTGCCGTTCTGTCGCGATCTTTTGACGAAACTTGCGGTTCTTTCGCGATCTTTTGGTGAAATTTATGGTTATTTTGCGAGCTTGTGACGAAATTCACGTTTTCTCCATAATTCTTGGACAAAATTCGCGGTATTTTTATGTCCGAATTTTCAAATTGATGACCGATTGTTTTTTAATGTTCAGATCCGAATACCTTAAATTTTCGGAAAATTCAGAACAGAATCTCCTTCTATATACTTTACACATTATTCTGCGATCGATTTTGTGAAAGTCGCCATACGGATCTTTTTATTTGTAGCGAAATTTTTCTATCTGATGGAATTCGTTGTTAAAATCGAAATCAGTTGTATGTGTTTCGCCAAAATTTCCCCAGGTTCTTAAAATTTCCACCGTTCCTACATCGCTGGATCGGACATATTCTGCATCCCTGCTGTTCTACTCCCTTTGATTTGGCAAGGACGTTTTTAAATGCATCCTAGATCAGTGTCTGGAATGGGCAATCATTTTCAGAGATTGTAAACATTATTCTTAAAATCTTAGCAAGAAACAAATTATTTACTGGGCAATGTTCAGGAACTTGCATTTGTACATAATTAATTCCCATGAAAATCCCCAAGATTGGTTAATTTTCTTAAATAATACTTAGCAAACAGCAAATAAATAATGTATAAACATTCTCTTTTATTTAAATATGATTCTGTTTCAAATATTCCGAATATCTTTATTGTTAAACGCAGAAGTTGTACAGTAGACTCCCTCAAATCCGCACAGCTTGGGACCAGAGGTTGTGCGGATTTTAGAATTTTGCGGATTTCTGGTCATTGATTTGTCTACATTTTTTAAACATTAATTTGATTAATAGTTAAGCAAGGGAAATTATAATGAATGCTTACAAGAAAGTGAAACATTAAAATAAGTAAAATATCAAAATAATTTATTAGTTTAAATGTAAGTAATTATTAAAATAATTATGTAAAGTAAAAATTTAGAAAAATATTAAATTATTACCGATGAAATCGATTCCAAAAGTCCTATGTTGCCATCTAGTGGTAAAGCGATCATGAGATCGATGTGTTATTATGCTATTATCAGTATATATAGCTTATTGCGCTCTCTGTAACTTTTTCATTGTTATTTAGAGTCTTGAATGCTTTTCTTATACTGCTTTGTATGTTTAGAAATAAATTTGTCTATAATTTTTAAAAAAAATTCCGCGAACAATAATTTTAAAATAGCATTCCGGTTCGTGGACTTTTCCATTTCTAATCCTGGAATTTTTGATATAGATATGCTAATTTATATCAAAATCAAAAGTAATGTAAATTTATTTAGTAATAAATAAGCTGTAATAACCAAAAGAGAATGATTAACAAAAAATTTAGTAAAAAAACATTGCGGTAGTTGCTGATTTCGGCACCATCTTGAATTTTGTTCCTGCAACTTAACTGTAAATTTCATTGTTTACATCTGAAAAATACGCGGATTTTAGGGTCGCAGATTTAAGGGAGTCTACTGTATAAGGTTTTTAAACATGTGGGTACTTACGTATTAACGCCACTGCAGCTTATATACATATGATATATTTATATATATATGTATATATATAAATATATACCGGGCCGGCAGAATTAGGACAATTTTTTCAACGAGCCAGGCCGTCAAAAAAATTAATCTATATAAGAATTAGAGATGCAACGAATATTCGGCCGAAGCCGAATATTCGGCCCATTCGGCCTGTCTGCCGAATATTCGGCTTCGGCCGAATATCAAGTCCATTATTCGGCCTTGGCCGAATAATACTGTAATAAATGTTTTTATATTTACACAGTATAACTTTTTAATTTGACAATTTATATTCATCATGTATAATGAAAATTTTATTTGAAATTAACTAACACTTTTTTTTCCATTAACTTTCATACTCCGAATGGGTATTATCTACCCATTTTTATATAAGAGGCTAATTTAGGAATCATGTTAAAAAAATTTTATGCGGTATTAGTAAGTACAAAAAGTATATGTAATAAACTAACATAATCTGTTAAATTTAAAATTAATCTATTCAAAATTGTTTTAGTACAGCTGTACAAGCTAATTCAAAAAATTTTTTATTATAATGGGAAGTTTAACATTTAACCCTTGTTACATAAAAAAAATATTTCTTTCAATAATATTTTGAATTATACGTATAAAGAACATGAACATGTGATTGATTAGATATAGATGTATTATATGTACAAGATATTTAAGTCGTATATGTTGCAATACTTAAGGGATATACATATTTTCTTTTAAAGTAAAATATGCTTAAAAGTTAAATATAATTTAAGTGATTTTTTTTAAGTCTGTTACTATTTCTTATTAAATAATGAAAGAAATGTAAATACTTCTTTTAATTAGTATGCATTTACGTTTTAGATATTTTTTTTTCAAGAGTAGCATTGTAATGCCTCAAAAAACATTAAAATGTTTTCAATAAACGTAGATTGGGACGCAGAAATAATAATAATTCAGCATTCTCAGGCGATAGTCTATTTTTTTTTTCGTAAATATTACCTGCTTCTGAAAATAATCTCACTATATATGGTACTTCCTGATGCAGAAAGGTACTTTTTGGCTAATCGTGAAAGGTTTGGAAAGTCTTCCGAATTTTTCGTCCACCACTCCAAAGGACACTGTTGTCTTTCTAGTAGTGGCTGGGAAAGAAATTTACTAATTTATTTTACTTCTTCACATTGAGGAGCACTTTCTATAGAGGCTTCACTGCTGACAGCAAACAAACAAAAAATAATAAAATAAATAAATAAAAATTTTGTTAATAGTGAGCTTTATAAAGTCTACAATGATTTCTTTCCACCATTTTAGAGGATATTCCTTTCACCCTTTCTATCAGTGGTTTTTCTTAAGATATTAAGATTTCTTATATTTTATTTCCTCTGAAAGCTGAAACTTATGTTTCCAAGTACTTTTAAAATTTTGTCATTATTTTAAAATGTAACAACAACACACATAATATCTATTAAAATGTAACTAGGCAGTACCTGATGAGGAACTTTTGCTAAGAATTTTTTGGGAGGGGTCTGAATTATATTATTGAGGCAATTTTTAGGCCGAACATAGCCGAATATTTTTTCAGAGTAAAATAATGCTTTAAAAAATTAAAAATTTGTATATAAATAATTTTTTAAAAGAAAACAATACATTTTAATTGTGAAATATACAAGAATTGTGCATATAGTGCATACTATATTTTGTTTTTAGGCAAAAATAAGTTCATTATTCGGCGGCCGAATAGGCCGAATATTCGGCTGTAACTTGGCCGAATATTCGGTATTCGGCTATTCGGCCAAACCACTATTCGTTGCATCACTAATAAGAATTCAAGTGAAACAGATAAAATACGAGCCATTTTCAATGAATATGATTTTCTCGAGAAGTATAAATGTGCGTCACGAGCCGAAGCGAGTTTAACAACATCAATACAGAAATGTAACATGTCTATCGTAGAGATCGGCATCATACACTTCACAAGATGTCTGATTCAGAGTTAAATTTTTTCAGCAGACTCGTGCCGGTACGGAACTGGTCTTAATCGATCTCAGGATGTATAGGACAATCATTGTGTTTTGAAGTATTAATAGTGATAATGAACTTCTCTTAACAGTATCTTTGGAAATATACCTTAGGGTGGTTCTCATACTCACTGCTCAACAATGCGAAACTTTCAGACACATTTTCTGACGCATTTTTAACTATAAAGGCATAAAATTGACAGACCTGTCTACTGAAGGCATTTGGAAACGAATAGCTTTTTCTATATTTGATAAATTACTTACAGAGATAACAGAGATTCTTGTCACGTGACTGTACGTTTTTCTCCTTTCCTGTGTTATTGCTTCCGGAAATTCGATTCAAAACGCTAACTTTGACAGTATTTTCAGAAAGATATATTGCTTTTATCTATGAAAAAAAAAACGACATTTACATAGCTTCTGAATAAGAATATCTGGGTCATTCCACAGTATTCATGTGTTACGTACGGGACATTTCACAGCAAAATTTTGAGATATTTGCGCTTTTTTCAATATCGAAATATATATGAAAAAGTTTGCAATTATTTTTAATGTATTATATACCACCTCAACTCTAATTCATGTGAAATTTCTTTTTGTTTGAGCAAATAGTTTTTTTTAAAAAAATTAATAAAGTTGTGTTACGTACGGGACATCACAAAAAATTGTTTTAAAAGTACCTCTAGCAATTTGGATTTTACTCTGAATTTATTAAATATTTTCACAAATAAATTTAATGAATAGAAGCAGAAATATACATTTTATTATTTAAGTTTAAAATTATTTTTTAAAATTGAGTCATTAATTAATGAAAGCTAATTATTTCTGTTACGTACGGGACCTACAATTTCAAATAACAGTACTGTAAGGAATTGTGAACTAAAATATATACAAGTGTTCATTTAATGAATTTACTAGCTTTATAAAGGTATTGAAACTTATGTTTAATTATAGAAATAAAAATAATTAATGATTTTTTAAATATTTTAATTGCTATTATATAAATTAGAATTTTCCATACATAGCTCATTTGAAAAAATAAACATTTAAAAATAAAATATATGTTTTATACAAGTCCCAGAACATCAATAATGTCATCAAATTTTGTCACTTCCTCTATTAATAATGAAAAATGTCCCCGGCTATTAATTGGACTTTGTGCTTTTTCGAGCTTAGTCAAAATATTTTCTTTTAGGATTTTGTCCTTTTTCTGGGATGTGTGGCCAGGAAAACTTGTTTTGCCTAAAGGTTTAATAAAGGATTGATAGATATATTTATCATCTATGTCCTCTACAACTCCTGGCCACCAATAATCGTCATACATGACCAATACCCAGTCTGATTTTTTCAGTAACTCAGTACATGCATCTGAGCTAGGCTCTTTATCTTGTACTGGGCATAAAATCTCTATCTTTTCATCAGGGTCTTTTTTATCAGAAAAACAAGAATGCTTCCAAAGGCCCAGAGTGTCCGAGCCTACTGGTTGGGCAAAATTCACACTATGTATAACTGATATCGAAGTAGCACCTTTCCATTTTTCAATTAATGCAAACTTAGTTATGCATCTCTGAACGTCTGCTTCACTTATGTATTTAACATTTATATTGGGTGCCTCTTTTTCCACAACTTTAAAAAACTCCATTGCTGTATTTATTATGTACTGCTTGCGCAATATACCAAACCAAATGTTTCTCTTAACTACAGCTCCTAAACCATCAACTTCACCTTTCCCGTGTGAAGTTCTGAAAAAGTTCCAGTCTGCACTAACCCCATGGTAATGCACATGAAGCATCAAGTTTTGCATGTTGTATTGATTCTTAAACTGGGCACCACATCCATCAGACCAGAAATGGATGCGACTAAATGCCACTGCTTGTTTTAAATCTTCAATTATGGCAGAATTGAATGCAAATACTGCATGTTTTGTATGATTAAGGTCGTCAGAAACAACAACATAGTTTTTATGTTCCAGTTCGAGAGTTTTATTATTTCTATAATATACAATACAGGTAAATAATGTTATTTGGGTTGAGTTCCAGTGAGCTGCCATAATTTCCCTTGCTGTTTTAGCATAAAATTTTCCGCAAAGTCTTCATGAATAATTAAATGCCCAATGTTTAGGTTTTCTTGAGGTATTTAAACTCAGTTAAGTTGTTTTTGTGCAGTATAAACATGTAAACCAAAGAGGTTCAAAAGGCTGATTAATTCTTCCTTTGCCTGATGTAAATTACAAACAATTAGTTCTTTCTTCATCTTTCCTGTTGACTTTTTCTTTTCTCTATCTCTTAAAACTTTCCCTTTCTTTGACTTTATCAGTCATCCAGGTGTCTTTATCATTTTTTCTTTTCAGCCGATGTTTTCTCACTCTTTCTGTAGAAGTAGGAGCCATAGTGCTTCTTCTCAAATTAGGATTTATTATTAAATTTTTAGTTTTAAAACCAAAAAATATGACTCAAAATGTATTTCAAATGCTATTCCACACTAAATGACAAGTTTTATCTTTGTTTTTTGATAAAAATCAACTGATTACTTAAGATTGCTTCAACATTTTCAAGCATGCTATGATTTAACTAATGGTAGCTATAACTAACCACATATGTTTACTTGTATATTTTTTGCAGATAGTGCTGCCATATGTGAAGGAAAATCATAAACATAGTCTAAAAATTTTATTTTTGCTCAGTTTTAAATCAAAATTCTGCATTTTGTCCCGTACGTAACAGGTTTGTCCTGCACATAACACATTTTTATTTCTCATGCCCAGCTTCTAAATGAAAAGATATAATATTTTAATTGAATAATTTAGGAAGCTAGTTCACCAGTTGAAGAGAAAACAAAAATCTATTCAGTTGTCATCAGTATTATTAGTTAAAAAATTTAAAATAAGCTCAAAATTGTTTCGTACGGGACAAAAAGAAAATAATCATTGAAATTTATTTATAAAATATTTTTTTAACTTTTCCCTTTTATTTCATATAATGCAACTGCTAAAAGGGTTTAATGAAACATAAGAACTTTGAAATAAAATAAAATATTTTTTGAGTTACAGTTAAAAATATAATGTCCCGTACGTAACAACTTTTTCTATTTGGCTGCAAACAAAATGCTCTAATTTTTGTTTGGTTAAATATATATATATATATTAGGCAAATTTCAATAGAAGAGATTTAAAGCTTTAAAATGATGTATTACACTTAAGTTTTTATTAAATTTTTTTTTTCAAACTTGTGAAGCCAAATACTATGGAATGACCCATCTGCCAATCTTACGCGTTTCCAAAAAGAAATGAATTCATAAATGTGTCGAAATGTAGCTCCTTTGGATTTGAGAAAAGGGTCATTCCATGTCAAATCACCCAGAATTTTCTAAAAATGACACCCACCACCTTCAATTTTGATAAACTTTGGTGTATTTATAGAATTTTTAATGCTGATTCCAAAAATATCAATCATATTGAAATTGGTCTAATGGTTTGTGAGTTATGAGCTTTTAAATGTCTTCCAAGATGGCCGATTTGCCACCATTTTGAATAGCACATGTGACAACGTAAAGGTTTATAACTTCTTTCAGGTTTAAGCTAGAACTTTCAAATTTTTTTTGTTCTGTTCAGAATAAAGTATACTTTCATTTAAACTGATTTTTATGCAGCTTATTCCATTAAAATGCTGTCAGAAAGTGACTTTTTGTCATTTTTTAAATTAAAAAAAGGCGCAACTTTAATGGCTGATTTCCCCCATTGTTCCCCCTTCAATTTTCATCTAATTGCATAAATAGGCAGCTCAAAGTGTGTTTTGATGCCTGATAAGAAAATTTTAATGGGCAGTTCGCAGGTGTTTTGTTTAAAGAAAAATTTCAATTTTACTGACCTTCCATAAGTAACGGAAAGTACAAGATAATGTTGATATTTCTTTTATTACCAGAAATATCATACATATTTACATACAAAAGTTTGATAAGGCTTTATCTTACATAAACATATACATATTTTTTAATGTGGCTATAAAGAAAAGGGGAATCCCACAGGAATAAGTAGGAATGCTAATAATGAATTCCTGCAAGAAATAGAAGTATTTTCCTAACAAATTGAAATCTATTGCAAAACTCCAGTAAATTATAAGTAAAAAGAAATAATGGGAAAAAAATCTACAAATAGTCACATTTTATAGCAAAATCCTACTTGTATATAATACAAAATATAATAAAAAAAAATACATTAAGTAAATATTATCGTACTTTAAAATTATACAAAATAACATTTAGCACATACATAGTAAAAATGCTATTGAAAATATATCTACATCAATAACAATTAAAAATAAAGATAATTAATAAAATTTGTTCTCTTTATATTTCGATCTTATTTCATTCTAATTTTATGTTTTGCCCACTAGGTGCTTATTAAAGCACTGGATGCATCACCAAGTTTATATATTCTACCATTTGTAGTATTGATGTCACATGCACAAAGGATATGTATGACTGAAAGGCACAATACAACTGTCATTTTCTGTCCAATAATATGAAGGTCATGGGCCATTGTGGATGCATGAATTTAACAGTTGTATCTCCTTCTTTTTTGTGGACTTTTGACACTAAGCTTATGTACCAATTCCATTCATACATACATGCTACATAACTTTTAAGCGATGGAATATCCAAAGTCTCTTTAATATTCCTATCAAAAGATGAACAAACAGAAAAATTTTCATCAGTATTTATTCTTTTTCCACCTTTTAATAAGTTTTCTGTAGATCCATAATAATGCATACTGCATGTTCCAGGAATTGACGTAGCAAGTTGCATCCGATGAGACATGTTGCACAGTTTTAAAAATGCCACTTTTTGTGATGATAATAAAAAATATTATACCATCAATGTTTTGTCTGCAATATTCATACATCATAGCCACATTTGCAATTTGATCATGCAACAGCCTTTGCAGACTTGCTTTTGTCACAAGTCTTTTAACATTCCCCACACACCCCCTACCCCATCGCAAACAGATCTTCAATGACTTGTAGCAAAAAAGCTCCATTTTGCTTTTATTCCACCAAAATCATGTTCATGGGTTCAAAAATGTTTTTCAATTTTAATATTGGGCAGCAGAGTCATCAGTAAAATATTCTACATTTGTAGCTAAGATATACTTATTATTTAAATGCTGCATGATTAATTTTTGAGTCTGATAAACCATTGGTTCATCATGGTCCATATCATATGAAAGCATGCAAAGGCTTCACTTTTTAAGCTGCTTCCATTTTCTTGCTTTACATAGAATGCAACTGTATGTAAAGTACAGCAACCAGGCGTCCAATGGTAGCTGTTGCTCTTCGTCTTGCAATACAAAAGAAAAGTTCTCACTAAAATCCATTTGTATGAGAGCCTCATGACTAGTAAGATCTTTTATTCAAATAAATGCTTTGGGACTTGGATATGTGTGTATGGGGTACGAGCTTTTCAATCTTTTTAAGAATAAGATGGATGAAATTGTACAGAGTAGATGGATGTGATGTTAATCGTACTCTGTCAGTTGATACCCACTGTTTATGTTCAATTGCGTCTTCAGGATCAAAATCTGGAAATTTTAACTTTAAAAAAATCTTCAAGAACATCTTTCTTGGGACATTTGCTGCATATATGTAACATACAATTTGTATTGTTAGAGCTGCAAACCAATTTCTGGATTAAATCTTCATATTTTTCTTCAATCCCTGTTGCTGCAATAAGCAACTGAACTTTCTGATGTATTGTATACATGCAGACAGAATGTATGCCAGAACTCCCAACTAAGACGCAGTGCTTAGGTCGCAGGTCAGCAAATTTTGAAAACCCAATTTTATTATTGGTAAGAAATTTCAATCGAAATTGGATATACAGTTAACAGACTTACAAAAAAGAAACTTTTTTTGAACATGGGCAGACATTTTTTTATGCTGACTTCCCAAGTATAAAGTCTATATTTGGTACTCAGTTACACTAAAAGTTTCAAATATTTATTTTCTTGACCATCATGACTCAGGAGTCAAAGTTAACTCTGAATTTTTTCTCTGAGACAAATTTGCGGAAACTTTTCTTTCACCATCTCCATTAATCTTTCGAATTCTGAAGCTTTTCTTTTGGTTCACATTATCTTCATCAGAGCTACTTATTTCACTCTGAATAATGTTCTCTTCCAAATCAAGGGTGCTAGCAACCTTCTTTTGCAAGGCAATTTTCTTTCTCCAGCAGACACTTTCCTGTCTGCAGAAATTGCACATAACCTTAGTGGTGAACTTCCATTAAGCTTTACGTGATATTTTTCTTTCTGATCCATGTTTGATGTAATTCCTTCAGAAAAATCAGTGGACTAATACAAGTCTTTCTGTTCTTTCACATATACTTCCAGCAAAGCTCTTGCTTTTTTCGCTACAGGTTGAATATAGTTTCTTACCAGGAATGGCATCATTATGTAGCTTATGCCTGTAATTTTTAGCTTGATCCACACTTATCACATGTAAGGATACTTTTCTTGGTCTTGTTTAGGGATTGACCGAAGCAGCAATTTTGCCGAATACCGAAGCTTCGGTCGAAGTGTACACCGAATATTCGGTATTCGGCAACCGAATACTTGAAAATTTTTAATACACATTTTTGCATATACTAGCTTTTTTAATAAACTTTAATTGAAATGAAATTCTCAATAATTTAATTCAGTTACATTTTTATTCTTAAATCTAATTAACAAAAAATTTAATGACTTCTTTCCACTAACAAATTTATTAACCCATCACTTATTTTTTGTTATTTTATCAGTAGTCAATACCCAAAAATAACCTATGAAAGTATTGAAACTATGCAGACTATTATTAAGGATAAGGATTGCCAAAAAAACAAAAGTTCATTCAAATAAAAAGACACAATGTTGTTAAGCTGATTTACTGATTGTCTAATTATAAACATATTGAATAGGAATGTTCTCAAAATACAAAAGGTATCATATCAATTTGACATTTAACTATTTTCTATCAAATTATTGATAGATATTTATATTTTGATTAATATTTTAACGCTGTGGTGATGAAGATTACAAATTTAAGCGATTTTGATATAACGGTTATAAAAGCTATAGGATAAGCATTAGGGTATACTTATTGGATGTGTGCATTTTCTTTAATAACCTTAGATATACAGATATGAACTCTAATGTACTTATTTGATGTGTATATTAAAGAAAATACATATTAAATAAATTTAAATTAAAAAAAACTAATATAGAAGTAATTAAAATTAAATGATAAGGGAAAGATGTGCATCTTCCTTACTTTTTTTTTTCTCTAGTTGGCAGTTGTTTTGATTTCACCCCTATGTAGGCTATTTTAGGAAGGAAAATGTTTTTTTTTAAATAAAAAATGGCCTTTCACTTGTTTTTTGTAGTGCAAGCTGAATTCTGAACTCATGCACATAATATTAAAACTCATTGTTTAGCCTATTCTACTGCTAAGTAAAAGAGAATTCTTCTAATTCTAAAAAAATACTTATCTGCAATTATTCGGCCGAATACTTAAAAGTATTCGGCCGGAGCCGAATATTCGGTTTACATGCCGAACCACCGAATACCGAATCAACTATTCGGTATTCGGTCAATCCCTAGTCTTGTTAGGATGAAGATTAAATAAATGAAAACATTTCTTTTGCTGAATTTACATATGCAGAAAGTGTTCTCTGCGAGCAAAGCATATTGTTGAGTTTTCGCTATCTTCTAAATTGCATCTTAATGCAAGAAGTTCTTTATTTTTGGTGGATAACTCATTGCGATGGTGGGTAGCTTGAGGATTATTTAAATCACAATTCGGATTATTAATATTTAAACTAATTGTACATTTTTTGTTTATCCATAAGAAAACATCTAACTTAATACAACAAAGCAGCATCATTTATAGTTATAAGATCCATAGAGAAACTTTAATCTTTTTTAACAGATTGGCATAACAAGTTGTAAAATTCTGCTTAATCTGGTTGGTGGAAAAAATCTTCTGGGAAGTAACTTTAGTCCGATTCGTTGAAAATCTCTTTCTGGTAAGTACATCTATCTGGTTGGTTGAAAAAAACCCTTCTGGCAAACCAAAGTGATATTATTGATTAAAATTCTATTTTCTGGAAAGTTTTGATAATAAATTAACCCAATCAGATAATTTTAGCAATTAATTAGAAATTTCATATTTTGGACAGCAATTTTCGATTTATAATTCAACAATATTTACCGTTTTAATGTTATTTACATTTAAAAAATGAACCAAAGTGAAATAAAGTATATTATCTTTTTTATTTTGAACTAAATTTCAAATTTTTAAATCGGCCATTAGATTTTTTTTTAACAGGTATCAAAACACACTTTGAGCTGCAATATTAATACAACAGAGTTAATTTTTTAACTAATTATATTTATTTTGAATGCAGTTATATTTTTAATAGTATTTTTACCGTGTATGTGCTAAATGTTATTTTGTATAATTTTGAAGTATGATAATTTTTACTTATTGTATCTCTCTATTCTAAAAAAAAGTAACTACCGCTGTCACCGCCGCCGCCGCCGGTTTTGATTTTTTTGTGACCGGAGGCCTTTCTTCGTTAATATTAACAAAAATAATGCATACAAAAATATGAAAATCGGTGGTTTTATACAGAAATGTTTGATAAACACGGTGATGCAGACAGTTTTCAAATCGAAGAATTATTTTAAGAGTTATTTAATGCTAAAGTTGGACAAAATCGTTCCACTAAAAAAGTTTTATAGCAGCAAAAACTATACATGGCAGTGTAATCATTTTTAGATCATTTTATGCGTTAGAATTTGCCGGAGTGCAGATTGCATTATTTTTTTTATTTTGACTCATTTTTTCAGGTTTTATTTCTATTTTAAATTCAAATTTTCAGCATTTCTAGAGATATTTTTTACAGATTTCAGAAAATTGTACTAATTTAAACTGTTGCCAACTGTATAAAAAGCAATGTATAAAAAGCAATAATGTTTGCTTCAAATTAAAAATTTATTAACACGTGACTATTATAAACAGGAAAAAAACTTTCAAATTAGAGTTAAATAATTACGTATAATAAACAGGAACTTATTAAAAATTACGTCATAAAAAGTATACACGTGAATTTTAAAAGAGAAAGGATACTGTAAAATAATAAATTCATTAACATGCGTTAGAAGTCTTAGGAGAAATTACGTCATATTTACGTCACATTATAGTTATTACATAAAATGAACACAAAATAATATTACAAAAAAGTTTAAATTTAGAAATTGCGCTAGACATTTATTTGATATTTTGAGAATTAATTTAAAATGTCTCATTTAAAAGAACTTTCTTTTCGCTTTGTTAAAAAATACCAGGAGACAAAGACTCTCTTTACTTAATTCCTTTTATATTATCTTATTTTGAAATGTTGTTACACGTGTATACGTCATCAAGTTATTTTTATTTCGACGTTTTATTTGTGTTTTTATTAATGTTGTACGAATTTATTTGTTCTTTCATTATTTAAAATAAAAATTATATCAATTTGTATAATTTGGCGAGTGGTTTGGCGATTTATATAATTTGGCGAAATGGGTCGACAGGATAATCAAGTAGTACCGCAGCGGATTTGGCGTTAAAATTCCCCAATCAAAGAGAAATGAATAGAAATTCGTTTATAGGGAGATCGCCACTGTTTTTTAAATTATAATTCAATCTTTCGAAATCTTTTTAAAGCCGATCAAATTAGCGTGCATTTAGAGTCTGCGGTGTCTGGACGGGGGTTGGCGAGCATAGCTCGTAGGGGGCCGAGCCCCCTAGTTTAGTTAACAATTGTAATTTTATCATTTTGTATAATATAAAAGTATGATTTTGCTATAAAATGTGACAATTTGTAGAATTTTTTCCATCATTTCTTTTTTATTTAAAATTTACTGAAACTTTGCAATAGATTTCAATTTGCCATGAAAATACTTCTATGTCTTGCAGAAATTCATTACTATTAGCATTCCTATTTATAATTCCTGAGGGATTCCCCTTCTTTTTAGCCACATTAAAAAAATATATATGTTTATGAAAGATAAAGCCCTACTTTAGATGTAAATATGTATGATACTTTTGGTAATAAAAGAAATATCAGCATTATCTTGTACTTTCCGTTACTTATGGAGGTCGGTAAAATTAAAATTCTTCTTTAAACAAAAAACCTACTAACTGCCCATTAAATTTTTTTTATCAGGCATCAAAACACACTTTGAGCTGTCTATTTATGCAATTAGATGAAAATTGAAGGGGGAACAATGGAGGAAATCGGCCATTGAAGTTATACCATTTTTTAATTAAAAAAATGGCAAAAAGTCATTTTCTGACAGCATTTTAATGAAATAAATTGCACAAAAATCTGTTTAGATGAAAGTTTACTTTATTCTGAACAGAACTAAAAAAAATTGAAAGTTCTAGCTTAAACCTGAAAGAAGTTATAGACCTTTATGTCGTCACATGTGCCATTCAAAATGGCGGCAAATCGGCCATCTTGGAAGACATTTAAAAGCTCATATCTGACAAACCGCTTGATCAATTTCAATATGATTGACATTTTTGGAATCACCATTAAAAACTCTGCAAATTCACTGACTTTTATCAAAATTGGTGATGGTGGGTGCCATGTCCTGGGTGATTTGACATGGAATGACCCAAAAGCCTTAAAAATGAGAGAAATGTTTTCACAAATCTACTTTTTATCAATGGCGGATCTAAGGGGGGGGGGGGGGGGGGGGGGGGGCGAGGGAGCGGTCGCAACCCCCCTTGGGCAAATAAAAGGTTTGCAAAACGGCATTATGCATCCTCACGGTAAATAACATGGGGGGAAGCTCGAGTCGGCGCGACCCGGCCGGGTCGCGCCATTTTAAAACCACGAGACTCTGTTTGAGTAAGGTCTTCACTCTTTTAGAGCCGGGCCGTGCCCTGATTTTAATTTTTTCTGCAAATTCGAGTCGAGCCAGACTTATTTTTCTTTCAGGTCGAGCGTGGTCTGGATCAGGACTGCGGGAAAAATAGACGACTCCTACTCTGACTCCGGAAATTTGAACAGATCAGACCCTTTCGCTCAAAAATGGGCCTGACTCCGACAACACAGCCCTGCTTGTAAAATGGGCGACTCCAACTCCGACTCCGTGAATTTTAACAGAACCGACTCCGACTATTTCGCTCAAAAATGGACCTGACTCCGACCCCGCAGCCCTGGCCTGGACGTCATTTTTCCTAGAGGTCTGCACTGCAAAAATTTCCAGGTTGGGGCACGACCTGGAATCAACGCTAAACGTTCGGTCCGTTTCAGCCCGTATGATAAGCATTATTTGTCCGACTGCGACCCGTGACCCGTAAATGTGCTTTATGAATAATTTTAATTGAAAAATGCAGGTTGGGCTGGAGTCGATTTTTTAGTTTTTATACCGGGCCGGGCCAATAATTTTTTTTATGTGGGTTGGACATGGAAATTTCAGCCCAGGTAAATCTCTAACTGACATATCGAAGCCAAGTCTATTTTTTTTAATGCCTCTTTCAGCCATCATCCCTTAGCTACTGAATATACCGGGTGTCCTAAAATGGACTGACTTTAAATACAATTCAATAACTTGCAAATGGTGACAGCTATTTAAAAAAAATACTTGAAGGAGGGTTATGTAAGATGTCAGGAGCAGGGGTGATTTTGTTCCGAATTTTCCGAAAATTTAACCCTCTCGCTGCGCATCCCGCGATTTCCACGGGCAACGTAAAAGCAGCAAAATTTGCGCAACCCGCAATTTCCGCAGCTTTTCTTTTTTTTTTTTTTTTTTAATGATCTAATTCTATTTAAAAGAGAAACTCTTTCGCAAAGATTTTGGACATATTTGAACTATAAAATATATGCAGATATGAAATACATAATAAACTAAATGCGCAATTTTTGAACCTATATTCATAATATATATATATATATATACGCAGCGAGATGGTTAAGGCATTCGGTTCCAAAAATTTAAAAAAAATTCAACAACCCGAAAATTCGGATATAAAAGTAATCGCGAATTTTGACAAACAGTCGCCATAAAAAATCTATTTCGTCAATCGTTTGCAAGAAATAACTTCAACTTCGTCAAAGGATCGCGGGATAAACGTAAATTTGATCAAAGGGCCACGGAAAAAACGCGAAATTCTTCAAATGATCACGGAAAACGCGAATTTCTTCAAAGTATCGGGGAGAAAACACGAATTTTATATAAAAAAAACCCGCGAATTTCTTCAAAGGATCGCGAAAAAAATCAAAGTTTTATCAAAGAAACGCGAATTACATCAAAGGGTCGCAAATGAAACGCGAATTTCGTCAAAGCGTCGCGAAAAACTCACATTTCGTCAAAAGATCGCGGAGAAAACGTGAATTTCTTCAAAGAATCGCGGAAAAAGCTAATTTCGTCAAAGAATCTCTTAAAAAACGCGATTTTCGTCAAAGGATTGCGGAAAAAAACGAGAATTTTGTCAAAGTGCCGCGGGAAAAAAACGCGAATTTTATCAAAGGCTACAAAATTACCCTAATTTCGTAAAGGGTTGCAGAAAAAACGTAAATTTCGTCAAAGGGCAATGGAAGAAATGCGAATTTCAAAACGCCAATTTTATCAAAGGGCTGCAAAAACATGCAAATTTCACCAAAGAGTCGTGGAAAAATACAGTGGTCTCTTTAGAAAACAGCACACATGCCTATGTTTATTATTATAGCAGGGTTGGGTTTTTGACATGACAAGCGTCAAAAACTGGTTTAAACTGTCGAAAACTGGTTTAAACCGTCGAAAACTGCCAAATACATGTAACACGCTAAAACATTTTAACAATAGATAAACATTAAATAAGTCAATGATTTACGTGATCTTTCATTGAAATTTAATAATTAAAAAAATATATTATTTGCAATAAAATATTTTTTTTTTTAAACCAGAAGAAAATAATTTTGTACAATTAAATAATCCGGATCAATTTTACACCGCAGCATGCTGCAGCACACCACGTGTTTAGCACATTTATTTACACCCAAAAGATTTTTGAGTATAGAGTGTATGAAGCGTTAGAAAACAGTCTGTCTCTTAATTGATGCTGAGCTAGTAGGACTTGATATCAAATGCATTGCTAGATGAGCAAGTTTTGAAGCAGGCTCAAAAAGCTGTTGCATTTAGTGATACCTTTCCACCAAACACTGGAGTCCTCCCTATAGCACTGAAATAGGAAGACTGGAAAGGGGATTCTTTAGCTTCATACACAATCAGAATGGGTAAGCATCTATAAACTCTCTCTGTAGCTCAAGCGCGAGCTGAATCAACTGATACAGCAGTCAACCCTTGCCCCTGATGGTTGGGATGCAAAGTATAAGCCAAACAATGGTATGGTTTCGTGATTTGATCCCTTCTATTATGCACTTTTTCAATATGGGCTTACAGGAATTTTCTTTTAAATGACCGAGCCAATCTTGTTCAGTTTTAAAATCGAAAACATTTTTATATATTGAAAGAAAGCATGTTTTAAAAAGATTTTGACGTTAAGCTTTTTTTCTTAAATTATTTCTGTTATTTTGTAAATGTTTGAAATTAATAATCCAATTTCAATTTTGAATGGAATGGTTATTGCCTAGACTAGAATAACACTGATGCACATTATCTTGTTATATATACAAAAAAATCTACACTTTTCTAAGTTTTTTTTCCCCTTAAAAAAAGCTAGCTAATACTTTAAGCTCTCAAAAGTAAGCGAAATTAAAACGATTTTAAGTAAGAGAAAAAATGTACTGCTCAGGTGAGCTTAATGTCTACTTTTTAGAAAAACACAATTTTACAAAAAAATAAAAATAAAATAAAAATTTTACCCTGTTAAAAAGTTGTACTTAACAATAATACTTTACTATGTACTAATTACTGATATACAGTAAGAGTGAATTTAAAATATTACATGAAATGTTGTCATGTGCGACATTTAATTTGAATTTTTACTGATCAATTTAGTATTTGAGGTTTTTGACATGACGGTTTAAACTATGGTTTAAACCCGACATAAACTGACACATGTCAAAAACTTGCCAACCCTGTAATTATTACTAATACTATATACTAATTATACAATTACAGTAATAGTGAATTTTAAATATTACATCTAATGTGTGACATTTAATGTGAAATTTTACAGATCACTGTAAGTATTTGAGGTTTTTGACGAAGTTTTTGACAAGGGGTTTTTGACATGACGGTTTAAACCACAGTTTAAACTGTCAAAAACTGACATGCGTCAAAAACCTGCCAACCCTGTATTATAGGTATAGTTTTTAATCTGAAACAATATACCGAACTAACTTTTGAAGAAAACGGGTTAACCCAAACCCAACTTGCAGGAATCTACACTCAGCCTGAAATCGACCCGAATCGAAAACAGCTAACCCGACCTGCAACAAAAATAATTAGTGCCAGGAGGGAATCCCCTTCTCGCCCCCTCTCTGCTGTAACATGTCAGATTTTTTAATTATTATTACTGAGAATCACCCCTGATCAGGAGTTCTTGTTACTGCGGTTCTTAATTTTAGTTTAAAATAGCAACGACAGACGGCGCTGCAAGCAATAGGCGCTAAATAGGTGCCAAATTTAACGACTAATGTTTGCAGTGCCATCTATCGCTGTTATTGTAAAGTAAAATCGAGAATCGCAGTGTAAAATCTCCTGGCATCTTACATGATCCTCCTGCAAGATTTTTTTTAATTGCTGTCACCATTTGCAAGTTACTGATTTTTAAAATCAGTCAGTTTATTTTAAGACACCCGATATCTTTTTTAATAAATTTCAAAGCATTCTTTAGTGAATTAAAACTGACCTTAGATATAGACAGACAAGCAGTCTTATAAAAATTAGTATTTTTTACATAATACTGAAGATTAAAAAGTATTATTAACCACTTCACCGGCGAAGGGTATGAGGAAACAGTGCTTTTACCCCCGAGTTATCTCGGGGCAGACGGTGAAGTGGTTAAATAATTGTTTAGGCGTGCCCGTCATGGAACTTTTACTGTACAGTGCGTCTCATAAATATAAAGACACTGATATTTTCGAAATAATATTTTAATAATTCAGTATTCAAAATTATATTTACACGTATAACGAACAGTATTCGCCAAGAAAACATTTTACAGTAAATTGGATTAGAATTAAGTAATTTCAACTCGAAAATTGATAAATGTAAATAAATTTGCTGTCTCATAAATATAAAGACATTTTACATACTTTTGAATTACAGTCCAATAAATAATCCATTCCTATTAGTTACAGAAAATATTCTAGCTGGCATGCTTTTTATTAGTATGTTTAACTATTTTGGCTTTATATCAAACCAACTTCGTTCGATTTCTTTTTTCAACTCAAAGACGTTTGAAAATTATCTTCCAGATGCATATAGACTGCGAACGAGAGTGCCACAAAGATTCTTAACTGGATTTAAATCAGGGTTACGTGCGGGCAACACTGTGACATGAACATTGCTATCGGCAAACCATTTTTTTGTGAGTCTTGATGTGTGAATCGATGCATTATCCTGATTGTACAAATAATTCCGACCACAAAGAGTTTCAGAAATTGGCAACAGCTGACTATCAAGCAGTTCGACATATTCTTTAGATGTCTGTTTACCTTCCAGATAAGCAATATCCGTAGTTGAATTAAAAGAGAAGCCACCCCACACCATAACAGAACCTCCCCATTTCTGCCTACTGAAGGGGGTTCGATATTAACGTCTTAAATCGTGCGAGTAGGAATTCCAACTATCTGGGCCATCCAAGTTAAATCCCTTTTCATCTGATAAAATGTCTTGCATCCATACGTCCTTCCAGTGCATATGATCTTTAGCCCAGATTAACCTCCGTTCTTTGTGTTCTTTTTTCAGTAAAGAAAACCTGAACGTATGTCGGCATACAATGTTTTTTCTTTCTTTTATACTACGATGTACTGTATCCTTTGGGACCATACCATAAACTCGTTGAGAAACTTATCGGAATGACATTTTTTGCGACGAAACAAGTCGCATGATCTTGCGATCGAGTCTTTCACTAGTTTTTCTCAGTCTGCCAGATCGTTTTCTCGAATATAAATTGCAATTTTTTGATAAAATTTTATAAAGTGCAGCTCTGATTCTCTCAGTTTTTGTACATATTTGACAAACTGTTAAGCCATTAGCTTTAAATTCACGTATTTTGCAAATTTCATCTTTATAAATTTCAATGTTCCACGGCATTGTTGCAATTGAAACAAGTCAAACAACTTTGCTCGTTTGGGTAAGTTAAAGTGTATTTCTGCGCGTGCGCATTAATTCTGCATTAATTCTGTACGCGCGCACTCGAAAAAAATTTGCATATGAAACAGTTTCAAGTTTGTCTTTATATTTATGAGACAGCGAAATTTTTAATTTTTTTTATTATTCGAGACAAAATTATTTTATTTAAATTAAAACCCCTATAAGAGATTCATTTCAGTGTTCTTAATATGAGGTATAAAATTTAATTTAATTTAACTGGATTAATAAAATGTAATTTCAAAAACATCTGTGTCTTTATATTTATGAGACGCACTGTATGTAGTTTTTATCTTAAAAAATATTTAGACATTCTTTTCAAAATAAGGTTGGCCCGAATCCTTCTCGCAAGAGTGAAAACCCAATCCGAAACTGATCCAAACCCGAAATAATGTATGTCAATCTGCCCTAAACCCAACGCGCTAGGCGCAGCTAAAAAGTAGAAGTCAACCGGACCTAAACCCGACCCGCAGGAAAAAGTAGATGTTAACCCGACCCGCAGCAAAAGTAGAAGTCAACCGGACTCATACACGATCCACAGCAAAAAAATATAAGTTAACCCGACCAGCAGCAAAAAATAGAAGTCAACCGGACCCAAACGCGACCCACAGCAAGAAAGTATAAGTTAACCTGACCAGCAATAAAAAACAGAAGTCAACCGGACCCAAACCCGACCCGCAGTGAAAAAAATTAGCCCTGACCCGCGCATCAGAATGGAGTCTCCAAATTTCCAAAATCGCCCCCCCCTTGAGGACTCTCCAGATCCGCCCTTGCTTTTTATTATACAGCTTCAAAAGTGATCATGTTTTTAATCCTTTATTCTAAACTACATTAATCTTTTAACGAATCCTTATTTCCATTTTGAAATTTCTGTAGACACGATGACTAAAATACTAAGTAATCGTTAATGTTTACTATTGTGTGTTTTTTGTTTTGCGAACATCATAGTAATGTAAAATATACTGTAAAATGTTCCCATAAATATGTATGTAGTATTCATTAAAAGAATCTTAATTGTATGTTGAGAAAAAACAGATTTTTTTTTTTTTGTGTAGAAAATGTGTTGGGCCGGGCCATGAACTGTAAAATGGCGATTCCGTGGAGATTGTCACACATGTAAAGCAGGCTTTAATTTGCATTTATTCAATTATTTATTAAATTTTAATGTTAATTCTGATTTTAAGTGGTATGGTAAATAAGTTATTAGCATATTTTTTAATTTAAATGTGTGGCAATAAAACTCTAAATGTGTGGCAATAAAACTCACAGAAGTATAGCATTTAATTTCATTACTCAAAATGTACTTTTTTTCTACTTCAGAAAAAAAGCACATTTTGTGTATGAAATTAAATGATATATTTCTGTGAGTTTTACTTACACACATTTAAACTAAAAAATATGTTAATAACTTATTTACCATAACACCTAAAATCAGAATTAACATTAAAATATAATAAATAATTGAATAAATGCAAATTAAAGCCTGCGTTACGTGTGTGACTCTCCGCATGGAATCGCCCAAAATTGCAAACGGGCCGGGCCCGGGCCTGAAAATTCCGGCCTGTGCAGACCTCTAGCAGTGATCCAGGCTTCAAAAAAGGGTTGCTATGTCTGAGTCCAGTTATATGAGAAGTCTATGGATCTGCATAAGCTTGCAACTGTATAAAGAAAAAGAATATTTCAAGAATCAAAAGTAAATTTTCTTCATATACTTTTTATGCTTTCTGTATATTAATGACTTGTTTATGCGTAGACAGTTTCACTACAGTTTCGCTTACACTAGTGAACTGTACAGTTACACTAAATACAGTTTCGCTATTTATGGAACATTATACTGCATATTATACGTAATTTAAACTAAGCCTAAAAGTAGCATTTTTGTTTATACAAGAAGTTTAACATAAAAGAAGATAGTGGGGAGGAATGGGACAAATCCAATTCTTACTTTTTAATAAGATGAACGTAATTTGCTAATATGCAAATATTTTTAGATGGTCATATATTAATTATAACATTGATAATGTATTCATTTACTTCAAAATGTAAATAAATTGAACTGGTGAAGTCATCTGTGACTGACAATCCTGAATTTTCCTTGCAGTGATGAAGAGACTGGAATTTGATATTGTGGCACAGACATAATCAAATTACAACCTTTGTTAGACTGTATATGTAGGCAACACTAGACTAATGTCTGATCATACTTTGTTTTATAGCTGTCCCATACCTCCATTTTTAAACTCATAATTCCTTTAATTATAAAATTGTTACTGCAAATTATGTTTTTATATTATTCAAGGACATTAGAAAGTGTTTCCTTTTGTATTCTATAAATTGAAATTTTTGTTTTTCTTTCAAACAAAGTTTATTTTCTTATTCCTCCCCAATGTCCCCTACTATTATACAGTGCTGCGGAGTCGGAGTGATTTTTTTGTGAAAAGAGTCGGAGTCGCTAAAAATATGCAGACTCCGACTCCAAACCTTTTGTTGCAAATTTTGAAGGGAAATAAAAAATAAAACCAATTGTGCTTAGTTTTACATTTATGAACTGAATTATTATTTTATTTTTTAACTCTATACATTAGTAAATATTTAGTTATTTTTTAGTTTATTGACGTTAATGAGTAAACATAAGGCAAAAAGGCAGGTGTGATATTTTTCCACAGTCATTAAAGTGATTCATTTACTTACTTCTTCAGCTCATAGACGACACTATTGCACAATAATTAAATTAAAGTGAGTTTTGAAAGTTTTTTTGTATTGTTTTTTATAAATTAAGTCCAACTCAACCCGAACGCCGTGTCGGTCCGACTACCCAACCCAATGAAGGAATCTATCTCAGACAAAAATAGATGTTTCAATTTAACCTCTGTCCATCCGTGTTCGGGTCGGGTCCTTAAATTTATATTTTAAGTCAATCCGAAGCGAACCGAAAAGAAACCTGAACCCTGAACCCGATCTGAAATGAAATAAAATCAAAATTTTATTGGAATTATGAAAAATAGTCATCTCTAACAGCACTTTTATCTTCTATGTAGGAAAAGGAATATATATTTACTTATTCGACTTATAAGTCAAACAATATTGTGGACTTCCTTTTGAAAAATCAGGTCAACCCGACCCGAACCCGCAATAATAATTATCAGACTGGCCCACAACGAAAAACATTTAGCACCAACTCAATCCGAACCACCGTTCCAATCAGACCCTAACAAATGCAACAAACTACTTCAGATAACAATGGATCCTTTATCCAACTTATACAGCCTTATTTTTCAGTATTTCAGATAAAAGAGAATGTGTGAAAAATATGAAATTGATTAATGCCACTTATCACTACAATATCGGACAACTGAACTCATACAGAATTTTTCTCATTAAATCAAAAAACTGCAGTTTTCTTCTTAAATATTTCTTACCAAAAAGATTAGACGTCCTTCTATTTCTAAGCCCCAACTAGTGTCTTTCCAAGGGTCGGGTTGCACCCGACTCGAATCTGAAATTTCTGCTGAAAGTCAACCCAAAACCCGAAAAAAAGGAATTCGTCAACCAAATCCAAAAAAAAAAAAAAAAAAAAATCGTCAATCCGACCCTAATTCGAGACGAAAGAAAATTAGTTCATATTTCATAGAATACACAATTATGAAAAAAGCCTACAATTTTATCTTTTTTGTATTAAAACGAACTTAAATACACTCATTAATATTCAAATATATAGATTTTTCATTTGAAAAATACTCAGTACATATTTTCATTTGAAAAATATTCAGTACGTATTTTCTTTTGAAAAATCACGTCATATTAAAAGTGTCAAAACCTGACCAGAAGCATTTAAAGTCTATCTGGTTCTGGCTAAATTTGGTTATCCTATCCGATGGAGGACCGTAATTCTAACCATTGTAGAAAAAATCCCTGCCGGCCCGTCCTACAGGCGGAGGTAGATTTCGAAGTTAAGTATACTAATTTCACTAACAAAAACTAAATCATGATTAGATATAAATCCACTTTAACAGTTTTATCTGGCCGCTTTTGACAAGTTTTTATTTCATTTTTATATAATAGCTGGTTTTATCAGAATCAGGTTAAGGCGGTATTAAAAAACATACTTTTCCCAGCTCAACAACTCGAAATTTTCTGGCACATTTTCAGATTCATTTTTAATAGAAAAAATATGAATGATTTTTTAAACGTGACGATTTTCTGACGTGATTTTTGAAAAGATTTATAAGCGACATGTGTTCAATTAATAAACAATTATTTTCTGAGTAGGGCAATATTTTTCGTTTCTAACACAATCGCTTCGGGAAATTCTGTTCAAAATATCCACTTTGACATCATTTTTTGAAATATATTCTGCATCTATCAAAAAATCGATCACTACGGCACATTATATAGTTTTTGAATAAGAGAATCTAACAATTGGATGTGTTTGAGAGCAAAAATGAATTTAAAAAGGAGTAAGAAAATAAGCAGTTTGGATTTGAATACACCCTTAATAAAGTGATTTGTTTCTTCAACCGCTATGTATTTTTAATTTGTTTTTGCTCTAAGAATTGGTCCTATCAAAAACTTGTCTATATAAATGTTGAAGACAATATTAAGATATAAGATAAATTCATGGGGATTTTATATCTTGTGAATTGACGGAGTTATGGAAATTTTTCTTCTTCAACCCCTCTTTTTTATTTTCGTTTTTAATTTTTTTTGCAGTACGAATTGGTCCTATCAAAAACTTGTGAATATAAAAAATGTAGATAATATTAAGGAGATGTATAATAAAATTAATTGGATTTGATATCTTGAGAATTGACGAAGTTAGGAATTTTTTTCTCTCAAAAACCCTATTTTTTGCGCCCCTTGAGTCCATTTTTAATTTTATCCAAAATCTGCGATACATAAATTTTTGGCCCTATTTTTAGAAGTAATAAAAACTTTAAACTGATTTGATATGTACAAAAATTAAGAAGTTATGGGGTTTTTTTTTTTCGGTTTTCACAAAGCTACTCCCTATTTCAAGCCCCTTGGTCCGATTTTGCCCATTAATGAACTTGACCGAGATTTTATGCCTCTTGATTTTATGTATCAGTTTGGAGGAGATTTGGCTTAGATGTCGTATGTTCCCTCCGCCGTTGTTGTTTTGAAATGTTTGGCGATTTTTTGTTGGCGTGTTGACGGTGGTTATGGATATGGCAACCTCGATATGTTGAATGTCGTGTGACGTGTTTTTGTGACGTGTCGTTCTGGCAACCGAGAAGTTAATGTTGGAATATTGTGAATGTATTTTGATATCGTATTGTATAGTTCTGCCTTTTTATTTTTATGTGAAATTTATTGAATGTATTTGATTAACTTGTTTGTTGATTTGTTTTTTGTAGTCCGTTTAAACGCTGTTGTTGAAATAATTAGGAAATATGAGGAAATTTTGACAAGAAAAGAAGGTTTGTTTATAGTTTGTGAATACGTATTGATAAGCCTATTTAGGAAAATGTCGGCGATAATATTTCGAGCTGGATCTTTCAAGAAAGCAGATGTTTGTTAAGGTATGTTGATAATTTTATGTATTTTACTGCTTTTGAGTTTTTTACATTTTGTGATTGCTAGAAAGCGAGAATTGCTGAATTTTGAGAATTCTATATCGCAAGAAATGCTGAATTCGGCGATGTTTTTTTTCGGAAAATGTGCGCGAAGCGCACATACAACGATTGCTGGTTGCCATTTTAGCGAATTTTGTTTTTTATGTGTATTTTTGCTTTAAAAGTTTTTAATATTTTGAGATTGCTAGAAAGCGAAAACTGCTGAATTTTGAGAATGCTATATATATTGCGAGAAATGCTGAATTCGGCGATGTTTTTTTTTCGGAAAATGTGCGCGAAGCGCACATACAACGATTACTGGTTGCCATTTTAGCGAATTTTGTTTTTTATGTGTATTTTTGCTTGAAAAGTTTTTATATTATGAGATTGCTAGAAAGCAAAAACTGCTGAATTTTGAGAATGCTACACCTCGAAAAGTGTTGAATGCAATGATGTTTTTTTTTCAGAAAATGTGCGCGAAGCGCACATACAAGGATTACTGGTTGCCATTTTAGCGAATTTTGTTTATTATTTACATTTTATTTTCGTTAAGCCAAACATGCGTATAAACAGGTGCTTGGCGACATTTACAACTTGGCGGAAAAAGGGTTTTCACGCCAAGAAAATTCCAAGATGGCGGCCGGGGGGAACTTATGACATCTGTTCCGGAGATTTTTGCAGAATTGTGGAAGTTATCGTGTCCAGAAGAAAGTTATATATATATATATATATATATAATGGTAAATTTATGCTTTTTTGGTGTGTGGTCAATCGAATATATATGAAATCTAATTTTTAGCTTAATGCTGGATTCTGTTACAGAAATAGACTATGCTTTTGCTTATATTGGTATTTCATGTACCCTTGATAAAGTGAAATGCTATATAAGCTTCCGGCTACATCCTTCCATTTTATCTATTATTTGTTTACATTACGTCTTTTAATGGTTCAACATTATTCTGCTGGTTTTTGTTTCATATGTCTTTAATAGATTATTTTTTCAAAATTTGGTGGTTTTTCATATGTTTATATGGATTAATTGTATGCAATGTGCTAGTCAATTAGTGGATTTTGCTTAATTTGTATTACTTTTATAGGGTTCTATCTGTATTTTGTATAATGTTACAGTTATAATTAGATGCTAAATTTATTAATTTATTGATTTAATTATCGTAATTGGAAATAGATGAAGATTTGTAATTATATTACGGTTATATAGATAGATAGATAGATATAAAGTTTTTTACTGAGGGTGGTTTTAGGTTCTAGGGGTCATGATCGGTGTAGATCTGCCGAAATAGAAATATTACCGAAATTTGGTTTCTGTTTTGGTTTCGGTCGATCCTTAATGTTAATCACTATTTTATTTTTAACACTTTTTCAATTTGCATTAACCATATATCTCCAACAGGTAAAAAATTAAAGCGCATTTCAATTTTTTTGAGAAACCCTATGTGTAAGTCGGAGTCGATTGTTTCAAAAATCCAGGAGTCGGAGTCTGTCCTTTTTCCTACCGCCTCCGCAGCCCTGCTATTATAGAGGAAAATTTTTTTAAATCAAAATCACTTCACTCTTCTTAAGAATATAAAAAGCAAACTAGAAATGTATATCAAGTACTGCCACGCTATTTTTTTATGAAATCATTTCGTGTTATTACATAATAAAATATTGTAAGTGTCCTCGTTTATTTTATTTTTATTTTTTTTAAAGATGATCACAATAGGGATTAAAGTAAAATAAAGGTTTTATAAAGAAGAAATGAAACAATCATAAATGAAATAACAAGTAGTATAATATTTTTTAATGCTAATACTGAAATACGACTACTAAAGGAATAGATCATACCTTTAAAAATCCTTAATTTGGCAGGAAATAGCTTTAATCACAACAGCATTATTTTTATTTTTTTTTTTCTTATTTTATTGACAATAATTAAGTTACACTTTTAAATCATAAACAAAAATACACTTTAAGGCATTTTAATAAATAAATATGGGTTGCTTAGCAAAATCCTTAATATAGCAGGAAATATACTTTACCATTTACTATGTACAAAGGTATTTAAAACATCAGATAAGCGCTATCAGTTGGACGTAACGTTGAGAAATGGACATTGAAATAGTTAAAAAATAAGTAACAAATTTTAAAAGATTAGAATAATCACTGATTTTTATCAACTAATGATGTTATTTATTTACTTGAAGACGAAAATGAAAACCAAAAACATAACTGGGAAAAGCAGCAGCCTAGGTGGCGCTAATGGAATACATGGAAGTAGGAATTTAGACGGAAGAGGGAAATATCATGGAGGAAACAGATCGAGAACAGATAGATGGAGTTGCCTTAAAAAAGGTTTGCAATATGAAACCATTTATCGCTCAAATTGAAACGTCCAAGAAAGCCCAAACAAATCATTAAGCACGTGAAAAGGATATTGTATTAATAAGACGAATTCAAAGAGATGAATCACAGCTGAAGTATATTTTAAGAAAAAATGGTACATTTTTTAAAGGGCTTTTGTTGTGTTGTTATTTATTAAAATAAATGCTTGCTTTTAAAATAATTGGAATTGGAAAATTAGCAATAAATAAATGTCAAAGTAAGATTAAATAAAATATTGAAAACATCTGATAAAAACTAAAAATTGTATTATTAAAAGTTTTCTTTCTTTAACCCTTTCCAACATAGATGAAAAATGTTTGCCTTCGGTTTGTATGGCCTTCTGGCCGAGCTTAGGCGCGCCACACACCAGAGAGACATGCGACAATAATCGTGAGACATGAGGCAAATTCTGCTGTTCAAATCGGTTTTTCTTTGTTAACAAGGTGAAATTGTCGCATGCCTCACGCTTTTCTGCCACATGTCTCCCTGGTGTGTGGCGCGCCTAACTCTTGTAAATATACTGGGATCACCCTACATTTTTTATATGTTATTGACGTTTACTATAGCGTGATCGCTATTGAAAAAAAAAGTGTGGCACTTTTAGTTCATTTGCATGGGCGGTTAAAAGTACTTTGTTACATTACGCTCAATGGGAAAAATCGTTTCAAGTGCATTGTAATGATGCTAGACAATTTAAAACATAAAGAAATTGATATGCATTTATAAAGTGCAGTAAAACATGCATTTCGTAGAATATGGGGTTTGCAAAGCATTTATTATTCATTTACAGGGCACACAAAAGAATTCCGTTATATAATGATATATGGGGGGGGGACTGTTTAGGTGCATGGCATTTATCGTTCATTTACAAGGACACACAAAAGATTCGGATACACTACTGTATCTAAAGTACTTGTCAGTATGTCACACAAATTTTGTGGGCGTTCTATCACAAGAACTATTGCACGGAATTTAATAAAAATTTATATTCATGTAGTCCCTAATATAAATTGGTGCTGATTAGTTTTTCGTGTAAATCACCCAACAGGTGGCATTGCTATACTGCATTTTTCGCGATTTCAGCAGTAGTTGTATCTCAAGAACTAATACACGGATTTTCATCAAACTTCAGTTTCAGTTGGTCCTTAATAGGAGTTGGTGCTGATTACTTTTTGGTGTTAATCGTCCAATAGGTGGCGCTGCTACGCTAGAATTTTCATGATTTTCGCAATGGCTCTATCTCAAAAACTAATGCACGGATTCTCCCCCAAACTTCAGATTCAGTTTAACGTTGACATATGTTGTTGTTTGGTGGTTTTGGTGTAAAGCACTAAATAGGTGGTGCTGCTAGGCTGCAGTTTGCTGGATTTACACGATTTCAGCGATAGTCATATCTCAAGAACTAATGAATGGAATTTCGTATCTTTAGAATCCTCATGATGGGTATAGACTGCCATTTAATTTTGGCAGTGTGCTAGCGAATTTTGAACTATTAACATGTATGGGATTTTGGGATTGGTATAGATGGAAGTTTTTTTTGTGTGTGTGTGTCAATTTTCTGAAAAGAAAAAGTTATTCTTGAGAAATGCATAACAATTTTGTTCAAATGCGAGCTAAGCATTTATTGATAATAATTTCATTCCTACAGCTAAAATTTTCCTATCAGGTGAACTTATTTTTTTGCAAATAATAATGTTTCAAAACTCAATTAATTCAAACTAATTAATGGAGTTTCTTTGATGGAATGAAATTTTATAATTGCGCTTCAAATTAGCCACAATTTTTGACTATATCAATCGCTACTAATTTAATTAAACGTCTTTATTTGTTTTTAACAGCATATTAGTAATTGCATGTAAATAGATAAAATATAATGATGAAAGCATTTTTTAAAAATTATATATGGAAACTTAAATTACAAATACTAATCGAAAATCTAGATTTTCGAGTGCAAACGATTTTAGGACAATAACGAAAGAATGTTATCCTTTCAAGTAAAATCTTAAAAGATGCTTCTGATATTTATATTTGAAATACATATAATAAAATAATCAAATAATTCTGTGAAGTGATATATTAGTATCTTTGGTACATTCTGATCTAGTACTACAACCTATAACAGCGCATAAGTCGTTTTTAATCGAAATTTTAATCATATCTTGAATAACAATTTCCGACGGTAAAAAATGAAAGCAAAGAAATACAGGTTTAAACCAGTTTGAATTGATAGACGTGTCAAAGCACGTGGTTTTGTTTGCGCTTTCTGTAGCGGATTTAGGGTTACTTTTTTGGCGTCACCTCCAACTACCTTACTGCAACTCCATCTATCTCATTCCTCCATGGGGAAATATATCCGAAGATAATGTGATAACTGTATTCATAACTGTATCGTCCTTAAATTAATCGTAATCGTTTGCATTAGGTAGGTAGGTAGTAGGGGGGCTTTGGGACCTATAAGCAGCACGGCTGTTGTCCCGAATGATCCATACGAACAGAAACGCCAGACACAGACAGCACTAGACACCTAGCTAGAAGCAATCAATACAATGAATAAACCGTAGCGTAGAGTTACGAAAGACACTCGACGAGCAGAACTTTTTGATAAAGCAACCAAATGAACGAAAACACTCATCACTCAAATGATAACCCGCCCAACAACTCCTGCGTTGAGCGTGGTACCTGGCACAAGAAAACAAAATATGCTCCAAGGAGTTCAAAACACCACAAGCACGGCAGCTGCCGTCCTCAACCAAGTTAAAGCGAGCCAAAATCACCGGGGTAATAAGCATCCTGCAGAGGAGACGAGACACAATCACATCATCCCTTCGATTATGAACCCAACACCGAGGGTGATTGACATTGGGGATATCCCCATAAGAAGCATAATACTTGCAAGTCCGGTAAGAGTGCTCACCCTGCAGCAGAACACTGTGAGAGAACCTACGGATAGTATCTTCTGGCGAGGTCCAATCAATCAGAGGGTCAGAGACAGAAACACTTTTGGCAAGGCCATCGGCCCTTTCATTGAGGGGGATACCACGGTGTCCCGGAACCCAGTAAAAGGAAAGGTGAATGGAGAATTGCTGCATCCGAACAATTTTATTGTGGAGCCAAAGGATAACTCTGGGAGACTTTCAGGTTAGCAGACTGGAGAGCCAAAAGAACCGACAAGCTGTCTGTTAAAATCACCACGGGACGAGATAACGAGATCAATTCGTCGAGAGCCACGCCTATTGCGAGAGCTTCCGCCGTGAAGACGGAGTTGACATGCTGCACCCTGTAGCCAAAGTGGTGTGAGGAAGTGCAGCCTGCAATCGAAGTGAGGGAATCTGTCTTTGAGGCATCGGTGGCAATAATATCCCACGAGTCAGTAAAGTTCTGGAAGTAATCAGCAAACATCGGGGCAATGATGCTAGCATCAAAGTCCGTACGCTGAAAAGGAAGATCAGAGGTGAAAAATTGCACTGCGTTCGAATCAAGAGAAAGAGGAACTTGGAAGCTGATGAGGAAATCCAGATCAATGCCCAGACCGGCAAAAAACTCAGAAACATGAGAAAGATGATTTCCTGGTGAGACCAGAATATCCTCACAAGAATCCAAGAGAGGAGACCAGCTGCCAAGGGCAAGATGCTTCACCCAGAAGCCGAAAGCCAGAACCCTGATTCTGTCAGCTAGGAGACAAGCCCCAGCATGCTTGAGAAGAAGAATATTAGGCGTCCACTTCGGGAGCCCCAGAGCAACCCGTAACGCACTCGTCTGTATCACTTCGAGCATTTTCAGTAGCGAAGGACTAGCGGCCGTGAGAAGAGCAGCTCCATATTCAATGATACTACAAATAGAAGAGAGGGCCAACGTCCGCAGATGATGTGAACGAGCCCCATACCTTTTATGGGCTAGAGCTTTTAAGATGTTGATCCTTTTAAAACATTTCGTCCGGAGATATTCTACATGCTTCCGGAAGCCTCCACGACGGGCAAAAAGGAAACCTAGGAACTTTAGAGCGGGGCACCACTCGATGAGTCCACCGTTCACGCTGAAGTGGAAATCACAGACCGCTCTCCGTCTCGAGAGATTAATCGAATGGCATTTGTCAGCCCGGATGGAAAGTTTCCAATAGGAACACCACACTATTATAAGTCGAAGAGCCTCTTGGAGTTTTACTCTACAGGTGTCCAAACAATCATTCACACAGTAGATGAAAATATCGTCTGCATAGATGAGGAACCTGATGCCCAGGCCCACCAGGACCTCATAAAAATCTGCCATGAAAATTGTAAAAAGGATGGGACTCAAAACCGACCCCTGGGGAACACCTCTACTAATAGTTCGGGAGGAAGACACGTGACCCCTCCACGTAACCTTGACGACTCTAGTAGAAAGAAAGCGATGAATCCACCGAAGCATCCGTCCTGTGATGCCCACCTGGGCACATTTATAAATAAGTCCATCAATGTAGACAGAGTCATAGGCTGAATGTAAATCCAAAGAGACGCCCAAAATATATTTTTTCGCCTTTTTTGGCAGACTGGACTTTTGGTCATGCTGGAGAATCGCTAACGCCGTATGGCAATCCCGGAAGGGAAGAAATCCAAGGTGCCTAGGGACCAAGGTTTTATGGCAGAGTAGGTGGTGCACAATCCTTCTGGCAATCATCCGCTCACAGATTTTACCCGTTACCGAGGTTAAGGCAATCGGACGGTATGAAGAAATATGATGTCTCGGCTTGTCAGGCTTCAGAATTGGGAGAATGGTCGCCGACGTCCAGCTTGAGGGAATGTCCCCTGAGCACCAAATGCTGTTGTACATACTCAACAAGCAATCTAAAGAGTGATCATTTAGCCCCTTGAACAGGGCCGCACTAATCCTGTCCTCCCCAGGAGTGGAAATTCTCGTTCTTCCAATGGCCATCTTTAGCTCTGAGATCGTGAACAGACAGTTGAGCGAATCATTACACTCATCACCATAAGTAAATGGGATTGGCTCGTGGCAGCTTCCCTCGCCAAAGTGATCTGCAAAGGCTTCAGCTTGGGCTACCGCATCAGCAGAAAAAGAGTCAGGTAGTTGTAAGTAGAGATGAGAATCAGGAGAAGAGCTGGACCGAGATTTGAGGTTACGAAAAATTTTATATAAAAGGCCAGGGTCATTCGCATTAGAGCAAATGGAGTCCAGTACCGGCGCTTAGCTTCCCTGACAACCTGTCGGAGCTTGGCCGAGAATCTTTTATATTTCATCCAGTGATCCACAGAAGTTAATTGACGAGCTCTTCGCAGATGGAACTTTTTCTGTTTGCTAAGGATGCTACACCGCGCAGTCCACCACACAGGGAGGCGTTTCAGGAACTTAACACAGGCTGTACTGTGATTCGACATGGCACCACGAACCAAGGACTGGAACAATGACGGCTGGATATCGGTAGCCAAATGTAGGCTGGAGTTAACTTCCTGGGTGATGCGGGCCCAGTTGTAAAGAAAGGGACCGGGACGCAGAGAAGGGTTAAGCTCTACAGAGATAACAATGGGTAACTAATAACAAAGATCGCTGTCGAAAAGATCATCCTCAACGACGATCGAGGAGCAAGTAAGAAGCCCAGAAGAACAGATCGAAAGATCAATTAAAGAAGTAACCCCACCAGGGGCCACATGGGTAGGAGCAGTATAGTTCATTAAGCAGAAGGGGCTATCAGAAAGCCAGTCCACCCAACGCTCGCTGGCCCGCGAGGACACCGGGGATCCCCACAGCGGGTGATGAAGATTAAAATCTCCCAAGATAAGAGAATGACCAGAAAGATCACGGCAAACCTTCAAAAGATCGTCAACCACCAACCCAGATGGGGAGTAAACGTTGATAATGTTAAGACAGGAAGAACCAAGGGAAATGCGGAAGCCTAAGAATTCGTTAGCTGAGCCCAAATTATCGAAACACAACCTTGTAGACGACCAAGTAGAGTTCACCGCCAAAGCCAGACCACCACCGGCCCGACCGACTCTGTCTTGACGGTAGATCACTTTACCCGACATCGACAGAGGCTTCACAGGTGAAAGAAAAGTTTCCTGGAGAACCAAGACATCCGACGACAAGAAAGGTTCAAGCTGAAGGAAGGGGAGCTTGTTGGAGATACCTCGGCAATTCCACTGAAGCACACTAATACCCATAAGAGACAGAAAAAGAAAAATTATCAAACACCAAACAAAAATCAAGATCCTGCCCCCTGCAGGAACACTCGCCCAAAACACAAGAGAAAAAAAAAATTTCTACCCCCCTTTACCGTGCACGTAGGCACGTTTCCGCTCCGGGGATTTGTCACTGAGTTTAGCCATACAGTTCATAATTATATTACTCAGAGCACTGATAGTTTCTAGAATTTTTGCAGACTGTTTTTCTGAATGATCAAAACTAAAATCTTTAACATGTTATTAGTCCTGATCTCAATAGCTTTTTTTAATTCATCTTGGTCGGGTTTTTTAACACTGGTTTTCTGTGCATATGATTCAGAATTCGCCCTCGTCGAAAATTTTCGTCGAGCTTCAGTAAAAGATAGAAAATTTCCACTTTTGAAGCGGAGAAAATCCATTTCTCTCAAGCGGGTGGGGCACTGGAGATAATCTGACCTGTGGTCCTCCCCACAGTTCACACATTTGACTTCTAGCGTGCAAGGACCAGTATGCTTTTGGCCACACGTGGCACAGATTTGTTCGGACTGACATTTTCCAGTTGCATGATTAAATTTGAAGCACCGTACACATTGCCTCGGTCTATCAACAAACTGGCGGATCTTCTGAAGAGTGAACCATAGCTTAATTTCAGTCGGGATAGCAATACCAAGAGAGGTAATTAAAACTGGGGAAACAGTACTAGATGAATCTTTCTTCATAAACCGTCGCATTTCTAAGATCTGCACGTTGTTATTGACCATTATCTCCTGGCCCACCTCCTCCAGGGGGATGTCGACAGGTACGTTGAACACCAGGAAGCGATTCGAAATATTCTCCCAAATAACTCTATGTTTAACTGGAACCCCCAAAAAGCTTGTAACCTGACAAATATCAACAGCACAGCTGACGTCTTTCGTGCTAATAAGTAGACTGCCCGTACGTGTGTGACGGACATTCTCTATATGATTAGCATGAGGGATTATCTTTTTAATCTCTACTTGCACAGCTCTAGGATCTCTATTTGGAATAGATTTTGAATCTGTACTTTGTAAAAAAATATTGAAACACTTACCGCCATTCTCGGCAGCCATTGAAAGAAGCAGCTCCGTGGAAGCAGTGGACCGCGCCACATTTTTATTATCGCTGTTACATGTCAAGAAATTTTCTGCCCCGTTTTTCTTGTCGCTGTCACATGAGGTACTTTCTTCACATTCCACCATATCAACATTGACAGCAGAAGAATCCGCTGTTCCATCAATATCCACTATCTTAAATTCAGAACAAGCCATAACACTATCCAGGGACATAATCAGCAAATAGTAGAGGTAAACAAACCGTAAATAAAACTATTACACCTACCAAACACCCACCAAATCATCAATAAAATAGTTCACTAATAACCACCACGAAAAGAGAGAAAAAACAACCACCTTACTTCGAACCACAACAGCGTAAAAACGAAAGCTTCACCGAAAAGAAAGCTCAGATACCGCCGGCTGCAAAACGGTCACCGCCCCCCACGTGTAGAAGGAGGGAGCACCTCGCACAGCCAACCTCTCCCCAACATGCCGTCCCAAATAGAACCATCGTTTGCATTATTCTTAAGTTTTGTTTATGTCAATAAATGTCATAGACTTCTAATATAACTGGACGCAGAAATGGTAACATTTTCTTGGAGCACATATCATGCTTCCCACCATCACGTGATGGTGGGGAGAATGCGCATCAAACCGGTTTTTCTCGAATTCACCAAGACCTATTTCGTCTGTGTTCGTTTTGGAGGGTTTCTTTTATCACGAGAATGAAAATAGAAAATTGCCACGAAAGGGATCACCGCCAAAAAACGACATCCTTTTGGAGATGAGATCTCCGACATGAGTGCTCCAGGGTTCGACGGAGAGAACAAAGGGATTCTCTCTCTATTCAATTCCTTCTCTAAGATAAATGTCGTATGTGTTCTAAGCTTCGGCTATTATTAATTACTTTAGATACAAGTTATTACATGGTGTCAGAAGTGGGATTTTAACTTGTTTTAATTTCAAATACGAATCTAATTGCATTCGATAATGTCTGAAGGAGGATTACGTTATAGCGCCTAGAATATATAGTGTGGAAATCGGCTATCCCTGTAATACTTAAAAAAGCGCCAAAATATTGTATCCCTTAAATGTGCAACGATGCTGCTGAAATATGAAGATCGCAGCGACATCTGCAGGATATTTTCCGCAATTTGCCTGCAAGATATTGCTAGTCTATATAATGTAATACCAGTAATACGAAAATCTCGCAGATGTCGCTGCGAGAGACATTTGGTATATTAGCAATATCGTCGCACATTTAAGGGATACAAATTTTTAGCACTGTTTGGATAGTATATTTGCACACTAGGTATTCTACATTCTGGACGCTGTAATGGACCCCATTCAGGTGACGTAAGACGCCAGAGCTGGTAGTATGATGATGTGTTATTCTAGTTACTGCACCGGCAGTAACCAGTTTGCGCAGGCACAAACACCGCTAGCAGACGACTTTAGCCTTGAGCCAGGTTGAGTGCATACATTTTAGCTGAAAATTTGCAAACTTAGGAAATTTTCTCGCATGCAGAACAACATTTTGAATTTAGATTACAATATATTAAGTATATGCTGCTGCATCAAAGAATTTTTTTGCGGTATTTTTAACAAACAAGCATTAATAACTCACACTCCATAGAGTGCTATGCTAAACACCGCCAGTATAGCGACTAGAATACACAGTGTGGAAATCGGCTATCCCTGTAATACTTAAAAAAACGCTAAAATATTTTATCCCTTAAATGTGCAATGATGCTGCTGTAATATGCAGATCGCAGCGACATCTGCAGGATATTTTCTACAACTGCAAGAAATTGCTAGTTTATACAATGTAATACTAGTAATACGAAAACCCCGCAGATGTCGCTGCGATCGACACTTGGGATTTTAGCAGTATCGTCGCACCTTTAAAGGATACAACTTTTTAGCACTGTTTGGATAGCATATTTCCACACTAGGTATTCTAGACGCTGTACCGCCAGTAAATACCGCCAGCAGACGAATTTTAGCCTCTACGCGTGCATAAGGTCCATTACGTCCACCTAAGCCGTTTCAAATTACTGAAGATACACAAGAACAATGGGAAAATTGGCTACAGCGTCTAGAATACCTAGTGTCGAAATATGCTATCCAAACAGTGCTAAAAATTTTTATCCCTTAAATGTGCGACGATACTGCTAAAATGCCAAGTGTCGATCGCAGCGACATCTGCGGGATTTTCGTATTACTAGTATTACATTGTATAGACTAGCAATACCTTGCAGTTGTAGAAAATATACTGCAGATGTCGCTGCGATCTGCATATTGCAGCAGCATCGTTGCATAGTTAAGGGATACAATATTTTAGCACTTTTTAAGTATTATAGAGATAACCGATTTCCACACTATGTATTCTAGTCGCTATAGATTGGCTGCAAAGATTCGAATAGTACGCAGATGCAGTTTCGCTTAGTTCCAAAAATAAAACAGTTCAAGTGGCTACATTTATGTCTTGTATAGGTCGTGATGCACAACAAATTTTCAAAACATTTGCCTTAGGAACTGATGAAAAAGAAAATTTACAGGTCATTAAAGACAAATTCCAGGGATACTTCACCCCGAAGGTAAATTTTACATTTGAGCGGTATAAATTCAACCAGATACATCAAAAGTCAGGTGAGTGCTTTAAAGATTTTTTAACTCGTCTTAAAATACAAGCATCTCGCAGTAAGCTTGGAATTATGCAAGAAGATTTGCTTTGCGATAGAATTGTTTTCGGGATTGAAAACAAAAATGTTCGTGAAAAGCTTTTAAGCGATGCTGATTTAAACTTAGATAAAACTGTGCAAATTTGTCTTGCTTCTGAAAATGCTTCAAAGCAATTTAAAAATATTGTTGATGATAATAAATCGCAACCTATAATTTCCGCAATATCGAAAAAATTCACCCAGTCGCATAAGCTTGGTTCACTGACAATGATAAGCCCAGTTCTAATACTAAATTCTTTAAACTGATAAATGATTGTAGAAATTGTGGTAGTACCCATAAAATTAATGAATGCCCAGCATTTGGCAAGAAATGTAAGGTTTGTCAAAAACAAAGCCATTTTGCAAAGAAATGTAGGTCAAAATTACGGAAAAAGTACAAAGTGCATGAAATTGAAAATGTTGACACGATTACAGAAGATGAAAATTTCCTCATAGCAAGAGTCAATGCTAATAAATCAGATTGGTGTGAGACCGTCATAATTAACAATAAGGCTATTCCTATGAAATTTGCTACCGGTGCCCAGTGTAATGTTATACCATTTCACTTAGCAAAAGAATTAGTTAAAAATAAAGCTGTCAAATATCCGTAAACTCTCATATTCGGGTCATGCTATTGATGTAGCAGGGGAATCGTTAGTTCCATGCAAAATTAAAGATAAGCGTATGCAACTTAAAGTAATAATAGCACATGGAGGAATCAGTCCAGTCCTAGGTCGAATTACCTGTATCGAGGCAGGATTAATTGAAAATAAAAAAGAAAAGTGCCCAGCTAAACTGATGGCATTGAGCTCACAGACTATTCACACTAATTGTATATTATACTCTTATTTTAAAGAATAATGCCACTCAAAAAATAAGTGAAGGGGAATTAGACCCCGTTTCCCCCTTTATACTTAACCAGTGAACCTCCAAATCTAATCAGGGAAGTTCCTTATCATAATAAACCGGTATACAAAATTTGGAGCAAATCGAATAATCTTGCAAAAAAACCCCCATTTATCTAAATTAAGGGGGTGGACTAACCCCCCTTTATCCTTAACCAATTAATCGCCAAAACGAATCAGGGAAGCTCCTTAACATAATAAACCGGTATACCAACTTCGGAGCAAATCGAATCATTCTGCATGAAAAACCCATTTATCTAAATTAAGAGGAGCGGGCTAACCTCCCTTTTCCCCTTTACCCTTAACCAATGAACCCCAAAACTAATCAGGGAAGATCCTTAACATAATAAACCGGTATACAAAATTCGGAGCAAATCGAATCATTCTGCATGAAAAACACATTTATCTGAATTAAGGGGGAGGGGGTGGACTAACCCTGTTTTTCCCCCCTTTATCCTTAACCAATGAACCCCCAAAACTAATCAGGGAAGTTCCTTAACATAATAAACCGGTATACCTAATTCGGAGCAAATCGAATCATTCTGCATGAAAAACACATTTATCTGAATTAAGGGGGGTGGACTAACCCCGTTTTCCCACCTTTATCCTTAACCAATGAACCCCCAAAACTAATCAGGGGAGTTCCTTAACATAATAAATCGGTATACCAAATTCAGAGCAAATCGAATCATTCTGCATGAAAAACACATTTATCTGAATTAAGGGGGGTGGACTAACCCCGTTTTTCCCCCTTTATCTTTAACCAATGAACTCCCAAAATTAATCAGGGAAGTTCCTTAACATAATAAACCGGTATACCAAATTCGGAGCAAATCGAATCATTCTGCATGAAAAACCCATTTTTCTGAAATAAGAGGGGGTGGACTAACCCCGTTTTTCCCCCTTTATCGTTAACCAATGAACTCCCAAAACTAATCTGGGAAGTTCCTTAACATAATAAACCGGTATACCAAATTCGGAGCAAATCGAATGATTCTGCATGAAAAACCCATTTATCTGAATTAAGGGGGTGGACTAACCCCCCTTTTCCCCCTTTATCCTTAACCAATTAACCCCCAAAACTAATCAGGGAAGTTCCTTAACATAATAAACCGGTATACCAAATTCGGAGCAAATTGAATGATTCTGCATGAAAAACCCATTTATCTGAATTAAGGGGGGGTGGACTAACCCCGTTTTTCCCCCTTTACCCTTAACCAATGAACCCCCAAAACTAATCAGGGAAGTTCCTTAACATAATAAACCGCTATACCAAATTCGGAGCAAATCGAATCATTCTGCATGAAAAACACATTTATCTGAATTAAGGGGGGTGGACTAACCCCATTTTTCCCCCTTTATCCTTAACAAATGAACTCCCAAAACTAATCAGGGAAGTTCCTTAACATAATAAACCGGTATATCAAATTCGGTGCAAATCGAATCATTCTGCATGAAAAACACATTTATCTGAATTAAGGGGGTGGGGTGTGGACTAACCCCGTTTTTCCCCCTTTATCCTTAACCAATGAACTCCAAAGACTAATCAGGGAAGTTCCTTAACATAATAAACCGGTATATCAAATTCGGAGCAAATCGAATAATTCTGCATGAAAAACCCATTTATCTGACTTAAGGGGGTGGGGTGTGGACTAACCCCGTCCCCCCCCCCTTTATCCTTAACCAATGAACTCCAAAAACTAATCAGGTAAGCGCCTTATCACAGTGAACCTAGGAAAAAATTTTGAAGCAAATCGGATGTTTCTATCAAGAGTTATCGCGTTACGTACATACGTACGTACATACATACATACATACATACATACATACAGAACGGGCGGGCACATTAGCTCTCAGGCTTTGATAGCCTGTGAGCTAAAAATGAACAAGTTAACGCGATGGAGGAAGAATTTCAGGATCTGTTTCAAGGAATAGGGTGTATAAAAATTTTTGAATACACAGCAGAATTTTCAGAAGAATGCGCTCAAAAAGAGATCTAACCACCTTGAAGAGTTCCGTTTAAGATAAGAAAGATTGTGAAACAGGTAACTTGATAGAATGGTTAAGGATGGGATTATTAAGAAAGTAGGTGAAGCTACACCAATATGTAACCACATGGTTATCGTGAAACAGAACGGAAAAATAAGAATATGCATAGATCCCTCGGATTTGAATAAAATACTTTTGCGAAGACAATTTCCATTAAAAACTTTAGAAGAAGTTACAGCCAATGTAGACGGTTCGAAATATTTCACAAAATTAGATTTGAAAAAGGGCTTTCGGCAGTTGAGTTTCGCCTCATACCCAGCCATTCTTAACATTTAGTACCCCATGGGAAAGATATTCCTTTCTTCGAGTTCCATTCGGTATAAAATCAGCTCCGGAAATTTTCGAGAGTGAAATAGCAAAAATTCTACAAGGCATACCAGGAGTTGAAAACTCAATGGATGACATCTTGATTTATGCGCCAGACATTAATACTCTCCGTTCAAATACTCGATTAGTCCTACAAGCACTAAGAAATGCAGGAGCAAAACTTAATAAAGACAAATGTGAATTCGAAGTTCAGAAAGTAAAATATTTAGGACATATCCTCACTAGTGATGGTATTATGATTGATCCAGAAAAACTTGAAACCATAGACAGAATTAAAGCACCATCTAGCAAAAGAGAGTTACAAAGATTACTTGGCATGATTCAGTATCTGCATAAGTTTATTCTTAATCTTTCGGAAAAGACGCAAAACATGAGGTTGTTATTGAAGAAAAACACAGTATAGAATTGGAATAATGAATTAGATAGAGATTTAGCAGAAATAAAGGAATTATTGAAGAAAGCTCCTTCACTTAAGTACTACATTCCAAACAAAAGTATTACAATTTCAGTTGATGCTAGTTATTTCGCATTATGTGCTGTACTACTCCATGATGGAAGACCCATAGCTTTCTCATTCATAGCTTTGAATGAAGCTCAGCAATCTTACCCTCAGATAGAAAAGGAAGCCTTGACAATGAAATTCGGATGCCAGAAATTTCATCAGTATGTCTATGGAAATGATGTGATCATAGCGACTGATCAAAAGCCTCTGGAAGTTATTTTTAACAAATCTATAGATCGAATTCCACCCCGACTTCGAAAAATATTCCTAGACGTTCAACAGTATGCTCCAAAAGTTTGTTACAAACGAGGAAAAGAAATGTATATAGCTGATTTACTTAGCAGAGACTGTAATAATGAAGTTTCGCTACAGGAGAGCAACCACCAGATTCTGTTTTCAATTCCAACTACAGCCGCAGTCTTAAAAATTTTACAAGATCTCACAAATACAGATACAGAACACATATTGTTGAAACACTTCATATCTACCGGATGGCCTAAAAACAAAAATGCAGTTCCAGATGCATGTAAGAAGTACCTACCATTTTTGGATGAATTCTCAGTTCAAAATGATTTAATTTTAAAAGGTCTTAATTTGATTATCCCCGAGAAATACAGAGCGAGGGCATTAGAAAATCTTTATAAAGGACATTTGGGCATAACAAGTTGTCTTCGAAGAGCTCGCAAATCCATGTTTTGGCCGGCTTGCCGCAAGACATAATTTCCATGATAGAAACCTGTGAAACCTGTCAAAGAACTCAGAGAGCTCAACCAACTGAACCTATGATTCCAAAAGAAATCCCAAAGCTGCCCTAGGAAATTCTTGCATCCGATGTCTACACATTTCAAGGTACAGACTATCTACTTATTACTGACAGCTACTCTGGCTATATAGACTTTAAACCTCTGAAGGACTTGACAAGTAAATCCACCATCGAAATCATGAAGGATTGGTTTAGTGTACACGGTATACCGAGAGTTCTAGAGACTGACAACTGTAAAAATTACGCATCTTGGGAGTTTGAAATATTTTCTAAACAGTGACTGTTTCACCATCAAACATCTAGTCCCTTATATCCTAAAGGAAATGGTTTAGTTGAACGTGCAGTCCAGACGGCAAAGAACCTCTTCTGAAAATGCGAACTATCTGATCAGGATGTCTACATGGCTCTTTTGAACTTCCGAAACACACCCAGAGGTAATCTTGGCTCGCCTGCCCAAAGATTGTTTAGCAGAAGAACTAAAACTACAATTCCTATAAGCGAAGATCTCCTGAAACATATTCTCTTACAAAATACAACAGAACATCTTGCTGAAGCTCGTTTAAAGAAAAGTATTATCACGATGCTCATGCGAAACCATCAGAACGTGCGCCACTCCAGCCAAATCAAAACGTAATGCTGCGAAAAGCACACAGGAATTGGATTCCTGCTAAGGCAGATTCTGAAACTGCACCTAGGTCCTACAACGTGGTTACTCCATCTGGCACATTCAGACGCAACACTAGTCACTTAAAGCCAACTCAGATTAAAGTCAACATAGAGAGAAAGAGGAGTCTACCACTTAATGCAGATCCACCACTGAATACAGAACTACCACTGAATGCAGAACATTCTCCAACCCCAGATGAACCACCCAAACCTCCTCCCACACCTGAATCGTCCAGTTCTGTCACACACGATGCTAAACATCATCCCGTCACCGTCACCACAAGATCCGTCAGAGTCGTCAAACCAATAAATAGACTTGACCTCTAAAATGGACACAAAATGATGGATATGAACTTTCTAAAGAAAGGAGATGTGATAACTGCATTCATAACTGTATCGTCCTTAAATTAATCGTAATAGTTTGCATTATTCTTAAGTTTTGTTTATGTAAATAAATGTCGTATGTGTTCTAAGCTTCGGCTATTATTAATTGCTTTAGATACAAGTTATTACAGATAGGAGTAGAGACCAAACCGCATTGTTTTTTCAGCCAGATTTTGAATCAAACATGTTTCGTTCTTTCATCGCCAAAAGGATGTCTTTTTTGGCCGTGATCCCTTCATTGATAACTTTCGGATTTCATCCTCTGTCAACTCAAGGTTCCGGAGTTCCGGAGAGAGATTCGGAGAAGCTTTTGCCGGTAGTAAAACCGGTTTGGCGCGCATATCTGCCCTTCGTCACGTGGTGGAGGGCACAGATGTAGACTTAGAAAAGGTTGAGAAGTCTGTGGGAAGTATCAAAACGATACGCTTCAGCTTAAAAGAGCCCTACTTCAACTGTTGTGGGTTTGTGACAGTCTGTGGAGAAAAGATATAACTTCTCGCTTCAGGAAAATCCCAGCCAGCACATTGCATTACATGTAGTCCCCATTCTCGGTGTAAGCATAAACAAAACCCACTCAACCGGAAATGCATTACCGGCTCGGTGCAAAGCTTTGGTAAACTTCCCATTTTTTACTTTTCTTCTAATAAATTTTGAGCGCGTTTAAGTGTAACCCGAATGCGTGTTAACCGTATAGCTTTCAGAGTAGGAAATTACCCAAATTTCGGGTTACCCACATTACATTACATACAGAATTTTGTTGGGTAAAGTTATCACGTTGTTCGGAATCCGATTTGTTTCTCAATTTATAGGGTAACTGACTGTTAACCGGAATATTTCTGTTTCGATTCATTTTTTCACGCAGTTTTCGTTAATTAGTGCATAAATCTTACAAAATATAAAAATAAGCCAGTGTTGGGCAGAATCTGATTACAAAGTAATGAAATTACAGATTATAATACATTATAATCTCCGCACAATGCAATTGATTAACATGTAATGCATAACAAAGTAATTTCAATTACGCTTTTGAAATGTATAATCTGATTATCGTGTAATAGATTACAAATCAATTCTCATTTTATCTTTTAGAATTTAATTAGATTTATTGGTAATGGTTTACAATATGATTCAGATTACATTTTTAATTGTATAATTAACCTGTAATCGATTACAAGATGTTTCATATTCGATTTTTAATTATATAATCCAATTAAACTGTAATCGATTACTAGATGATTCAGATTACTTTTTGAATTATAGAATCTAGTTAACTTGTAATGGATTATAGGTCAATTCTAATTACATCTTCAAAAATATAATTTAGATTAAATTCTAATGCATTACAAGTTAATGTCAATTGCGTTCGTTCAGAATCCAATTTGGTTAACGTATAATGTCTAAACTACATTCTATGAAATGTATTTAAATTAAATTGCAATTAATTACGAGCTAATTTTAATTGCATTTTTGAAAATATAATTTAGATTAAATTCCAATGTATTACAAGTTAATGTCAATTAAGTTTGTTCAGAATACAATTTGGTTAACGTGTAATGTAATATAACTAAATCTAAATTACATTCTATGAAATGTATTTAACTTAAATTGAAATCAATTATGAGCTAATTCAAACTGCATTTTAAAAATTGATATGAAAATTACTTGTAATTCATTGCAAGTTAATCCCAGTTACGTTTCTAAATTATAAGTAACTAATTATATGTGAGTAAGTAGTAATTTATAATGTTATAAAAACATAATAAAATTTCTTAAATAGAATTGCATATTTACTAATTATCTAGTTATTTTTACGTAATTACTAAAGTCTGATGCACTGATTTTAAAGTACTTGTTTACTGTGCATACATCATAATTTTACAAAACGATAAGGGTTTTTTTTTTTTTATAAGTTTTATACCCAGAAAAAAGTCAATATATAAGGTTTAAATTATTACGAAATGTAAAAAACTATTTATCGCTCTCGAAGGGACAATTTCACGTTACTTTTAACCTATAGAACCTAAATATCTCTGTGGTATCAATAATTATATATAATGTATTTAAATTTTTGTAGATAATCTGACGATTGAGAATGCAATGTTGAAAAGGAAGGAGCTCAAATTTAACCAGCCATGTGTACATTTCGGTTTTGTGACTCTTCCTTCTCTTTAGGTCACAGGGCTTCGATCCCGACGTTTTTGTCCCAGTGCTATTTTATTTCCTAGTTATTTCGGTCTAACAAAGTGATATAATTTTACAGAAGACATTGATCGTCTTTTTTTTAAACCAAAACCAAACCACATAAGTTTTACTACAGCGCGAATATAAGGGACCGATATCCACAAACACATATAACTCAAATCTAAATATTCGACACAAGTTTCATATGATAAAGTAACAGTTTTAAAGGGAAAGGGGGGAGGGTCGAGGCTCTATAGATTTTTTATAAAAGCCCTCCCATATTTTAGTATATCAAAAATATAAGAGGCTGACAAATTAAAATAATTATAACTCAAACTATAATTATCGCAAAACACTTATACTTATCATGGTAAGCGTAATCTTTATAATGGGGAGGGGGACATTGTCTGTGTTTTTAACAGAAGCCCCCCAACTTTCACTATAGCACAAATATAAGGGCCCGCTAAACATAAACATTTATAACTCGGATCCAAATTGTCACAGAACATATAAATTTCATATAATAAAAGCAATTTTTTAAGGAAGAGTGGGAGTCTTATTTTTGGTCCTGCTTGCAATTGGGAATCTTTACTTGAAATTGATTCCGTTTTTATAATTGTAAAAATAAAACAAAAAATTCTGTGTTTCAAATCCAAATTAATCGAATTTCAGTTTAGGGGATACCGGAGGAACGGTGACATCTTAAGGGAATTTAAAATTTTTCACCTCAAAAAAATGTTTATTTTTTAATAGTAAAAGTTATAAAGCTGAATCATGATCTTTAGTATCTGTATAAATTTAATGATAGTTGATCGTAAATGTCACATTCACTTAACTTTAAGGAAGTTATACGTGTTTACGCTATCAAGTGACTTTTATTTCGACGTTGTATTTGTATTTTTATTAATGTTATACTAATTTATTTGTTCTTTCGTTATTTAAAATAAAAAATTATGTCAATTTGTATAATTTGGCGAGTGGTTTGGCGATTTCTATAATTTGGCGAAATTGGTCGACGAGAGAAGTAGTACCATTAAAACATTGCTTTGGAGCTGAAATTAAATTTCATGATTTGTAGTATCATATACCGGGTTTGGCGTGTATTTTTTTACGACAATTTGGCGAAAGCTTCGTTTTCAAATACCAGTTACATATGTATTTTTAAATTATTTTCTGTTATTTTTAAAATGAAATAACAATAAATAAAAAAAAGTTTAATTAATAACTATAGAACAAAACAATTTATAAAATTTTTTTGTAAATAAAAAGAAAATAAATTAAAATAAACATTTATTAATAAATAAGCAACAATAGCCGGGTTACCATGTCAGGCAAAATAACGCCATTTTGGCACCAATTAGGTACAGCGTTGCGTATATGACTTCTGTGCCTAATATTTTTCTTTTCGTTTCGTTTAGAAAGAAAGAAAGAAGGAAAGGTATTTTTTTTAAGTGTTTCAGTTTTCAATTAAAGTTTTGTATCAAATAACATGATAATGTAATACGAATTCAATTATGAATAAAAGTAACATGATGCATTTCTTAGCATACATTTAAGGGAGGCCAAACTGATCGCCAAATTAGTTTAAAAAAATTACCTTTTCTAAAATATTAAAAAAAAAATATCTGCTATGATTAAAATTTGAGTTTCCATCATTAGAGAAAAGTATATAAAATTAGAAAAAAAAAATAATATTTCGAAAACTAATTCGAATTTTAAAATTCTAATACCAGTTTTGAGATTTGTGGATCAATACGGATTTTTGGTGTTAATTTCATCGCAAAGTATTCCGTATTTTAGGAGAAAATGCCGTGAAACATAATCAGTTGTTTAATCAGTCGTTTCAAGGAATCGTTTCATAAATTCGTTACATTTCAGTCGTTTCATGAAATCCGTTTCATAAATTCGTTTCATTAGGATTTTATACATATAGGGTAGATATATAAAGTTTTTTACTGAGTTTGGTTTTGGGTTCTATGGGTCATGATCGGTGTAGATCTGCAAATATTTTTCAGAAATTCCAATATAGGGGAGAATGTAATAGATAGTATTTCATACGAAATCTACCTGATTAATATTAGAGATATAATTGCAGACTACTTTTCCATAATTGTGTTAACCTTTAACTGATGTTACCGGTCTCTCAGACCACGGCTTTTTTCAATTTTTATAGTTTAACTTGCAATTTTCAGTTTAACTACAAACACTACCGATATTTTGTTCCGTTTGGAACATTAGTACTATCATCAGATACTTTTGAATAGGTGAATTTTAATTATAACAGTCCTGTACAAAAAGTTTAGTACAAAAACACCATCCTATGAGTTAATCAAGCCTTTTATTGATCTTTCGATGGAGCGGTCTCACAGACCGCTTCACACTAGTTATGTGACAATTTCTGTGACATCAGTTAAAGGTTAAATACAAGCACGCTACGCTGGTCAGTTTCTCTAAACGAATTTTGAATCGAATGTCGTGATATCGAAATACATTGGTGAATTTGACCTTGTGTTTTAAAGCAATATGGACCTTTACCTGTAATATCATTCCGCATTTCTGAAAACGACCCGAATGACACTGCTCTATTATATTTCCTAATGTGGTATACAGAATTTGGGCTTTTGAGGATCACATCTCTTAGTTGATCATTTATAGTAAGATTTGGTAAAGAAGATAGAACGATATGCAATATACTTAAAGATCCCTGAAAAAGTATCTAACAATGCAAGTCTCCTCAAAATCCGTTAAGCAGAATTTTTTTAAAGCTTAATCTTTTACAATTGGGTACACTTGATTATTGAACTGTATAATTATATAACTAAGCAACGTAGAACAATATGTTATATACTAAAATGTTTACTGAAAAAGTATCTAACTAACAATTCAAATCTCATCCATACCTGTCCAGTGGAACTTTTGAAAAAGGTTAATCTTTCACAATCGGGTTCACCTCATTATCACCTTTTCCCCTTAATTCTATAACTAGGCAAAACAGAACGTTATCTGACATACTAAAACCTTCTCTGAGAAATAGTGTAACTAACAGTGCAATTTCCATTGAAATCTGTTCCGCAAAAACTTTCTTAAAAGGCTAATCATTCATAATTGAGTTTATCTGATTATAGAACTTTCCACCATATTATACTTAGTAAAACCTTACCTGAATAGTTATCTAACTAACAGTTAAAGTTCCATCAAAATCTATTCAGTAGAACTCAAGTTATAAGCTGCCGGAACGAAATTCTCATTTTCATTTTATATATTGTATAAGGGACGTTCAAAAAGAAACGAGCCGGAGTCTGGAATGTGCAAACCGGTGGCAGAATGGTAGTATTGTTGCGTCAGTAACAAAGAGCGTTTCCGACAAGAGCACGGAAGTCTGAATGCCCGCCGCTAGAGGGTCACGAGTGCAAGTCACGTGACTACAAAGCTAGCAGAAGCATGCATTAGTCGTCCAACGCTCATTCGAGATGTAAGCGACTGGAGATGAGTCTTCGTGTCATCATTTCGAACCAGAATCGAAACGACAAAGTGTCCAGTGGAAACATCGAGGGACACCACCACCAAGAAAATCCAAGGACGTCCACACAAGTGCAGGAAAGGTTATGCTGACGTTCTTCTTTGACCTAGACGGTCCCCTTCTGATAGGCTCCCTGCAGCACGGGACAACAGTGAATGCCAGGCATTAATCGCAAACCTTGACCAGCCTTCGCCAAGCGATCAAATCAAAACGACCAGGCAAGCTCACCCGTGGGGTCATTCTGCTCCACGACAATGCAAAGCCTCATACGGCCAACACGATTACGGCACACATGCAGAAATTCAAGTGGGAGGTTTTCAGGCACCCTCCATACAGTCCAAACCTCTCACCCTGCGATTACGCCATTTTTGGTCCTCTAAAAAAGGGTCTGAGGGGCAAACGATTCACCTCGGACGACGACGTAAAGCAGCACGTGCGAAACTGGTTCACATCGCAGCCCCAGGAATTTTACCAGACAGCCATTCACCGCCTTGTGTCTCAGTGGGACAAGTGCCTCAACAGCCAGGGTCAATACTTCTGAAATACATGTACCAGTTTCTGTTCCTAGACATCCGGCTCGTTACTTTTTGAACGCTCCTAATATATAGTAGATTGATTAATTAAAATAAAATTATCATTTCAACATATAACCATTACTTTTCTGTAATCCGTGATTCCATTGAAATTTTACTTAGGAGTGATGCTGTTTGGAGTGATGTCCTTTTTTATAACATTCCCGCGATTTCGCATAAAATCCTAATTATTTCAAGGGCTCCTGAAAATATGACTTGATCTTTTCACCCCTCTTTAGAGCAATGGACTGAACTTCGCTTGCGCAAGCGTAGTATTTTGTTTTGTTTTTACCAAAGAACGTAGATTAAGTCTGATGTCTTAAAATCTGAATATTTCTTTGGGTTTTACATGTGATTTTTCATCCCAGTCAGTCATCTTTTCCCCTTTGAAAATGAACGCGCGTGCGTTTGAAAGATCTCATGGTTATATTAAGTAACATCTTTATGTATTTGTAACACCTTTTAAGTAAATGTATGTATGTTTTAACGTTTACATTAATAACAAGGGGAAAATTCCTTCAAGACACTAATTTTAATACAGTGTTTTGACTCTATTCGATTAATTTTCTTTCATTTCGGTTTAGTTTGCGGGTCAATGGAATTTTTTTGCCGGTTTTCGGGAGGATTGGAAATTTTAGTCCTGCATCGGTCGGGTATCCCGATTTTACCCGAACTCAAACCGCGAGCCAGGTCATGTTTATGCAATTTCTTCTCTGGGTGTAAGGTTAACTTTAAGCGTTTCGGGTTATGCTTTGTCTCTTTTTGATCGGGTTCGGGATGAACCCATTTTTCTAAAGGAAGTCGTGAATATTTTTTAAATGAAGAAGCTATATAGGGTGTCTCAAAAGGTTGTTTACAAACTTAACATGCTGGTCTGTCATATCATGATGAACAAGATTTACATAGGAACTTGTGTTCGAAAATGCAAACTGCGACCGCTAGAGGACGATGAACGCAGGTGTGGAGAGGAAAAAAGAAAGGACATCGAAAGAGATATTAATATGACTTTTATTAAAGAACATGGTTTAATTCACAGAAGGTGTTCAAAATTCCTTCCATTCGCCGCAATGCATGCTTCACAACGTCGACGAATGGATTCTCGGACCCGTTCAAAATGGGCAGGTGTGTCACGGACACGTTCCGCCGCTTCCACGATCCTGGCGACGAGATCCATGTCCGATGTGACAGGCATCTCGTACACTTCATGTTTGCATATCGGCCAATTCTGAGTTACTAAACAGATTCATCCTTCTCCTGCAACGTCCTCGCCTGAAATTATTACGTTTTCCACTCTCCCGTAAGCCTGCGCTCTTCGCCCTCTAACGATCGCAGTTTGCATTTTCGAACATAAGTTCCTATGTAAATCTTGTTTATCATGATATGACAGATCGGCATGTTAAGTTTGTAAACGACCTTTTGAGACACCCTGTATATCTCAGTATTAATGGGTGCATACGTGTTCATTTTTGTACATAAGTGATAAAATTGTAGACTACTTTTCCATAAATGTAGTAAAATATAGATTAATTTTCCTTCACTTTGGGTTCTGGTCTGAATATTTCGGGTTTGGGTTGCAGTTTGTCAGGCTATAGTTGGGTTTCGGGTTAACGACTTTTGTCGAGTACAAACCGATCCACGTAGAACTCTGGTATCAGGCTGAGGAGATAGTTTATTATGAACGTACTGTATCTCTCTATTCTAAAAAAAAGTAACTTACGCTGTCACCGCCGCCGCCGCCGCCACTTTGGAATTTTTTGTGACCGGAGGTCTTTCTCCGTTAATAGTAAGAAAAATATTGCATACAAAAATATGAAAATCGACGGTATTATAGAGAAACGTTCGATAAACACGCTGATGCAGACAGTTTTCAAATCGAAGAATTTCTCTCTATTCTAAAAAAAAGTAACTTACGCTGTCACCGCCGCCGCCACCGGTTTGGAATTTTTTGTAACCGGAGGTTTTTCTCCGTTAATAGTAAGAAAAATATTGCATACAAAAATATGAAAATCGGCGGTATTATAGAGAAACGTTTGATAAACACGCTGATGCAGGCAGTTTTCAAATCGAAGAATTATTTTAAGAGATATTTAATGCTAAAGCTGGACAAAGTCGTTCCATTAAAAAAGTTTTATAGGAGCAAAAACTATACATCGGAATTTAATCATTTTTAGATCATTTTATTCGTTATAATTTCCCGGTGTGCAGAATGCATTTATTGTTTAAATTTGACTCATTTTTTGAGCTTTTATTTCTATTTTAAATTCAAATTTTCAGCATTTCGAGAGATATTTTTTACTTTTTTTAGAGAACTAGGGGGCTCGGCCCCCTACGAGCTACGCTCGCCAACCCCCGTCCAGACACCGCAGACTCTAAATGCACGCTAATTTGATCGGATTTAAAAAGATTTCGAAAGATTGAATTATAATTTAAAAAACAGTGGCGATCTCCCTATAAACGGATTTCTATTCATTTCTCTTTGATTGGGGGAATTTTAACGCCAAATCCGCTGCAGTACTACTTGATTATCCAGTCGACCAATTTCGCCAAATTATATAAATTGCCAAATTATACAAATTGACATATTTTTTATTTTAAATAACGAAAGAACAAATAAATTAGACATTACAACATTAATAAAAATACAAATAAAACTTCGAAATAAAAATAACTTGATGACGTAGACAGGTGTAACAACATTTCAAAATTAGCTAATATAAAAGGAATTAAGTAAACAGAGTCTTTCTCTCCTGGTATTTTTTAACAAAGCGAAAAGAAAGTTATTTTAAATGAGACATTTTAAATTAATTGTTTTTAATCTGACGTAATTTTGACCAAGCTATTATTTCTCTTTTAAATATTCACGTGAAAATACTTTTGTTTGAAATGAAATATTATTTGCGCTTTCCTAACAAAAATAGTTGAAAAGATCCTCTCAAAATATCAGATAAATGTTTAGCGCAATTTCTAAATTTAAACTGTTTTGTAATATTATTTTGTGTTCATTTTATGTAATAACTGTAATGTGACGTAAATATGACGTAATTTCTCCTATTTAAAACTTCTAACGCATGTTAATGAATTTATTATTTTACAATATCCTTTCTCTTTTAAAATTCACGTGTATACTTTTTATGACGTAATTTTTAATAAGTTCCTGCTTTTTGTACATAATTATTTAATTCTAATTCCAAATGATTTTTTCTGTTTATAATAGTCACGTGTAAATAATTTTTTAATTTGAAGCAAACATTATTGTTTCCGTTGTTTATACAGGTGGCAACAGGTTAAATTGGTACAATTTTCTAAAATAAGTAAAAAATATCTTTCGAAATGCTGAAAATTTGAATTTAAAATAGAAATGAAACCTCGAAAAATGAGTCAAATTAAAAAATTAAATGAATTCTGCACACCGGGAAATTATAAAGTATAAAATGATCTAAAAATTATTAAATTCTGATGTATAGTTTTTGCTCCTATAAAACTTTTTTAGTGGAACGATTTTGTCCAACTTTAGCATTAAATATCTCTTAAAATAATTCTTCGATTTGAAAACTGTCTGCATCAGCGTGTTTATCAAACATTTCTGTATAATACTACCGATTTTCATATTTTTGTATGCATTATGTTTCTTAATATTAACGAAGAAAGACCTCGGGTCACAAAAAATTCAAAAGCGGCGGCGGCGGTGACAGCGGTAGTTACTTTTTTTTAGAATAGAGAGATTGTACTAATTTAGCCTGTTGCCAACTGCATAAACAGCGCAAACAATAATGTTTGCTTCAAATTAAAAATTTATTTACACGTGACTATTATAAACAGAAAAAAACTTTCAAATTAGAATTAAATAATTACGTATAAAAAGCAGGAACTTATTGAAAATTACTTCATAAAAACTATATTTACACGTGAATTTTATCAGAGAAAGGATATTGTAAAATAATAAATTCATTAACATGCGTTAGAAGTCTTAAATAGGAGAAATTACGCCACATTTACGTCACATTACACTTATTACGGAAAATGAACAAAAAATAATATTGCAAAACAGTTTAAATTTAAAAATTGCGCGAGACATTTATTTGATATTTCGAGATGAACTTTTCAACTATTTTTGTTGAGACAGCGCAAATAATATTTCATTTCTAACTTTTTTCACGTGAATATTAAAAAGAGAAATAAAAGTTTGGTGAAAATTGTGTGAGATTAAAAACGATACATTTAAAATGTCTTTCATTTATTTATTTATTTATTGAACAACAAACATACGACTTGTGTGCTTGACATGAGAGCCCGCTTAAAATGTCTTATTTTAAAAGAACTTTCTTTTCGCTTTGTTAAAAATTACCGGGAGACAAAGACTATGTTTACTTAATTCATTTTATAGAGGAGAAGGTCCAAATACCGGCTAGGGTCCAAATACCGGCTACTAGGTGTTCTGAGAACTGAGCGCAGCGCAGCCTAGCGGTGATAGGCAGAGTTTGTAACTTTAATTGAGAGAAGAAAGTTACGAAAAGTACGTCGCTGAAGTCTGTGTCATTTACAAATAGTAAATGCAAAAGTGTCGAATCTACGTAATCTGGTACATCAAAAGTTTTTCACGTATGTGTTTCTCATTTTTTTTTTTTTTAATATACTAATCGTATATTGGCTTGAATTGTTGATTAAGTTATTTTCTAGACATATTTAGCTCTCAATTGCCACGCGCACAGTATTGAAATTTTATTATATGAATGAGTAATGCCGGTTTTAACTTAAACATAGCAGTGGTCCGAATACCGGCTACTTAGAGTGGTCTAAATATCGGCTAGCCGGTATTTGGACCTCTCTCGACTGCTCTGCCTTAAGGGGAGGAAAATAAATTAATTTAAATAGTTCCATAATTAATAAATTAATTTAAATGGTTCAGAAATAGTCCCCGTCCCATTTCGCAATATGAAAAAAGCAACCATGTCTGTAATTCTTCAGGACTGACACTGGTTACCGGATCACTTTCCAAAAAAAAAAGCTGTTGAACACTACAAAATTGCCTGTAATAAATGTGAAGAGAAAGAAAAAAAAATGACGGAGTAAACCAGGCGTGAGAGGCAGAAATTTGATTTTAACCCTCTCGCTGCGCAACCCGAGATTTCCTTGGGCATCGTAAAAGTAGCAAAATTTGTGCGACCCGAGATTTCCTCGGGGATGCATTTTTTCCGCCTAATTAACCCTCCTTGATTATTCCCACCAGTTATTTTTTTATTGTAAATTATGTCTTATTTAATCGGAGCATTTTCCCGGTTAAATTAGACAAAAACTTTTGTTTTGAAAAGCTGGTGAGAAAAGAATAAAAATTTCTTAAAAGACGCCCATCGCGAAGGGGTTAAATACGCAATTTTTGAAGCTATTTTGATAAAACAATTACGCAGCGAGAGGGCTAAAAAAGTGAAAAAGGAAAAGATCCAACAGAGGAAGATGATAAATTTGTGTCTTCTGCATGGGTGCTTTCTCTGTTGACAAGAATGGGGGAGGGGATTCTGGGTTCAATGTTAAGAATGCGATATGTGGGCTGATAGGGACTAAACCGACGCAAAGAGTGATATTATGCTTTTGATTTTTTCAGATAAAATGATTCTCATTTCAATCAGCAAGCTTTTTTTTTTTGTTTTATACGTTAAAAAACAAAATTAGAAACATAATGGGAAGAAAACTGTGAGAGATAGACGTAAAGAATTTTAGAAATTTGACAAAAATACTTATTTATAAAAATTTGCGTATTTTTTCTGTGCATAAGAAATGTTATTAATCAATAAAATTTATTAAAATAATATTCTTATTGCTTAATAATTGTCATTACCTCTATTTGTGTGATCTTTTGGAAAAAAACTTAGATAGCCCGTATTTAGACCCCATTTTAAAAACTCAAAATTTGAAGACTTTCGGAATTTTGCTTCTTATAAACAGAAAACGCCTTTTAAACTGATTTTTTTTTCTCTAAACAGGTGTAAGACGTGTCAAGGTACCCTGCTGTCACTTTTTATTTTATTAATTATGAAAATTGTATGATCTAGATTGAAAACAAAAGTGGTAGACGGTATTTGGATCTTTTCCTCTATTAGCTTATTTTGAAATGCTTAATTGTTTTTATTTAATCAAAGAGGAAAACAGCCATAGTATCTTTTGACAGCAGCTGATTTTTCCTTAAAATTCCCCAATCAAAGAGAAATGAATAGAAACCCGTTTATAGGGAGATCGCCACTGTTTTTTACATTATGATTCAATCTTTCGAAATCTTTTTAAAGCCGATCAAATTAGCGGCTTTTAGAAACTTCGGTGTCTGAACGGCGCTTGGCGAGCGTAGCTCGTAGGGGGCCGAGCCCCCTAGTATAATATGATTTAATAAAGCAAATGATTTGATAGCGTTGTAATGATTCCAGTAAATAGAATGTGACACTAATAATGCAAAATCAAAAAAAAAAAATCAAATAATTATGAACTTCAATTAACCCGCTTAAAAAAAAGAAAAATCCTGCTCTAAATTTCAGGTTAAAGGGGGAAAATCACCAGAAAAATTCTAGCCATGAGGCGGGTGAGCTTTCATTTGATCATTTTACACACAGCTGACAAGCAGTTAATAGAATTTTTTCTCACATATGTTTTTAAAATTAGCCAAAATACTCAAAAGGATCAATGTCTCACCTTGAGAATGCTGGAATAGCGAAGTGTCTCTCTATTCTAAAAAAAAAGTAACTAACCCTGTCACCGCTGCCGCCGCCGGTTTTGAATTTTTTGTGACCGGAGGTCTTTCTTCGTTAATATTAAAAATATATATATATTACGTACAAAAATATGAAAATCGGTGATATTATAGAAAAATATTTGATAAACACGCTGATGCAGACAGTTTTCAAATCGAAGAATTATTTAGGAGATATTTAATGCTAAAGTTAGACAAAATCGTTCCATTAAAAAAGTTTTATAGGAGCAAAAAGTATACATGGGAATTTAATCATTTTTAGATTATTTTATACGTTTTAAGTTCCAGATGTGCAGACTGTATTTATTTTTTTTATTTGACTCATTTTGTGAGGTTTTATTTCTATTTTAAATTCAAATTTTCAGCATTTCGAGAGATATTTTTTACATATTTTAGAAAATGGTATTAATTTAAACTGTTGCCACCTGTATAAACAGCGTAAACAATAATGTTTACTTCAAATTAAAAATTTGTTTACACGTGACTATTATAAACAGAAAAAACCCCTTCAAATTAGAATTAAATAATTGTGTATAAAAAACAGGAACTTATTGAAAATTACGTCATAAAAACTATATTTACACCTGAATTTTAAAAGAGAAAGGATATTGTAAAATAATAAATTCATTAACATGCGTTAGAAGTCTTAAATTTGAGAAATTACGTCACATTACACTTATTGCGTAAAATGAGCAAAAAATAATATTGCAAAACAGTTTAAATTTAAAAATTGCGCGAAACATTTATTTGATATTTTGAGAGGATCTTTTCAACTATTTTTGTTAGGACAGCGCAAATAATACTTCATTTCTAACAAAAGTATTTTCACGTGAATATTATAAAGAGAGAGAAAAGTTTGCTGAAAATTACGTCAGATTAAAAACGATACATTTAAAATGTCTTATTTAAAAGAACTTTCTTTTCGCTTTGTTAAAAAATACCGGGAGACAAAGACTATGTTTACTTAATTCCTTTTATATTAGCTTACTTTGAAATGTTTAAGTAATTTTATTTAATCAAAGACGAAAACAGCCATTGTATTTTTTAACAGCAACTGATTTGACCTTAAAATTCCCCAATCAAAGAGAAATGAATAGAAACCCGTTTAAAGGGAGATCGCCAATGTTTTTAAAATTATAATTCAATCTTCCGAAATCTTTTTAAAGCCGATCAAATTAGCGTGCTTTTAGAGTCTGCGGTGCCTGAACGGGGGTTGACGAACGTAGCTCGTAGGGGGCAGAGCCCCCTAGTTTAAAAAATATTCTTGATAATTATCAGTTTCTGTGCCTAAAATGTTTATTTATTGCATGTGCTTTTATTGTAATAAAATCTAACAAGTTATTTTAGCTTTTGAGCAATTTTTGAACTTTTTTTTTGTCTGACCTGTAATGACAGATAAATTTTCTGAAATGTCAAATTCCTTGGGGGGCGTGGCCCACCAGCCGCCTTCAAACGGCGCCCCTGCCAAAGAGCATAAAAGCAAAACGTGTTGGATAGTATACACCAAAACTGCATATATATTAAGCGTAGAATGTTAATGCTGTAATCTGCCGTAAATTGACACAGCTGCGCCACCTTGTGAACGGGGTTGATAACGCAAAAAAGCGGGGTTTTAGTATGACGTCATATATGGCAGAATATCTACTACCCGCGCATATCTTGCGCATATTTTCTGAATCTTTACTCCTTTATGGAAGATAAATCTTGTTTACCAGATTTATTGCAAAATATTTTTGTTACAGTTTGCTTTGATAAAATTATGTACATTTTAATAATAGTCACAATATTATTTTAAATTCGGGGGAAAAAAAGCACTAATGCTACGGAAACATTATTGCCTTTTGCCCTGAAACTAAAATGACATTGCGACTATTTTTTAAATACACATATTTTTATCAAAACAAGCTATAACAAAAATATTTTGTATTAAATCTGGTAAACAAGATTCATCTTCCATAAGTAAGTAAATTTCACTTCAAGTGCTATTCAAGGGCACACACACTATAGGCATTGTAGCATATATTTGTCACAAAAGAAAAAAAAATTTGGAGAAAAATGAGGAATTTTCTTGAATATTTTAAGCGTTATGAAGAACTTTTCAAAATGCCCCATGCGCATTCTATATTAAGTAAAATCCCAAATATTTTTTACGCAAGTTTGTTTTATATATACAATAAAACTGTGCATCGAATTTTATATATTTGATCATAAAGGTAAAAAAAAATATATTTTCTAAATTTTATGAAATTTTCAGCATTTTCGCATCCTATTTCTGCAATTAACTACCCTTAACTTTTCCAATTATATTTAGTTTATAAAAATGTAGTTCAGCGTAAAAATGCATAACTCATTTAAAAACCACCTTTAAGCAATTTGCAATCATACCCAGTAACCATTTCGAATTCTTTTGTGTAGCCCTGTATATGAATTACAGCATTTATACACACCATATACTATGCATAAATATAGTGAAACATAAAAGCACATAACATAATTAAAAATGCATTTCCAGCAATCATCGCTACTGTACAGTACTTCGGATACAATATAGTATCTGAAATCTTTTGTGTGTCCCTGTAAATGCTATGCACTTCGTATTATGCATGAAATAAGTTATAGTAAACCTCATCGACGTATATCAATTTGATTATACATGAAATAATTTAACATAATTAAAATAAGCCATAAAAAATTCCCTGCACCCTAAATCATTATGTAACGGAATTCTCTTGTGTGGCCCTGTAAATGAATAATAACTATTCTTTGCACCGCATATTCTATAGAATGCATATTTTAGTGCACTTGATAAATGCATATCAGTTTTATTATGTTTGAAAGCATGTAACATTATTAAAAATAATTAAACGATTTTTCCCATAGGCCGTAATGTAACGGAAAACTTTTGACTGTCCATGTAAATGAACTAATCATACTACAAACCTCATTTGAAATAGGGTTTGTGCTATGGTAGAGGTCACTAACATCTAAAAATTTCAGAACGATCCGAGTATATTTATGGGAGTTAGAGCGCGAACAGATGGACAGACAAACCGAAGTCATAAACACTTTTCAACTTTGTTGGAAAGTGTTAAAAATGATGCACAGTTTTATGACATATATAATGACAAGCAGCTATAAAAAATTATGGGGATTTTAATTGATATGGAATGCGCATGGGGCATTTTGAAAAATTCTCCATAACGCTTAAAATATTCAAGAAAATTCCTTATTTTTTTCCAAAAATGTTTTTTTTTTCTATTTAATGTGTGATAAATATATGCCATAATGCATACGGTCTGCCCTTGAATAGCATTTAAAGTGAAAATTAAAAAAAATGTGTTTGAAGGTCCGTTGTCCCCTTAAGTATAAGTGACTTCGTGAATCGTGAGAAAAAGTACCGGAAAGTAGCTAGTTTGGATTTGAAGAACAGCTTATCTTTAGATCACTTGTAACTGAAGCTTTTCAAGGTATTTTTTTTTAATTTTGTAGAAATTTTTATGTAGAAGTTCAAAAGTTATGTAATCAGGCTTGTAGCGGAGATTGGAGGGTATATGGTAGTGTACGACATACGCCGTATACCTTCCACATTTTGTTACCTTCTGTTCATAAAGTAAATTTATAGCGTAGATTTCTTTCGACTACAGCACTGCATGTAGTTCTTGTTTTATCTAGCCTTAGGGTAAGGTGTTGAAAAAGTGCGCGATGTACAAGAGTACGCAGATCAATTATCTAATCACAAAACAAAGTTTTGCCTTTAGCTAGAGTTGTAAACGATGTAATGACGTGATACATTTATGGTGAAAAAAAATGCGTATTTTGGTAAAATTTGTAATGATTTAGAAGAGAAAAGGTGATTTTGGCCTTCTCGTTATAACATTTACGGTTTTTGAAAACAGGATCATAATAAAGATTACAAAGCTAATTTACATTTTTTTTGTTTTTTATGGATTAGGTTATTATGTTGGACTAACTGTCACCTAAGTGATTTGGATTAGCTGATCAATAGATGGTATTACTGATGTTTTGATGTATACGTTTCAATGGATATGTTTATGATGGATTAACTGATGTTTCAAAGATATTTAGTGACGTTAGTGCAAGATTGGGCAGTGCCAAAATGTGCAAGAGTGCGCACCTGCTTTTGAAAAAACTGCTACCGTTGCTAAAGCATGATTTAAAGTAACGGTTATATAGACTTTCAAAAATTACCATTTTTTTTGGGGGGGGGCTGATGGGACTACAGCCCCCCACGAAATTTTCGAAAGTGATATGAAAAAATTCTGAATTTTTTTTTCTTTCTTTTTTTGAAAAAAAAATTATTTTTTTTCAGTCATACAGCGGACTAACCATTCTCATTTGTCCCATATTAGTCCACATTGATACCAATGAAGAGAAAGGGGCTTATGGGGTTACAGCCCCGCCCCCTCTTCCCAAAATAGTCGAAAAATTAAATGAAACAAGTGTTTATTCCTTACTTTTTTAGATAAATCTGTAATTTTCTCTTCTGTCATACAGCAAAATAGCCATTCTTGTTGACCCCATATTAGCCCACATTGACATCACAGCATACCGAAAGATAGGGAGGGGGCTGATGTAATTTACAGCCCCCTCCTCTCGAAAAAGTCGAAAATGAAATGAAAAAGTGCTGATTTTTTTCTTTTTGTTTGAGACAAATTTATATTGTTTCCCCTATCATTCAAGAGACTAGCCGTTCTCTTCTCTTTAATTCCATGGTAGTGCACAGTGACACCACATTATACCCAAAGAGGTGAAAGGGGCTAATAAGGTGCCTCCTCCCAAAATAGTCGAAAATGAAATGAAAAAAATGCGGATTTTTTTTGTTCTTGTTTGAGCTAAATTTGTAATTTTGTTTTCTACAATCCTTATTTTTCCACATATTAGACCACATTGACAACACAGCATACCGAAATAAGAGGGGGGGGGGGGCTGATGGGATTACAGCCCCTCCTCACGAAATAGTCAAAAATGAAATGAAAAATATTGATTTTTTTCTTTCTCTGTGAAATAAATTTCTATTTTTTTTCTCCTATCATTCTACAAACTAGCCGCTCTCTCCCCTTTAGTCCCATATTAGTGCACAGTGACCCCACATTATACCCAAAGAAGTGGACAGGTGGTAATGGGGTTACAGCCCCATTGCCCCCCAAAATTGCTGATTTTTTTCCTTTTGGTTTTGAGATAAATTTGTAACTTTGTTTTCTGCATACAACGAACTAGCCATTCTGGTTAGTCTCATATCAGAGCACAATTACAACACCACAGTATACCCAACAAGGGGAAGGAGGGTGATGGGGTTACAGGTCCCCTTTCGAAATAGTAAAAAATGTAATGAAAAAAATACTCATTTTTTTTTCTTTCTTTTAAGATGAATTTGTATTTTTTTTCTGCCATGCAGCTATTCTCGTTAGTCCCATATATTATTGTACAGTGATGCCCCAACATACAATACCCAAAGAAATCTATGGGGATGGGGGTTATGGGGTTACAGCTCCGTTGCCCCTCCGAAGGGATCGCAGTGAAAGGGGAAAAAAGGCTGATATTGTTATTTTTGAGATAATTTTTTTTTCTGGCATGCCACGAATTTGTCTTTTTCGTTAATCCAATATCCTCCTCAGTCCTGCGACCAAATTTACTTGAAACCCCAAAATCTATTTTCAAATGACTGAAAAATAGCTCCATCCCTCTTTTACTGGATAAATGAATACATATATGCTCAATTCAGGAGACCTACAAGTAGAGTTATATAATATAGACGCACGCAATTCCGAATTTTGCGGAAAAAATTTTAGAAAAAAAAAAAAAAACATAATTTGTGTTTTTGTAACACTTTTTTTTTGTTTTACCAAAAAATTGAAATACTCCCCAATTTTATGTGCGATTTATTTATTAAAAGTAGGGGTGATTCTGTTTCGAATTTTTCGAAAATTTAAGGCATTCGGTTCCGAAAATTCAAAAAATTCGGTCACAAAAAAGTCAGGAATTCTGACAAATGGTCGCCGTAAAAAATCAATTTCGTCACTCGTCCGCAGAAAATATCGCAAATTTCGCCAAAGAATCGCAGAAAAAAATGCGGATTTGCCAAAGTAGTGTAGTAAAAACACAAATTTCGTCGAAGGCCCACGAAAAAAAAAAAATGCAAATTTTGTCAAGGGACGGCGAAAAAACACTAATTTTGTCACATTTGCTGAAAAAACGCCAATTTCTTCAAAGTGTCGCGAAAAAACACAAAATTGACAAAGGATTGCGGGAAATACACGAATTTCGCCAAAAGGTTGCGAAAAACGCGTATTTCGTAAAAAAAAAGGCTGCAACTTTCGTCAAATAATCGCGGACAAAACGCGAATTTCGTCAAAGGATCGCGAAAAAAGTGCAAATTTCGTTAAAGAGTCGCGGAAAAAACGAGAATTTCAACAAAAGGTCGCGAAAAAGACGAACATTTCATAGGGCTGCGAAAAAAATGCAAATTTCGTCAAATAATCGCGAATTTCGTCAAGTGATCGCGGAAAAAAGGCGAATTTTGTCAAAGGACCGCGAAAAATGCCCCCTCCCACTTATCTTCCTATTCTGTCCTAACTTTTCAGCCAGTATTTTTCATCTGGAACGGTTTAAAGTAATTATTATTACTTGTGCAATGCACAAATAATAAACAGTCGTTATTTTATATATGTGCATAAAAATATTTTGTGTATACAAAAAATATTTTGTGTTTCTTACAATATTAATTTATTGTTAAACAAGAACCTTAGCCAGAATTTAGTTTCGGGGGTGGGAAGAACAATTTTATAGATTTTAAGCTACAGTGACTTTCTTTTAAATGAAAGTATATAAAAAAAATCCAATTACACTTTTCAACTTATTTCACGTCGGATGGTTTCAGGATCGAACCCGTGTCTCCCGACCCCCAAGGTTGATTCGGAGTAAATAAAAACATTATTCTGAAATTCACAGCAAATTTTCTGAAAGGTTACAGCAAAGGGGACAAGAGCAGGAAATCGCTTTCCGGCGCTAATTCTTTTGTTGCGGGCTGGTTGACTCTGTTTTAAAGTTCAGGTCAATATCAGGCTGAGTGTAGATTCCTGGAGTGTAGATTCTGGTTATAATTTTAAATTATAATTTTAAATAATGCCAAATTATAATTTTAATCTGCCATCCGTCATATATAATTACTTATTTACTGACAGATGTTAAATTTCACTTATAAACAATATGCGAAGATTCGCGAAATGCAAGACACATTTAACTTAATAAAGAAAAGATAACAGAAAGATTTATTTAGGCAGGAAATAAAATATTATTATGATTACCTCTTGATTATTAACGACCTGTGAACTGTAGCTAGATATATCTACTTTTATTTAAAAAGAGAGCTTTTTAAATAAGATAACAAATCAAGTTATATTAAACAGCTAATGAATAGCTTTTAGATTTATGAGTGGAAAAATAAATTAACTGAATGTAATTTAGGAATAACACAATATATGATTCTACATAATATATTTCTCCCCTTTGCCCAAAAATATTTAAGCTTACCATGGCTCGATATCCAAACATATGTAAAGCAACACAAGGAAAACTTGCATATACTAACAATACTTACAACACTGTCTTGGGAGACTAATTAAATTGGTATACCATTCAAATTTTGTCATACACAGATGACAATGTATAATGTTTCATCATGTGAAACTGCTGCAGCATAATAAAATTTAGTGAACAGGTCACTTAACGTCCTTATATTAGGCGCATACCTGCATTTATTTATATATATATCGTAAAAATGAATATTAGGTCAAACTTCCAGGTTAAATTATGCCAACTGGCATTCAGTTCCATATTGTCCAAATCTTGGCAAAGTGCAAATAAAGTATCAGGGCAAACATTCTTAATATTAAATTCAAACAAAAATAAATATACCAAATATAAATATAACATACAAGTACATAAAAATGCTGGAAATGAATGAAAAAAAATAACATTTCCATAACGTAAAAATTAAACTTGAAACATTCTGTTATTCTTTTTCAAACATATTTTACAATCTTTAACTTCACAAAGTCAAACATATAAGGTATGAGAAGTTACGTGAACACTGCCAAAAATTAATTAAATCTAACATGCAATCAGCGATTGTGTTGATCCAGTGTAATTGAACTTTTACCTGTATCCTGATGTAACATTTTCTTACCTTAAAATGTCAAAGAAAAACCCGTGTTATATCTATATGTATTTTTTTTAATACAATACCTATCTATGTGTATCTATTTTTTTTTTCTCAGTACCATTGCAAAAGAGAAATATGTTGTGTCTACCATGAATATTATTATAGAGTATGCTACCTATCAAACTTAACAAATAATGATGGCTGGTGTCTAGAAGTGAGAGTGGATGAAAATAAAAGCAAACTAACATACAATATCTCCCTTTTTTTTTTTATACCAAATTGAAAACAAATGTGACAATAATGACGTGAAACATAGTGAACCTGCAAAAAGTAAAATTTAGAAGGTATGTGAACCTTGTTCATAAAAGAATTTCTAAATGAATGCTTTTGAAACGAAGAAATATGTACAGTCGTGGAAAAAAAAGTAAACACCCCCTACTAACTCCTCAACAAATTATTGTAGACGAAAGTTACTGGTACCGAACGATTGGAAATAAAGTCTACTTTTAAATGACGTATATAAAATTTGCTTAGGGGGCCATCTACATATTAAAACGAATCCAAACTTCATTTTTTTTTTCAATGGCAATACCCAATTTTAATGAGATATTTCAAATCTTTGGTTCAAACTATGCCCAGACAGCAAATTTCAAGTCATTTGAATGATAAGTTTTTGAATTATAAACATTCAAAATTTAGTGCTTCTAATGTTAAATTACATTTTCATATTTTTATTTGTAACTTCTGAAATTATGATCCTAATGTTCTAATTTTTTTGTAGCAATAATACTAATATACCCAAACATAAATACGTTGAATTTGCAATTTTTATAATTTTCTGATATGAAATATGAATTATGAAATTAATACTTAAAAAAATTATGAATTGCAACTTACAATTTTATTGATGGATTCAGATTTATTAAGTCCTGCTTTATTGAAATCCAAAATTTCAATTTTTTCTACCAAGTAGTTTTCAAATTATGCTTAAAAAGCGGCAAAATGATGGTTTAAGGGGCCATTTATGATAGAAGTGACTAAATATTTTGAAATTTCTTACGCTATCCTGTAATCTAACAGGCTTAATTGACAGCTTAAGGTACCTTGATCGAGAAGGGAGCTCTCTCGGTCAACAATCGAATACCGAACTTCAATTTGGATACAGCCCTTAAAATACGCTCGTTTTAAAATAAGTAATTTCTCGGAAACTTATGGTATGAATTGCGTAAAAATTTGTTTTTAGACTAATTAAAGGGTGTAGAGTTCATTTATGCTGTCAGAATTGTGTACTGCTGTTGAAAAAAACAAAGTTATGGTTCGTTTTAATATGTAGATGGTCCCCTAAGCAAATTTTATATACATCACTTAAAAGTAGACTTTATTTCCAATCGTTCGGTACCAGTAGCTTTCTTCTACGATAATTTGTTGAGGAGTTAGTAGGGGGTGTTTACTTTTTTTTTCACGACTTTACACTAGGCACTATGACAGTACAGAAAGCACGTGTGTAAAAAAAAAAAAAAAAAAAAAAAAAAAAAAAAAAAAAATCGTTGACCGTTGACACTTGTTGATTGTAATTGTGTAGAAAAAAAAGTGCCTCTGTACGCCACCAGTATCCCAATGCCACTATTTAAATATAAAATTTAAGTTCCTTTAAAAAGGTGTGAAGAATGCATGGCGATATGTAAAAACTTTTAATGTTTCCTTGTACATATCCCTGCCACTAGTGAAAACTCATGTTTGTGTGAAAAAAATATAAACCATAATATACCTGTCTAAAAGCAAAACAGACAATCAAATAAAAAGAAATATCGCTAAAATAATCTAACCTTTTATTTTTACATCTTTTTAAACTCTCCTTTTTTTATTTTATTTATTTATTTATTTTGTTTTTATTATTAACAATGAAATGTAAGCACCAAGCCATATAATTAGAAGCAACTGCAACCATGTACTTTGATAGGTGAAGGATACATTGCCATAACATGAAATTAAAAATGTATACCTAAGAATAACGTATCATAAATGTACAAATACAAAAATGCGTAAATAAAGTGTGACGGGAAAAGAACAAAAAGGAAAAATGTAAATTGCGACACAAATATCTAAAACCATCAAATGAATCTTGTTACCTATTTCCCAAAAATTATTGAACAAAATAAGTAATAACATGAGCACCCAAAACTATCTAGAAACAATATGGCACCATGTAAAAATTTCAAAATCCAATATGCCAGTAGTAGCCCAGTGGTTAGGGGGTTGAATTCGGAATTAATTAGGGGAAAGCTGGAAATTGTTTTAATCCCTTCTGTTTAGGTCTAGAATGAATATGCTATGTTTTCCCCCTCATACTAGGTGAGCGTTACGAAATATGTATAGAACTATAGTAAAAAAACACGTTTTTTTTGCATACCATAACGATATCTCAAAACAGCTAACTCTGTCAAAAACATTGTCAATAGAAATGTTGTAGAGCTTAAAATTCTGAGTAAAACGAGTACCTATACTCAATACTTATGTTGAATATTAAGGTCACAGTTCTACTTCAAAGTTTTAGACCCATCATCAGGGGGATGATCTCAAAATTAATTAAGAGAAAACTGGAAATTGTTTTAATCCCTTCAGTTTAGATCTAAAATGAACGTGCTATCTTTTCTTCCTTATACTTGGGTGAATGTTAGAAAATATGTGCATATTTAGTTTCGAAAAGCACTTTTTTTTATTTTCCTTAACAATATCTCAAAACAGCTAACTCTATAAAAAACATTGTCAATACAAATGTTGTAGAGCTTAAAAATATATTAATAAATATATGTATAAATTTGAAAATGAAAAACTCAACAGTGTATGTGTACAAAAGATGTGCAAAAACCTCTTACTACAAGAGCGTCAGAATTCCCATGAACTACGTGTGAAAGTGTAAATAAAATCCTCTGACTACAAGAAAGTCAGAATTACCATGAACAATGTGAGAAAGTATAAAGAAAATCCTCTGACTACAAGAAAGTCAGAATTACCATGAACAACGTGAGAAAGTATAAAAATACTGTTGAATCTTTCATTAAGAAATGCCAAATATAATGTAGAATAAAAAAAAAAAATACTGTCAAATCTAAAGTGCAATTACTATTTAAGAAAAAGAATGCTGCTATCTAAATGAACAATTCCACACGCAGTACCTATGAATAACCATTGTAAGAACCTTTGTATAAACCTTTGTAATAAGTAACTGCTTGCGAAACAGCACAAAAAGAAAAAAATCTGAAAAAAAAATTCACTAATGCTCAACTAGAAAAACTTTTAAGTTTAACACCATTGTAAACCAAGCACCAGCAAAACACCCAACAGATGCAACAAGCGGTACAAATGAGCAAAAATAAAATTTAAGTTAATTTTAAATGCAAGCCTAGAAAAATAAATTGTAAAATCTAAAAAGCATACAACCGAGTAGTCCAAAAATATTAATCGTCAAGACATATTCGAACATGGCGTGTGTAAATCGTGGAATATCGTTGAAAGCCTCTCTTGTAATAACTGTGTTTGAGTAGCCGTTAAAAACCATGTTGAATGAATGACACTGATAAAATTGGAAAAACAGGAGTAAAATGCACATGCATAAGGAATAATACCTTATGTGAACTATATCGGCATACCCCACCGATATATGGACCAGCCATATACAATATGCAAATACCAATTCACACAACGTTAAAATTACCCGCAATCCATCCAATTATAACTGTAACCTAAAAAGATCTCAAATATTATCTTAAACAAACTGGCAAAGAAATAATAATATCTGAAATGTAAAAAAAAAAAAAAAAAAAAAAAAAACCCTGACAATTAACTTGAATCCATAAAAATAACGACACACTAACATTCTAAACTGACAGTGATACTGAAAATTTGACCAATTTGAATCTCTCTATTCTAAAAAAAAGTAACTACCGCTGTCACCGCCGCCGCCGGTTTTGAATTTTTTGTGACCGGAGGTCTTTCTTCGTTAATATTAAGAAAAATATTGCATACAAAAATATGAAAATCGGTGGTATTATAGAGAAATGTTTGATAAACACGCCGATCCAGACAGTTTTTAAAACGAAGAATTATTTTAAGAGCAAGCTTGCTAAAGTTGGACAAAATCGTTGCATTAAAAAAGTTTTATAGAGCAAAAACTATGCATGGGAATTTAATCATTTTTAGATCATTTTATCCGTGTGAAGTTCCCGGTGTGCAGATTGTATTTTTTTTTTTTTGACTGATTTTTTGAGGTTTTATTTCTATTTTAAATTGAAATTTTCAGCCTTTCGAGAGATATTTTTTATAGATTTTAGAAAATGGTTTTAATTTAAACTGTTGCCAACTGTATAAACAGCGCAAACAATAATGTTTGCTTCAAATTTAAAATTTATTTACACGTGACTATTATAAACAGAGAAAAAAAAACATTTGGAAATAGAATTAAATAATTACGTATAAAAAGCAGGAACTTATTAAAAATTACGTCATAAAAACTATATTGACACGGGAATTTTAAAACAGAAAGGATATTGTAAAATAATAAATTCATTAAGATGCGTTAGAAGTCTTAAGTAGGAGAAATTACGTCACATTTACGTCACATTGCACTTATTACGTAAAATGAACACAAAATAATATTGCAAAACAGTTTAAATTTAAGAATTTCGCGAGACATTTACTTGATATTTTGAGATGATCTATTTTAGAGCAAATAACATTTCATTTCTAATAAAAGTATTTTCACGTGAATATTAAAAAGAGAAAGGAAAGTTTGGTAAAAATTACGTCTGATTTAAAATGTCTTATTTAAAAGAACTTTCTTAATAAATTCCTCCACATGCGTTAGAAGTCTTAAATAGGAGAAATTAAGTCACATTACAGTTATTACATAAAATGAACAAAAAATAATGTTGCAAAACAGTTTAAATTTAGAAATTGCGCGAGACATTTATTTGATTTATTTATTTATTGAACAACAAACATATGACTTGTGTGCTTGACATGAGAGCCCGCTTATAAGTCAATTACCAATATCGCCAAATTATATAAATCGCCAAACCACTCGCCAAATTATACAAGTTGACGTAATTTTTATTTTAAATAACGAAAGAACAAATAAATTAGTATAAAAATACAAATACAAATAAAACGTTGAAATAAAAAATCACTTGATGGCGTAAACACATGTAACTTCCTTACAGTCAAGTGAATGTGACATTTACGATCAACTATCATTGGCATTTAATCTTAGTCTGGCGATAGATTTTTGGTCGATGGGATAACCAAGTAGTACCGTTATAATTTACCACTCGAAAAATAAAAAAAATGCTAACTGGCGAATTAAAAAAAAAGCTATTGGCAGGATTTTAACCCAGCTAACATAAAAGTACCAAGAATTATTTGCGATCATGGCAAGTTTTATGTAGTTTTACTCGAAAAAGTAACTTTGATTCTTTAATCAAAATGGAAACCTTTCTTATGAAAAACGAAGGAACTGTTGATGATAGTCACGTGACTTAGGCTATTATTATAGAGATTGTTTTCAATTCAAAAAACAGCGCAAAGAACAATATTTCCTAACGATTAAAATTTATTTACACATGACTACTAAAAACAGAAAAAAACCCTTAAAATTACTATTAAATGAGTACGTGTTAAAAGCAGGAAAATATTGAAAATTATGTCTTGAAAATTGTATTCACACGTGAATATTAAAAGAGAAAGGAAACTTTAAAATAATAAATACATTAATATGCGTTTAACCCTTTTAGAGGCAAGTTACTTCTATTCGTAAAATGTTGAAATCAGTGAATGACACCAGAATTTATGACACCAGAAATTTCGAAATATGAAAATGCTTTTGTTCACCTACTTAATAAAAGGAAAATTTTCATTTCAATATTCTGGTGCCAATATGGCATTTAAGAATTAAAATTGAATGTTCCAAAAATGAACCACCGCCCTTGAAGGGGTTAAAGCAGTAAATTGTAGTAATTGTAGTAAATTGTATTATATCAATCGTTTTATAATGCTGTTAAAAAATACCGGTCGGCAAAGACTCTGTTTACTTAATTCATTTTATTTTAGCTTCTTTTGAAATGTTTAACTGATCTTCTTTAACCAAACACAATAACAACCACTGGATGTCTTAACAGCAACTGATTCGGCATTAAATTTTCGCAATCAAAGGGAATTGAATGGAAACCCGTTTACAGGGAGATCGCTATAGGTTTTTTCATTATAATTCAATCTTCTCTAATGTTTTAAAAACCGATCAAATTAGCGCGCTTTTAGATTCTGCGGTGTCTGAACGGGGGTTGGCGAGCATAGCTTGCAGGGGGCAGAGCCCCCTAGGTAAAGAAAATTAAAAAAATGTCCAGTAAAAATCTAATCTAATTAAACTTCGCAAAAATCCCAACAATATGTGAGATGTGTGTAGCTGAAATATCTAATTGAAAATCAAAATACATGTTATCTAATAAAACGTTGATACTGGAAATGATAAAAGCAACAAGACACCATTGACTAACTAAAATAGATAAAAGTCGTCGAAATTGTTCCTCGAAATTGTAAAATTTTATGACTTCAAAACGTTGAAATTTTTATCAAAAAAACCAAATGTTACCTAAATGGAATTAAAACATCTGAAAAGTTAAAATTTTACAAACAGTGGAAATTGCTGGCAATGTTACATTCGTGGTGGTATATTCATGAAAAGCACTACACCTTCATTGTGTTTAACATTCAAAGGAATTTCTCCACTGTTATTTAATCAAGGATATGCAAATAAAACAATAAGATAACTATACTAAATATATACATCATACAATATAAATAAAATTCTAAATGACATAAAAAATTCTTATAAGTTGAAATCTCAAACTAACTCTTCTGCCCATATTTTCATAGGCATGAAAGAAACTTGTATATCATAGAATAATGATAAGAAAATGCAAATATATAAAATATAATAGAAAGTTTTTAGAAACAGAAAATTGAAATCTTTGATATTGAAATTCTTCATAAGCTAAAATCTGACCTACAATCTTTCTGTATAAATAGACACAAATATTAGCATCTAAAGGAATGAAAATAGCTGAAATCAAATTTCTTGGAAAATGATAATCATAGGAAAATAATTCCACATAAAATACACTTAATTTTATATTCTGAAAGCACCATATATATATATACTTTTAAATATATCTAATACCAACCTTTAAGAGTATGATCAAGATTATAACATTACTTCCAAAAATAAAATTAACTGAGCACATAAATGCATTTGACATACCATTAAGTATGAGGCAATCCTACACATGTAAATAATGATTGGCCAGCCGAAAGAACAATGTGCAGAAAAACCTACAACAAAAACAAAACATGGGCATAAACTTGTCCGGACCAAGAAAACCCATATGTTTGTCAAAAGCATTTAAAATGGATAACTTTTAGTACACACAAAAGGAAAAAACCTAACATTTTATACCTATACTAAATAATCTGATTACTGAGTATACCTGATGGTGCACAGTAACTACCATACCTTAATCTGCAATGCAACACTCATTATATGCACTCACAAAGTATACTAGCAAACAGGTTCAGTAATTAAGAAAAATTTAAAAAAAATTACCTATAAATGAGACAAATAAAAACATAATTGGATCTAATTTTAGCATCATAAGATACTTCAGTGTATTAGATTGCATTTTCTATAAACATAACAATATTTCACTGACAATTGTACTAAAATAGAAAAATTATGAACTTCAGATAAAAACTAATATTGCTTAGGAAATGGCATAGAAATTGTTATGCTAAAATGCACTTAATTTAGCATTTATAAAATACCTTATACAATTTTCATGCATGCATGACCCCCAAAATAACACTTAAATACAGTTAATAACAGTTACATCTTTCAATGGCTATGTAATTATGCAAACTTATTTATTTATATTATGTACTAGGGGGCTCTGACCACTGCAAGCTACGCTCGCCAACCCCCGTTCAGACACCGCAGAATCTAAAAACACGCTAATCTTATCGGGTTTAAAAATATCATAGAAGATTGAATATACTGAAAAAAAAGCTGTGCAGATCTCCCTGTAAACGGGTTTCCATTCAATTTCCTTTGATTTCAAAAATTTAAGGCAGAATCAGTTGCTGTTAAGACATCCAATGGTTGCTTTCGTGTTTGATTAAAGAGGACCAGTTAAACATTTGAAAAGAAGCTAAAAAAATGAATTAAGTGTACAGAGTCTTTGTCTCCCGGTATTTTAAAACAATTTCTATAACAATAGCCTAAGTCATGTGACTATCATCAACAGTTCCGTGCGAACCACTTCGCTTTTTATGTTCCTGGTGCCATTTTGGTACTTTAATGTTAGCCAGATACAGGTGATAAGTCGCCAAATATTATTCTATCGCCATCATTTCATCTATATTATAATAGTCCAAGTCATGTAACTGCCATAAATAAATACGCTCTGATCCCTTCGCTTTTCATTTGAAAGTTTGGCTCAGATATCATATACGGCCCCATATTGGCGCGATTTTTTTCCGACGCTAATTTGGGAAAAACATCAACAGCATAAACAACAACATCCGGCTTATCAAATCAAGCAAAATAACGATACTATGGCGCCAGTTAAATACCCGTTGCGTATATGACATTGAAAAAAAATCGCGCCAATATGGGTCCGTATATGACATCTGTGCCGAAAGTTTTCCCTTTTGATTAAAAAATCAAATTTCTTTTTCGAATAAAACTACATAAAAGTTTCTATGGTTGCAAAGAATTCTTGGTACTGTTACGCTAGCCAGGTGCAAATCTCGCCAATAGCTATTTTACAACTCGCCAGTTAGCATTTTTTTTTCGAGTGGTAAATTAAAACATTGCTTTGAAGTTGAAATTAAATGTCATCGTTTGTTACATCATTTAATATTTGGCCAGATGTCATATACGCACCGGGTTTGGCGTGATTTTTTTTACGAAAATTTGGCGAAAATCTCGTTTTCGAATACCAGTTAAGCTATTTAAATGAATTTATTTGAAGGGAATTTGTTGGTTAAGTTGAGTTAAATAAAGGCTGTTGATCTGTACTAGGAGTTAGTACGTAGATTGCGTTTTATCCACAATACTTTGGTCCGGATTCCTGCAATAAGAACTGAAGATAAACGAAATTGAAGACACGTAACAAAATCCACATAAGTTCTTTTATTTGAATTCAATAAGACGTGGTGAGGTGATCCCCCTAACACGAGCGATTTTTTGCGACCTTACTCTTCTAAAGCTGGTTGCAAAGTCTCTCGATAAATAAATCTGGCGAGCCAAGTAAACAAGTTAATAAAAAATATCCGTTAGCATATTACATACAAAATTCAAAATCTAACTAATCCCTCTGGCGATAAATAACGAATGAAAAAATGTTATATATAACGATTTAAAAAATGAGCAATAACCTTTTACATTATATCCATAAACCCTGCGCCAAATTATAATTTTAATCTGCCATCCGTCATATATAATTACTTATTTACTGACAGATGTTAAATTTCACTTATAAACAATATGCGAAGATTCGCGAAATGCAAGACACATTTAACTTAATAAAGAAAAGACAACAGAAAGATTTATTTAGGCAGGAAATAAAATATTATTATGATTACCTCTTGATTATTAATGACCTATCAACTGTAGCTAGGTATATCTACTTTTATTTAAAAAGAGAGCTTTTTAAATGAGATAAGAAATCAAGTTATATTAAACAGCTAATGAATAGCTTTTAGATTTATGAGTGGACAAATAAATTAACTGAATTTAATTTAGGAATAACACAATATATGATTCTACATCATATATTTCTCCCCTTTGCCGAAATTCGCGATTTTTTGTGGCTCTTTGGCAAAATTTGCGATTTTTTGCGGCTCTTTGGCGAAATTCGCTTTTTTTCTGTGGCCCTCTGACGAATTTCGCATTTTCCCGCGGATCTGTGACGAAATTTGTGTTTTTTCTGAGGCCCTTTGACGAAATTCGCGTTTATTTAGAGGCCCTTTCACGAAATTTGCGTTTTCTGTGATCCTTTGACGAAATTCGCGTTTCGCGGTCCTTTGACGGAATATGCGTTATCCCTTGTCGAAATTTGAGTTTTGTTGCGGCTTTTTGACAAAATTTACATTTCCCCGCGGCCCTTTGACGAAACTCGCGTTTTTTCTGTGGCTCTTCGACGAAATTAGCATTGTTTAAATCCTTTGAGGAAATTTGCTTTTTTCCGCGCGTTTTTGACGAAATTCGCGTTTTTTCCACTACTTTCTGTCGAAAATCGCTTTTTTCCACAGCCTTTTTACTAAACTCACGCTTTTCCCTTTGGCCCTTTCACGAAATTGGTAGATTTTTTTGCGATCCTTTGTCGAAATTTGCGTTTTTTATCTCAATCCTTCGACAAAATTTGCGTTTTTTCCGCTACTTTTGACGAAATTCGTGCTTTTTTCTCGTCTTTTTCAGGAAAATCGCATTTTTCTGCGGCCTTTTGACGAAATTCACGCTTCTTCTGTTTCCCTTTGGGGAAATTCAAGATTTTTGCGATCCTTTAACGAAATTCAAATTTTTTCGCTGCCCTTAGACGGAAAGCGCGTTTTTTTAGCGATCGTTTTTTCGAAATTCGTGTTTTTTTCCGCGACTTTTGATAAAATTCGTATTTTTTCTAGGGCCCTTTTACGAAATTCGGATTTTTTCTGTGCTTATTAGACGAAATTCACGTTTCTTCCGAGTGCATTTGACGAAATTCGCTTTTGCTCCGCGATAATTTGACGAAACTCGCGTTTCCTCCACGATCATTTGATGTAATTCGCGTTTTCTCCGCGATCATTTGACAAAAATTTGACTTTTTTTCACTATCCTTTGACAAAATTCGCATTTTATCCTCGGTCCTTTGACAAAATTCCGGTTTTCTTCCTCGATCCTTTAACGAAATTGTTTTTGTTTTTTTCGGCAATCATTTGTCAAAAATCGCTATATTTTTTTAAGTCCAAATTTTTGGACTGATGACCGAATTTTTTAAATTTTCAGAACCTCATGCCTTAAATCTTCTGAAAAGTCGGAACAAAATCACCCCTCCCCCTCCCCTTTTCCCCCTCTGGTTACGGCGTTATTGTCAAAAATGATTTCTGTTTACAACACAATTCAACGTGTTTCTTAAAATTTAGAACATTATGAAAATTTAAGTCACCCCCCCCCCGAAATAAAATTCTGGGTACGCCACTGATTGCAATACGTTCAAGAATGCGGAGATTTTTAAAATCTATTAAGTCATTTTACGTAATTAGGCACACTGCCAAATGGTGTATCTTAGCTAATAGGATTTGTTCAGTGACTTTTTCTGTGAAAAGCTTTTAATGATATACACACTTACATTAAACCAAAATATCGTTGCTAATATCTTTTTTTTTTTTTTTTTTTTTTTTGGTACTTCTCCATTATACCTGTTGACCACTTTTCTTAAAAAAAACTATCGCCAAATTATTCGCCAAACTTTAACATCTAATAAATAATGGACATCAGTTGGAACTGACCCATTCTATAAATGTATCACCATATTTTTTCAGTTCTCGTTATTTGTTAACATCACGCCGTCAGCCTTTAACACTTTCCGGCACAGGCAAATTTTGCTGTAAAATGATGAAATGATTGATTGACACCGGAATTCACAAACGACTTTTTTAGAAATTAAAAACATGTTACTTTAGATGTTCATTTTAAAAGCAAAATTTGGTACTTTTCGGTTAGCCGGGCGCCAGTGTTATATATACATATATATGTATATATACATGTATGTATTATACATATATGTACATGCGTATATATACAATATATGTATATGTATATATATATACATATATGTATATGTATATATATATATACATATATGTATATGTGTATATATATAATATATATATATATGTATATTTACATATATGTATGTTTATAAATATGTATATATAACACTGGCGTCCGGCTAACAGAAAAGTACCAAAAGTTCCATATCCTGTTCTAATTTTTTTGGCAAATTTTCATCGGCGATAAATGTTTCAATGTGGTCGTTGTGATCTTCAGCATTTATGGTTGTTTCTTTTATTACTTGAAGGCTACTGATGGATAAGAAATAATTTTGCATAATTATTTTTTTTTTTTTTTCAAATTATAATTTTACCGGTTTTTTAACGATATTTTTCTGTAGATGTAATATTATTAAAATATATTTTTTTGTATTTTTATATGTTTTAAGAGGTATATAACATTAGCCTTTATAATATAACGTTACGTTTTAATTTCACTACATCTGTGCCAAACCATGTTTTTCCGTCATCTTGAAAAATTTGGCAAGATGCTAAAACGGCTTTTTGGTGGAATTTTGGATTTCTTCGCTAATCGCGCCAAACAGAACAGGATACAGAACTCTCCACAGGAGAATTTTTAAAGTTTATAGGAATTTTTCAAATACTTAAAATTTAAGGAGATAATAATTTAAAAAGCAATAATGTTCAACTAATATGCAGAAGTCTGAAAATATATTTATCAGTTTAATTTATTAAAATTTAAAGTCAAACTCATTTTAATGAACTAACAGATGACATTCAATTAACCAATTTTGCTTACATAACATAGAATATAATTTTCATAAAACTGCAGTTCTTCATACTTGCGTTGCGAGAAATAATCTAAAAGCATCAATCTATTCGATGTACTCAAGAACAAACGAACTTTTTCCTCCAGGTGGTTGAATAGATTTTGATGGAAATGGTTTCTGCGGCACGCCTTCAAATGTAATAGGATTTCTAACCTTTCTTACTTTTCCTGTAACAGCATCATGAAATGATTTACATAATTTCCCTGTTAATGGATTCCTGTTCATTACAGCAGGGCTGGCTTTCTTTAGAGGATCTGGATCAAACAAAGTTGACCTCATATTGTTATGCCGTGCTGGCACAGGTTTTGGTGGTGTAGCAGGAAATACATGTTCATGAGTTGATCCTGAAGCAGGAGTGATTGGTCTGGACGGACAAAACGATTGATTTTCAACATCAAACACATGTGATTTTAAGTAATCTTTTACCTTTTTCTGTGGCGTTAAAACGTCTGCTGGTAATCTGTATGCATCGAATACGCCACTTTCATTGCCGCCCGGAGGTTGCAGAGGCTTAATTGTACGTCCTAATCCATAAAGTTCGGCATCAAGAGATTTATGGCCAGGAGATATATTTATCGGATCACAAGATCGCCTAACTGGAGATCCAGGAATGATCGACATCTTTTATATTTGAATAATTATCTTCAAACACAAAGTTTAGAATTTGTTCAATTTTCCTACGTATGCTACTTAAAGCTGAAATAAATATTGGAATAAAGTTACTGAATTTAAATTATTAAATACGAAGATCCACGTGAAATTTAAATTTCTTGGCAAAATCATGGTTAAAATGTTTGAGACTATAATACTTGAAACAATTCGTACCGACCGTGGCGTACGTAACATATAAGACTCTAATTGCGTATGCCATGGTATTGAAACAAAGAAAGAAATTTCTTCATTTTGATACAATCTACATATTTCTTATTACTCTATTAATGAAAATGTCATTTATTTGCAGCACAGGATGTTACATTTAATGTAGAAACATTTCATATGTAATTGCTAATGTTTTCGTTGTTATAACTGGTACTTTAATTCTTGTCTGTTTGCGTTATACGTTGTTATAATTATTTTAGTGCTTAGAAAAGTTGATTTATAGCTTGGTAAAATTGTGTTTCAGACAGAAGCGAAACTGTGGCAGCCGCAGAAAGGCAAGGGAGGAAATTCTTCGTTCGGAATGGCAGCTGGCCAGAGCCGTTGTCATAGCAGCGCAGACGAAAAATGTTTACATTGCGTTTTTGTGTGTTCGAATACGAGGAGTGTCAGAATCGACGTTTATCAATGTTCTACGAATAAAGGTAGTAAAGTGTTTTTAAGTGAGTGATTATATTATACGAGCGACGTCACCACAATGGTGACCATGGACTGTTCTTATATAGAGCATCAGCCTTCCTAGATGAGTTGGAATGTTATCCGATCATCTTCATCTTTCAAAGAATACATCGTTCTACAGCGGCTCGATGGAAAGCAGATAAGTTCTTCTGAGTCATTTTCCTGATATTTTTTCTGTTATTTTATTAGAAAAATTTAACTCGCGAATTTATTTTGGTTTGATTGTACTATTTTATATATTTATTACCATAAATCATGTCTAGTGTCGATGCTGTTCAAATTCCATTATATAACAGATCAGATCCTGCGCTATGGTTTGTGATGTGCGAAAGCACATTTGCTTTAGCTACCCCCAAAACAATATCAGAATCTGTTACAAAATATAATTATATAGTTTCGCATCTTCCACCCGATGTTGCATCAATCATTCGTGATATTTTAATGCAACCAGATGATACTGACCCTTATGGTGTCTTAAAAAAGGAATTAATTGCGCGCTCAGGTGAATCATCCCAGCAAGAGATACGACAGCTCTTGTCTGGAGAAGAACTAGGAAATCGGAAACCTTCAGATTTATTACGTAGTATGAAACGTCGCGCGGAATCCCTAAATGTTCCAGACAATTTAATGTTAGAATTGTTTTTGCAACGATTACCAAATTCTGTTCAGACAATTTTAGCGGCTATTTCTGAATTAACCCTTGATAAAGCAGCGGAAATTTCAGATCGTATTTCAGAAGTTACCCCTTCCCCAGCTTCTGCAATTGCCGTGTCCTGCTCGAATGAACAGGCGATAGAGGGTAAATTATTGAAAGAAATCGAAAAATTAAATAAGCGCATCGATAAGCTTGCTGTTTCACGTGGTCGGTCCCCATACCGCAGAAACTGGAGTAAACCTCGAGGGCGAAGTAATAGTGATAATCGGGATTCAAGTATCTGTTGGTATCATAGACGATTTGGAAAAAAATGTAGGGAAGAAAAATGCATAAAGCCGTGTTCTTGGGCGGGAAACGAAACCAGCAAAGAGTAGAGGCGACTTATTCTTTGCCTCAACAGTCACGTCGCCTGTTCATTAGAGACCGGACTACAAATGTTTCTTTTCTGGTCGACACCGGTTCGGACGTGTCAATCCTTCCTGCCAACAATGTACAAAAACGGAATCCACCCGTACAAACGCTTTTGGCTGCTAATTCTTCCCCTATAAATGTTTATGGTCAACAAACCCTTTCTCTAGATTTTAAGTTAAGACGAAAATTTAATTGGACTTTTCTAGTGGCAAATGTTAGTACACCAATTTTGGGAGCAGATTTTCTCCATAATTTCGAATTGGTTCCAGATCTCCGCCACAAATGTCTAAGAGATTTAAAAACAAAATTTGAAACAACAGGTCACATGAAATGTGCATTAATTCATTCAGTAAAAACAATCAATATTGATAATATATATAATGAACTTCTTAAACAATTCCCATCTATTACAAAATTACCAGATCCCAATCAGCCTGTCAAACACAACACAATGCATTTTATTTCAACAAAAGGACCTCCAGTTGTGGCAAAACCCCGCAGGTTGGCTCCGGATCGCCTGAAAATTGCTAAAACAGAATTTCAAAATATGATACAACTCGGACATTTAAGACCTTCACGTAGCAACTATGCATCACCTTTGCACATGGTTCCAAAAAAGGGAACTTTGGAATGGAGACCTGTAGGTGATTATCGTGCCTTGAATGCGCAAACCAAAAAAGACAGATACCCGATACCATGTATAGCTGATTTTACTGCTAATTTACGTGACACTAAAATTTTTAGTCGACTTGACCTCATCAAAGCATATCATCAAATACCAATCAATCCTGATGATATTCCCAAAACAGCGATATGCACACCTTTTGGATTGTTCGAAAGCACACGCATGCAATTTGGCTTATGCAATGCGTCTGCAACATTTCAGAGATTCCTAGATGAGGTAATACGTGATTTACCAGGCGTCTATGCTTTCGTCGATGATATACTCATAGCCTCTAAAAATGCCGAGGAGCATTATCATCATTTAAAAGCACTATTTTCCAAATTAGCAGAATATGGTTTGTGCATAAATGTATCCAAGTGCACATTTGGTAAACCTACCATTGATTTCTTAGGATTTCGAATATCTGAACATGGTATTCAACCACTTCCAGATAAAGTTAAATGCATAATCGATTTTCCGCAGCCCACAACCTTATCTCAACTTCGAAGATTTTTGGGTATGTTTAATTTTTATAGGTCTTTCATATATCAAGCTGCACACATACTTGCGCCTTTAGTGAAATTGTTAGAAGGCCATACAAACAAAAAGAAATCTCGTTCCCGTGTTCCTAAAACAGAACCCCTTAATTGGAACGAAGATGCTGAAAAAGCTTTCGTAGCTGCCAAAAATGCAATATCTCAGGCTGCTCTTTTACGGCACCCTATTCCAGGCGCTCAGTTGAGTATATGGGTTGACGCCTCAGATGTCGCGATCGGCGGCACCCTTATGCAGTTTTATCAGGAACGTTATGAACCTTTAGCATTTTTTTCCATGAAATTAAACAACAGTCAGCGGAATTGGTCAACATATGACCGGGAATTATTTTCTATTTATTCGGCAATAAAAAAATTTCGGCACATGCTAGAGGGGAGAATTTTTCAAATTTATACTGATCAAAAACCGCTAATTTATGCATTTAAGCAAAATCCCCATAAATGTTCGCCGCGGCAATCACGCCATTTAGATTACATTTCCCAATATTCCACTGACATTAGACATGTACCAGGTTCCGAAAACATTGTTGCAGATTGCCTCTCAAGAATTGAAATTGGTTCTATTTCAAAATCTCCAATCTTAAATTTTGAGGAATTCGCAAAAGCTCAGGAAAATGATTCAGAGCTACAGAACCTGCATAATAGTACATTGCTCAAATTGGAATTGAAACCTTGCCTCATTTCTGATTGTAGCCTACTATGTGATACTTCAACAGGTACGCCTCGACCCTTAGTTCCTAGTTTCTTTCGTCGGCTGATATATGAACATTTGCACAACCTAGCCCATCCAGGCATAGCAGCTACCACAAAACTAATTTGTTCCAGATACGTATGGCCAAATATGAAACGAGACATCAAAAACTGGGTTCGTGGCTGTGAGAAGTGTCAAAGATCAAAAATACAGAGGCACACCAAAGCACCTCTTGGCACGTTCTCTCTTCCTGATGCACGTTTTTCCCAAATACATATAGATATCGTAGGTCCCTTGCCTCCATCTGACGGTTTCAGCTATCTTTTAACGATGATTGACCGATTTAGCAGATGGCCAGAAGCCGTACCTATATCTGATACACAAGCTAAAACAATTTGTAGTGCCATATTAAAGCATTGGATATCAAGATTTGGTTGCCCTTCGCTCATAACCACGGATCAAGGCCCACAAATGCGATCAGCAATATTTGATGAATTTACGAAAATGATGGGAACACAGAAGATCCGCACAACGGCATATCATCCGATATCGAATGGCATTATCGAAAGATTTCATCGACATTTAAAGTCATCCATCAAAGCTCACGAAACCAGTAGGTGGACTGAAATATTACCGATAGTTTTACTAGGCATTCGCACAGCAGTGAAGGAAGATATACAAGCTTCTTGCGCTGAGCTTGTCTACGGCACTACGTTGAGATTGCCCTGTGATATGCTGGATGAATACAAGATCCGACCTTTCAACGATAACTTCGTCACGCAACTACGAAACACTATGCGGCAGTTAAGTCCAGTTGCTACATCATCTCACTGCCAAGAGAAGTTCTATATACACCCTTCCTTGACATCTTGTTCACACATCTTTCTAAGAGTGGATCATGTACAACCTCCATTGTGTCAACCATATACTGGTCCTCACAAAGTCCTAAGTAGAACTGAGAAAACTATAACAATCGAGCTTAATGGTCGTAAGTCTACGGTATCAATAGATCGAGTGAAGCCAGCTCATTTGATTTCTACTTCAGACTTGTCCACGAAAACTGTTCCAGAGAACTCTAAATTAAAACTCTCTCTTAAGGCGGACAGTAACCCTGACCAAACAAAAACTGTCACACGTTCGGGCAGACATGTCCATTTTCCTAAAAAACTGGCATCTTATATTACTTACTGAAATTGTTGATAAATTGTTCATTTTGCATACTACACATTATGCCTATATTTTGTTATATATTGCAATTTTATTTCATGTAAATATCCTTGTAATTTTTCTCCACAAGCGTGGATTCTGACACAGATAGTCAAAAAAAAAAAAAAAATAGTATACACTTGTATATCGTTTCTTCGGTACCCTACGTCACTGGGGGGATACTCTGTGGCAGCCGCAGAAAGGCAAGGGAGAAAATTCTTCGTTCGGAATGGCAGCTGGCCAGAGCCGTTGTCATAGCAGCGCAGACGAAAAATGTTTACATTGCGTTTTTGTGTGTTCGAATACGAGGAGTGTCAGAATCGACGTTTATCAATGTTCTACGAATAAAGGTAGTAAAGTGTTTTTAAGTGAGTGATTATATTATACGAGCGACCACACCACAAAACAAACGGATTTTAGTTATTTTTCAATCTTTAAAAATTCAAAATTTAAGAAACAAATGACAAAACTGAATATTATAAATTATGCTTTTTACACTTTTTCCTCCTCTTAACGACTTTATTATTAGAATTAAATGAAGATAGTTTTCTTCAAACCTGTAATTTTTTTTAATAGAAATCACGATAAATTACTACTTTTAATGCATTATTTTAACCCTTTAAATACTGAATTTTGTATTCGCTAATACTTCTGAGAAGTAACTTCTGCGTTGTTATGAAGTTTTGTTAATAATGTAGCGAACCGTCGAAGGCTCCAATGGATGTATACAGCGAAATTACTTGCAGACATTTATTTACACATAACTTATTCTATTTAGGTTACACATACAAGCACGACACAACATCACATAAACATAAGTATAAAGTCAGAGCTCTTGTTCTAGGTTAATCTTGGTTGCAGTTAATGTCCTAATACCACATTTCTCTTTCTTCAAAGATACATTTTCTGCGGAGGGCGAGCAACTCTTCCACTTCTGGTGATATACAGATCTTGATGCTTTCGTGGAGACATATAGTTATGTTTACCATTGGTACAGGATGGATGAAGATTCTGAGAGCTTGGTTTGATTGGACTAGGAACTCTCTGTGGTACTGGAGACTCATTACTGTAAACATCTGGTTGAAGGTCATCCACATCATCAGTTTCCGGCTGGAAATTAGTTGATGGGACAAGATGCATTCTGTTTCGTCGATATACATTTTTTCCAGATTTCACTATGTACGAACGTGGATAATTTAATCTTTGCTGAACCGTACCAGTAGCTTACTTGTCTTTGATCCACACTCCATCTCCAACATTGAGATTACTGAGGTCTCGTACACCGTGACTTTTGTTATAGTTATCTCTTTGCCGTTCTATTCTCTTCTCTTCCTTCCTTTGAAGCTCAGCCCTGTTTTCAATTTTTGGCTCCAATTGAGATCTTGCAATTGGCAGAGTTGTCTTAATACGACGGTTCATGAGAAGTTCTACAGGACTGAGGTCATTCTCTAATGGTGGTGCTCTATATGCCATTAAAGAAAGGTAAGGGTCTTCAGCTTTTTTAGTCGCATCTAGATGGTTTTTACTGCAGATTCAATAAAACCATTACTTTGAGGGTGCCTAGGACTTGATGTGATATGACGAAATTCATACAGCTTTGAGAATTTTGAAAATTCAGATGAATTAATTTGCTCAAATTGAGGACCATTGTCAGATCTGACGACATTAGGAATCCAATGTCTGGCAAAGATTGATTTGCAGTGCAGAATTACTTCCTCAGAAGTTATTCTTTCCAGTCTTGCGATTTCTGGATATCGTGAGAAGTAATCGGTCACGATTAAGTACCAAAATCCACGAAGCTTAAAAAGATCCATGTCGACAGTTTCCCATGATCTTTCAGGAAATTCGGCAGGAATAAGTGGTTGATGGCGATTAGTGGTCTCCTTGCTACATGATGTGTGCAACTTTTTATCATTTCTTCAATTTCTCTATTTATTCCAGGCCAATAGAGAGATGATCTTTCTCTCACACGACATTTCGTAATTCCCAAATGTCCCTCATGAATTTGTTGCAGAACCTTTTTTCGCTGATTGGCAGGAATAATGATTCGACAGCTCTTCATTATGAGTCCATCTTGGATCGATATTTCACATCGATGATTCCAATAGGGTAGACAACATTGTTCTAAATTTTTCCTTGGTGGCCAGCCGTTCAGGATTAAATTTTCTAGTTCTTTGCATGTTGCATCAGATTTTTGTGATTGTTGCAATTCTTCTAATCTGTTGTATGAAGCGGGTCATGAGGAAATTACCATATGAATATAGGCATCAATTTCTTCTTCCAATTCTTCAACATTTTCTCTATTTTCTTGAGGTTGTCTTGATAAGGCATCAGCTGTATAAAGTTTCTTTCCTGGTATGTGGAATATGGAATAAGAATATCTCATCATCCTCATCTTCAACCTTTGCAACCGTGGAGATAAATATTTGAGGTTTTTCTTTGAGAAGATTGGAATTAGAGGTTTATGATCGGTTTCTAATCTGAAATGAGTTCCAGTTAGATAATCTCGAAATTTCTCACAACTCCAAGCTAGAGCAAGTGCCTCCTTTTCTATTTGAGCATATCTCTTTTCAGTAGGTGTGAGTGTTCTGGATGCATATGAAACAACAGAAATTTCTCCGTTCTCTTGTTCTTGCCTCAAGGGGGCTCCTATTCCATAAGAAGAACCGTATGTTGTGACAATTGAAGTTTTCTGTGGATTATAAACCTTTAAAACTGGTTGAGATGTTAGTACATTCTTCCAATTTTGAAACGCTTGTTTTTGAGGTTCGTCCCAGACAAACTCATTCTTTTGACTTAACACACATGTTAACTGTGAAAATAATTCTGCAAAATTTGGAGCAAATCTGGCGAGAAAATTTGCCATACCTAGCATCTGCTTTAACTCCTTTTTGTTCTTTGGTGGTGGATATTTTCTCACTGCTCTAATTTTACCTTCATCGGAATGGATGCCCTTGTCATCAATATATAGGGTATATATATATTAAGCAAATGAAAAAATAAGTATTGTGCGAAAATATCCGTTTGAGCTTAGGGTAATTTCTTGATGTTTTTCTTTCTTTTTTTCTTTTTGAGTACTTTACGAGTGAATTATTTATCGAGATTAAGATGCTAATAATATTTTATAGTGAACATGAAAATATTATAAAAATAAAATGTATTAGATGTATATTATTTTAATTACAAATATCTGCACAATATTTTATTTCTTTTTTAAAGAGATAAATATATGGGGTTTGCCGTCTAGTTTTGTGGTGAATAAAATATTATTAGAATGCTTATAAATTTTTTACTGGAAGTATAATTAAGTATTTTGCTAACGTGATTTTGAGTGTCATTGTTTCTCATGTTTTATGATGCATTTTGTCTGTTATCCACACGGTATTAATCCACACCGCAATCATAAAATAAGAAATATATATACTAAAACCTTCTCTGAAAAATTGCCTAACTAACAGTGCAAATTTCAAAATCTTGTAATATGTTGCTATCACAATTTTGGTTTATTAACAGCATTCTATCACGAAAAATATAAAGCAACTAATAAATCATTTTTAAACAGATAGAAAGAAAATTGTTAAAAAGTTAAAATATTTAGATCTCCAATTGAATTGTTAAATTGTATCAATCAACCTACCAAACAAAGCATAACCAATGAAACATAAGCACAAAACGCACAATCACGTGATCAAATCACCCACATAATTTTTTTGGGGTAGCTTGCGCAATGTCTGTGTGCAGTTGACTGAATGCTGATCAGGCTCATAGATTAAGGACCAAGATGGGACATTTACGGCAAAATGTGTAATGACAACAGTACTAGCGTCACTATCGGCAAGGGGGAAGAACTAACAAACCTCCGAAATTTACCTATGTTGAAGAAATATGTTTATCCTCTATGGTTTGAATATCTATTCGTTCCTAAAACGAAGAAGGTGTCAGACGATATTCTATTCATGCTTGCTTTATTTATTTAGCTGCTTTTTTTTACCGTACTTGTATTGTTCATTTTTAACTTACAAAATGATAATTAGACTAATAATATAAAAGAAAGCCGCCAGAAAATTCTGTTAAGAATGCAAATATGTAAGTTTATAAGATTAAATTGTAAAAAATCAAATTCAGGTATTGTGTCAATTTATTCATATCGTATAAAATTTTATTGAGTGTAATGTCAGTACCTCTATTTATTTTTAACTTTTAGATTTATACAATTCTAAAAATTTGTCGAAAGGAATTTTTCGCTATCTGTAATATTATTATTATTATTCCTTATATGTTAATATTATAAACATATTTGAATTGATTGTACGTTATTTACATTAAAAACAATATTTTTATTTTATCTGTAAGGAAGTGAAAATGCATACATTTTAAAAGATTATTGTAACGATTGTTTAATACGTTAAACTTCATAAATTTATAAAACACGGACTATAAAAATTTTCCTGCCAAAGGGGAATAATTATGAAATTTTCTGGGACTTGTAGAGTTCAACATTTCGTATATTTTTGTATTACACCATTGCTTTTGATATATAGCATTCAAGACGAAATTTTTCCCTAGTATTCGTTGCACTTAAAACCGTTCACTAATCATCTAAAAAAAAAAAAAAAAAAAAAAAAAATGTATCTGTGCATGAACATAGAATAGATATTAGATATATAAAATAGAACGTCTATTCTATGTTCATGTATCGGTGCAAGATTCTATCAAAAACGTAAACATGCAATATTAAAAAAAGAAAGATCACAATAAGGTAGATATAAGGTAGATGTAGTATAATAATAAGCATACTACAAGGATGGGGAGTTTCTTCCCCATTGTCACTAAGGGCGCTACGATCGCAATCGCATTACCATATGGGAATGTCCCATCTTGGATGATCAGGCTGAAGTGGATAAAATAGGTCACGTGACTCTTTCTGGAATATTTTGAATTTTATCTGAGTGAACATAGGCATGTATTCCTGTTACGAAAACCATGTTTTGGAAAGATAAAGAATTATAGTCGTTTGTTTTACCTGTTTTGAACCATAAAATTCAATGAATTATTTGAAAATTCCTTTCTTCGATAAGACCTACTCCATGGCAAAAACTTTTGAGCGCGCGCGCGGTGTGGGCTGCACTTCTGAACAGGCCCAAGCAGACGAATTTTTGTAGCCTCGAACCCAAGTGGAGAATGTGGTCCATTGAGGCATGCAAAAAGATCTTGTGTCGCTAGCCAGAGTTTGATAATATAGATTACCAGACTGGCAATACCAATTTCATCCCTTAATAGCCAATAAAAACGAAGGAACTGGTAAAGCTTTCAAATTTCAATTTGTTTTCAAACAATATTTCTTTTAAAGCACGATCCATGCTATGCTTAGAAAAGTCTTTTAAGTTCTTAAATCTCTCATTTATCGAGATCTTCCTATTTCCTGAGGATTGGATTTTATTACAAACTACAAAAGTCTGCCACAGGTTTATATTTTTTATCATATATTCATAATATATTTTCTATTTAATTTAATCATGCTTATCAGCAGCCGTAGAGTTGATATAAAAAAGTCACTGGTCCCAAGGACCAGTAAGCATAAGAATTTACTAGTCCGCAGTAATCATCACTGGCCTACAACATAAAATTCTATTAAGTCCCTTTAACCCTTTGAGTGACTCCCCCCCCCCCCCCCCTCCTAGAATATAAATCAAACTTCCTTTGCAGTTATCCAAAATTTTCCTCATAATAAAATGTAAAATTATAATTTGCTAAAAATTAAACAGTACATAAAGAAAAACTATACAATTATTAATTAAATATTTCATTTCAGATGATCTGTTTCACCTGACTAAGGTTTAATTCAATTTTTTTAAATAAAATAAAATTATGTGATTTGTGTTTGGTTGCAGTTTTCTCAGGGACGGGAAAGTTTGCATTTACCTGTCAGAGAGGGGGAAAGTTACTGGTCCTGCAGACCATTAAATATTTTAAATTAGTGGTCCGATTGAATATTTGGTAGTTTCGGACCAGCGGACCACCAAGGATTTCGAACGCTACTTATCAGGGATATGTTTAGGAAAATTTTAGGTCCTTTAAAGGACCCTTCACAAAATAATTTATCTTAAAACAGGACACTTCACAAAATTATTTATCTCTTAAATAGACCTTTCACAGAATTTTTTCACTTTCAAATTGAACTTTTCACAAATTTAGTCATTTAAAAATAAAATCTGACCTGTAAGTAAGCAGTTGAACTCACCAAAGAGCATATTACTTACAGGGTTGCAAAAAAGCCGGCTAAAATTAAAAAAAGCCAGGCCGGTGGCTTTTATTGGTTTTAACCGGCTTTTTTTGGCCAAAATTGGCCATAATTGGCTTTATACAATGAAGCATTGTAATTATAAACTACACATTTTAAAGTGCTTTTAATTAGTTTTAATGACATTTAATTGATTTAGAGTTTAATAAGTATCCCAATTTCTCAATAATGAGGACATTAATACTGGAATAAAACTTAGATGGTTTTGATAGTGATTTGTTGTCAGAATTGCAAATATATCAGCTAAATTTTAAAAAGGCCATACAAACTGCCAATTTTTTCATTTTTACTGCTTTATAAAATTAAAGAGGACAATGGTTACTTAGTTACATGTTTTATTGCTTAATTAATTTTAAGAGCTATCAATATACATGCCTTATTTTATTTCTAATAAACATTTAAAATTATACATAGTCATATTAATAAAAACACCATTTCTCACTAATAAAAACATTGTGAATAGCATATGCATGAATATGCTTAGCAACAAGCTTTTCAAAATTTTATTCAGAGAATATTTTTTTTTCTTGTTTAAATGCTCTATTTTTTATACACTTATGTATGTACCACTCTCCTCAAATATTATACCCTTTCTAATTTCTCTTTTAACATTTATAATTTAATCTCTCCATATGGATACATAAGAATGTTTCCATTTTGATGTGCTACATTTTGTCATTAATTAAATATAATCTTTAAAATGTATAGTATATGTGGAGCTATGTAGTATAGAATTTCAAAACACCAGTTTGGAGCCTAACTTATATTATTTTCAGTGTTTATATATATATATATATATATAATTTTTTTTTTCAGACATAATGCCTTCACAGTTGCCTTCTAGAAGTTATAGACTTATTTATTTGACAAAATTTAATAGAAATCTATAATTTTTTTTAGTAGAAAATATTTATAAGTGTATTAAAAATTAATTGATCCAAATTTAAAAGGAATTAACTGTAAATAAACTTTAAAATATAAAAACCGGCTTTTTTCAATAAAAGCCGGCTTTTTTTAAGTGGTTAAAACCAAAAATAGCCGGCCGGCTTTTTTTGACCTGGCTAAAAGCCGGCAACCCTGTTAAAAACTCAACTAATTTTTTTCTTCAAATCAAAGTTATTGTTCTTAATATTTACTCAGGTATTTTTTGTCCCCTTATTAAAATACCAACAAAATTAAGCTTTCTATAATGCATACTTTTCTTTCACTGGAAACTTTATTTTAAAATATTTATTATTTATTGATACCAGATAGTAATATCACATTTGCTCATAACAAACTATTGAATGGAAACATGCAGTTATTTCATTTACTTTACTTGTTACATCTATATTCATAGATATTTACCAAAATATTTAATCTATATGTTGTATTCAGTGAGTGGAAACGTGTGTCGATTCAGATACAGGATGCTTATTTTTGAGTATACTCCTATTTCTGAATTTTGCTATACTGTTATGGGATTGAAAACCAAAGTTTAAAAAATCAAAACAACAGAATATTCTAATATTTTGATCTACCTGTTGCTGCATATGAGAAATAAAAATCTAATTAATATATAAAAACGCATTTCTAAGATTTTTGCATTCTTAGTGCTGAACATGTGTGCACTTTGTTACTTTGGTGTCCCCTATGTTACTGACATGTTTTTTGTAATCTTAACAAAAAGAAAAAACTTTCTTAAGAATCAAAGGGTTAAATATGCAATTACTAATATGTATAAGTAAGTATTTTATTATATTACTATACTTGTTATGTAATTATATAAAGTTTTATATTGCGAGAATACTAAAAAAGTAACACAGGGGACATAGTATGCCCATTTTGTGAGAAAATATATAACATAAACAAAAAATCATGGGGTAGTGAGAAAGAACGTTCATATCAAAATGTTAAAATCGTAAAAATATTTTTTTACTTTCATAAGACAATATGGGGAGGTTATTTAAAACATGGTAACACAGGAGACACTTTTCATTCAATGTGTCTATGTTTCTAAGTGTAGTAAATAATATATTTTAAAAAGTGTGCTGCTGATATTCAATTTCTATTCTTGAAGATGTATACAATCGTCCCAAAGGTTTTTTTCCTTCATTTTTAGTGAAAAAATTTTAGAAAAAAAAATTCTCAAAAGGGACCTTTATTTTTGGAATGACCCATGTACAGTAAATCCTCGATTATCCGCGAGCAGATGATCTGTGGTGCATTTTATCCGTGAAGCGATTTTTTTTTTTTTCTTTTTAATTCAAGCCAATAGCAAGGAAAATACAATAAGCCTTACTAATAAATATAAACAGAAAAATTCATGTATTTGAAAGTAATTGAAGAATATTTCTAGATTTGGTTGCCATGTTTGAAATATCAGATATAAAGTCTTTGTCTTTTCTTGATTTTATTAAACAAACGTAAACATATCAATTAAAATATTTAACAATAAAAGACTATTATGATAAATTCCGGGAGAGCACATCAAGAATAACTTCATTTTCAAGATAAAAATTATTCCATACTAAAAGAAAAACAATAGTTTACAATTTAGAATGAAGAAAAGATGTTTCCAAAGCAAGAAGCAAAAACAAGTGACTGATTTTATTTAAAAGGTGTAACTCGGCTCTTTTTGTACATTATGCATATGCATGGCATTGTTTCTTGTTTACTGTTCTTTTGGTTACATCATCAAAAAAAGTCAATGATTAAAATTTTATAGTAACAACTTAGTAGTCCATTGTTTTCAGCTTTATGGAACTTCTAAAGATGTCAGGAAGGATAAAATTGATCACTGGCCACAACACTTAGATAAAAAACAACGGTGCAAAGTTCTGGGCTGTATAGGTTACACTAGGGTAAAATGAATTAAGTGTTTGGTACCTCTACGTTTAAACAAAAACAGTAAATGTTCTATTGGTTACCATTTATATCTTTGATAAATATTATTGATATAAAATTCAATGGTATTCTGCAGCATTGCCCGTATGTTTATAGAGTATATTTTATTAGCCTATGATTTTTTCATTGTATTTTGCATGTGATATTACACTTTATAAGTCCAATTTGGTTTTTAAAAATAACTGATTTCCACTGGTTTAAAATACAGGATAAATATGGCTGCTTTTCCACATTTTATTATGTTTTTATTTAATTATATTTTTTACAATATTTCTATTGTGTTCTGTTCCCCTCCCTCCCCATATCAAAATCAAATAACATGATTTCAAAGTTTAACAATTTACTAGATTTGAATGTTTGAAATTTGGCTGAATAATAAATAAAAAAATAGTGTTTGGTTATGTTTTGTGGGGTTTTCTAGTTCCCGGTTTTAGTTACCCACCTGTTATAGCACAAAATTAGCACTCGCCAGGCGTCGAGTAACACTTAAAGCGTGGCGATTAACTTTATTGTCCTCACTCGCCAAACTCAATGGGCACCACTCGCCAAACGCGATGGTTGAAAGATCGAGGCCAGGGAGGAAAGGGATGAAATTCGTTCGGAATTTACGGCGTCCAAATCGGCGATTCTCCCGAACGTAAGAAAAGAAAGTAGCAGGGGCGATTCTGTCTCGAATTTTCCGAAAATTTAAGGCATTCGGTTCCGAAAAAAAAAAAAAAAAAAAATCGTTCGTAGAAAAAAAATCACCAATTCCGTCAAAGAATCGCAAAAAAAAAACGTGAATTTCGCCCAAGGACCACGTAAAAAACGTGAATTACATCAAAACATCGCGGAAAAAACGCAAATTTCGTGAAAAGGTCGCGGAGAAAACGCAACTTTCGTGACAAGATCGTGGAAAAACGCAAATTTCGACAAAGAATCGCGAAAAAGAATCACAATTCTTCAAAGTATCGCGGAAAAACGCAAATTTCATGAAAAGATCGCGGAAAAATCGTGAAAAAATGGCGGAGAAAATGCAACTTTCGTGACAAAATCGCGGAAAAACACAAATTTCGTCAAAAGATCGCAGAAAAACACAAATTTCGTCAAAAGATCGCAGAAAAACACAAATTTTGTCAAAAGATCGCGGAAAAACACAAATTTCGTCAAAAAATCCAAATTTCGAGAAAAGATCTCGAAAAAAACGCAAATTTCGAGAAAAGATCGCGAAAAAAACGCAAATTTCGTGAAAAGATCGCGGAGCAAACGCAACTTTCGTCAAAAGATCGTGGAAAAAATGCAACTTTCGTCAAAAGATCGTGGAAAAAATGCAACTTTCATGAAAAGATCGCAGAAAAAACGCAACTTTCATGAAAAGATCGCGGAAAAAACGCAACTTTCATGAAAAGATCGCGGAAAAAACGCAACTTTCATGAAAAGATCGCGGAAAAAACGCAACTTTCATGAAAAGATCGCGGAAAAAACGCAACTTTCATGAAAAGATCGCGGAAAAAACGCAACTTCCGTGAAAAGATCACGGGAAAAAACGCAACTTTCGTCAAAAGATAGTGAAAAAAAACGCAAATTTCACGAAAAGATCGCGGAAAAAACGCAAATTTCGTCAAAAGATAGCCTAAAAATGCAAATTTCGTTAAAATATTACAAAAAAATGCAATTTTGTGAAAAGATCGCGGAAAAAACACAGATTTCGTCAAAAGATCGCGGAAAAAACGTGAAATTCGTTAAATGGTCACAGAAAAATGCATATTAGTTAGTGCCGAGGGGGGGTGGGGTCCCCCTCTGCTGTAACCTTTCTGAAAATTTCCTGTGCATTTATTTCATTACAATTAATAGTAAAAATAAAAATTTTCAGTTGAGTGTAATCGTATCGAATGGTAAGTAATATATATTAGTAAATTACAATGTTGATAGTTAGAAAAAACACAATTTTGTATGGAGTGTACATAACTTTGTTACTGGCCAGTGGTTAAAAAAAACTGGCCAGTGAAAAATATCAGTGTACTGGCCAGTGGCCAGTAATGTTAATTTTGACCTATACCACCTTTACCTCAAAAGTGACTTGGTTTTTTACACGTAAATCAAATTTGTGAACAGGGAACATTAAATTTTATTGTAAAATTTTTCAATAGCCTTGATTAAGATTACAGCCATACATTTATTTGCTGCATTTTGAGTGGTATGTTTGAATTATTCATCAACAAAGATATGGTATCCAGTTTAACTCCCTATTCTCCTATTAGTAAATTAATTTTTTTTTAAAATATTGTAAAGGTTTTTTATAATTTGTTAATGCTTATGTAGTTTTAAAATAATTAACAATTAATTAGAAACAAATGGGCCTTAAATATGATTGTTTAAAATTTGAAATATATTAAATGTATGTATTTACGTATATTTTAGTCTAATTATAATTTCTTTAATCATTGCAGATAATTCTATAATGCCTCCTAAAAAAGGTAAAGGTGCCAGAAAAGGAAGGAGAAAGAACATAAACATAGAAAAAGAAAATGAATTGCAGAAATTCTGGGACATAATTGAAACAGAAATGAAATTATATGAAACTCACATTAATTCTGTTGGCCATGAAGTATGTATGGAAATCCGTAAAATGTATAGTGACAAATGCAAGACTTTGCCTGAGAATATCAGAAATATGACTTTGACTGAATATTTAAAAATGAGAAGTAAACCCGAATCTCAGCAATCGATTACTTCCGACTTGCAAATGTTTTCCTCTCAATATGAAAAGTAAATATTATTTCCAAAAGGAAAGTTTAAAAAATATTCAAATCCATAATATTAATTTATTTTGCCTTGTAAATAGATTTTATTTGTATATACAGTTTTTTTCCCGAAGAGCTAGTTTTCAATTTTTTCAAATTGGAAAAATTGAAATTTCATTTATAAAATAATTTAGTCAAAATTTTATAATTGTTACATTCTGATACTTTTATTTATATTTTTTTCATGTTTAGTGTCCCTCCTGAAAACCTTAACATGGAAAATCTTATCTGTAAGCAGGGATCTCTTTAGAAAGAACTTGAGTCTCTTAAAGGATCCTTCACAGTTTTTTCTCCTTAAAACATATGACCTTTAATAAAATTCTTTCATTTAAAAATAGACATTTCAGAATTTTTTTACAATCTCCAAATTAAATCCTTCACAAACGTAATGACTTTAGAATAAAAAAAAAAAACCTGTTGTATAATAGCTGCAATAACCAATGAATCTATTATCTAGCTGTTTATATGTACAAAGGACAATAATGTCTAGAGAAGAACTTAAATATGTAATTTCTAATTTACAAAATTCCGATTACATTTTTTACATTTTATTCACATTTTTTACAAGTTCATAAGTTTTTATAAAAGTTCACAATTTCGCAAAAACATGATCGTGTGAAAAAAAATCTAAGCAAATCCTTGGTAAGATAATTAAATGGAACTTTTCTGGTTAAAAATGGAAATTCATGTGCAAAAGTATTTCAATATTATACCAATAAATGAAAATGGTAAGATGGAAAATTTAATGTAAAATTTGAAACATGCATTTATTTTGCTTCGCATGGCTGTGATTTTTCACTATTGTTAGAAAAATTTCTTTTGATAATAACATGATCAGAAACACATATACATGAAATTAAGTATATATTTTTTTTCTTGAAATATAGATTCTTAGAGTTGTCTAAATGTATTTTCAAAAAACGTAAATCCATACAAACTTTGCAAAGAAAATATAAGCAAATCTCTGTGAGAAATCTATTTGAGAAGGATTTTTAAACATGTGGAAAAATCAATCCGTTTTAAAAGTTTCATTAAAAAAAAAATACCACTTTCAATATTAAGGATCTAAATCTTACTAAAACACAGTTTGGGTTAAGTCTCGAAAGCTATACCAAAACTACATATACAGGAAATGAAAATTATAACTGTAGGGGGGGGGGGGGGGGAGTAATATTGTAAAATAATACCGATTTTTAAACAACGGAAGATTTGAAAAGGATAATAGTATTTATAATTTGTTTCTTTTACACTGGCATCCTTTATGAGTACTATGTAGATGAGATGTACAATACAGTTTAAAACTGCTTTAAAACTACAGTGATGTTGGTTGAAACTAAAGATTTTTTTGTTTGTTTATTTTTTAAATTAGTTCTGCTGATATAATTAAACAAGTGCTACTGAAAAATCTTTTCAACAGACACATGATATATTATACAAACACTGGTGTTAAATTAAGCAAGAAAAACTACTCTCAGAATTCTGAGACTGAAAGGATAAACTTTTAAAAGCTGGCTTTTTCTCTCGCTCTCTTTTTTTTTTTTAACAGCATATTCACATATAAAGGGAAAATAATTTTTTTTAGTGTGCAAAAATATTGAAAAGGTTTATTATTGTATACTTTTTAAGAAAATATAACTTATTTTTGAGAAAAATTTATAAGAAATAAATTTTTTCCAATTTTTCCAGAAAAAAACTGGAAAAAACCGGTTTTTTCCCGCCACTTCAACTTTTCCAGAAAATTTACATCTCTATATAAGTCATGCATTTCAAAGTTTCATAACTCTGTCAATTTTAATGTTAGATGAATGGAACTTTTTTTGCCTTACTTGTTAGTGTCACAGTAAAATTTTACTAAATATCACTTATAGGACCGGGGGACCGTATAAAAATTTAAATTTTGTAATTTTTTAATGTTTTTCTTGACCCAAATCATTTTAAAAATAATTCTTTAATTTATTTAAACCATTTTTGTAATTTGAAGTATGCATCTAGAACCAACGGCTGCGAAAATAAAGGACTGTCTGGTTATACGTGGACACAGTGTATTCTGCCTTTATCAAAAAATCGACAAGCATGGCACATTATATAGTTTCTGAATAAGAGAATCTGCCAATTTGATGCATTTTAGAATAAAAATGAGTCAGAAAACAAACAGTTTGGATTTGAGTACACCCTTAAATCTAATTACCAGGGTTCGTTTATATCAATGGATATATGTCTAATGATATATCCAATTTTTAATTTAAAAGTATCAAGGCTTTTGGCATTTTCATGCATTTGGATTTGATATTTATTTCCAAAATATCAAGTTTCTTGATATTTTCATATACCTGATATTTATTTTCAAAATACTGTATATTATAAGAAGTATAAATAAATTTTCGAACTGTTAATGAAAATTTTCTTATCTGTAAAAAAATACCTAAAAACTGTAGCTTACGAAAACACGAACTCTTACAAAGAAAAGACAACTCTTCCCCGGGTCCTCCGTCGCCGTCTCCGAGTTCGGTTGCGTCACCGCACTCGACCCCACCCTCGAAAAACTAGATTTTGACTGTACCTACTTTCCCATTGCCATCATAAGAATGAAGATAATGAAAATTTGCTTATCTGTAAAAAGATACCTAAAAACTGTAGCTTACAAAATATTCCCCACCCTCGAAAAACTAGATTTTGACTGTGCCTACTTTCTCATTGCCATCATAAGAAATCTTTGAACAATACCTCTCCAGGGCTGTAACCAGCGAGTCCAGTCAGAGGGGGCTCTGAATCTTTTTGGTGGGGCTAACATCTTTTAACAATCCATATCTTAAGCAAACTAAATATAGTAAAACTGATAAAATGGACCTGTCTATAAAGGAACCCATCTAAAGCGTAATTTCTCTATAACGGAACTTCCTATAATGAAATTCTTAAACGAAAAATACTTCATGGTAATCGGAAAATGAATATAAAACAATTAGGGGCGGTGTACCTCTTAAGAAAACCTACCTAAAATAGAGCTTTTCTCCATCTCTTAGGTCTTATTGTATTTAATGGGAAACAAATAGATAGCATCCGACACCTCATAGAAAAATGACTTTATGTAAATTTTAATAAGGAAAACTAATGGATTGTACACTGTATTCTATTCCCATTGCAATTTTTGCATTATTAAGCATATTGCTTCTTTTGTTCCTTGGTGTCTTCGGAAAAGGGACCCCCCCCCCCCCATCTCAGCTCGCGTTTGTTCGTACAGTGTGTGCATATATACACGCAATAATTTCTATGTGTACTTCTATGTATAACTTTGTACCAATTTTGTGGAAAATAAAATTTTCAAAAAGTTAAAAAAAATAATTTCTAAACAGCCCATTTGTAATATGCTAAAATGTGCACCACTACAATTGCCAGTCCTAAGCCTGGAAAAAGTGTGAAGGGAAGTTACCTGAAAAACACTGCCATAGCCGTTTTTTAAAGTTGTCCAATTATCTGGATTTTTCAATAACCGGATCGGCATCGGCCCCGATTTGTCCGGATTATCAGCGCTCTACTCTATTGAACATTGATTATATATATGCATATTTGAACCGCTGATTAATCAAATCAGTCTTTCTGTTGAATAAATTAGTGTAATTTATCATGCTAGCATTCTGACAGAAAAGTACATCTTTATTTACAAAAACACCGATTCATACAACAAACATAGAAATCTTCAACTGCCCAGCATGACAATTTTTTTAAAGATGCTTTTTGAAAAAACTGAGAAAAAGGAATCTGTTGGTATAGAGGTCTGCACGGGCCGGAATTTCCAGGCGCGGGCCCGGCCTGAACGAAAGCTATCTTGACCCGGCCCGTTCATATTTTCACAGTTCACAGCCGTATAAAAATCAGTGAAAACAGACCCGGCCAGTGGAAAAATCAATTAAATCAGGCCAGATCCGACCCGACTCAATTTCTACAAAAAATTCAGATTTTTTTCTTAACCCCCTAACCGCCGAGCAAAAGAGCAAATTTTTAATGTTGTTTTCTCTGTATTTCTTTTTTTTTTAATTCTAAGAAAAGGTATTTTTTTAAACATGATATAAAAAATTTCATTATGTGTAAGAATATAACCCTTGAGAGTATTAATCATAAATTAATCTGTTGAAACTAGATTATATCTGTAGAATTATATTAATTTAAAAAATGATTCTATTGCAGTGAAACCTACAACTTAGAAAACGGACATATCAGTTCACGGCGGTGAGAAGGTTAACATACAATTAAGATTCTTTTAAAGAATATTACATACATATTTATTGGATAATTTTACAGCATATTTTAAATTTGCGATGTGTTCGCAAGACAGAAAATACACAATAGCAACATTAATGATTTACTTAGAGTCTTAGACGTTTCAACATTCAAATAAGGATTCATTAAAAAATTCATATTGTTTAGAATAAAAGAAAAACGGGAAGGTTAAAAACATGATGATAACTTTTGAGGGTATATTATAAAAAGTAGATTTGCGAAAATATTTCTGTTATTCATTAAGGCTTTTCTCAAATCCAAAGAAGCTACTTTCTGACACACTTCTAAATTCATTTCTTTTCGAAAACGTCAATATATTTTTGAGAAAATACTGTCCAAGTTAGCGTTTTGAATCGAATATCCGGAGACGATAGCACGGAAAAGGAGAAAAACCTGCAGTCATGTGACAAAAATATCTTATATCTCTATAAGTAATTTATTTATTAAAAATGGGAAACGCTATTCAATTCTAAATCCCTTCAATAGACAGGCTTGTCAATTTTATGTCTTTACAGTTAAAAATGTGTCAGAAAGTTTTTCGTTTTTGAGCTGTGAATTTGAGAACCACCTTCAAGTATATATCCAAAAATTCCGTTAACAGATAAGTCCATTTCTGGCTATGTTGAAAAAAAATGCAGGCCTGATCTCGGTCCGGCACGAGTCTGCTGAAAGAATTAAGTCCGGGCTCAAACGCCATGTAACTGTCCGATGCCGATCTCTACGCTGGAAAATGTTATATTTCGATATTGATGCTGGCAAACTAGTATCGGCTCGTAACGCACATTTATACTTGTTCTCGTGAAACTCATATTCATTGAAAATGATTCATATTTTCTCGTCTGTGTTTAAATATTTATATCAGGCCGACAGACCCGCTTAATTTCTTTTATTGGCCCGGTCCAGCCCGGCAGGCACGTCCAAATTTTGCCGGCCCGGCCCGTTTGAAACTTCGCCTTCATGGTCTAGTACAGGCTTCTAGCCATGCCCGGGATCGTGCAGACCTCTACTGTAGGATACAGTTCTTTTCACATATTTTTTCTTTAAATTGAAGACATTGCATAGATTTAAATATCATATTCTGTTCAATTTTTTAATATATAGAAAAAAGAACGAAAATTTGAGATTTTGCAAATGTTTTTGCGTTATGCATAGATGCCAACAACACTTATCCGGAGTCTGTTACAAGACGAAAATATTTTCAACAGGAAATTTCATTTAATCAAAAATTTCAAACTGAAATCTAAAATGTACCTTATCGAAAAAAGACACAATTCCTTATATATTTTTTGCAGCTTAAAACATGCTTGTTTTGGAACAGACTCCGGAATAATTAAGAGATGTTGGCATCTGTGGTTATGTGTCCTATATTTATTAATTTGAATAATTCACAAACTTACTATTATCATTTAAAAAATATTTTAATATTTTAATTCCATACGTTTAATATTTATAATTAATAGCTATTTGTAATTTATTTAATTTTATTAATATTTTGGTTTCTACTGAATTATTAGGTCATTTTAAAATCACGGTTGTTTGTATACGATTTAATGTAGTGATGATATTGTTTCTCTTTAAAACGAGCGTTACCTAACTTATTTTATTAATAATATGATTTATAAAATTAACCATTTAACAATTCGCAATAATAATTAAATTTAAAATTCTGCATATGATTATATCATTTTAAATATGAATCAATTATTACAAATATATATTAATTACATTTTTTTAAAACATACCTGGACTTAATAATAAAAAAAGTGATTGTAATTTTAATATTATATACAATGCTTTTTTTTTTTTTTTCAAAGAAAACAACTTAGATTTAATTCATTTAAATAGCGATAACATAGATTTTTTTTGCATATGTTTTACACGTGTTTCATGAAATTTGTTCAATCTCATTTAGAAAAAAAAAAAGGGGGGGGGCACAAGGGCATGAACGCCCTTTTCTAACAGTTTTCATTAAACGTAGGCGACTAATTTATTATACGTTTCCCCCATTTCTAAAGATCTTTAAAAATATTCTTTTTTCACTCAATAACGAAAATTTTTCTGATGCAGTTAAGAAGTAATTTTTTTTCAGCTTCTCTCATTCATGCGCCTGAGAATTGAATGCCGTTTCCCATTTTCTTATAAATGCCATGATTATAAATAACATGATTTATAATCTCTACATCGCACCCTTTTTATTTCTCGATTTTGGTTGAAGAAATTTTTTAGAATGACAACATTTTCAGAATCGGTTCGGTTTTGAAAGTGAAAGTAACTTTATAAGAAATATCTGCGACCAAAATCGAAAAAGTAAGCAAGATGCGCTGTAGAGACGGACCGCGGCTATCCAATGAAAAAAAAAAAAAAATTACTTAAAAATGTCAAAATGGGAGCAAGATATTAGAAAAATCCCTCCTCATAGGATTAGCATTAGCTGATGAGTGCCTTCGCAGGCAGGGACAGGAGCCTTAATGTTTTTTATTGTTATATGACAAATAGAAAAAAAAAAGTGTTTAGCAAATTCATGGAACACAAGAAAAAAAAATTAGACGAAAGTTCAAAAAGCAAACAAAAAAAAAATGCCCTACCCCTGCTTTCCTACTGCCTACCTACACCCATAGCATGAAACAGTTTTTGTCTTTCAAGCAATTATTTTTCTTATTCCATTTGTATAAAATGACATTTTGTTATCTTTCTAATTTCCTTCAACAAACATTCTAGTTAGCTTCCAGGTGATATTTCATCATTAACTAAATCTGCTGTCAAATATATAATGTCAACAGGCAAATCATTAACATTTAGAAACACGTCTTTTTTATGGCTACGTTTTAGTGAAGACGTTTAACCATTGCTTAACTAATTATCGCTTATCTTGAGCAGCATATGTCTATTTCCATTCATCCCGTATACGATCATTGCTTTTAAAATGTCAAGATGTACGAAAACATGTGGTGGCTAGTTAGTGCACCTGAACTTAATTTTTTTGGGAGAAAGAAATGTTCCTACTTAGAACGTGTCTCCAGAATTGTATCGCAAACAAGATAATATAAAACAACTAATCTAATAGGTTCTGAACGCAAAATGTTTAGCATATTCCATTGCATTTTAGCAATTAGATGATCTAAATGTTTTTTTTTTTTTTTTTTTTTATTTAAGAAAGTTAAAACGTACATTTTGTTGAAAAAATAAAAAGTACGGAAATCGTTAGAGGGGGCTCTAGAGGAAGCTAGGGGGGGCTCAGCCCCCCTCGCCCCCATCTGGTTACGGGCCTGTACCTCTCCACTCTGTCTCAATTCTATTTTTAGACTACACCTACTAGAATGGAATAAAAGCATTAATTGGTGATTAATTCTATTTTTAATCTGCACCTGCTAGAATAGGATAAAGGGATTAATAGGTGATTGGATTTTACAAATCTAGATTTTGCAGCTTCTTTTTAATAGCTGCATTAGAAAGAATTTTCTAGTTTTGATTTAATTCAGTATAAACTGTATGATAGGTTAAGGAATGAAAAAGAAGGCAAACTTACATTAACCCCTTCGGGACTAGCATCTTTTACAGCATTTTTAATCTTTTATCACTGGTTTTTCAAAACAGAAATATTTGCCTAATTGAATCGAAAAAATGCTCTGATTAAATAAGGCAAAATTTACAATGAAAATTTACTGGTGAGAGTAATCATGGATTCTGAGCACCTTATGTGGTATGTATACCAGTCGCTCGTTCCCAAGGGGTTAGTGTTCAAATTCTTCAATAGAAAAAAATAAACCTGTATTTCAAAATTTGTTGTTTATTTATTTTTTTTAACCATTTGGAAAAATGGTTATTGTTCTCGTCAGGATGGGAAATTAAAAGCATATCTGAAGGTTTTCATTGGTTTAATCTGCATTTTATTCGTTTTATGATTGGTCTATACAGTAATCTGTATTTCCCTTTAATTTCAACAATGATGGATACCTTCTGTTGCCACTATGAGAAAAAAGTAATAAAAACTACAAAAAAAAAAAAATAATAACTCAGAAACAAATTGAGATACAGCTTTCAACCAAATTGCATTTAAAAGCACACTTTTTTCTCTATCCGACGGTGTAAAAAGTAATATTGTCGGATGTTTAGAAATTTAAGAATGAAATTTCATTTAAAATTGGTCGTCAGATTTCTTGGAAATCTGATGATGGAAAAGCTTTTCCGAACAGCCAATGAAATGCTTGGATATTTACGTAAGTTTCAGGTGGATAATACTTAAGTTTCATGAAATCTGACAGGTCGCAAGCGATATTTTTGGCTTGCAATTTTTATGAGTAATAACACTATTAATGTTTAATTCATGGCGTACGTAATGTATGATCAACTCCGTGCGATTTTTTTATGTCTTAAATTTTAGTCTTCAAAAAAATCGTTTTCCAAATGGTCGTTGTAATTTGATAAATTGCTATTTTTTTATTATTATTTTTTTATTTTTTAACATTTTGAATCCTTTATTCAATTCCTACTATTAGCTCACACTCTCCCTATATTTATTTATATATTTATCTTGTACAAATTTTCAATCGTTAATAAAATACTCATTATTCATTCTATCAGGTTAAAATAAATTTTTTTAAACTTGTACTGGATGACAATTGGTGTTAATAAAGTTTTTTCAAATATTAATTAATTAATTAAATTTTAATTAATTTTAGTTTTGCATGGGAAACAAAATGGCCGCCATTGGTTATTGAATTTCAATGAAAGTATTTTCAATAAGGGTTACCATAGGGGGGGGGGGGGACCCTGTTCTGTCTCCAAATACCGCCAAGTTTGTCGCCAACTTGGCGATATATCGCCAAATTTGGTGGCCAAAATGAGTCTCCAAAAGTGACGCCAACTTGGCGATATCTGTAATATTTCGCCAAATTCCCATAGAGTTCCATTGTAAACCTACTTGCTTATGGAAAATCAACAAATTGAGATATTTTAATGCAACAAAAACTCATATTAGCTTGACTATATTAAATTTTTCTTTGATGGCCTAAGTAGGAATTGACTTTAAAAACAAAATTTTTATATTACTTGTTTTTTACTGAATCCTGTATTCTGTGTTTTGATATAAATGAGAAAGCAACATTTGAACTTTACAGAAAATTGTGTTTCAATAAATGAAAGTTAAAATTCTAGTGCTATATTCACCTTGAGTTAAATAATTAAAATACATATATAAAAGCACAAATAATCATTGTGCATTATCGAGATTAGCTCAAACTCAACCTATAAAAGTAGATTTTAATAAATCGAAAATTATGTTTCATACAAATAATTACCAGGAAGCCATCATAAGAGAATCAATTGAAATAATTGCTAATAAAGATACAGCTTCTAACGATGCACTATCATACGATATCCATGGAGTATGGAGATATTTGCTGCATAATAGATGAAAGCTTGTTTTGTTGAGAATTTGAATAACTGTATCTAGCATCTCATCTGATGTACAGTCCTTAAATTACAATGTTTTCTTCTGAGTAATTCTCGAATAAGTGCAAAGAAAATAACAACAATATTTAAATCCTACTGATAACGGCCTTGTAATGGTTGAAAACATTCTGGGTTTTTCTAATGTATTTTAAGATATTTTTAATTTGTATTTTAAATATCTTTATATTATATGTATGCACCTGAAAGTAATTTTTGTACAATTATTTGTGCTTTTATATGTATTTTAATTAGAAAATTGTGTTTTCAATTATTTGATCAAATTTTGTAAGAAAAAAGTAAAAAGATATTTAGAATATTATTTTATGTTTTCATGCTAAAAATAATATGCTTTAGATTATAATTTATATTAAGTCTAAAAATCTTTATAATCAGCAGTAAGCTAACAATTTTGAAAATATCGGATATTTTCAAAAATATCATGGTATTTACGAATCCCCTGCTAATTACAAAATAATAATAATAATAATAATAATAATACTTCTTTTCACTCACAAATTCATTAATCCACCACTTTTTTTTTTTTTTAATTTATCACTAGTCAATGCCCAAAATAAATTATGAAAATAATAAATTTTACAGACTATTATCAAAGATAAGAATTATCAGAAAAATAATTATTCAAATAAAAAGCAACTGGATGTTATCATTTAGCTGATTTACTGATTGTCTGTCTGATTATAAACACATTGAATTGAAATCTTCTAAAATACAAAAGGTAACATATCAATTTGCATATATTTTTTTTTTTTCTGGCTATTGCTTTATAATTTGATTTAAAGATTTAACTGTGGTGATGAACATAAAAAATTTGAGCGATTATTATTTAATGTATTATATTTATATAAGATGTAGACATAGAGGTGCACTTATTTGAAGTGTATATTAAAGAAAATAGATATTAAAAAAAAATAATGTAGAAATAATAAAAGTTAAATGATAAGAGAAAGATGGCTCATCTTCCTCACTTTTTTTCTCTACTGTAGAAAGTTGTTTTTATTATTTTGTATAGACTATTTTAGGAAAGGAAAAGTTACCTTTTTTCTTTTTTATTAAAAATGGCCTTTGACTTGTGCTATGTAGTGCAGCTGAACTCTGAATTCATGTACATAATATTGAAACTCATCACTTAGCCTATACTTATCCGCACCTTCAAACAGTATATATAATTAACATTTATTTTCCAAAGCTGAGCAGATTTGTGAACAGATTACAACCAGATAATATTGAAAAACTATTTTTACACAGTAATATGCCCATGGTAAATTTTGACTACAGATAGTAATGTAAAAATATCAATTTTTTTTTCTTTTTTTTTTTAAAACACCATGATTTTTTTAAACTTTTTTTTAACATATTTATTAAACTTGTGCTTTGTCCCAAGGTGTCCCACCTGGTGGAGCACCTTGGGACAGATAAAAATAGATGTTAAAAGTTCAATAATTGAATTACAATATACATGGAATTATTTGTTCAGGAAAATAAATTTATTTAAACTGATAAAGATAACTATTGTAAATTTTCTAAATTTTAGTGATGCAACCAATATTCGGTATTCGGCCTTGATATTCATTTCCAGCTTTTTTTTTCATGCTCCCAATTTGAAGAAATGTTCTTTTCATTTGCTGAAGCATATTCATGAGCAAGGGTATGCACATCATTAATTGTTAGTCCATAGTGATATTTCGAACCTTGTAAAATGTAGTCTACAAACTTCCTTCCCCATCATCAGTAAATATTTTTCGACTTTGTATCTTTGATATATACTTCAAATTAAAATTTGGCTGTACACTTTTAAAAAAAAGTACTAACATGATGATTCAGAGTGATCTTACTAATATTGTAGACTGCAGCAGCTTTCCTAAAAGACATTTCACCTGATAAAATTTTTACAGCAGCTTTCTGAATATTGTCAGCATAAACATTTTCTTTTTTATATATTCTAAATTCTAATCCTTGCCATTGGTAGCCTAATGAGTTCCTAAAAGAAGAAATAACAAATAATAAATACATATTGTGTAAATTACATAAAAAAATGTTTTAAACACAATATCCTTTTGTTAAAATGTTTTGAATAAAAATTAGCTAGGCATATCTTGCGTCCCAAGGTGCACCATAAACCCACTATGAAATTTAAGAATGTAATGCTGTTAGGTTTAGCACTAGAACTATTACTATACGCAGTTTTATAGAGAAAGCTTTAAATTTCATTGTTACCTTTTATTCAAAATATTTTCAATCAAATTCCACTTGCAGCTTATCAAACTTTTACATGAAAGTTATTGGACATGTTAGCAAAATAAAAATCTTAATAAATTCTTGCCTGCTTCATCAATGGAATCAAAACATGTCTGAAAGTTAGATTGTGCTGTCATCTATCTGCATATGCAAAAGCAAAGAGTTAATTTAAAATCTAAGACAAAAAATAAAGCTGTCCCAAGGTGATCCACTCTCCCCTAAATAATCTGCACTCTACTAATGACTTTAGGAGCTCCAAACTTTAAACCTTCGTAATTCCTAACCTACTTGGCCAAATGACTTTCCATTTAGTATCCTAAGGTAAATTTAGTGTCCAAAGATTTTCCACCTGCTCAGTTACTAAATTGAATTATCAATTTTAATGCTAAATGTGAAAGTCTCTTGGTTTGAATTTTGATACATAATGTTATTTATTGCAAATATTATTGCTCTTTTAAGATTTGTTTTCTAATTTCAGAATTGCTCAAACAAAAATAACGAAGTTCATGACTTTATGAAAAAAAATTAGCTCTTTGAATTAAAAATAAATCCTTTGAATAAAAATGATGTCATTTCTACCCAAAATGTTCCTTTCAGCACACCTGTGAAATATTTTAACCACTATATTTCAAAAATAATTAATTGAAAATAGTATGTATTTTTTTCTTAAAATTCAATTCTTGTGAACGTAGGAGAGTAGTAATTGTCCACCTAAATGCAAGGAGCTTAAATCTGTCTTCTTTGTTGAATGTAAAGCAAGAAAAATATACAGTGTAATGATTTTTAAAAGTCAATATGCTGGCAGGCATTTTTTAGTTTTGTAGAATAAATTCATTCATGAAGCTTGGATACATGCAAATGTGTTTTAATTTCTTCGAATTGCCTTGGAAAATTTAATTTAATCAATATTTTCTTTTCACCATTTTTTTTTCATTTAAAAAATAATTTACTTTTTTAATTTTAATGAGAAAATGACATTAATAAAAATATAATAATCAGTTTTATTTCCTGTTTTTCCTCTTTTGGTCACATACTTTAGTTGCTATTTTTACAGAAATGTTGTTAAAAGATACTAAAAATCAATATATTGAACTAATTCAGATAAAAAAATTCTGACATTTTATGTGACATCCTCCAGCCCATCCAAATAATTGATGCTATTTTCATCACATAATATTCCATATTCTAGGAGGAGGAGTACTAACAGACAGTCAGTTTTTAATATAATAGCAGGGATCTGTTTAGGAAAATTCTAGGTCCTTTAAAGGACCCTTCACAATTTTTTAAATCTTAAAACAGGACCCTTCACAAAACATTTTATCCCAGAAAAGGACCCTTCACAGAACTTTTTATTCCAAAACAAGACCCTTCACTAAACTTTTTATTCCAAAACAGGACCCTTCACTAAACTTTTTATTCCAAATTAGGACCCTTTTGTATTATAAATAAACCTTTTACAAAAGTTTCCCATCTTCAAATTGAACCTTTCACACATTTACTCATTTAAAAGTAAAATCTGACTATAACAGCTGAATTCATGAAATAAACATATTCTTTAGATATTTTATATATGAAGGTTAGAACTTGGATATAACGATAGTTTCAAATTCATAAAATTATGACTAGAATTGTCACAAATATAAGAACTTCACAATTTCACAAAAACAGGACCCTGTGAAAAAAGTCTAGACAGACCCCTGAATAGATACAAACAAACAAAAAATATATAATATGTACAAAGAGAAGACATTTGTCAGTTATATACAAAAGTAATTTAGATGAAATTAATTACATTGGAAGTAATTAATTAACTATATGATTGAAACATACCTAAACAAGCACAAAATTTTATCTTTTTGTTTTCATGGCTATTTATACCTTTTAGCAGCAAATCTCAATTTTTTAAAAGTCCAAATTGTATTAATACCATTTTTAAAAAAAGTGCAAAGGCCTCAATAAAAAGTCAGTACCAAAATTTTTTATAGTATGTTTTTGATTCAAAGAAAAGAAACTATCCATTTTAAGCTAAAATTTGTGTTTGTGTATAATATTTTATTTTTCCCTAGATATTGCTAGACTTTTATCTTTTTTTAAAAAAATTATTAATTTTGTGCTATCTATCTTATGCAGAAGCAAGTTAATGTCTGAAAAAAAGAAAACTCTTAAGAAAAACAGAATAGAGGTATTTCTTTTATTCTTTCTCTATTTACATTTCTTTTTTTCAAAGAAGTAACCATTAGGTATTTTTAAATGAAAATTACTTTTTTGTAATAGAAAGCTTAAAATAATTTGTATGTATTTCACCTTTGAGAGCAGAATGTGTACATGAAAATCATGAACAGTATCTAAACAATAAATATAAATAAAATCATAACTGTAACCCTCACAGTATTAAGATCAAAATATTGCTTAAATGCCCAAGATTTAAAAAGGGCCGGCCCTAAGGGTAATTTAGGCCCCTCCTCTAAGTAATTATAATGTTCATACAATGCGACGATTCATTTCATTGAATAGCAAAATTTAGGCACAATTGAATGCAAGAATGAAGAAATAACGAAATAAGGGAAAGGCCTACATTCGCTTGCATGGTAACTCTGTACCCACAGCAAACTACATTTGGCAGGGGGTTAAAATTTATCTTTTTTTCTCTTGTAATGTGATAAATGATATTCATTCATTTATTCCCTGATTTCCTAAGATGGGCTCCATGTGACCCCATTTGTAATTTCTACAAATAAGAAATTTAACTGTGCGAAACTTACTAAGTGGATAAAATCTTGAAAGAGACCTTTGTAGGATTATTCTAAGAAAATAATTTTATCATACATATTCTAAATGGGGAAAAAACCCTGCAAAATATCCAGATGGGGTCAAATTGACCCCATCTTAGTACTGCGAGGATTAATTAAAGATGAGTGGCATGGTGTTGGGTTTGAAATGACTCAAACATTTGAATTAAAATGCCATTTCTCGTTAATTACCAAAACGCCAGTCAAAGCTTACTATGGAGGCCTGAAGATTTTTGCTTTCTCTTTATCTGTTTGTTATTTTGGTTTGTCGGTCCTGCAATAACTACTGCAAAAAGAATCTGATTAGCTTGTAATTAAGTAGATTTGTCAATGAGGTACCCAGAATTAGCTGTATAGATTTCGGTTAAATTTGGTTGATTCATTCGAAAAATATAGAATATTTCTTTTCATGTCATGTTTTCCATTGGGAATTCAGACGGTGTTAAAATTTCAATATTTACTGGAAAAAAAAAAAAAAAATGGCACATTTTAATAACCAATTTAAACGTTAAATTATGAATGCTGCATTTTTATATTGATATCTTAAACTAATCCAATCGCTTTGAAAATTTGCCAATACATTTATAAGATTTTTGAAATTGTTTAATTTTAGTATATTTTTTCTACTGAAATAGATGAGAATCTAGCTTTTTTTTTAATGATCACCAAAACGGTTTTTTGGGGAAAAAATGTATGTATATAAAAACATTGGACTTATAAATCCGATGCAAGTCTTGTAAGAGGAGTTTGCATTTTACTTATCAATCATATGTAGTATAGGGTAAGTTTGTAATCGTTTTAAAAATCTGAATTTTTTTTTTTGACAGATTTACACATTTCAGACACTGGAGATTCCGAAAAACATAGTTTTAGGGAAAACAATTTGCTGCCCCTCAGTCTGTGTGTCTGTAAATGCTCTATCTCCCAAACAATTTGAGATAGACTTTAAATTTGGTATGTACTTAGTCGGGGAGAGGGGTGCACATGTGAACAATTTTTACATTTTTGACTGTATCTTAATATTCTTATGTGCTATTGAACCAAAAATTTATTTATATGAATATTTACAATTTGTTTGTTCTTTTGGCAAAACTTTTGGATGCGTTTATCAAGAATTTCTAACTTATATCATCATTCTAAAAATTGTCTAAATTTGTTCACATGTGCCCCGGTGGAGGGGTAGTTGTGAACATTCCTGGGGCACACGTGAACACATGCATAAATAAGACAAAAATAATTTTTTGTGAATAAAAACTAATTAGATGCCCTCTTTCTAGTTGTGTGAATAAATCAAATGTTTCAACATAGATACAAGAAATTATTCCTAAAATTATACCATCTACTCCTTTTGAGTCAAGCATTGCAAAACTGTGTTACTTTTAAATAAGTTATTGAATAATTCTGTTATTGAGTTTTTATTTTTTTTTCTAAATGTTGTGTAATGTATATAACAAAATTGTGCATCATCGTTTTAAAAATTGGTAAAATTGTGATAAGAAAAATTGGTATTTATCACAGTACTACTTATCACTTTTTTTGGCCAACTAAATTTTACTTTTATAAAATAAATTATCTTACAAATACTTTAATATGGGCTAAGAAAAAAATAAATACATTTAAAACTGAAAATTATTAAATAATAACAAATAAACATCTTGGTTTTTACAGAAAGCAACCACTTTTAATTGTTATCTAACTTCCACTTTAAATTAAAACTGTGAAGCAATCTTAAAAACATTAAATTTATAGATCAATGTTTGACAAGGGTAATTAAATTTTAAACTAAAAACGAAAATGCATTCACAGACTTAAAAAATACACTTGTGAACTGTTCACAAGTGCCCCATCTACCAACTTAAGTCTAATTTATAAAAAAAAGATATTTTTAATTGAAATAAGGAAACAAATCTTTTTGTAGACTTGCCTAATTAATGCCACTATAGAATACAATGCTGATGTTCTACTTTAAAAAATGTCTTGAATGAATTTTTACTTCAATAATTTAGAAGAATTTTGTACTTCACATCCTTCAAAAACAAACAAATTACAACTACCAGAAATCAAAATGACCTTTTTTTCTGAACATTCAGTTAAAAGATGGTACCAGTACTACCATCTATTGGTAATTTTTTTATTTCAAATTAACTGAGTGAAATATGCACTGTTCACACGTGCTCCCCTCTCCCCTATGTAATAATGGGAAGAAGCCTATTGAATATCTTTAATTTTGATTATCTGGAACTATTTTTTTTCGGACTCTCAAAATATTTGTTCTGATAAAAAATATATAAAAATTTTCGAAATTGTTTATTTTAAGGAGTGAATGTAAATGACAATAAAAAAACAATTTTTACATAAAGAATGAAGTCAATTGGATAATTAGTTGCCGAGATATTTGTAACCATATTTTCCACACTCTTCGATTTTTCATGACCCTGTATTTCATTCAAATTTCAATTCAAAGATATATTTTAATTGGAAATGAGACGCTTTTTCCGACAGCTGTTAGTTAATATGATTATCATTTTTGGAGTTATAACGATGTTTCTTTTATGCAATTCGGTACTACTTGATTATCCCATCAACCAAAAAACTGTCGCCAAACTATAAGATTAAATGCCAATAATGGCTTATCGTAAATGCCACGTTCACTTGATATTAAACACGGTGCACATATTTGTTACGTCATCAAGTCATTTTTAATTTGACGTTTTTATTTGTATTTTTATTAATCTTTTACTAATTTATTTGTTCTTGCGTTATTTAAAATAAAAATGATGCCAATTTGTACAATTTTGCGAGTAGTTTGGCGATTTATATAATTGGTCGATGGGATAATCAAGTAGTACCTGCAATTCAGTAATAGAGCATTACTATGTATTAAAAATATTTAAATATACGTTTTACTTTTATTTTGAAATTGCAATGCATTTTTACACATGTTTTATTTTCATATTTTATATTATGCATATCCATGATGGGTAAGTATTACGGTGGCCCCCACCGACTAGTTTCTTCTTGTTACATGATTATATGTATCTGATGTTTATGTTTCGTGGTTGAAAAATATTATTTTAAGGATAGGATAAAATTTCGTGTACAAGAATGAAATTACAGTGGATTTGAGTATTCCCTCTGGGATTGCACTTATACTCTAAAGCAAAAGTTGGGTTCCGGGGCAGTCATCCTTGTCAATTTAGAGCCAAATTTGATTAAAGAACATTGTGATTATTATGTCTTAATTTTTTAAATCTTTGACAAATGTGCAACAAATTATAACCCTCTGAGCGGTTTGGACGTATTTTTCCATTTCTCAAAAACAACTTTAATCTGTTGTAGACAAAAATATTTTAAACAGAATTGTATTTCAAGATGTATATTAAATAAAGCAGCATGAAGTGTATTTTAGAAACAAACAGGGAAAGAAAATTTTAAGATTATTTTTATAAGCATTTTTATGAAAATGCGGGAAAGCCTTTAAGACGCTCGGAGGCTTAAAATAAACTTTAAGATTTTCATTTGTTTTCATTAGCTGTGCTCTAATACTGTAATTATAGTGAGCCCATGGAGTTTTATACCAGTCTGTCATATTCTTTATCACTGGCATGTCTTCTTTTTGGGTAGCGTTAAAAAGATAACTATTGTCATCTTCATTTAAACAAACAATATCATTGTCCACCAAGCATTTTATGCAAGAGAAGTTATATACTATCTATTACCTACTGAAATAAATTTTGTAAAACTGCCAAAAGTTTGCATACTTTTGCTTCAATCTTTTTCAATTCAAAGGGAAATACAAAATACATGTATTTCCCTTTGATCTACGTTTGACTTACATATAATAATAATTAAAAGTAAAAACTTTTTTTTATTTAAAATGTTTGTTCATTTTTAATAACCACTACCCAAGTAAAAATACATTGCTTGTGAACTTTATGCCACTTGCAAACAATGACCTATTGTTGGCATATTTTAGTTGTGATGTCACAAAGTGTTTACCCACCCCTTCTCATTGTCATACTGTGTAACACTTTGTGGACCCCATCTCCTCTTTTGAAATAGATAACTCCTTAGTTGGCTAATTTTTTTTTTTGTGTGTGTGTGTGATCACCTAAACACTCGCCTATTTTACTATTTTATCTCTTTATTGGGGAAAAAAAGAAAAGAAATATAGAGAATTTTGCAATATAAATTTCAACTTTTTTTCATATTTCTTGCATCCCTTTTACAAGTTTTCATAATATATTTTCAATTATGCCAATTTGATCTATAGTATTTTGGATGATCTATTTTTGCGGTATCATAAATGCTTATTATTACAAAACGTTTGACTTACATATAATAATAATTAAAAGTAAAAACTTTTTTTTATTTAAAATGTTTGTTCATTTTTAATAAAAGCTGCACTTTTAAATTAAAACTCAACAGTGCTTTGTTGGCTGATAAAATTAGGATTTGTTACTAACATGAACAAATTATTGCGTTGACAACATTGTCTTTCTTCTGAACATTTTGTTTAAAAAAAAATTAGGTGACTGCATGATTTGTAAAATTAAACTTTTGTTTCTGCAAATAACATTAAAAATAATGATCTGTTTTTCTTCCTAAGCACTTTAAAAAAAGCCGAAATTGAAAGCTGCTTTTGTACTTTTAGTTCTTCTCTGCACTTCATAAATAGGGTTTTAGATCCACTAAGTTGACATCCACTTTTTAATTCCTTTTTAATGTCTAATCTGCTTTTTTATGTATCTGCCAATTATTAGAAAATGAAAAATCTAAGCCTCGGGTGCATTAGAACTTACCTCGGACTATCCTCTTTCAAATTTTCAGACCTCTATGTGAAGTACAGTGAAATATGTTTAACACAAAAATGCTTAACATGAAAAATTGGTTAACACTAAATGATATAGCGGCCCGGACAGTATACTGTGCAATTTAATATTTTTTTTTTTCTTTTAACACGAAACAAAAATCGTTTAACACGAAGAAAATTCACTTTCGATCTAGTTAGTTTGAGTTGAAAGTAGTGAATTTTCGGTTAAAGCTACTGAATTTTGGGTGAAAATCAATGAATTTCGTGGTTTTTTTTTGTCAATTAGCTTTTGTTTTATGAGCACAGTGGCTGAGAAATCTGTGCAAAAACAAACTGCTAATTCACTTCAAATGAAGATTAAGCTGCTTAATGTAGTTGATGAAAAGGGACGAAAACAGAAATTTGCAAAGAGCCATTGCCAGTTCTACTTTATTAACAATAATAAAAAACAGGGATCTCATTACGTTAATATTTGAGTGCTGTATGTTTAAACCAGAGAGAAAACGTATGAGAACTGCTAAGCACGAAGATTTAGAGACAGCTTTGTTTATTTTGTTCAAACAAACTACATCTCAGAATGCTGAAAAAGACATAAAAAAAAAAAAAGATTTTTTTTCCTCAGAAAACAATATATTTTTTTACTTACTTTTTACCCTAATGGATGACATTTACTAGTAGTTGAACAGGAAATCTAAATAAAAATTGATGACGTCGAAAATATTTGTGAGTTTTGTTCTTTTTTTACGAATCTTTTAACACGAAAAAAAAAAAAAAAAAAAAAAAAAATCGGTCCCCTCAGTTTCATGTTAAACGCATTTTACTGTAGTTTCCTACCACACATACACAGACAGACATCTTTCTTTTTTATTAGTATGTATATATGTATTGTAATCTCAATCCGATTCCCCCCCCCCAATTCCAAAAGTAATGGTATCAAAATGATGGTGTTAGTCCAACTTAGAATATAGGCTATATCTTATGTCCATGCCACTGGCCAAAAGGGGGTGCAGGAGAAAAAAACGTTCTAAAAATGCGATTTTTGTGTTACTGAAAGACCTAGAAACATGAAATTTGGAATGGTAGTTACTTATAAGATACTAACAATCTCTAAGGACATTTCTTTAAAAAATTGAACCTAAAAAGGGGTGAAAGAGCGCGAAAAGCGTTCTAAATGGCGATTTTTTACGCAATTTAAGAAAATACCAAACTGATTTAAAAAATAATGGTGTCAAATGATGGTGACAACCCTTGCTCCAACACAGGCTACATTTTATGTCGGTGCCACAAACCCTAAAGGAAATGCAGGAGCAAAAAAACGTTCGAAATTGTGATTTTTGGTGTTACTGAAGGGCCCAGATACATGGAATTTGGCATGGTAGTTACTTATTAGATATAAATGATCTCTAAGAATATTTCTTAAAAAATTCGAAATTTTAAAGGGGTGAAAATGCGCAAAAGGCAACATTCTAAAAACGTTCTAAATGGCGATTTTTGCGCAATCTCAAGAAGTACCAAACCGATTTAAAAAATAATGGTGTCAAAATGATGGTGATAACCCTTGCTCCAAAATAGGCTACATTTTATGTCAGTGTCACTACCCCTATAGGGGGTGCAAGAGCAAAAAAAAACGTTCGAAATTGCGATTTTTGTGTTACTGAAGGGCCCAGATACAAGGAATTTGGCATGGTAGTTACTTATTAGATATAAATTATCTCTAAGAACATTTTTTAAAAAATTCGAAATTTAAAAGGGGTGAAAATACGCAAAATGCGTTCTAAAAAACGTTCTAAATGGCGATTTTTATGCAATCTCAAGAAGTACCAAACAGATTTTAAAAATAATGGTGTCAAAATGATGGTGACAACTATTGCTCCAACATAGGCTACATTTTATGTCTGTGCCATTACCCCCAAAGGGGATGCAGGAGCAAAAAACATTAGAAAATGCGATTTTTGTGTTACTGAAGGGCCTAGAAACATGAAATTTGGAGTGGTAGTTACTTATAAGATATAAATGATCTCTAAGAACATTTCTTTAAAAAGTCGAAATTTAAAAGGGATGAAAATGCGAGATAAGAGCTCTAAAAAACGTTCTATATGGCGATTTCTACGCTATCTCAGAAAGTACCCAACTGATTTCAAAAGTAATGGTTGGAAATTGATGATGACAGCCCTCGCTCCAATATCGGATCTATTTCATGTCGGCGTCACTAACACCTTTCGGTTGCATTTTAAAAAAACGTTCTAAATTGTAATTATTGTGATACTGAAGGGGCTAGTACCTGGAAATTTGACATGTTAATTACTTATGAGATGTAAATGGTCTCTGAGAAGAGTTCCTTAAAAATTTGAAATTTAAATGGTGTGAAAATAAACGAAAAGCTTTCTAAAAACGTTCTAAATAGAGATTTCTACGCAATCTGAGGAAATATAAACCGATTTCAGAAGTAATGGTTTCAAATTGATGGTGACAGTCCCCGCTCCTACATAGCCTATATTTTACGTTGTTGTCACTACTACCTGGGGGGTTACAGGAGCATAAAATGTTCTAAATTGCGTTTTTTGTGTTAAAGAGGGAGTCTAACATTTTAAATTTGGAATGATAATTACTTCAAAGATGCAAATGCTTCGTAAGAATTGGCGAAAGAAAATTCCAAATTTAAAAGGATGAAGTGAGCAAAAAGCATTCTATAAACGTTCTAAATTACGATTTTTATGGAATCGTATGAAATACGAAACAGATTTCAAACATAAGGGTTGCAAATTGATGATGATAGAACCTGCTCAAACATAAGCTATATTTTATGTATGTGCCACAACCCCTAGGGGTTTGCAGGAGCAAAAAGCTTTCTAAATTGTGATTTCTGCGGTACTGAAGAGGCTAGAAACTTTAAATATAGCACGTTAGTTATTTATAAAATATAAATGTCCTCTAAGAACAGTCGAAAATAAATTTGAAATTAAAAAGGGGTGAAGCGAAAGCAAGGAGCGAAAAGCATTCCAAAAGAATCCTAAATTACATTTTCTATGGAATCTCAGGAAATAATAAACCGATTACAGAAGTTATTGGTTGCGAATAAAGAGTGATAGTCTCTCATACTAAACAGGCTATTTTTTATGCCGGTGTCACTACCGCCTGGTTGGCAGGAACAACAAGAAAGCCTTTCAAAACATCTAAATTCCGTTTTCTATAGAATATTAGGAAATACCAACCGCTTTCAAGGTTAATGTTGTTGGCAAATTAATGGTGACAGTCTCTGTTTCAACATTTTTCGAGACATTCTATTTCAACTCTGTTACGGCCTTTTATGTTGGTGCCACTAACACCAGAGAGGTGATAGACTGTTAGACAAGAAGCTTGGAATTTGACATGATGGTTAATTTTAAGATGTAAATGTGTTAAGATGGTTTCTAAAAAATTCAAAACTTCAAATGAATACTGAAATGAGCGTATGAAATAAGCATAAAAGTCTCAAAATTCTTTCTAAATTATCATTTATTTGGAATTAGTTTTAGTTCTTCTTATTAATGAAAATCTCCTTTCTGTCTATTGTACTTCTATAATGAAGTTTAGTCAAACTGTGGTTTAATTTGTAATTTTTGAATTATTTCAAAAAAATGTTCTAATGAAAAATAGTCATGCAAATATCACTTGGCATATTTCAACTATTACGCAAGCAAAGCCGCGCGGTTTGCTAGTTAGGTATAATTTTATTTTATTTCTCTCATCGGAATGCAAATTTTTTAAGATAGGATTCCACTATAAACAAGTTCTATTTTCACAGGTTATACTGCATATTTTTATTAGTGTATTCAATATTCTAAAGAATTTCAATTTTAAATCCTGGGGACCCAAGAAATTAAAAGACTTATAAATTAATCAAACTTGTCATACTAGTTGATTAACCTAATTTTTCATTCTCTTTATTCATTTCTCTTCTTTTGTGTAGAGAAAAAGAAGTATGAGTGTTTCCATCTGCAGTGGAGCAAAAATTCTTCCTCAGAACTTACTGCAACGAACAAGCAGAGTTTTAAGTGAATCATGCCTGAATACTCCTTTAGCTAAAAGATCAATGTTACCTACGACAAGTGTTGTAACACCAAAGTTTAATCCCAAGTAATTATTTTATTATTATTCAAATTGCTGTATTGTATGGTTATGTAATTCTACCAGAATTAGATTTTGAATAATTTTTTCAAATTATTGCCAAAATACTAGTTGAGGATTATTGTGGAGACACACAAAAAGTTTTTGGTTTCTGTTTGTCTATCTGTACTGTGATAACTGCCAAAAAAGCCATCTGAATAGCTTGATATTTGGTAGGTATGTTTGTGAGGTTAGCTGTATAGTTTTTGGTTTGAATCATTTGTAAAATATAGAACATTTTCTTTTAAGTCATAAGGTTTTTCTGTGAAAATTTGGATGATTTTCAAATTTACCATTTATTAAAAATAAAATAATTCATTTGAATAGCTGATTTTAAATAGTAAATTATGGATGCCATTATTTCCTAATAGGGATGTTAAAATGTTCTGATTAACTTGAAATTTTGTTAATACATTTGCCAGATTTTTTAAGTTAGATGTATAACTTTTGATGGATTTTATACATGTGTTCTGCTATAAAAAAGTCATTAAAATAATAAATAATCCGAATTATGAAATACTAAGCAGAAAATCTGGATGAGGGAAAATAAAATGCAAGTTAATCTTTCGTAATTGTCTATAACATATGTTTTAGGTTTGTGTAAAACATGAACTATGATAGTAACATTATGGTTTAAGTTAAATGTGGATCCTGTTAAAAGGCTACACAAAAAACATTTTATAGTGCCAAATCACGTTTTGTAAAATATTTAATTATCAGTGGACTTGATAACAAACAATTACCCAATAGGTTTAAAAGTCTCTAAATATGTCTGTTTTTGGGTGATTTTAGTATGCTAAAGTTATAGAATAGATTAGGATGTATTTACATAAAATCTTACATCTAGTATTGCCACCAAACCTGTTTTTCTGAAACAAAATTTCTAAAAAACATTTCTAAATTAGATACGAGTACAATAAATCCAGTATACTTTTCCATAAGTATCTTAGATGTACATGAGCTTTTATTCAACTTCTTCATCAGCTGCAGATGTTTTGTGATTGTCAGGTAAATTCAGGGGGGCAGAAACCCCCTGTAGAAATGTACTTTTATTTCTGAAAAAATTACAAAAGTAAATTGGGATTATTGAGCTGTTCATCAGAAAATTTTTCCATAAAATTGTGTTTAATTTGACGTTTCTAATTTCTGGAAGCTACGAAGAATCTTATATGCTTTTAAATATATATTTATATACCTATAGCTTAAAAAATTCAAATTGCGAATTGTAGGATATTAAATATTATTCAAAGTGAGATTATAAAACAATTAGCAAAGCTGATGTTGAGGCTCTTGATTTCTGATTTACTAATTGCCGAAACGTCAGTGAAGCTCATTGTGGAGACTTGAAAAGCTCTTGGTTTCAATCTGTCTTTTCTGTGATAACTGCCGCAAAAAGCATCCGATTAGCTTGATATTTGGTAGATATGTTGATGAAGTACCCAGATTTAGCTGCATAGATTTTGGTGAAATTTTGTTGATTATTCGTTCATTAAATATAGGCCATTGTCTTTTATGTCACAATGCTTTACTATGAGAATTCAGAGACGATTTTAAAATTTTACCGTTCATTGAAAAGAAAATGGCACATTTGAATAATTGATTTAAATGGTACTAAAATTTTCAAATGGTGTTCTTAAAGAATTCCGATTAATCTGAAATTTTGCTAATATATTTTTCAGATTTTTTAAATTAGGTGTATAACTTTTGCTAGAATTTTATACATCTGTCCAAAAAATATAAAACATTTTGTTTTATCACTTTACATATTTGACATGATACACGTTTTATTTTTTTCTGTTTTTCTTTTATCAGTATCCTAGCAACTGCACAGCCTATAGAAAAATTATTAGAATAAACCAAGTTATGAAATATTAAGCAGAAAATATGGATATCTATATTATGACACAGATATTGTGCATCCAGGTAGCTATTGAAAGAATAAAAATTAATACTTAAATTGTAATTGAAGCACAAGATTTAAGAACTGTTTTTTAAGTAAATTTTTCTTGCTGAAATTGTCATCTGTATATAGCAGTTCTCAATATTTTACAATTGTCCATAAAGTTTCTAAATTGGATTGTCTTATGTGAACAGTAACTGAAGTTCGTTGGTGAAAACGATAACTGAAGCTCGTTGATGAATAATAGCGAAGTTATTAAAGATGTAGAACTAAAATAAAATTCCGGAACATGACATCCTTCGAAATGTAGATAAACAGAAGGTGCCGTTATTACGATATATTGTTGTCTTGATCAAACAGTAGATAAAAGGGAGCATTATTTACCAGAAAATATTACCGCGACCTTCTTCTAGTCACAATTCACGGAACCTCCATTCAGCTGTAGAGTATGCCACTATTTCGGGAAATTGTTAAATTACTGAATTCCATATTCGTAAAAATAAACTACTATTGAATTAGGAAACAGAGATCTTCAGCATTGAATATTGATTTAAATAATGGAGGGTTGATTTAACTTTATAAATGGGAATTCCTACTTGAAAAATCGTTATCTTTACAAAGTACTGTACCAGGGCTGGGCCCTTGGGCCCAGCGGAGAAAAATCCCCTAGAGAATGGCACGTGGTTACTCCTGCAACAATTATTTCAACTGACTCTTTTTTGAAACGCCTGCCGAAATCGTGAGAACGATCTCTGCAAAACTAGCCAATCAGAATATTTTTAAAGATGGCTTGTCGTTAGCACTTCCGGCGAAAAAGATTTTGTAGTAGGATTATCACCATGGAATGGCAACGCACTTAAGAAGCAGGAAGAAAGGAATGTTCGCGTCTTGGGAGTTCCCGTGACATCAAATGGAACATCCGGAGTGCACCGAGATAAGAGCATTTTCTGAGCTAAAAAGATTGCTTTTTTGAGACACTGGGTGAATAGAAAGTCATTAAAATGAGGAGACATGTAGGAAATATAAGCTTGTTTCTCTGGTAAACTATTTTAGCAATTATGCTGAAATTTTAACAGAGGAATATGAAAAAATAATAAAATACAATAAATTTAATTTCAAATTAAAATAATTAAGGATAAAGATTTAGAATTTAATATTTAAACTTAGTAAAATTTGCTGTCAAATTGAAAGATGGTCATTTGAAGTAGTTTATTAAAATTAACAAATTTAAATTTATGTAAATTTTAAGTAAGGAATGTTATGCAAAGCTTTTACAACATAACATTTTATCTCCGCTGCATACAAAAAAAAAAAAAATGTTTAGTCAAAGGTTATTTAAAACCAAAAGTATTGCAAATATTTTTTTTAATTGAAACGAGGAAAATCATGTGATTTGCACAATAAATATAACCTTACAGAAAGAGAAATTAAAATTTTAAATTATAGCTGCAGAAGTTTTAAAATCGACTAAATTTGGATCTAAGAAGGAACAAGCCATAAAAACAGCACCTAAAAACATATAAATTTTAAGTACAGTACATAAAATAGAACATATATATATAATACATAACAGTAACATGAAAAAACATATATTAAATGTTATTGAAATGTATTATGTAATAAAACTATAGGTACAAACAGTTATTTCTCTGCAAAACACAAAACATTTCAACAGATGCAGGATATGCATATTTTAGGGGTGAGTTGTGAAATCGAACCGAAACCTTATAACCAGTGGCGTACCCAAGGGGGGGGCTGATGGGGCTACAGCCCCCCCCCCGAAATTTTCGAAAGTGATATAGAAAGGTGCTGATTTTTCGTCTTTCTTTTATGGAAATTTTTTTAATTTTTTTTCCATTATACAGCGGACAAGCCATTCTCATTAGTCCCATATTAGTCTACATTGACAACAAAGAAGAGAAAGGGGGGCTGACGGGGTTATAGCCCCCCCCCCCCCTACTCCTCCTGAAATAGTCAAAAAATTAAATGAAAAAGTGGTTTTTTTTCTTACTTTTTAAAGATAAATCTGTAATTTTTTCTTCTGTCATACAGCAAAATAGCCATTCTCGTTAACACCATATTAGACCAGGTTATATTAGTTAGGGGGCTGATGGAATTTCAGCCCCCTCCTCTCGAAATGGTCGAAAATGAAATGAAAAAACAGTGCTGAATTTTTTCTGTCTGTTTAAGATAAATTTGCATTTTTCCCCTATCGTTCAACAGACTATGCGCTTCCTTCGCTTTAGTTCCATATTAGTCCATATTGACACCAAAGAAAAGGGGTTGATGGGGTTACAGCCTCCCCCCCCCCCCAAACCAGAAATCGCGAAAAATTAAATGAAAAAGTGTTTTTTCTTTACTTTTTAAAGATAAATCTGTAATTTTTTCTTCTGTCATAGAGTAAAATAGTCATTCTCGTTAACACCATATTAGTCCACATTTACATCACAGCATACCCTAAGATGGGGAGGGGGCTGATGGAATTACAACCTCCTCCTCTGGAAATAGTCGAAAATGAAATGAAAAAGTAGAGCTGATTTTTTTCTGTCTATTTGAGATAAATTTGCATTTTCCCCCCTATCATTTAACAGACTAGCCGCTCCCTTCGCTGTAGTTCCATATTAGTGTACAGTGACATCACATTATACCCGAAAAGATAGAAGGGGGTTAATGGTTTTACAGCCCTCTCCCAAAAATTCAAACATGAAATGAAAAAGTTCTGATATTTTCCTTTTCGTTTGAGATAAATTTGTATTTTTCCTCTATCATTCAACAGACTAGCCGCTCTCTTCTCTTTAGTTCCATACTAGTGCACAGTGATACCACATTATACCCAAAGAGGTGAAAGGGGCTAATGGGGTGTCCCCTTCCTAAATAGTTGAAAATGAAATGAAAAAAAATGCTGTTTTTTCTTCTTGTTTGAGATAAATTTGTAATTTTTCTTCTACCACACGGCGAAATAGCCATTCTCGTTAACACCATATTAGTCCACATTGACATCACAGCATACCCAAAGATGGGGAGGGGGCTGATGGAATTACAGCCCCCTCCTCCCGAAATAGTCGAAAATGAGATAAAAAAATATTGCTTTTTTCCTTTCTGTTTGAGATAAATTTGTATTTTTTTTCTCCTATCATTCAACAGACTAGCCACTCTCTTCTCTTTAGTTCCATATTAGTGCACAGTGACACCACATTATACCCAAAGAAGTAGAAAGGGGGTGATGGGTTACAGCCCCTTCCCAAAATAGTCGAAAATGAAATGAAAAAAGGGCTGATATTTTTCTTTTTGTTCGAGATGAATTTGTGATGCACTTGTTTTCTGCAATACAACGAACTACACGTTCTGGCTAGTCTCATATCAACGCACAGTTACACCACATTATACCCAATGAGGGGAAGGGGCTGATGGGGTTACTTACTCTTCCGAAATAATCAAATATGAAATGAAAAAAAATTCCAGGTTTTTTTTCTTTCTTTTGATATTAATTTTTAATTTTTTTCTGCGACGCAGCTATTCTGGTTAGTCCCATATATTAGTGCACAGTGATGCCCCAGCATACACCAAAGGATTCGATGTGGACGGGGGTTATGACGTTACAGCTCCATTCCACCTCTGAAGAGATCGCAGTGAAATGAAAAAAGGGCTGATATTCCTTCTTTTTCAGATAAATTTGTTTTATTTTCTGGCATGCCACGAATTTGTTTTTCCTGTTAATCCATATCCTCCTCAGTCCTGCGACCAAATTTACTTGAGACCACAAAATCCATTTTCAAATGACTGAAATCACTGTTTTACTCGATCAATGAAAACATATATACTCAGTTCAAGAGACCTACAAATAAATTCGACAAATCTAAAAGTATTTTAATTTAAGGATTTTTTAAATTTTTCCCATAGTCGTCGGCCGCCAAGATTGTCAATGCGGGGGTATGTTAATGCACAGTAACACCACAGCTAATCTCAAGTCGATTTCGTCTAAATCGGAAATCCGGTGCGGAAGAGTTGACTGTAAAAGTAGCTTATTAACTTTCATTTTTCAGTTGCATCTCCATGCCACACCGAAATATGGGGGTGCGGAGGGTTGAAGGGACTAAACTTCTTTTACCTGCCAAAACGGTCAGATTAAATGGTAAAAAAAGTTTACTTCTTACTTTTTAGATCAATTCAATTACAGTCGAACCTCTATTTAACGAAGTCGCTAAATCCTGGAAAAAAGTTCGTTATATGGAAAATTCGTTAAATAGAGATTCACCTTTTAAAATACTTTAAACTACATAAAACAGATTTTAAATTCATAAACACTAAATATTTTTACTAAAAGTAATTAATCACATTTTTAAAAATAAATTATAGCGATTTGTTTTAGTTATTTTACCCACCAATATCCATCATCAATTTATTTTTTCTGTGTGTTTAAATCTTTGAAATCGGCAAGGAAAACAAAACATTATCCGGGAATACACTGTATTTTCTGTTTAAAGTAAATAGTTTTACTCAAATTAACGAATTTTAATGACATTATCGCATTTATTATTATTATAAAAATAATTTTAATTATGCATTAACATATGCGTCCTTAAATTTGATTTCTGAAAAACTCTGTTAATTTTGTTTTATCTCATAATTGTGTCATCATATCTCATAATTATCTCATAAATGTGCTTTATCTCATAATACGTGTCGCATCTTTACAATGCACCAAAACCACCTTCATACGTATTTTCTTCTAACTATAATCCGCGTCGGTTGTTTAAAATGATTTTAGCATTTCATTATACGAAGTTTTGTTAATTCTTGCATAATGATCATTTCCATCATCATCATATTCGTCTTCATCGCAATTCATTGCTGTATTGTTTTTATTTTTCACACTGTCGAAAATATCCAATTCGGATAGTGTTTCCGAGACCTCAATTTAAGAATTAAGTGAAATACAATCATCAATCACCGCATCATGGTTAATTTCTCATTGAATCCACATTTTTTTAAGTTACACTAAGGGATTATCGTCTTCGTCCTCCGTACTTACCAAATTCTCACTGCTGACAAAGAAGGTGCCTGGTAAAACCAGTTCAAGACCATTGAACATCATAAAATGTGTTTAAAGAAAGAATAAGTTTGAAATGTCCAGAAATATTTTGAGAAATGGGGAGAAGAAAAAAATTTGGATCACAAGAAAAAGTTCGTTAAATAGAGAATGCACTTCGCTATTTGGAGATTATTTTACGAAGAAATTAGCAAAATGTTCTTGGTTCCAAGGAAAAGTTCGCAAAATAGAGAAATTCGCAAAATAGTGGTTCGTTAAATAGAGGTCCGACTGTATATATATATTTGTCATGCATCGCACTTGTCTTTCTTGTTAGTCCCATATTAGTGCATAATGACACCTTAACTAATCCCTTCAGAATTTTGGCTAAGTCGGAAGTCAGGCACACTATATATGTGCGGAAGAGCTGACTGTGAATGATATTCATTAACTTTTGTTTTTAACACTCGATTACTTCCTCGTATCTGTAAGATACACAGTGATTTCTTGTTTGACTGCAAAGACATCTTTGGAGTTCGGTAATGTCCTCTCCCCCCACTTATCTTCTTATTCTGTCTTAACTTTGCAGCCAGTATTTTTCATCTGGAACGGTTTAAAGTCCTTCGTATTACTTGTGCAATGCACAAATAATAAACAAAGTCTTTATTTTATATATGTGTATGAAAATATTTTGTGTATACAAAAAATATTTTGTGTTTGTTACAATATTAATTTATTGTTAAACAAGAACCGTAACCAGAATTTAGTTTCGGGGATTGGAAGAACAATTTTATAGATTTTAAGTTATAATGACTTTCTTTTAAATGAAAGTATATATAAAAAAAAAAAAAAAAAATCAGTAACACTTTTCAACAGATTTCGACATGGGATGGTCTCAGGATCGGACCCGTGCCCTCCCCCCTTCCCCCCAGATTTGAGTCTGAGTTAAAAAAAAAAAAAAATTGAAATTCTCAGCAAATTTTCTGAAAGGTTACAGCAGAGGGGGAAAGGAGAGGTAATCCCTTCCTACTGCTAATTATTTTTGTTGTAGTTTGGGTTAACTCTGTTTATATTCAGGTCAATTTCAGGCTGAGTGGGTTCGGGTTAACCAGATTTCTAAAAAGTTCAGCATATTATTTCAGTTTAAAAACTATACATATAATAATAAATACAGATATTTGTATGTATTTTTAACGCGATCCTTTGATGAAATACAGGTTTTTATCACCACGCTTTGACGAAATTTGCATTTTCCCCGAACTTATGACAAAATTAGCTTTTTTCCGCGACCCTTTGACGAAATTCGCGTTTTTTTTCGTGATCCTTTGTCAAAATTTGTGTTTTTTCCACGAGTTTTTGATGAAATTCGAGTTTTTTTTGTGAACTTTTGCCGAAATTCGCGTTTTTTTACGAAACCCTTTGTCGAAATTTGCGTTTTTTTCGCGGCTTTTTTGACGAAATTCGCTTTTTTCTCGTCTTTTTGATGAATTTCGCGGCTCTTTGACGAAATTCGCGTTTTTTTCTACAGAAATGGTCGTGTTTTTTTTGTTTTTTCACTGCTGTTTGACGAAATTCGCTTCTTTCCGCAGTCTCTTGCCGAAAGTCACGTTTCTCTGTGGCCCTTCTTTGTGACCATGCTTTTTTTTCCGCTTCCCTTTGACGGAATGCATATTTTTTTTAGCAATCCTTTGCCAAAATTTGCGTTTTTTCTGCAGCCCTTTGAGGAAATTTGCGTTTTTTCTGCAGCCCTTTGAGGAAATTTGCGTTTTTTCTGTAGCCCTTTGAGGAAATTTGCGTTTTTTCTGAGGTCATTTGCCGAAATTCACGTTTTTTTACGCAATCCTTCATCGAAATTCACGTTTTTCCGCAGCCTTTTGATGAAATTCTCTTTTTTTCTGCGGCCTTTTGAAGAAATTCGCGTTTTTTCCAGATCCTTTGTCGAAATTTGCTTTTTTCCGCGGGGTTTTGACAAAATTAGTGGTTTTTCCGCAGCCTTTTGATGAAATTCACATTTTTCTGTGGCCCTTCTTTGTGACCCTGCTTTTTCTTTTTTTTGCGATCCTTTAACGAAATTCGCGTTGTTTCAGCTTCCCTTTGTCGAAATGCGTTTTTTTTAGCGATCCTTTGTCGAAATTCGCGTTTTTTTCTGTGGTCATTTGCCAAAATTCGTGTTTTTTAATGCAATCCTTCGTCGAAATTTGCGTTTTTTCCGCGGCTCTTTGACGAAATTTGTGTTTTTTTTATGAAATTTGCGTTTTTCTGCGGCCTTTTGACGAAATTCACATTTTTCTGTGTCCCTTTGATGAAATTCATGTTTTTTCAGCTTCCCTTTGACGGAATGCGGGTTTTTTTAGCGATGTTTTGTCGAAATTTGCAGTTTTCTGTGGTCCTTTGACGAAATTCGCGTTTTTTCTGTGGTCATTTGACAAAATTCGCGTTTTTGCGCAATCCTTCCTTGAAATTTGCGTTTTTTCGCGGCTTTTTGTCGAAATTCGTGCTTTTCCCCGTCTTTTTGATGAAATTTGCGTTTTTCTGTGGCCTTTTGACGAAATTCACGTTTTCCCGTGTCCCTTTGACGAAATTAGCTTCTTTTTCGCAGCCCTTTGACGGAATGCGTGTTTTTAGCGATCTTTTTTTCGAAATTCGTGTTTTTTCCGCGACCTTTTGATGAAATTCGTGTTTTTTCTGCGGCCTTCTGACGAAATTCGGGTTTTTTCTGTGCTCATTTTGACGAAATTAGCGTTTCCTCTAGAATAATTTGACGAAATTCACGTTTTCTCCGCTATCATTTGACGAAATTTGACTTTTTTTCGCGATCCTTTGACAAACTTCGCATTTTATCTGCGGCCGTATGACATAATTCTGGTTTTTTTCCTTGATCCTTTAAAGAAATTGGAGATTTTTTTTTTGCGAACGATTGACGAAATTGATTTTTTTCGGCGACCATTTGTCAAAAATCGCGATAATTTTTTAAGTTCAAATTTTCGGACTGATGACCGAATTTTTCAAATTTTCGGAACAAAGTCACCCTTGAACCCCCCCCCCCCCCCCACACACACACACACACCTGGCTACGGCCTTATTGACAAAAATGATTTCTGTTTATAACACAATGCAACGTGTTTTGTAAGATTTAGAACATTATGAAAATTTAAGTCAGCCCCCCCCGAAATAAAATCCTGGGTACGCCACTGCTTATAACTCTCATGTGCAGATCACCAGTATACAAATAAAGGAATATAAAAGTGAACCAAAATAATAGTTAACAATTTTACCAATATTTTATAACTGACAGTAGCATAACGGTATTTTTGTGTCAACCATTATAACATGTACAGACCTGCCAACTTTTGAAAATGAGAAATTGTAGCACACAAAATTAAAATTAATCTGGATGTTGGTTGGTTGGTTTTTCGTGTTTCGCAGCCATCGTTGGATATTCTTAAAAGGAATAAGGTTTCAGTCTTTCAACTCAATATAGTAAATTTTTTCCTCTGAAAAATTTTATGCATGATTTTTAGAGTTTCTTCTCGTTTCGAAGCGTTTGTAAAAGGATTTTGATTCCAATTTCTTAGCCCAGTGCAATAAATTTTGACGATATTCGCGATTTTTTTTTCCCGCGATCATTTCAGGATATTCAGTTTTTTTCCCACAATCGTAATTCACATTTTTCTATACGATTCTTTGTTGAAATCCGCACTTTTTACCATGAACTTTTGACAAAATTCGCATTTTTTACCACGATCTTTTGACGAATTTTGCGTTCTTCCTTGATCTTTCGGTGAAATTTACGTTTTCTTACTGATCTTTCGATGAAATTTGCATTTTCTTACTGATCTTTTGACGAAATTAGCGTTTTCTTTTTGCGATATTTTAACAAAATTCGCATTTTTACTATGATCCTTTGACAAAATTTATTTTCTTCTGCAACCAATTAACGAAATTGATTTTTTTTACACGGTCATTTGTCGAAATTTGCGATAGTTTATCGCAACCGATCGGCAAAATTTTCGATATCTTTTCGCGACCAATTAACAAAATTCACTACTCGTTTTCGCAACCTTTTGACGAAATTTGCAATATTTTTCCTTCGATAGTTTACCGAAATTAGTGATTTTTTGCGCAATCTTTAGACGAAATTCGTAATTTCTTTCTGAACTCTTAACGAAATTAGAGATTTTATTCGGCGACCAATTGAAGATAATTACTATTTGTTAGAGATCTTTGAAGAAATACCCGATATTTTTACACGATCATTTAAAGAAATTCTCAACTTTTTCCGCGATCGATTCATCAATTAATTTAGGGAAATTCCATAAAAGAAAAAAAAAATCACGAACTTCCAAGGAATTTCAAAATATATTCGCAAAAGAATCATAAGTCTGTGGAAGAATTTGCAGGGGGAAATACTGCACAGCATTTTTCTTTATACAGGACATTTCTTTTCCGTGTGCAAATCATGCGATTTTGCACACTATTTCAAACCTTGCCCCTAAGAACCACCTCCCCACCTCCAGAAATTCTTAGCATGGCACCCTGTTTCTAAGGAAGGGAATTCCTGTATAAATATTTACAGAAACACGATTCACTTGTGGTTAATATATACATAAAGAGGGTTTTATGTTAAAAAAGCTTGTTTTGCAGCACAGATTTTTTTTTCCTCAATGAGTATTTTTTAATGTCCGAATTTTTGGACTAATGACCAATTTTTTAAAACTTTCGGAAATGCAATACTTTGAAATTTCAGAACAGAATTACTTGTGCAAAATTTGTTGCGCGGGATAAAAATCGCAACTAGAAACAAAAAGTGCGTTTGTGTTATTTGCAAAAAAAAATCGTAGTTTAAGACCGATTTTCGTAACATCGTAGTTTATCGGTCCAAATCGTAGCAACTACGATTTTTTCGTAGCAGTTGGCAGGTCTGCATGTACAAAAATTTTGTAATATTTTACCAGATACATATAAAAAACAATATATTCAAATTTGTAGGTTCTATTCCAAGTAAAAATAATATCATTTGCACTGAAAGACATCAGTTTTAACTAAAATTAATAACATGTTACAATTAAAGTAAAATCTTCATTCATTAGTTGATAAGGAAATTATAAATATCAAGGAATTTATGAAGCCGTCAAACATTTTGGATGGAAAAGAACATTTAGGTCTTCAAAAGGTAAGTTTATATGTTAAAATTCTCTTAAATTTCTTCAGAAAAATACAGAGGAAAATTTTTTTTTTGTTTTATATTGAATAAAATCTACTAAGCTAATAGATGATTCTTATATTAAAAGCATGAAACATTTTCACAAAATAAGTTAATAGCAATAGTAATTTTGATTTTGTATCAAATATTGATTAATATATGCAGATATCAAAATTTTTCAATTTATTTATGATCATTTGAATTTATTTTAATCAAATTTATTTATTTATTTTATTTTTTAGTAATTTATTGAATAATAAATATTTAAACGTTAAGTGCTGAGGAGTATACAAAACATAAAAGAAAATCCTAAGATGTAATCTAAGCAATGTGTTTGTCAACCAAAAAACATAGAGAAGTCTCTCCATAGTATTGGTGACACACAGTGCCCTATAAAGAGTACCGATTACCAATATATGTTTACACATATTTTTCATATGTTTTTTACATATGTTATCATTTATTTATACACATTTCTCACTCATTCCATTCATACAATGTGTGTTAAAAAAAATAACCAAATGCCAACAAAAAGAAATAAATTGATCAGAAATATTAATTAATGTGACACCGGTTGACACCAAAAAAAGAAAAATTATTTTCTACCCAATTCATAGTAACTAACAAGTAGTCCATACTAACTACAAACCGAAAGAATTACCTAACTGGATGAGTTAGCCTGGGAGAAAATAAAAAAGAAATAGAAAAATTGAAATCAAGGTATGTCTTTATATTTATTTCTTATTTTTATACATTTCATTTTCTTTATTTTTTTTATTTCACATTTTCATTTCACATTTCTTTTTATTTCATTTCTTTTTCTTTTTATTTCATTTCTTTTTATCATTTTCTTATTTTTTATATATCATTTTTCTTCAATTTATATTATAGGTTATAGTTACACTTTAGAGTTATAGGGTACCCTTTTTTAAATTAATAAAAATTTAATGTTTTGATATCCTCAGCAAGAAGTTAAATAATTCTCTCAGTGCGAAAAAAATCTATTATAAATTGAAATAATATAGTAAAGGATTTGATTTTAACTATAGCATAAAAAGCCATTATTGCAAAAATAAGTGGTATCTTATCAGAGCATATAAGTCACCGCACGAGAATAACCGGAGAGTGGAAAGAAAGCTATTTTCTTTTGTGATCCATCTCTATGAAGACCGGCCAGTAAAAAATACTTTTATCTCCGAGCAAATACCAAAATACAAATAAAATGGACTGCTCCATGATGAACATAAACTACTGACAAAATAAGAAATTACAAATTTATCTATTGAGTACTGAAAAATGTGCATAGAGCATCTCAACTGTCTGAGAACCAAATTGGCTAATCTCAAGAGCAAGGTCTTGTTAACTTGTCTCCGTAACAGTGGAAAATCCCACATTCTTCCAATTAAAAAGAAAAAAATATATCTGGCTGGTAGACCCGTATGCCATTACGACAATTTTTGTGTCTATGCACAGGAAAAATTGACAGAAACTTTAGGTGACAGCTGTAACCAGTGAAAGTATCAGAGATAACCAAAGATACCTTTTAATAAAAGGGGATAGGTAAAATAAATGCTATAGTAAATAAATAAATAAAAAAAATAAATATTTTAAGGGGTATAAAAGCAGTGGAGAATTTGTAATGCTATGAGTACTTTATTTTTTTAATTCTAACTGAAGAATAAATTCCATGTCTAACAACATATAAGAGCATATTTATAATAGAATTTTATTGGTATAAATAATTTCTTTAATTGTTCTCAAAATATTAATTAGATTATTAGAAAAAAAAATTGGCCCATTGAAAATTCAAGAGTAATAAATTTCTTTCTTTTTTGAATAAGAATGAAAAGTAAATATTTCTATGTTTTATGTAATTAACATGATGATATACATTTAAAAACCAATTCCAGATTAATGTAAAGTATAATAACTAATCAAAGAGTACCAGCAGACCATAATGTACCGTAAGCGCCTGGCACATTGTTGTACTGCCCGCAGCACATGGAATGCTGATACTAAACAAATAAATTAACCCACAATGAAAACACCTAAAAATGACAGTAAATAAATAAAAAAAGGCTGTGGCAAGTAGTATTAAAATGTAGTACCATACTACAAGTACGAGAGCTCAGGCTGCGCTACTGAACTCCAATAGTCATAGCACGACATGCACATTCAATACCACCTAATGTCCCAAAAACTATGCAGGTTATTAATGAGTAAAAATTTGAATTTTGAGAACCATAAAAATTGTATTGCGATTGAAAAAAAAAAAAAAATTAGAGCCAAAATTTATGTATTCCTTAAAATTATTCAAAAATAATAAGTATAAATCACAATTGTATGACATAAACTTGTCAAACTTTATAATATTTAAATATAATAAATCATTGATATTAAAATCTTATATAATTATTTTAAAAATTTCATTAGTGCATTATAGCATAAAATTATTTAGACTTCCTAATATTAAAAAATGTCATTATATATTTATAAATAACATCACTTTTAATTTTTATAAAAACATAACACTGTGAAATAAATTGTTCAAAAGAAAACCGTCACATACCAAACCAAATTTTTAAAAGTAGAAAATTGTACCATCTCAAATTTAAATGAAGTGTTTATCAAATTTTTTTGGTATTTTAAATGAACATAAAATTTGAACTTCATAAACATATTAAAATAATGATATTCTATACCATGTCCTTGAAGATAAAAATATTGTTCAATCAGAAAAAGGCACACATAATACAAAAGAAAATATTTCTCTTTCAAAATTAATATAAGTATACATGAATATATCCAAAATCAAAATAATGTCTGCACATGAGAGAAAACGTAGAGATTTAAAAAAAATGTTGAAGTAATTAAAAATTTTAATGTTTATGTACTTGAAAAACGTAATTTTTAAAGAAGTTAATTGCAAAAAAAATCATAATAAAGCATTATAAGAATATTTTAAAAATAATCTGTTTATAAAAAAAATTATTTAATAATTTATTTATAGAAGGTTATAAGAGAGAAAAAATATGCAAAAAGTTTTAAAATGTCATAAGTTTGAGAGCGAAATCGCTAAAGTTTTACGTCATCGTAAATGCTTACTAGAGAAAAGAAAAAAAATTATTGAAAAACCATGATGCAATAATACCAGAAACGATCTCTGACATCGCGGCGCCATTAATATACTGTGAGTCTGGGATATGTAAATTGGAGCTAACATTCAATTGAAAAATTCAAATTGAACCAAAATAAATCCAATTCACACCTCCCAGAACCACACTACAGCCGTTAAGTATAGTGGCAAAGTCATATGCGTCATAATTAAATTAAAACTGAAAAAGGAAAATACTTAAATAAATAATAAAATATGTATTGAATAATCTACTCACCCCATGAAATCTGTACAATATATTATTTAATGATACAAGATAAATAGATTTTAACTAAATTTTATTTACACACATTTTCTAGAAGACAGATACTGGATCCAGTAGAGAAAATTATGTTTTGAAATACAATTACTGAAAAGGAATAACACATTCAGTTGCACTAAAAAGTTACTATCATTATTCTATATTATGACACAGATATTAGCATCCAGGTAGCTATTGAAAGAATAAAAATTAATACTTAAATTGTAATTGAAGCACAAGATTTAAGAACTGTTTTTTAAGTAAATTTTTCTTGTTGAAATTGTCATCTGTATATAGCAGTTCTCAATATTTTACAATTGTCCATAAAGTTTCTAAATTGGATTGTACAGTAACTGAAGTTCGTTGATGAATAATAGCGAAGTTATTAAAGATGTAGAACTAAAATAAAATTCCGAAACATGACATCCTTCGAAATGTAGATAAACAGAAGGTGCCGTTATTACGATATATTGTTGTCTTGATCAAACAGTAGATAAAAGGGAGCATTATTTACCAGAAAATATTACCACGACCTTCGTCTAGTCGCAATTCACGAACCTCCATTCAGCTGTAGAGTATGCCACTATTTCGGGAAATTGTTAAATTACTGAATTCCATATTCGTAAAAATAAACTACTATTGAATTAGGAAACAGAGATCTTCAGCATTGAATATTGATTTAAATAATGGAGGGTTGATTTAACTTTATAAATGGGAATTCCTACTTGAAAAATCGTTATCTTTACAAAGTACCGTACCAGGGCTGGGCCCTTGGGCCCAGCGGAGAAAAATCCCCTAGAGAATGGCACGTCTTACTCCTGCGACAATTTTCTTCAACTGACTCTTTTTTGAAACGCCTGCCGAAATCGTGAGAACGATCTCTGCAAAACTAGCCAATCAGAATATTTTTAAAGATGGCTTATCACTAGCACTTCCGTCGAAAAAGATTTTGTAGTAGTTTTTGTAGTTTTGTCAATCTGTCGTAAGAAGCTGTGAAATCTGCCGATCGATAGCAAAAAATATCATGAAATTTGTCAGGTGGTCCCGAGACTTCGTCGTTTTACAAAGAAACATTTTCAGAAAATGATTTTTTGGAAACAAGAGCCCCCAACATTATTCTTTAGGGCACGAATCCTGCTATCCCGTCTCAAAATTCAAGCCCTGTATCTGCCATTCAAGCTCTGTAATGTATATTAATAATGTTGTATAAAAAATCTGTTTATTTGTACAATGAAATGCTGATAATTGCTATTGGATTTTGGATATGGGATTGTCTATCTTGATAATTGCTAATAATTATTTTGTACAACATGTTTTAACCAATTAATATGCCTATAATTGTAGAGTATTTTCAAAGAAATATATACTATTTTTTTATTTAAATGTAAAATATCTGCTAACATACCCATGATTAAAGAGTTATTTTCTCCAAACGTAGGTTTAGTTGATGCCTTTTTTCTGTTTTAATTATTTAATACTGTTTTTCTGTAAGTCACATTTAGTTTTATTTTAAGTTAAATTACTTTGATATTCATAAGTAAAAAGAAAATTACTTTTAATTTTAAATATTTATAATGAAGTTACAAAAATAACTAGTTGGATGTGCCAACCCCAAAACTTTCTGCTATCTCATACATCTTAATATTTCAAAAAGTAGCTTCAAATACTTCAGTATTATTAGTTCATAATATTGAAGAACTAATAATATTGAAGTACATTCATACTTCAATATTATTAGTTCAATATTATACCAACTTTGATTTTGATATAAAATTTCTGCTCCAGTCAATCAGAATAAGTTAATCTCGATCCTGATATTTATTAAAATCAATAATTTTTTCATTATTCTGTTGTACATCAGTTTTTTGTGAATAGCCAGCTTAGCAGGATGCGAAGTTCCCGTCGCTTCATGAGCCGCCAATATACAGTACCAAAAAAAAAAAAAAACTGCGAAAAATCAAGAAAATTTTGCAAAAATCGCTGTTACAGTGCCACCTTTTGGCAGAATATTTCTAAATTCAAGAAAAAACTGCTGGTCACAGCCAAAAAGTATATACAAAAAATTGGTTCAATTCTATGTTTAGCTTCATACACTTTTTGATGGTAAAATAATGAAAATAACACAAAAATCACTATTGAGCAATTCCATCTCAGCTCAGGCAGGACATATCAATTCACCATCATAGATTTTTTCCAAAAAATTACAGTAGTTACAACTAAGTAATACATAAAATTTCCCAATAGGATTTTTCCCCCAAAATTTTTTTTCTGTGGTTACAGCACTTTAGAGTTTGCGATAAAATTGACTTTTCGGAAAAACAGAAAAACGCTTCATTTTGAAACGAACACAGCATCAAAAATATTTAACGTATCCAGTCAATTTATTTTTTACAAATAGTTATTAGGCTGAATTTTACTTTAGCATAGTTTTAAAAAATATAGTGACATTTTAAATTAATTTTAAAAAATTGTTTCTAAGTACAAAAAATGGAATTATTACTAATTTTAAGATTTTTTTTTCAGAATGAAAAAAAATATTTTAAAGCTAAACATTGATGGTAATCCAAAGACCTTTAATGGGAGTTTTACAGAAAATTTTATTTTAAGCCTAAGATGCATGCAACTTTTGCAATTCAATTTTAAATTATGCAAAATTTCGTAAAATCGCTACTTTTGAGATGCAATTTCTCAAAAACACCATTTTTTAAAAATCTGATAATATGCTGAATTGATACCTTATTAGTTTCTAATAAATAACTTATAAGCAAATCGTGTGTTTTTGCTTAGAAAATTTTATATGATTTTTTGAAAATAACATGTTGTGTATATTTTTCAAAAGACCAGAATCTCAAGCTTCTTATTTCACTGAATTTATAATATGATTAAATTTTTAATAAAAAGAATAATATGTAATAATTTTTAATAAAAGGTGTATCAAAATATCTAGTAGTTAAATCCAGAAAAATTAAAAAAGAAAAAGTAGTTTATGCGCAATCTGATCCTTATATTGGACATCCTTTATCAATAGAAGCACTAAATGTTGCATTGTCCTGCTATTTAGAGGATAACAAAGATTGAACTAAAGATAGTCCAAACAAAAGTGATGTTATTTGTATTAAAAATGATGGTGCGAAAATTAACAGAGTAAAACGTTTTATGACACAGTCTGTTAAAGAAACATAATTTAATGAAAAAAGAAAATCCTTCTATGACAAAGGTGGCCAACTGTGGCATGCCAGACAATACTAAAATTTTACAGAAAAAGTCGGCTTCTGGAATTGCAGAGATTCGATGATTAGATAAGGAAATGATTACTATAAAATTTTAGTGGTGTCGAGCATGCCACAGTTGGCCACCCCTGCTCTATGAAAATAAAACTATCAAAATTTCATTCATTACATTCAAAATTTATCTAAATTCAGCCAATTCAAGTAGTACGCTGTTCTGTTTACTGCAGTAATTAGAAATTAATATGTGTAGCTCCTAAAAATCTAACAGGCATTCAAGTTAGAGAAGAAGATCTGATGACGAAATACTTATATAGAAAAATAAACAATGAAAAATTGTTGACTCGAAGAGTGTGGTGAGTGCCCTGAGGTACAAAAATTCTTACAGTCGAAGCTTTTGATTTGAATGAAGAGGAAGAGGTTGTATATGCTATATGGGAAGATAGTGACTTAATAAAAAAAGTTGGTATGGACAAAAAAAAATTCTAGAAGATGTAAGGCACTGGGTGAGAAAAGCAATTCCTCATTATCACTCAAGGAAAAATCAGAGAAAGAATTGCTGAGGTAAAGTTATCTAAAAAAAAAATATGTGCTCGTGATACATTCTGACTTTGGTAAAAACTGGTCGGTAATACTGACAGATGAAGTACAAAGCTTTCACTGGCAAAATACTCAAATATCATTATTTATCTTACAGCATATTTTAGAGAAGAAATAGAGTTTTATTGTAGTTTCTGATGATATAACTCATGATACAGCTCATGCTGTTCGTGCTATAGAAAATATAAAAAAAGAATTATCTAAGTTGTACTAATTACAAACACTGGAATCAATTGTGTATATATCACATGGAGATAGAACACATCTTAAAAATAAGTATTATTTTTTATGGATTGCACAAAAATAATGAAGTTGTACTAAAGAAGTGGATTTTTTCAGCTACTGGCCATGAAAAAAGTGCATGTGATGCTGTAGGGGGATTATGTAAGCATTATGCAACGAAATTTAATCTCCAAAATGAGCCAATAAGAGCCATCCGAGATTCTGTCTCATTTGTTGCTGAACTATCCTCTCTGTTAAAAAAGTATTCTTCTACTCCATCTAGACAGAAACATTATTCAAGCCTATAGAGCTAATAATGAGAAAGAATAAGCTAATGTAAAATGTATTGTTGGTATACGATCTAAACATTATTGGATGATTAAAAATAATGAAGGTTATATGGGACGAATAATTAAAAATGCATTGACAAAAGTTGAAACCTCCAGCCAGATAACAAAACATTATTCAATGCACGATTTATAAATCAGTGATTGCATTGGATGCATTTATGAAAATAATTGATGGATAGGACAAATCAATAGCATATCACGAGAACTGAGGGACATTACAGCATCATTCATATACCCCATGGTCCAGAAAAATCATTCCTGTGGCCAGAAGAATTTGGAAAGAAAAAAGATAAATGCGTCCAGTAACACTTAAAATGTGGCGATTAACTTTATTATCCTCACTCGCCAAATTTAATAGGTACCACTCGCCAAACGTGATGATTGCAAGATGTATCGATGCTCTTTCCTCCCTGGCATCGATTCCAGATTTCTTTCCTGATTCTTCTGGCCACTGGAATGCTTTTGATGGACCATAGGAGTACATGAATGATACTGTAATGTCATTTAGTTCTTGTGATATGCTACTGATTTGTCCTATCCACCAATTACTTTCATAATCAATATTTCATAATCAATTATAAATTCAGTGAAATAAGAAAAGGCTTGACTTTCTGGTCTTTTGAAAAATATACACAACATGTTATTTTCAAAAAATCATATAAAATTTTCTAAGCAAAAACACACGATTTGCTTATAAGTTATTTATTAGAAACTAATAAGGTATCAATTGAGCATATTATTAAATTTTTAAAAAATGGTGTTTTTGAGAAATTGCATCTCAAAAGTAGCGATTTTACGAAATTTTGCATAATTTAAAATTGAATTGCAAAAGTTGCATGCATCTTAGGCTTAAAATAAAATTTTCTGTAAAACTCCCATTAAAGGTCTTTGGATTACCATCAATGTTTAGCTTTAAAATATTTTTTTTCATTCTGAAAAAAAAATCTTAAAATTAGTAATAATTCCATTTTTTGTACTTAGAAACAATTTTTTAAAATTAATTTAAAATGTCACTATATTTTTTAAAACTATGCTAAAGTAAAATTCAGCCTAATAACTATTTGTAAAAAATAAATTGACTGAATATGTTAAATATTTTTGATGCTGTGTTCGTTTCAAAATGAAGCGTTTTTCTGTTTTCCGAAAATTGTCAATTTTATCGTAAACTTTAAAGTGCTGTAACCACAGAAAAAAATTTTTTGGGGAAAAATCCCATTGGGAAATTTTATGTACTACTTAGTTGTAACTATTGTAATTTTTTGAAAAAAAATCTATGATGGTGAATTGACGCATATCAGTACTGCCTGCCTGAATTGAGATGGAATAGCTCTATTATAGTGTCCCCTTCCAGCGGAATATTTTCAAAATTGAAGGCAGACTTGCTGGCCATAGCCAAAAACATACTCCCAAAAATTGGTTCAATTCTATTCATAATTTCATACACTTTGCGATGATACAAGAATGAATGTGGCAGAAAAATCACTATTACAACGCCCCCCTCTGGCAGAATTTTTTCAATTTAAAGGGGAACCTGCTGGATATAGCCAAAAACATATACAAAAAATTTTGTTCAATTATATAGATAACTTCATACACTTTTCGATCGTATAATAATGAAAATAGATCAAAAATCGCAATTATAGCGCCCCCTTCTGGAAGAATGCTTCCATATTGAAGAAGGACCTGCTGGCCACAGCCAAAAACATAAACAAAAAATTTGAATCAATTCTATGCATAACTTCATATACTTTTTGATAGTACGATGGCGACACACGGGCAGACAGACATTTTGTATAAACATGTTTTGGCATCTCTGACCCCTAAAACGTCTAATTCTGTCGAAAACCGGAAATAAAAAAAATTTCAATTTCAATACAAGTAAAAATAGGCCTATTTAATTGTTAAATTTAAAAGAAAAAAAAAGGAAATTAATAAAGTCATGTTTTAATAAACAACTTCAAATTTTGTTCTATATTCTGAAAGTAAAGGTACAATTTTCTAAAAGATGTAAACGTAAATTCTTAGATTTAATATAAAGAGTGCAAATATCAATGTTAGGAAAGCTGGCAATTCTTTAAACATTTGAGAATTACCTTTTACTCATGAATAGTGAATTTACTTTCATATTTTGCATTATAAACAAAAGTTATTCTGCATTGTTTGGTGTCAAACGATTTCTCTTATCCTTATACGAGGGTGGTTCAATAATTATTGTCCCTAGTGTATATAAAATATTTGTACTAGTTGTTGTGGAATATCAAAGCCTAATGTCTTAGATGCCTATATGCTCAATTTCTGAACCGTAGTTGCTATATTCACATAGTTTTGGAAAGAGGAGTGAAAAGGGGGAGTGGGGGTGAAAGGCTGATTTTTAGCTTATGGGGCTAGATTTGTAGAAACTCAGTAGAACTACTGTCGTTTGAACTCGGGATCATAGTCATGTAGCCACATCTCATCCACTGTCCAAGTGTAGCCTCATAAGCTCCGAACCAGCATTTCACCCTCACCCACCCCTTCTTAAAAACTCCCCCCAAAAATAGGTCTTTAAAACTTCACCCCTCCCTCCAAAACTATGTTAATATAGCAGCTACGATTCTGAAATTGAGCAAATAGGCATTTAAGACATTAGGCTTCGATATTCCACATCAACCATCACAGTACAGCTATTTTATATACATTAGGGACAATAATTATTGAACCACACACATATATTCGCAGTGCCGGATATCCGGTGATTGTGATTTTGGATATTGAAAAATTAGCTGTATATCCGTTGTATCCCTACATTGAACAGAACGGTTGGTTTACTGTGCAACTCATGCCAAAGCCATCGTATTTCGATTAAAAATGTCACTTGTAGCCGAATTCACTTTTGTTATGCTGCTTACAGCATCATCTATTGATACATTTTGGAATTTTTACTTTCTTATGCCATACTGTTTCCCCTTTTTTCCAGTATATTCAGTTCAAATTTGAAATCATTCTGACCAGTCATTCCTTTTTCACAGCATTTTGAAAGTGGGATTTCAGTTATAATCATCCTGTATTTTAATTTGGGTGCCATCATAAGTTCAAAACATAACTGTTTTTTTTTTTTTTTTTTTTTTTTTTTTTCCTGTTTAAATGAGTACATTTAAATGATTTTGTGACAGGCTGTATACTAATATGATATACAGTTTGCAAAAAAAAAAAAAAAAAAAAAAAAAATACAGTCAAAACTCATTAACATGAACACGATTAATGTGAATTACTTTTATCACAAACTGTTTCCGTTTGCCCCATCCTTTGTATGTAATGTATTTAAGTTCGGATAACACAAACTACTTTTAATATGAACAAAAAAAAAGTTTCCCCTTGAGTGTTCGTATTAACGAGGTTAGACTGTAATAATAATCTAATATATTTTAATCTTCAAATAATCACAGAAAAAAAAAAAGCCATTTGATTGGAAATAGTCTTTTTTAGATTGTTATTACAGGGTTCCTATGTGACTTGAAAATCTGGCAAACGGTGAATTGTCAAGGAAAATGACAAGTGCTCATGCTCAAAAAGTCATGGAAAATTACAATTTTTTTTCTAAAACCTGGAAAAGTCAGAGATTTTTTTTATTTTTATTTTTTTAATGCGTTGCCATGTCTCAAGATTCTCCGCAGTTCCAAGGTCCGTCCACAAAAAGTTAAGATTTTTTATTTCCAAGTAGAATTTTCGCTAAATTCCTGTTTTTAACATAAAGATATTTTAGTTATGCAAATTTGTCGAGATATCATGAAGTTGAGCTGTTATGAATATTTAAATTAAAAAAAAAAAAAAAAAAGAAAGAAAAGCAAGCAAAAAAGAAACAGAAAAAAAAAAAAGCTGTAGCTGAAATTAAAATGTTAAAAGACAAAATTTAAATTACACAATGAACTGCTTCTGAAACAACACAAATAAATGTTCAACACAAAAAAAACACAAGTTTTTTATTATTATTTGATTGATTTACATTATATTCATATTAAATGTATCAGTGTATTCTTTTTTACTGCATAAGCAGGGCTGCGGAGTCGGTGGGAAAAATGGACGACTCAGACTCTAAACAAAAATGGCCCGACTCCAACAACGCAGACCTGCTTTTAAAATGGACGACTCCGGGAATTTTAACAGATCCGACTCCGACTCTTTCGCTCAAAAATGACACAACTCTGACTCCGCAGCCCTGTGTATAAGTTCAATCATTAAGATCTAGAATTGTAATTTGTATGTAAACGATAACAAAACTGTAAAAAAAATAAAAAAAATAAATTGAATGTTTAATAGGTGTGAATTCAGTTATATTGATTAAAAAGTTACTTTATATCCAACTCAGTTGTATTTTATTTTTTTATTATTATTTGATTGATTTACATTATATTCATATTAAATGTATCCGTGTATTATCTTTTGCTGTATAACTTCAATCATTAAGATCTAGAATTGTAATTTGTATGCCTAAAAATGTTGTGAATTGTGGTTAGGGAATTGCAGGAAATATGGTCTGGAAAAGCCAGGAAATTTCGTTATTCAAATAGAGTATGAACTAGAGTCCTGCGTGGGTCAGGTTGTACCCGACCCGAACCCGCAAATTCCATTTTAAGTCAACTTGCAACCTGACTCGAACCCGCAAAAACAATTTTCCGCGACCCGACCCGACCCATCAATGTAAAGGAAGTAAATCACGTTTTAATGCCACTATGAAAAATAATCTACATTTGTATCTCTAATACAATTTTTATGTTTTACATAGAAGAATGAACAAATCTATATTCTTTAACATTCAAATATAGTAAAACCTCTGAGCACCTTGGAATCATTGAATAGAGTCAAACATTGGGTTGGGTTATTCAGAATTTTGTTTTTTTTGGCTGAGAATGAATCTAATTTTCTTTCTGCAGGTTGGGTTCACATTACAAGAATTCTTTTGGGCCATCTATAGGTTTTTTACTGCATTCGTTATAAACCTTATCGTACCAGTAGTTGAAAAAGTATGTTTATATTAACTTCCAGAAACGAATTCTAATACTAGACAAAATAGACAGGCACACATTTTGTTTTTGTGAAACTCTGATCTGCAGTTTATATAGACTTTTAACGTGAAAAAATATTTTGTACATTCTTTTAAAAAATCAGGTCAACATGACCCGCAAAAGTAAAAAAGCCAACCCGATCTGCAACGGGAAAATATAGTACCGACTCAACCCGACCTGCAGTTTGGGTCGGGTTCAGGTAAAAACAGATAACCCGACCCGATGCAGGACTTATGAACCTTGTATTAAATATTTAAGCTTAATGGGTCGTCTTCATATTGAAATTTTACCAAGCTCTGAATTTTTCAATTTGAATACCTAATTTTGACAGTACATTTGGGAATAAAATATATATTCCAAAGAACGGTCAAAACATATATTAAAATAATTGTTTGCTTAAAAGACATCCATTTCAATAAAAACACATTAAAAATATTAAAATTTACATACTTAATTTTGTATTACATTTGCCTTTTTATATAATTAAAGTAACATATTTTAATGTATTTCACCATAAAAAAATAGCTTATTTTTGTAAATAATAGTAAATAATTTAAAAAAAAAGCAATTTTATTATCTATAGAAGTACTAATTGCTTTTTAAGTTTTATTTATTTATTTTGTTTTTAACTTACATTAAATATTTAAATATGCAAAATTTGATAGTTTAAACTGTATTTATATGCAAAAAAAAGAAGAAAATATTAATGACCTCCCCCCCCCCCCCCCCTCCAAAAAAAAAAAAAATAAATAAAAATAATAATCAGATAAAAAAAAAATATATTAAAAATTCAAAAGCGTTTTTTTAAAAAGTCATGAAATGTTTGGTTAATAAAACAAAATAATGCATTGTATGTAGATTTATATCAAATATTTCATTTTATTTGTCTGCAAAAAACGTGTGATTAGTCATTTAAATAACTATAACTAATTTTAAATAGCAGCAGAAATGTTTGGTCTGTAGAAATACAAATTGCCTGCTTAAAAAAAAAACTTTCATTAAATATTTGAACATGTAAAATTTCATAGTTAAAACTATTTTATAATGTGACAAAACATATATTTAATTTATATTTTTCGTAAATTTCAATGGTTATACATTTTCTTTTCAATTGTGGTTCGAAAATAATTTATAAACATTTTCTCTGCAAAAAGTAAGAGTCTGACTGGGATTCAGACTTGTAGATAAAGTTCAGAAGTCCAGCAAGCATGCTGCTAACCATGCTGCTGAGTCGCTTGCCAAAGAAAGTAATTTATCCAACTGTAAAGTAAACTTTGAGGCTTATTTTTTGAGACTACCTAGGTATGGTATTGCACTTTATGGCTTTCCTATATTTATATACTAACTATATTAATACACAAATCTTCACAGCATTTTACATTCCTGACTTCAGACTTTTCCCTAGTAAATCTGAATATATTAAGAACCATGCTTGTCATATTTGGTTACATATGCTCTGTCATTATAAGTTTCATTCATTTATATTGTAACTTCTAGTATTTCACAAACATTGTATTTACAATTTTATTACATAAACATTGCTTTTTTGCAGCTTAAACCATATTAGATTTATTATTTGACAAAGCAGGTACAAAACAATTCTCTTTGCAGAGTGCCTGTAGCTAAAGCTTGTATGCGAAGACCAAGGGCAGGAGAAGTTGTCATGTCTTTATCTGGTAGTCCTTTACTAAATTTTGTTGATGATATACCTGAGAAGCCTGGAGGTGTTGCCTTATCATTAGGTGGTGGCAAAGTAAGTCTCAATATCTTATAAAACATCTATTAAAAATAAAATTTAGGGATGTCTGTCTGCCTGTAACCCTATCTCGTCTAAAATTACTGGGAATATAGGTTTTAGTCCCTTGTCATTCGATGCAGAAAAATCCTGGAAAGATATATTGCCCACTTGCTAGGGCTGGATTATTTATCACTATATCGTCAAATATTGATATTTTTAAATTATTGCAATAACATTATTCAAATTCTGACTCTAAAAATATATCCCAATACCTATAGCTCTTGCTCTAACTGAAACATCCCAAGAAATTTTTTTTTATTGCATCATGACTTCAAACTCTGAAAAAACTCCGATTCTTTTCTGTGAATCCATGCCCTGCTTCATTCAAACTGCAGTATTCTCCTGTCCAGTGATTATCTGTCTTTCGCTAATATTTCAATGCATTCTCTGCATTCTTTTGTTGTAACCACAAATTTCACTGTCCGTTCGTTACTGAATAATGAATGTTGTTTTAATTCTGCCGCTGCTATTGGTCTAGACGTATTGCAATATATCAATACCTTGATGTATTGCAATAACATGAACTAAAATACTTACTGACCCATGCGCAGAATCGGCGCAACGCCGCGACGCACGTCGCAGACTCTTGGGAAGGTCTGCAGACTATTTTACAACTGTTAAAATTTAGGGGGGAAAAGTTTGTTAGAAATTATTTGCCATGTGCCATAATAATACGATCCACGCCACATGCGATTGACGAAGCTCTGTTTCCCTTTAAAATATAAATAATTCACGGAGAAAACTGTAGACACGCGATCGTTAAACGCCTATTAAATGAGTCAATCCTCGTAGGGGTGATTTCTTTAGGGGAAAAAAAAATCGGTCATTAGTCCGAAAATTCGGACGTAAATATCACGAATTTTGACAGATGTTCGCCGAAAAAACAATTGTGTCAATCGTTTGCAGTTAAAATAGCCAATTTCGTCAAAGGATCGCGTAAAAAACGAATTTCGTCAAAGGATCGCAAAAAAAACGAATTTCGTCAAAAGATCGCGAAGGAAAAACGAAATTTTGTCATAAGATGAAGAAGGAAATGTCAATTTCGTCAAAAGGCTGCGGAAAAATAGCAACTTTCGTCAAAGGCTGGCAGGAAAATGCGGCTTCTGTCAAATGATCGCAGAAAGAACATGAACTTCGTCAAAGGACTATGGAAAAATAGCAACTTTCGTCAAAGGATTGCAGAAAAACGCAAATTTCATCAAAGGGTCGCGGAAAAAACACTAATTTCGTCAAAGAATCGAGGAAAGAATGCGGATTTTATCGAAGATCGCTAAAAAATGAGATTTTCGTCAAAAGATCGTGGAAAATAGGCGAATTTCGTCAAAGGATCGCGAAAAAAACGAATTTCGTCAAAAGATCGCGAAGGAAAAACGAAATTTTGTCATAAGATGAAGAAGGAAATGTCAATTTCGTCAAAAGGCTGCGGAAAAATAGCAACTTTCGTCAAAGGCTGGCAGGAAAATGCGGCTTCTGTCAAATGATCGCAGAAAGAACACGAACTTCGTCAAAGGACTATGGAAAAATAGCAACTTTCGTCAAAGGATTGCAGAAAAACGCAAATTTCATCAAAGGGTCGCGGAAAAAACACTAATTTCGTCAAAGAATCGAGGAAAGAATGCGGATTTTATCGAAGATCGCTAAAAAATGAGATTTTCGTCAAAAGATCGTGGAAAATAGGCGAATTTCGTCAAAGGATCGCGAAAAAAACGAATTTCGTCAAAAGATCGCGAAGGAAAAACGAAATTTTGTCATAAGATGAAGAAGGAAATGTCAATTTCGTCAAAAGGCTGCGGAAAAATAGCAACTTTCGTCAAAGGCTGGCAGGAAAATGCGGCTTCTGTCAAATGATCGCAGAAAGAACACGAACTTCGTCAAAGGACTATGGAAAAATAGCAACTTTCGTCAAAGGATTGCAGAAAAACGCAAATTTCATCAAAGGGTCGCGGAAAAAACACTAATTTCGTCAAAGAATCGAGGAAAGAATGCGGATTTTATCGAAGATCGCTAAAAAATGAGATTTTCGTCAAAAGATCGTGGAAAATAGGCGAATTTCGTCAAAGGATCGCGAAAAAAACGAATTTCGTCAAAAGATCGCGAAGGAAAAACGAAATTTTGTCATAAGATGAAGAAGGAAACGTCAATTTCGTCAAAAGGCTGCGGAAAAATAGCAACTTTCGTCAAAGGCTGGCAGGAAAATGCGGCTTCTGTCAAATGATCGCGGAAAGAACACGAACTTCGTCAAAGGACTATGGAAAAATAGCAACTTTCGTCAATGGATTGCAGAAAAACGCAAATTTCATCAAAGGGTCGCGGAAAAAACACTAATTTCGTCAAAGAATCGAGGAAAAAACGCGGATTTTATCGAAGGATCGCTAAAAAATGAGATTTTCGTCAAAAGATCGTGGAAAATAGGCGAATTTCGTCAAAAGGCGGCGAAAATTTTGTCACAAGATCGAAAAAAAAAAGCCCATTTCGTCAAAGGTCGAATTTCGTCGAAGAATGGCGGGGAAAAACCGAATTTCACGCAAAGATCGCTAAAAGATTGCGAAAAAACACATATCGTCAAAAGATCGCGGAGAAAACGCGATTTTTTTTTCAAAGAATTGGCGGAAAAAACGCGAACATCGTCGAAAGGTCGCGAAAAAATGCGAACATCGTCGAAGAATCGCAGAAAAATTTGCTGCAACATTGATGTTTTCACGAGATTTTTTTACAGGTGAGTGGCAGGTTGAATATTAGTTAGCCATGTTTTGAGTCAAAGCATGTTAAATTTTAAATTGCACAACTACCTAAGATTGCTAAATAAAACATTGCATTAGAATTATTTATAGTATTTGCATGAATTACTCAAATTTGATTTTTTAAGAATTTCAAGCTGCGCTCCAATAACAGTTTTTATTGCTAAAAATTTAGATTTTTGCTTCTACAAAAATGGATTTTACTGCTACAAAATTAGACTTTTGCTGCTTCAAAGTGGCTTTAGTGTACTTTCATCCATGTGTCATCACATCTACATATAATTTTTGATATTATCACATTCTATCAATCTTTTCAAAAATTTTAGAAATTGGTGTTCATATGTTATTTTTACTATTATTCTTTTTTATAACTTCACAGAAATTTTGACAAATTTTATGAAAGATTTTTTTGATAGTGGTGTTAAAATTTTTGAGGACAAAGGTAAATTATTTTAAATACTTTCCTTTTTTGTTAATCACCAATACTGTGAGGGGGGGAGGGGGCGGGGGTTGAGTGCATGAGGGAAAGAGGGCGTTTGTCCTTAAGTTCTGCAGACTGTTTTTAAAGTTTCTACTTGTGTTGCAGACTGCAGAAATAAATTCTGCTGCTGGGCTTACTGATTGATCTGGAGTCTATAGTAATACTTGTTATACCTTAGCACAGGGGTGGGGGAATCTTCAGAAAATCTTACCAGCCAGCAAGATACAACATACAGTTGAAAATAGTTATGGCAAAATCGTACGTGACTGCACAAATAATTAATTACTATTACTACAATGTATTTTCATAATTCTTTTTTCTATAAAATTAAGAAATATATACAACAGAGAAGAACTTAATATAGGATAGAACTTAGTACTATGTTTACATTGCAATAATTTGGAAAGACCCAATATCTAGGTTTTAAAAAAATGCTTTTGGTATATTCCTATAGCCTGCAGTTTTTCAAAAATTACCTAAAAATTCACTTGCCTTGTCAGAAAATCCACTCGCCACTGGCGAGTTAAATGATGTATTTCCCCACCCCTGTCATAGCAGCTGAAAAGCTTGGCTCTAGAGCAACCAATCAGAGTCCGCTAATGGTAAAGTTTCTCCTTCTGCTTTTTTCGTTACATTGGCGAAGCCTCTCTGTTCGTTCATTGGTTGCTTTTGAGTTGAGCTTTCTAGCTATTAATGTCTATGCTATGCTCAATGATCATCCATATTATCTTTATCTTCTCTGTAGTATTATCGGTAAAGTGAAGGTGTCCAGAGTGAATTTATTGTATCCTGTCTTGACATTTCACCCTAAAATTAATTTAAAAAAAACTGAATTTTAATTAGTATAAAACTTTTTTCAAATCTGATTCGAAGACTTATATTTCAAAAAAGTTTTCAATGTTCTATTCATGTAGTAAATAGATAAGAAGGTATAAATACAGTGAATTTTTTATTATTATTATTTATTCATTTATAAGAATACATTGTTACCTTAGAAATAGATTAAGAAACAACCTTTCTGCAGTATCTGCCATTCAATTAAACCTATTTAATTATAAGTATACAGTTGAATCTCGCTAACACAAACACTCACAAGGAATTTTTTTGTTCGTGTTAAAAGTAGTTTGCGTTATCCATACTTTAAAAGTGTTATATATTCTATGTATGCATATTAACCTTTAAAATTTGCTGTGTTGCTGGTGTTGATTTTGTTTCCTAAAATCACTCCGTCCAATATATAGAATTTCATGTGGGATCTTTTCAAGGAGAACTAGCTGGTATTTACGTTACATCCGAAGAAAACCACCAAAGCTCTTGGCATCCAACTCGACTTATTTTAGTGGATTCGAAATTAAATAATTAATACTATTGTGATCTCTTAGTTCAATTAGCATACGTAAAGAGCTTTGCATAAACAATTTTAATTAGCATTACGTAAGCCGCTTAACTACTGGTGCAGGGTAGCAATTGACTAAAAAAAAAAAACCAGTCAGTTTTTTAAACAATATATTTTAATAAATATATGTATATGCCAGATTACATTTCCAGAGTTGGAGTACATTAAAAAAAGTCTGTAATTGTGGACTGTTTACATTTTTTGTTAGAGCAATTTTGCCAAAAGTCAGAGTCTTTCTACAATTTCTAAACTAGTTCCAGAATCTGCTTATTGAATTACAAAACAGTGCACTGTTTGTAAAGCAGTGAAAGTTTCCATCAGGCTGACAGGATTTTCCATGGCAGTGTCATTCTCCCCTTCATCTTTGTCTGTATCAGAACAAGTAATATAAAAATTTTGTTTTTAAAGCCAATTCCTACTTAGGCCATCAAAGAAAAATTTAATATAATCCCTTAAGCTAATATTAGTTTTTGTTGCATTAAAATATCTCAATTTGTTGATTTTCTATAAGCAAGTAGGTTTACAATGGAACTCTATGGAAATTTGGTGAAATATTAGAGATATCGCCAAATTGGCATCACTTTATGTGACTCATTTTGGCCGTCAAATTTGGCGATATATCGTCAAGTTGGCGACAAACTTGGCAGTATTTGGCGACAGAACAGGGTCCCCCCTATGGTAACCCCTTATTAAAAATACTTTCATTGATCTTCAATAACCAATGGCCACCATTTTGTTTCTCATGCAAAACTGAAATTAATTAAAATTTAATTAATTAATATTTGAAAAAACTGTATTAACATCAATTGTCATCCAGTGCAAGTTTAAAAAAATTTATTTCAACTTGATAGGATGAATAATGAGTATTTTATTAACGATTGAAAATTTGAACAAGATAAATATATAAATAAATATAGGGAGAGTGTGAGTTATTAGTAGGAATTGGAAAATAATAGTTATTATCATCTGATAAGCGTTTCATCATATCATTCACACTATGAACGACTTCTCCATCTGTTTTGATGTCACATGTCATGACTTCATCATCCATTGTGACATATGCGTTAAATGTAATGCTATCGAGAAGTACTCCACAATCTCGTGCAGCATTTATCTGGTCAGATTCTATTTCTTCTTTTGTGTCTTCTACCATATCATCTTGACAAAATCCTGCCTTTATAAAAACAGTTTGTGATTGTTTTAGATGTTACTTCTAACCATACTGTTCAAAGCAACGTCAAGGCATGTAACAAATTAATTTTGAATTTCTTCTTTTTTCAAAACAGTGGATTGTGTTATGAATCAATTCTCTGTGATAGAAGGCTTTCATGCTGCATATGATCCCTTGATCACAAGGTTGTAACTTAGATGTAGAACCAGGAGGGAACAACTCAAGTTGAATAGATTTTAAGCCAAAAATTAGGGAGTGTGCACTAGAATTATCCAAAAGCAGACATATCTTTCTGTCTTGTTGCTTGAACTTTTGGTCCAGCTCTTTTATCCATTTGGTGAAAATTTCTGAAGTTATTCAGGCTTTTTATCATAGACTCGTATTTCACTGATAATGGTTTTAGTGATTTAAAGCACCTTGGATGTGATGACTTTTCTTTGACTAACAGAGGCACCTTTTCACTCCCATCCGTGTTACAGGCTACTAAAACCACCACCCGCTCCTTACTATACTTTCCACCAGAACATTTCAAGTCTTTTAAGGATAAGGTGCAGGTGGGTAAAGCCTTCCAGTAAATCACAGTTTCATCAGTATTGTATATGTAAGCAATTCATAGTTTTTCAAAATCATAGACAATGTGTTTCTCAGAAAATCATCTATGTTTACACTGCCTTCTTCGCCGGAAACCTTTTTTGCAAAGTATTCCATGTCTATTCTTAAATCTTTGTAACTATTCAGATGAGCACTGAAAATCGCTTACATTAAGAGCATCAGCAAAAAAAAAAAAAAAAAAAAAAAAAAAAATCTTGCAAAATTGCTCCACAAGTGAAACGTTTTGTACTCTGATTTCTCTCTGATAAGTACTATTTTCACCTCTTCAGACTTAGCATTCCTCACTCGTTTACAAGATGGTGAACTCATTAACACTACAACACATTCAATTTTTTGCCAATTTTTAAAAATTGTCAATAATGTGCTTTTTGCAATTCCAAATTTTCTAGAAATTTCAGATTTTTTTTCAATCTAGTATCGCCTACGTTGTTTACAATTTCCATCTTTTTTTCTTAACTGAATTATTTCAGTGTGTTTTTTTTTTCTATTTTTTTACTTGAACTTGTCTAAACCAAAATGAAACACATGTACAAACCATAGATCTTTAATGAAAGAATAGACAAAGAATTGGCAACCTTTTCTTTATGGTAACATCACGTCAGTGTTTCCCAACCTTTTATTGCCCACCCCCCACCGAAGAATCTGAAAAATCCCAAGGTCCCCACCCCCCACCTCCTCACGCACATATTCTGTAACCTATATCTCTTATTATTTGAAAATCAAATTTTATTCACCTGAAGGAAGCCTAACAGTTTTAACGATAACCAGGGCCGGCCCAAGACAATTTTAGCGCCCGTGCGAGCATTCTCTTGCCCCCCCCTCATACCTGTTAAAAATATTTGGCCCTTTTTTCACACAATTTTTAAAATATTCGTAAATTATTCGTTTATAAACTTTTACACATGCTATTCTTAATTATTTAAGATATTATTTAAAAAGACTATAAAATAAATAATCAATCTCAATATGTAACATTGTGGTCCAAAAATTAAACGCCATTCATTATGCCATGGTATAGGACAAAAATAACAATAATTGATTTATTGAAAGAAGAAATTTTATTAGAATAGTTATGTTTATTATTTGGAATATACCCAACAGAGTAGTACTAATAAGTAGCAATTATGTAAGATGAAATCTGTAACCCTGTCTTGTTATTTACTTTCAAGGAAGCATATATTAATTTTATATTTGGTGAGTCGTGAGTTTTAAAATCTTTAAAAAAAATGATTTTTTGTCTTTTATACTCTTTAAAAAATTACATGATTCTGGATCAAGCAAAACAAAATCTGCATAAGAATATTCGAATTACAAACGGATCAATTTGAAATTAAAAATGAGTACTTTAACACAGACTCCGATTGATAACTCTGGGCATGCTTTCCACAAAACCTGTGTTTTTGCTACTTATATACATTGAAAATAATAATAATAGTTTTCTTTGCAGATAGATAATTTCTTTTGAATATAGGTGTTTATAAAATGACTATACCTACATACTCTAACAATGTTTGTGTCAGTTAAATGACGCGCTTTTTTTGGGGGGGGGGGGGGATAGAGTGTGCTTTTTAAAGGTGTATCACATACAGAAAACACGTTCTAATTGCAACAAATAAATTTTACGCCTTTTAAGTAGTCAAAAAAGTAGGTAGAAATTTTACTTTAATCATTTTATACATATATGTTGAAAATAAATTGCCTATCTTTCAAAACGTTTTTTTAAAATGTGTACAAGAAGTAAAAATCCACGCAAAGTTGAAATTCAATTTGAATCTGTGTTAAAGCATGCGTTATCAATTAATTTCAAATTGACTTGGTTCTAATTTGAATATTTTCACGCAATCTCTTTTTATAGGTTCAAAAATTTAAATATATCAAAAACAAGAAAATAGATTTTTTTAAGGTTTAAAACTGATCGTGATCACTACACTAAATTGTTAAATTCTGAAAAGGATTCCCTTATCATAATAAGAATTTTTGATAAATTAGAAAAGTCATTAATCTCGAAAAATTCATTTGGGGGAAAAAAAAAAAAAAAGAAAAAAAAAAGTCTTGTCTTTAAAATAAATAAGATATGAACACGGATTCTGAAGCACAGTACATAGCATACATTCCGGTCAAGTAGCGATTACACACACACAAAAAAAAAGGGAAAAAAAGGTCTATACAATTGTTGTTTATCTTCAAAATATGTGAGATAATTTTGATTTAAAGCTTCCCTAAACATGGCGTAATCATGTAAAGAACAAAATTGGGTTTAGAGAAACTTTTCATTTCTTCATTTTTTGGATATAATAAAATGTTTTACTAAAGAATGCATTCACAAACCCCACACAAGGGGAAAAAAATGTCTACAATTCTTGTTTATCTTCAAAATATGCGAGATAATTCCGATTTAAAGCCTCCCTAAATATGGCGCCCCCCTCTCCATTTAATCATTTGGATCCTCCTTTCAGGTACGTAATCATGTAAAGAAGAAAATGGGTTTAGAGAAACTTTTTCTTTCTTCATTTTTCGGATATAATGAAATATTTTACTAAAGAATGCATTCACATACCACACAAGTTCAAGTTCTGACCAGGCACGGAGGCCTACCAAATGGCTTGAGCACAACAAGCCCTGCCTGGCTAACTATGTTTACTAAGACTCCCATTTATTGAAAGATATCGTAATAGTAATTTCAGATTGCAACCCAGTTGTCTGAGCGTGCTACTATACGATACGAGGTATGAATTATATAAGAACTAAGAAAAAAATTAAAAATGAAATGCTAGTTATTAGAAAATTGCACATTCCACACATCCATATGATTTTTACAACACTACCTCTAACAGAAAATATTTACATAATAACTATTGGTTATGAATATTTTAAAGCGCATAATACCATTAACAATATCACATACCACACACAAGGGGGAAAAAAAGGTCTTCAATTCTTGTTTATTGTTAAAATATGTGAGATAATTTTGATTTAAAGCCTCCCTAAATATGGCGTGCCCTCTCCTCCATTTAATCCTTTTGAGGGTCCTGTCAGGTACGTAATCATGTAAGGTAGAAAATGGGTTTGAGCTATCTCTAGAAACATTTAGAGAAATTTTTCTTTCTTCATTTTTCGGACGTAATAAAATATTTTACTAAAGAATGCATTCAGACATACACAAGGGGGGGGGGGGGGGATCTGCAATTTTTGTTTATCGTCAAAATATTTGAGATAATTTTGGTTTAAAGCTTTCCAAAATTTTGCGTCCCTCAGCTACGGCGCAATTAATTAGTGAAAAGAATTTAGCACTCCATAAGGAAGCGGAAGAGTTGAATAGGTAGTGGTCCTTTTCCAGTTTCAAGGAAGGTAATCTGAGCCTTTAACTTAAAAAGGATTTCTTTAAAGAATGCATCCTAACATCCTACGTTGTTCTGATATGTTCATCACAAGTTCTTTGTATTTTACTCGAATAAAGAATACAGAAGTTGCTGCATGTGAAAGTTTAGCGCCTTAAAGCACAAAGAAGGTCCCTTTCTCAGCAGATCTACCTAGACCGAACAAATGATTCACACCTGGTTATAGAAAATGTAAAAAAAAAAAAAAAGAAGTAGAATCCAAAATTATTTATCGCCGCTCTTTACTCCTACCGCCGGTTGGTGCCCCGTGCGGTGGCACACTTCGCACACCCCTTAGGCCGGCCCTGACGATAGCTATTCATTTCACATTTCTTAACTTATCACAGAGCTAAATTTTCTTCCACAAATGTGTTTTTAGTATAATTTTATAAATGGAATGAAGGCTATAAATCTTCACTTTTATGCCAAAATAGATTTGTTGTGCCTTCCCAACTTACCTCAATTTTAAACAGAAGTGTTATATGCCTGTATTTTTATTGTCCCAAAATGACTAAAGAGACTCTCATATTTAGTATTAAAATTGAAAATGATGACACATTTTACATTGAATTTTAGTAACTTATTGAGAGTTGTTGAAAAATCTTTGGAGACCAAATTTCCTTTCTATGGATAACAAAGTACACAAGAAGCATTTTAAGATTCTGACCTTTATCAAGTTTAAGTAGCTGTTATTCCCCATCAAAACAAATTTATCTTTTTCCATCCCAATTATCGTTAATTAACTGCCATGTACTATCGCATTTTCATATTTAAATTGTACATGTTATACATTTATTTACCGGGTAGAAGGTCTGCACTACAGCCATAGTTATTTACAATTTATCCATTTCCTTATTTAATGCTATTAAAAATTTAAAAACTTTATAAAGTTGTTAGCAGCACATTTAGTTATTTCAAATATTTTTTAGGTTAAATATGTTAAAGACAATAAGATTTAGGTATACTCTTAAGTAATTTCAAGTGTAGAAGTTTCTTTATGTTACATACAGCAGAATGAATAGATAAAAATAGATCATTCAATAAATAATTGAGAAAAATTGTAAAATACATTAGTAACCAGAAAAGTTACAGAAATTTTTATGTATAACAAAAGGGGAAAGGTGATGCTAAAATATTATAATTATTCTGGTATTGATTCCATTTTAACATTTTGATTTTAAGCTTTTTTAAAATTCAACAAAAAGACTTTTAAATAAACGGAGAGCGAATGGGTGAGTTACAAATTTGAAATTGCCCCCCTAAAGAATCAAATGTCCCCTGGTGGGGCGTGCGCCCCACTTTGGGAACCACTGCATCACGTGATGCTGGAGAGAGGTAGCATGCCAATCCAGTTTTTCCTGCCAAAATCTACTTGGAATCTCCACTGAAACTTAATTGCAATGCGGTTCATCCTAGGCTTGACAGCATTTTTTTTTCTCTGCATTGTCTTTTAAATTTAAACAGTTCTTTTACGAACATATTTACATGTTTTTTTAAATGTATTTTATTTTTTTGGAATATGTATTGTAGTTTTGCTCATCTGTAAAATACAAAATAAAACTAACCTAGTTTCGGTCCTGATTGGGTCAGAGAAAAAGATGCGAAATTCGTCAGTTGACAGAGGAAAAAATCTGAAATATTGCGAAAATCGTCAATCGATTAAAAAAAAACTGCAAATTTCATCATTCGATCAGGGTAAAATCGCAAAGTTCACCAACAGTTTCTTTCGTGTGTGTATATCAGCATTTTACAAAATGTCTTTTGCATTTCTATAAAAGATGCAATTACACTTCTTCATATATAAGAAAATCTCCCTGTGCCTTTCTTTTTTATTTCCGCAGGACTTTTTCATCAGCTGAAATTCGTTGCAGAACATTGCAAAGTATTCTGCTATGGGGGATTTAATATAAATTAATTTTTTATAAGAGCTAAATTTGTTACTGCAATTTTATATTTAGTCTTTGTATAGATTTAACACAAATAAAATTCTACAGTAGTTATAACTATGCAACAACTTTTCTTCCTTAGTTTCACTTTTGCTTCTATATATATGTTTATTTTATTGAGAGAATGAAATCAAAAGTTGCCAAGGACGCAAATACTGCCAAAAAGGACGATTAGTCTTTCTGACTTAGATAGAGACTAACATTCTTTCAAAAATTTGGAGTTGTAAAAAATAAAACTCAGTACAATCGCATCAAAAAGTTTGGAAAAATTTCTTTGTTTGTGCTATGAGTAGGAAATATTTCAGTGACTGATCCTTTTCAGTTCGTGATAAAACAGTATTTCGCATTAAGCATGTTCATGTTAAAAGAACTAAAATCACAGTAAATGCCCATGCAATATGATGGGGCCTCTGGAAACAATTTGTGTTAAAAGTAATTCGCGTTAAGCGTGTTCGTGTTAAAGGGGTTCGACTGTATTAGTATGACATTAAATCTGTTTCAGTTAATTGCTGCTACCTAGCATTTATCTTTTGAAATTTAGCATTCTTCCTATTCACACAAACTTTAAGGTATAGTTATCGCGATATATCACTGGTATCAATATTAACTCATTGATATATTGTGATATTAAATTTCTGATATTGTCCAGCTCTACCACTCGCTAATGAATCCATATGTAATTAGCCAAGTTATTAGGATTTAGTTAAAAAGTAAGGCCCGTTCCGAGTAATCATGAATGAAAATTGGCCTATCCCGGACTGAGACTTTAGGCCAAGTCAAGAGGGCCCATGCAGACCTCTACTTCTGAAATTGATTTCAATTAAGGTGATTTTAAATAAATCAACTATTTAATTCTTAAAAATGAAATATCCATTTATTTTATTTGTATAATTTTATGGTTACTTTTTTTCAGGTATTAAAAATAACTAGTGATACAGAAATTGATACATTAGGTAAAGATTTTGCCAAGAAATTGGATGAAGATACAAAACAAACATTGGCAAATGTCAAAGAAAAACTTGATAAACTTTTGAAATCCTAATACTTTTATGTTTTACCCATGACCTGTTTGTGGATTTTATCATTTAATCCATTTTTCATGATTTATACATGAGTTATATTTTATGTCATATATTCTGTGCATTTTTGTAAACTTATATGTTTGTGTCAATCTATGTTTTTACCCCCCTCCCCCACCAAAAAAAAAAAAAAAAAAAAAAAAAAAAAAAAAATGCAATTAACATTATTTTTATTTAATCAAGATGACAAAAAAAAAAAAAAAATTCTTTTTTTCTTTTGTTTTTAAATAAAATGCTTTATTAAGTAGTAGTTCACCTTTACTGTAAAATATTGTATATAGATAATTCTTTACTTTTAGATGGCATTGTTTATATGTTAATTGGTATAAAGTGCACTGCTTCTATCTTTGATAAACTATTTCTAACCTTTTAACATTTTCAAAGACAATGGTACATTTATGAAACCACTTAATTTTAATTCCTAAGTGTCACAACGGTACCAGAATTTTGGTGTAATATTTTCTGTTAATAATGTATGTTAAATATAACCCTTTTCTTATTTTCAAATTAAATTTGTTCCTAAATTTCGGTGCCATTCATTTATTTCAACATTTTAGCAATGGAAGTGCTTTGTTCCAGAAAGGGTTAAATAAACATTTAATGTTTTTGTGCTAAGTCGAAAAATAGATGTTAAGAAGTATTAACTTTTACAAAAAAAAAAAAAAAATATTTAATCAAGAGGATGACAAAAAAAATCCTTTTTGGATTTTGTTTTTAAATAAAATGTTTTATTAAGTAGTTTATGCACCTTTACTGTAAAATATTGTATATAGATAAATTCTTTACTTTTATACGGTATTCTTTATATTACTCATAAAATACACTGCTTCTATCTTTGATAAACTATTTATTACTTTGATAAACCTTTAATGTTTTCAAAGACGGTGGTACATTTATGAAGCCACTTAATTTTAATTCCTAAATGCCAACGACACAAGAATTTTGATATAATATTTTATGTTAATTATGTATGTAAAATAAAATATTGTATATAGATAAATTCTATACTTTTATATGGCATTGTTTATATGTTAAATGGCATAAAATGCACTGCTTCTATCTTTGATAAACTATTTATTACTTTGATAAACCTTTAACGTTTTCAAAGATAGTGGTACATTCATGAAACCACTTAATTTTAATTCCTAAATGCTACAACGGCACTAGAATTTTGGTATAATATTTTCTGTTAATTATGTATGTGAAATATAGCCCTTTTCTTATTTTCAAAAAAATTTGTTCCTAAATTCTGGCGCCATTCATTTATCTCAACATTTTGGCGATGAAAGTGCATGGTTCGTACGCTTTGGAAAAAATAGAAAAAGTGCTGGAAAAAAAAGTGTTCATTTTCAAGGAATGAGAAGTGCTGGGAAAAAAGTGTTCATTTTCAAGGAATGAAAAGTGCTGGAAAATATTGCGAACTTCGACAAATGGTCGCCGAAAAATATCAATTTGAACGATTGTTTGCATGAAAAAAATCGGTAATTTCGCCAAAGAATCGCTGATCAAAAGGTCGCGGAAAAAATGCATATTCCGTCAAAGAATAGAGAAATAACGCAAATTTCGGCAAAAGATCCCGAATAAAGAGCAAATTTTGTCAGAGGATCACGGACAAAAAGCGAATTGCATTAAAAGATCGCGTAATTACGCGTGTTTCATCAAAGGAACGCGAAAAAACGAAAATTCCGTCAAAGGATCGTGGAAAAAACGCAAATTTCGTCAAAGAATCGCGAAAAAAATGCCGATTTCGTACAAGAAACGTGAAAAATCCGTAAATTTCATCATAAATTCACGAAAAAACGAAAATTTCGTGAAAAAATCGCGAAAAAACGCAAAATTTTGACGAAAGATCGCGAAAAAACGACAAATTTCCATGTATTATCGCGAAAAAACGGCAAATTGCGTCGAAAGATCGCGAGAAAACGGAAAATTTTGACGAAAGATCGCGAAAAAGTGGCAAATTACGTAGAAAGATCGCGAAAAAGTGGCAAATTGTGTCGATATATCGCGAGAAAATGGCAAATTTTGTCAAAGGGCCGCGAAAAAACCGCATAGTTATTGCCAGGAGTGGATTCCCTTGCCCCCTCTGGCTGTAACTTTTCAAAAAAAACTTTATGTGAATTTCAGAATTTTTTTTTTACTCAGAGTCGCCCTTGAAAAATCGTCGGGAAAAAGTACCACAAAATTCGTCCAATGGTCACGATAAAAAATGCAAATTTCGTCAATTTGTCGAAAAAAGTCACGAATTTTGTCAGTTTGGTGCCAATTTCACCTAATGCCTCCCCCCCTCCTAATATAGTCAATTGGTCATGGAAAAAAAAAATTGTTAAATTTGTTAATCGGTTGCAGAAAAACATTGTAAAATTTGTCAATCGGTCATTGAAGAAAAAAATTGTTAAATTTGTTAATCGGTTGCAGAAAAACATTGTAAAATTTGTCAATCGGTCATTCATAAAAATCGCGAATGGTGTCAATCCGGAAAAACGTCACAGAATTATAACAATTATAAATTTTTCGCTGTGTAACTGATAATAAAATGTTTATTCCTTTTTATAAACTCTTTTTTTTTTAAATCTTTTGTTTTTAAAAGTAAAAGTAACTTATCTAACCTTTATTCCAATTATTTTTGTATGGATAAGCGCAAATGCTGTAAGGTTTGAGAATTCAGAGAATAATATTTATTAAAAATATTAAAGTATAACTTGTAAAAAATTATGCACAACGTCAGAAATGCTAGTATTTGACCCCTGATGAGTTTTCGGAATTCCTAAAATTTAACTAATTTATTCCTGTCTTCTTCTCTTTTAGTGATACCATACCTTTTATTTATTTTGCACTTAAAGAAAAAAAAAAATCAAGCTCGGTTTTCTTATCTTTTTATTATATGTGAAATTTCTTTCCATTGTACCTTACTAAGTTAAAACACATTATTCTTTAAAAATTCTCTAATAATATAATGTCTTGAAAATGCCTTTTATAAAAATTAAAAGATCCAATAAGATTTCTTTGAAATAGATAATCAATGGGGTGGCTATTTTCCTTATATGTTATTCTATGCCATTTTTATGCATGTATCTAAACAGTCCTTGAATAGTGCTTGAAAAGTGCTTGAATTTTATTTGTTCTTGAGTGTATGAACCATGAAGTGCTTTACTCCTGAAAGGGTTAAATAAGCATTTTAATGTTTTTTTTTTCTAAGTTGAAAAATAGATGTTAAGAAGTAACTTTTACAAAATTATAATTTTAATAAACATACTTTGTTTCATATTTTTCTTGCATGCTTCACAAATAATTTTACAGTAAAAATCTTGCATTAATGCATGTATTTTTTACTAGTTGCCTCTGATGACTAGTTTGGTCTCCCTTAAATATATGCAACATGTTACTTTTGTTCATTATTTAACTAGTATTAAAAAATGCTCTGACGATCACCAAAAAAGGCTAATATGTTTTTAAGTATGAAAAAGGGTTTGACAAGTGCTTCTAATTGAGCATAAAAAAGGACAAGGGGTCCCTTCTTGGCTGCAGCTCACTGTCAATGTCAACTTTGAAAAAATCATATTTGCGCTTTTTCCATATAAAATAAATTTGCGGTACTTTAGTAAAACTTTCCGTCGTGCTTTACATGTTAACTGCACTGTTCCACTGTTGTACCGCGTATGCGTCTGCAATGCAATTTTGTACAGTGCACTGTGTACCATTATTTCTGTACAAATTATACTACACTGTACATTCCTATTATGCTTTTGAAATTTCAGCGCACACTCACACTGTGCTTTTGTACTTCCGTATTAAAGGTGTATGCGTCTAATATTCATTTATAATTTACATATGCATTGCTGTACTGCATAGTACATTGTACAGCCACAGCCACATAATTTCAACAATCAATGAATGTATTATACTGTTATGCGTGCACATGTGGAATTTTTCCTCTGCAGAGTGCTGCAACAGTCTGCACTGCACTACAAATCAGTTTTCTGTACAGTTCTACACTTTGGGCGTGCCTGGTGGCACTGCATAAGTGTGATACGCTGCAGGAACTAAGGTTTATGGTACTATGTCGCCTTACATTCGTGTTTAATCAGGCTGTGTTTTTTTTTTTTGGCTGCGTCTTTACACTACTCATTTTTATCGTAACTGTGGCTGATTTTTTTTTTTATATGGAAAAAGTGCAAATATGATTTTTTCAAAGTTGGCATTGACAGTGAGCTGCAGCCAAGAAGGGACCCCTTGTCCTTTTTCATGCTCAATTAGAAGCACTTGTCAAACCCTTTTTCATACTTAAAAACATATTAGCCTTTTTTGGTGCTCATCAGAGCATTTTTTAATACTAGTCATTAAAATTTTTTGATAATTATATATTGAATATAAATAAACCTGAGTTGCTTTTAAATATTCCCAATACTTTTTTCTTATTTCGCACAATAATGCACTATTTAACCAAATAATGCACAATGTTTTAAGAGGTTCAAAACTTTTTAATCAAATTCAAGTTATTTTTATTCATAATTTAATTTATTTGGACTTCCTTAAATATAATTAATATAATTCCTTAAACTAATATTAGTTTTTGTTGCATTAAAATATCTCAATTAGTTGATTCTTTGTAAACAAGTAAACCCTATTGGTTTACAATGGAAGTCTATCGGAATTTGGCGAAATATTAGAGATATCGCCAAGTTGGCAACAAACTTGGCAGTATTTGGTGACAGAACAGGGTCCCGCCTATGGTAACACCCCCCCCCCCCTTATAAGTATAGAGATGCATTAAATGCTGTTCTATAACCAATGAGATGTGTTTCATTCGAGCGTTGCCATTAAACAATTAACAAATAATCGCGATTTCTGTGACACATACGATAGCGTAATATATATAGATTATCGTGGAAATCGAAGGTTTAGTCCACATCGTATTGTTTAACTAGACCGGTTATACTAACATCGTTCTTATATTTTGCTACAATTTCTTTTATTGAACAGTAATTCGCTTAAGCTTCTTACTACTGCTATTACTAAGCATTTTTTCATTCTTAAAAGCCATAATGAGAGCTAAAATTAGTGCAAACTTGAGTAAAAGTAAAACAAAAAATTACTTTTTTTACAGCAATAAAGGTACACAAAGCACTTTGATATGCACACCTTACTCCAAACTTGACTAATAACAAGAGTTATGTGAGGGTTGCCAACTGAACTAATTGGCAGCTTTGGTCGTGAACCGAGATATTGCATGCCAACCGAGTCAAATTTTCATCACCGAATTTGGACATAAATTGAACTGGTAATAAACAGCGGCAGTCATGAACCGAGGTTCTACTATATTTTGACCTATAAGTTTGCAAATATGGCATTATTTATATATTTAATGGGGATGATCATTAAGCATCTTGGCGATTTTGGCGATGAAACTAAGATTTCAAAGTAACGTTCCGAAGTGTACTTGAACCGTCACAGATGTCATATACGCATCACGTTGACGTGATTTTTTTCTGACGCCAAAGTCATATACACAGCGGGGTACTTAACTCGCGCCAAAGTTTTGTTATTTTACTTGATATGGTAACCCAGATGTTGTTTATTTATTAATAAATTGTTTATTTACTTTTATTTTCTTTTTAAAATTATATAAATTGTTTTGTTCTATTGTTATTAATTAAATTTTTTTAAATTTATTGTTATTCCCTTTTTAAAAATATATATGTAACTGGTATTCGAAAACGAGGTTGGCGTCAAAAAATATCGCGCCAACATGCTGCTTATATGACATCTGTACCATACTTGGTACAACTTGATTATTCTGTTGACCAAAAAATTATCGCCAAACTATAAGATTAAATGATAATAATGGATGATAGTAAATGTTACATTCACTTGACAATAAACATGATACACGTGTTTGTTACGTCATCAAGTGATTTTTAATTCAAGCTTTGGCACAGATGTCATATACGATATTGGCACAACTTTTTTTTGACGCCGATGTCATACACACACAGAGTACTTAACTGGCACCAAAGTGTCGTTATTATGCTTGATATGGTAACCCAGATATAGATGATATGTTAACGAGGTTTTCGCCAAATTGGCGTCGGAAAAAATCGAGCCAATATCGGGCTTAAATGACATCTGTGCCCAAGTTCTTATTAGTATTTTTATTAATGTTTTGCTAATTTATTTGTTCTTCCGTTATTTAAAATAAAAATTATGTCAGTTTGTATCATTTGGCAAAATTGGTCAACGGGATAACCAAGTAGTACCGTATATTTTTGCTGTAAATTTTTGACAATATCTCAAGCAAAAATACCTAAAGTTAAACGAAACCCTAATTATTTAAGGCACAGATGTCATATACACAACGGGTTTGGCGTTTTTTTTTTTTTTTTTTTTTTTTTCTGACACCAATTTAACGAAAACCTCGTTTTCGAATAGCAGTTACATATATATTTTTAAATTACTTTCTATTATTTTAAAAAGGAAATAACAAAAATAATGAAAAGTTTAGTTAATAACTATAGAACAAAACAATTTATATTATTTTAAAAAATAAAATAAAAGTAAATAAAAAAAATAATAAATAAATAAACAACAATAGCTCAGTTACCGTATCATGCAAAATAACACTATTTCCGCACCAGTTATGTACTCCGGTGCGTATATGGCATCTCTTCCTTACTTAAAATAGATGGAATGCTATTTAAGGTATGCGTAGTATGTGAAGTATTTATATTACTGCATATCTATCGCTTGTGTAAGTCAGGATGTTATGATAATTAAAAAAAACTTACATTTAGCTCCTGAACAGAAGCTTAGGATTAACCCTGTTTTTTTTCCCTACCAATTCGTTTGTGCTCCATTGTGTCTATTACTCCAGTTCAAAGTATTAGAATAATAAAAAAGTTTATATATATATTTATGAAAATTATGCATTATCTGCTTAGATTGACGTCGATTTCAAAAATACAAAAATCTATCAGTTGAATTTGAATTTTTATTGACTTATAAAACAAAAGTACACGTGTTATCCTTTTTTTTTAAAATTATTGTACTGCTTTTTAGGGAGTGGCAACACGAAAGAAATGATTAAATTAGGTAATTAGAAAATGAAAAGGAGAGATTTCTATAATTTTATGGAGACATTATAAAAGACAAATTCGATTTTCTCAGCAACCGTCAAACATACAAATATGAAAAAAAAATCTATTTTAAGTTTTAACAAGAGGATAAAAAGAAAACAAAAACGAAGTTAATCCACCCACTGGAACGTTAGCTACACTTTGTTGAATTTTGGGTCTCCATTTTTTCATTTAAAGTTAAATAAAAAAACTACTGAAAGCTGCAGTAATTTTTTTAATGCTATCAGTTCATTCGTCTCGTCAAGTTCTACCTTCTAAAAGAAAAATCACTGTCATATGTCAACTGGTTCGCCAGAAATTTAAGAAAGTCGTTTGCATTTTCTATTTCTTAATCATATTATAGCTTAACGCTACCGTATTTGCTATGATTTACTTGCTTAATCCTTCACCATATTGAAGATTCTTATAGATTAATTATGAATGCTTTGCGATCATGCCAACACTTCAATATTTTTTGTTTTTATGTGTTTCATCTTTCTTGTATAAAACTTGCTCATTTACGCATTTATGCTTCATGTCAGTTTGCTAATCAGTTGCAATACATTCTCTAATGCGGAGATTTTAAAACCTATTAAATATTTTTTCTTAATTGGGTCCACTGCCAATTTGCATATTTTAGCTAATGGGATCTGGCTAATGAATTTTTTTTTGTGTGTGTGTGTGAAAAGCCGTTAGTCATATCCACATTTACATTTACCCATATTGTTGTTAACATCTTTTTGAGGTACATCTTCATTATCTCATCGACCACCTTCCATGAAAAAACTATTCATCAAACTTTAAAAATGACTGCTTGTTCCCTTTTAGTATCATGAAGGCCTGTTTAGTGACATAATTGTTATTTTAATTAATGAAAAAACTAATGAATCTGTAAAACATCATTAAAAATACAGATAAACGTCAAATTAAGTCACTTCATGGCATAACAAACACATGTAATGAATCTGATGTTACGTGTCGATCATTCATTTTGTGTTATTTGTTTATTAAATGTAATTAATGTTTTGTATGATTTTTGTTTGCTTGAATTTTGATGTCTCTATGCTAAACACCGATTACCTGATATATTCAGCAATAAAAGCTATCAGTGTAAAATCTAAAAGTTAGGCTTTGCCTGAGTCGAGGAAAAATCCTCAAAATCAGAACTAATCAGACATAATTTTTACAAAAATTTATGACATTTGTTAACCAGTATTATCCTCTACAATTAAAAATCTTTAGGAGAATATTGATTAAAGCAAGCATTTTAAAATATAGTGGAACCCGATTAAGACGCATTTCAAGGGAAAGGTCAAAAGTCTCATATTAAGCGGGATCGTATCTTAAACATGCTTTGTATAATGTTGCAGGAATTGGGCTTATTTACACATTTAATGGTCTAAGTGAACTTCAAAGCTTTCATTTATACGTTTACAGACGAAAAATGTCTTTTACATATATATTCAGATTGAAATTTAATTGTATTTCAATTTAACACATTGTATCTTTTTATAGGACAAACTGTAATAACAACAAAAAATAAATATAGATTCCAACATGAATTTATTGTCGATTAATGCATTGCAACCAAAAATTTTCTTACTAGACTGATTTTTTTAACATAAAGAAAAATAGTATTAAGCACAACCCAGTTTTTAAAATCATATTTAGTACTTGTAATAATGAGTACCATTATAATCTATTCTTCATTATCAATATAATAAGAAAAACTATCCCTATAAAATATCGATATAGCAAAAAGTAAAGTAAACATAAAAGAATTATCCAATCGCAGTCGTATTTGATCTTTGCAAGTTTCATTTTTTGTTGCCTATAATATGCATTATAAAACATAGTAGCGATATAAAGTACATTTAAAACATCTCTAACAACACCTATGAAATCTCTAATCATAATAATTTTTATGAGTATCCTGAATTTGTCTCTCTCTCTCTCTCTACTACAGTAAAAACATACACGAAGCGAAAGACAAAGAATGTTAGGAGGTGGGATCAAAGAAGAATTGCATTTTTTGCTGATTTAGTGGGGATTTTTTTTAATTCAAATATCTACCACTATTTCTGATTAGTATTTTTTGCATTAATTAATCTATTGTTAAATAAATTAAATACTGTTCGGAAATTGTATTTTTTATCTGAATAATAAAAATCCTCTAAATTGGAAACACTCGAGAAGAGAGAAGGAATTCACATCTTGATCAATGAATTCGCGTCTTAAGCGTGATATTTTTCCTGAAAGAACCGAAAATTTATTGTGTATTAAGCTGGATTGCGTCACAACCGTTCACATATTAAATGTGACCTTTTTACATTAGCCTCATGGCAATGTTCAAGGGGCTGGAAAAAAATCCGCGTATTAAGCGGGATCGCATATTAACTGTGAGCCTCTTAACCGGGTTTCACTGTACAGTTATTTTAGATCAAATCGGATTATTTGTCCCCAAGCCATGATATAAGGAATTAAAATATTAATGATCACATAAGGCAATTGCATTCAAATGAAGACTAATTAAATTTAAATAGTTTAGAAGGAAAGAAAAGGATGATTTAAAAAATCATCTTAAAGTTGTATAAAGGAAGAAAAAAAAAGTAAAAAAAATTATTATTTTTAATTTATTAGGTCAAAATAAATTTGCAAAGATCCTGTTAACAAATGCACGGTCAAGAAACAGAGAGAGAACATCAAAAAGTAAAATCTGTCTATATCGGGAAAAAAACAAAACAAAACCTGATGATTGGAATGACAGTGAACTTACATACAGGGCCTGATTACTGCCAGGTCAAACTTCCATGAAGAAATTTGGATAGTAAATTTTGACCTATTTAAACGTTCAGTTATCATTTTTTCAATTAGTAACAAAATATTTGTTGCTATTATATTATACTAAGTGGCCATTTTAAAATTTTGGATGATATGATTTTTTTTGTAATCATGGAAAAAACTTTGGATTTAAAGTAAATAAGAATTTATTTTCAGTATATTTATTCATGTATAGCATAAAACACTTATTAAGAGTTAACTTTCTGTGTTTTTTATATTAAAAAAAAAATAAATTGATATTAATATTTTAGAGCAAAAAATCCTATGTGGGGTAAAATAGTAATACTGTCAGGCTTAGCAAACAAATAGCATTTTTTGTACTTTTTTTAAAAATATTTTTGTAATATTTTTTTATGTAACATTTGACATTAAAACAATGTAGTGCCCTAAAACTATTTACTGTTATAAGTTTATTAAAAATTAATTTAATTTGATAAATTAATGCACAGTAAAAGCACAACGTGGAACTTTTACCTTTATGTTTACTTTGTACCAATTGTTATTATACAAGAAATTTTAAAAAGTGACAGGAAAAAAGAGAAATAGAAACACGAAATAACCTAATTATGGTTCAGAGTTTTACCAACAAAGTTACTGATTATTTAGAAAAGGTTTTGTTTCTTTAGAAGAGGAAACTCATGTAATTTAAATAGTAATAGTAGCGGACAAACTATCAGAATTAGATTTTAGGTCAGAATTTTTTATTAAGACATCAAATTAATTTTTTTTTGCGATCGCAATCAGGAATACATAGTTAAGTTTGCAAAAGAGAGTGGATGCTTTTATATCATGTTTCCTGTGAAAGATGACATATTTGATGTATCACAAATTGCAGCTGTCCTTTCTGATCTACCAATGAACCATAATCCAGACCATTTCTTCATTGAGATCTGTTGTTTAATATTTTGAGCATTCTAAAAAACACTTTTAATCAGATTAGTATGCAATTATTTATTTAATTAACGAAATAGAAAGCTTTAATATACTTGCATATACTTATTTTACTCCATAACATGGGATAAAATAGTCAATTGACAATGTGTTTTAAAATACCATTATCAGTAATGATTTGCAATTTTATTGTCGAAATTGCCCTTGAAATGTTCATTTGCAAAATTTTATGTAATTTTTTTGGAGATTAAATGATATATTTTTGGCAAACTAACAAAAGAACCATTTTTGATGCTGCTCACACCTATCATTGAGACTGGATGCATTTCAAAGCCTTATATTAGGAAGTTTGAGAATCGATAACATTTTTCTGTTAAAATCATATTTTTTGATTTTACTGCAGCATAAATTTCTGAAAATGCAATTTTCAAAATCACTTTGAAAAAAATCTATCAAGGTCAGATCAAAAATCTAAATCTCACATCTTAATCAAATCTGTAAATCATGCTTTGAGTAGAATTTGAATCGTAAATAATATATCAAAGGCATTATAAAATGATTATCTGGTCTGGAGAATAGATAAACAAGAAGAAACTGTGTATCTGTGTCAAATCAAAACTTAATGAGTCTTGGCACCAAAATTCTTTTAACTAAACATTTAATTGAGAATAAAACTATTTACAGTTATGTTACATATTTACACAATTTCAAAATCATTCCATTGGGAGACATAATGCTCCACAATCATCTTTATATGTTGACAATAAAGTCACATTTTCAATTGTAACAAATCATTCTATATCAAAACAACGCTCGTTGCATTCTGTTTACAAAACCAAGTATTCTTTGAGTGTTCTAGGACTGAAAGTAGAAATTACATAGCGCGTAGTGCCAATCTAACTGTAATTCTTTTTTTCTGCACAACTTATCAAACTATTAACATAGAATTTTTTTAAAGAAAAGCATTTAAAAATGCAAATAATAATAATCAATAATAAATATAAAATATTGAAAAAAGTTTAAAAATTCCTTCAAGAACCTATGAATTTGATTTTGGAAAATTATAACATTATATTCACATTTTTGGCGGGGGAGAAGTTGGCGTTTTTTTTTTTTTTTTTTTCAAAAGTAGAGCTTTACAGCAACCCTAGTCGAATGTCATAGCTAGTTGTCATGTGTCATCAGTGGCTTGGATAGGCACAATAAATTTTCTAAATTGTATAAAATATTAATTTATTTTGATTACTTTTGCCAAAAGACACAACATTTAATACAACATTTCATTTTAAACATTCAAAACTTTATTCCATCTCTCTTCAACAGAAAATAGTTTGCTTATTTTATTTCGCTAAAAAAATAGTTTCCAATGAACTTTAAAGTTTTTAGCAGAAATATATTTGCTATTTATACATTTATCGTCTGCATAGAAAAAATCCCCAATTCTTGTTTCTTATGCTATGAATTATCAAACAAATCACAATCTGATATAATTCTAATATGTATAGTACATATACTCCAAGGATAAAGCAGGCAAAAAATTTGTAGCTCCATATTTGGCGACATAACTCACTTTTCACGTGAAATAAAGAAATAAAAATCCAATAATAAAAAATTAAAAGTATAACACAATTTATAGAATACGATTTTAGAAATTTTATCGGTTCTCTAACTTTTATGTATATGGCTACAAAATGCACCTGGTCTTTATGTTAGGTGCGAGCGGCACCAAAAGTGGTTCCCATGTAAGTTTGAATTACAAAAGCGCTGCTTTTATAACTAGTTTGCCCAGTGGTTATCAGGCCCTTTTTACTACCAACGTTTTTTACAGTTTTGATTCATTTTCTGTGAAAGGGAATGTTGATCATAATCTTTAATTTTTTTTTAATATGAATTTATTAATTTTCAAAATTTGTTTTTCAATTAAAAGGAAATGCATGAAATATCTTTCAGTCTTGCATTGTATCACATTAAAAAAATCAATCCGGTGCTTTTTTAGGAGGTAATAAAAATTTGTTTTGTGAATTAACATTACTATCCTCAAACTATGAACTCATCTAAAAGAAAAAATATACAATCGACCCTTTAAAAAATCTTAATCAAAATTCAATCACTCAAAAACAAAATAATAATAAATAAATCTGGACTACCTGAATCAAAAGAACTAAAAAATACTGTCAAAAGTGGGTGTTACCATTAGAAAATTGAAAGTCGATACAATTTTTAATATGAAGATGACTTCAATTTTAAAATTTATATTCAAATTCAAGAAATTGACACAATTCTCAGTCTGTACAGTACCTTTCACATCTCTTTGCAGGATTTTGACAATTAAACATTATGGTAATATTACCTCTCTGTCTGTAATCCTGGTTGTGCCACCAAGTCATGTTACCTTTTTCAAAAGGTGGAAGTGGTGTTGCCAATTTAGCAGATTTTTTTAATTTAAAATATCTATCAGAATATCTGAATAGTTACTTTTATTTTATTTAATCACGAAATGTCTGACATTAAATAAAACAAAAACTTCTCTTTGAAATTTCTGGTAAATGAATTAAAAAAATCAGCTAAATTGACAACATGGGTTAGTAAGGGGGGGGGGGGGGGCTAGCTTGGAAAGGAAGGCCGGTGCAAAAGTTTTTGCAGCCCACCTCACCTCCGTTAAGGATGAATCTGCTTGCATAAATAATCCATTTATTTAAAATTACAGTCTACTCTCGAAGTCGAAGGGACGTCAAAAAAATTTCGAGATAGCGAGTTTTCGAGATAACAAGGTCATAGCTAAAACATAAAAAATCACGCAAAAACACAAGATATATAATAATATTATAAAAATTAGAGTAATAATAGATGAGAATAAGTAAAAATATGTAATGATAGCCGACAATATGTCTAATCACAGGATGATAATTTTAATTTTTGAAGTACTAGTAGAAAATAATTGCATTAAATTGAAAATAATTGTATTAAATTGAAAATAATTAGTAAATACATAAATGAACTTACATCGTTAAAATTTCTTAAAGTCCAGTATCGTGGCCTGGCGACATCTCTTTTAAAATTGTTTTTCAACCAATTTCTCTATTTGAAAAATAGCAGCAAAGTCATAGTTTTCCATGTCTTCCGAGCATTCCATGAAGTGTCGTAGTATGTGGACAGCATCTTTAGCTTGGGATGCAGTAACGCTAGGTGATGGTTCTGGAACATTCACTTCTTCCTCATCATCAGACGGTGGAGGAGAAATCGATTGAGAAATGATTTCATTATCTGTCCACAGCCCACAGACTTCAACGTCAGAGTCCAATTCAGTAAAATCTTCGAAAGTTATGTTTTCGGAAAGATTGAGTGATTTTGAAAATTTCCCCCATTCTTCGCACTACATTTCATTTTCGGGTTCAGCGCTACTTTCCTGTTCCTCGTCCCATTCAATTTCATTTTCTGCTTGTTTCTCAAAGCCAGCCTTTCTAAAACAGTTTATGATAGTCTTTTGAGTGACATCCCGCCAAGCACAGTCAGCCATCCTCATGCAATCAAGAATGTTTAATGGTGTAATTTCCTCTTTCCTATCAGTGGCATTTACGATCTTCTTCACTACTTCTTTCCTATATCTAACTTTGAAACTTCTGATTATCCCTTGATCGAGAGGTTGCAGCTTTGAAGTGGTGTTTGGTGGGAGGAAAACTACTTTCACTGCTTTCAATTCTGGGATAATGCCATGAGCTTTGCAGTTGTCGATGAAAAGTACGATTTTCTTGTTCTTTTGCACATGTTCTTGTTTATTTGCTTCAGCAAGTCTTCAAAATATTCGCTTGTCATCCAAGCCTTTAGATTCCCTTTGTAATGAAGAGGAACAGACTTTATACCTTTAAAGCATCTTGGGCTTCTAGATTTTCCAATCATCAAGGGGGTTAACTTCTCGGGCCCACTCATGTTGGCAGCTAACAGTACTGCTACTCGCTCTTTACTCTGCTTTCCTCCGTGACACGCTTCTCCTTTGAAAACTGCAATTTTGCCTGGTAGTGCTTTAAAGAAAAGCCCCGTCTCATCGGCATTGTAAATGTTGTCCAGGGAATAATCTTTCAAAAGAGCAGGAAGTTTTTTAATCCCTTCCGAACAAAGTTCATCACTCACTGATGATTGGCTCTCGCCGCACAATTTTTGAAAAACAATGTTGTGACGTTTTTTAAAGTTCTCCAGTAAATTACTGTATTTAAAATCCTTGTGTTCCAGTTTTTCTGCAAACTGACCTTTTCTTTCAACACATTACCTCCAAGAGGGACATTACAATCTCTGCACTGTTTAAACCAATTTACGAGGCATTCTTCTAAATTGGGATATCCAGCCATCCTAATCTTCTTTGTGGCTCCTTTTTCCTGCTCGAAAAGTTTCTCAATTTTTTTTCAGTCTTTCAAAATCGTCGATAAAGTTGATGCTGGAATTTTGAAATCCTTTGCGATTTGTCCCTTTTTTCTACCTTTATCTACAGCCTCTAAAATCTCTACCTTTTTTTCGATTCTTAACACGTTCAACTTTCGCTTAATGCTCACTGCTTTATTTTCTTTCAAACTTTCCATTTTTGAGGTTATAACTGGCAATTCACGAACACGTTTTATCAATTCACTAATGTTTTTCGCGAATGACTTAACCATATGAAGTAAATTCTGACCAATTTAGAACAACACTCCTAAGCAACAAACATAAGTGACAAATGATTGGATAGTTGAATTACCATTGGCAAGATACGAGATTTGGCAAGACAATCTACCGCATGCATCTTCACCCGCCCCCTCATTCCCTCCAAAAATGACCCCCCCCATATTACAAGGAACGACTAGTTTTTCTCTCTTTGTTTGCTTTTCAAGTGACCAGATGGACATCAAAATCGTCCCTGATCCCTCAGAGAGATAATGAAGGGTGTGAGAGATTCTTCGAAACATACTTTTATTTTCTTGGACACAAACGAACGGCGACTTTTTAGGAAAAATTCGTATCTTTACTTCGAAAAATATTCGACATAACAAGGTTTAGAGAGAGAACTTATCGAGATAAGAATTAAAATTAACATTAGATGAATATGTAATATCAAGGGGAAAAATAATTTTTCGACATATCAAGGTTTTCCAGATATCGAGAGTATATTGTATTTTTATACAGTGTGTCCCAAAAATATAGACAGAGATCAAAAATGACATCCAAAGCTACAGTACCTTTCATGATTGATTTATTCGGATTTATTCTAAAAAGAATTAGAAAATATTTAAAAACTATGAAAAAATTAATATTGCCTCTCCCATAAATATAGACATCGCCTAACTTTACTATTAACAGTAAAATATTTTTTTCAGCAGACTACTATTTATTCTCATTTCTTGAATGTATGTATCGTCTGCTGGTCTGACTTTTATTCTTTTGGAATACTTTTCGGGCTTGTTTTCGACTGACTAATCAATCTTTTTATAAATTTGAAAAAATGCCTAGAGATAAAGAGTTTTCAAAAGAGGAGATCATCAAAGATTTGGATTTAAAACTTTAAGACAAAAATCCGAAAGAGATATCCAAGATTTTAAAGATATCTGTAAAAAGTGTTTAGAGAATTTTGCATAATATTGACAAGTGGTGTAGTAATAAAAGATCTGATCGACAAAGAATTACATCCATGCAGCGATGACAGAATCATTCTAAGAAAAAAAAAATTCATTGCGAAAAATTACATCCAAATTTAAAATGTCCAAAAATACCATTCACAGAAGAATACTGGAATCAAAACGAATAACTTTCAAAAAAATGTTGAAGAAATCATGCTTAAGAAAACATCACAAAACTACGTTTAAACTGGGCTAAGAAAATTATATGATGATAAATGGCTGTCAACAATATTTAGAGACGAAAAAAAGTGGAACTTGGATAGACCAGATGGATATAAATTTTATTGGTATGATTTACGAAGCAAACCAAGAAGTTTTTTCAGTAAACAGCAAGGTGGAGGATCAGTAATGACTTGGGCTGGTTTTGGATTTAATGGACAAACATCTTTGGCATTTTGCAGCAAGAAAATGAACTCCCAGGACTATCAGCAAATCTTAAAGAGGCATTTTATTCCACTACAGGATTTGCTGGGAGGATCAAGCTATGTATTTCAACAAGACAGGGTGCTCATTCATGTGTCTAACTCGACAAAGATGTGGTTTAATATGAATAATATCAATGCCATGGACTGGCCATTTCTTAGTCCAGACTTAAATCCCATGGAGAACATGTGGGGACATCTAGCGGGAAAAGTGTATGAAAATGTACGCCAATATTTTTCAACTAAGGACCTTACAACAGCGATAGAGCAAGCATGGTATGAACTGTCCCCAGAGATGATGGAAAACTGTGGATTTGAGCTGATTAAAGGTAATGGAAACACAATTAAATATTAAAATTTGTAACTGTGTGCCTCAATCTTAAATAATCTATATAACAAATATTGTCTATAATTATGGTACATCCTATTTTCTGTTTTTCTAAATAAATTCAGCATTTATTGTGTTTTCTAATACAAATTAATCCTAACTTGTGCTTCATGTAGTGTTTGCAATTAGACACATATAAAAAAATTTCATCCCGTTCTTATTTTTGTTATGAATTGTATTGTATGCTTTTGTCTATATTTTTGAGACACGCTGTATATATATATATATATAAATAAATTAAAGGGCTCTACCTGTACGCTAACCACTGGATTTCTCTCTATATATATACTTCTCAGTTTATCTCTTTTTATCAAAATTATATTACAAACTGTGAATTTAAGCATTTCATATATTCGAAATCATATTAGTTGTTTCAGAAAATCATTACACACAATTCGTTTGATAAGGATTTTATATATATTTCGGTAGGTATATATTATAAGATTGCATAACCCCTCCTTTTTCTTTCAAGTCAGTTAAAAATTGAAATTCTTTGACAGAATTAAACTCGAGAAAAAAGTCAAGCATCCAGCATAGATTAAGAAACAACTTCCAACAATTCCAGAATACTGTAACAAAACTTTACCTTCACGGTTTAATAAAATAAAAGAAGATATCTTAATTAAACACTTTAAAAAATGCAAACACATTTAAAAACCAAATTTCAATAATTATCCTCCATAGTTGGAAAGGTTTTGGAATTATTTGTGCAACTTTGTATATGACCAATAGATTTGTATATACACTACCTAATTCAGTCCAGTTAGAAAACACATAACTGTTGAAAAGTCACCTTCAGCAATTTTTGCCAATTGACGGAAATATTCACGAATTTTTTTGCACAATTCTGAATGTTATTTACATATTTTTATATGCAACACATATTAAGTTAAAATTTAATTCATTTAAAACTCTCATAATACAAATAAAAGTGCACTACCAGCATTTACCCTCCATAGACATCAATGCATGCAGCTCTTTGCATAGCCTTGTATCTGAATTTATTTATACTCTATAATCATTTTTTGGGGTACTAAATATAATTTAGCTGGAAAATGCATTATAGAACTAAAAACTACCATTTAGCAATTCACATCCATATGCAGTAATGCTAATTTAGAATTCTTTTGTGTAGCCCTGTATTAGGGTGTCCCCCCCCCCCCCAAATTTTTTTTAAATATTTATGCTCACCCCCTAAAAAGTTTCTGTTGGGGTACTTAAGATCTTCTGTAAGACTTCAGCAAAAAAAAAAAAAAAAAAAGCTTAGAAATCCCTCAAGGTTGTCAAAAAGTTTAAAAAATAGTTTTAAATCCATAATATTTTACAGTTACTAACAAAACCATTATTTTTTGAATATATATATATTTTAAGTTACATGCATTTAATATGTTGTTTCTAAAAAAATGTACCCTATCGGTAATATTTAGTGTAGAAAATATGAGAAAATGACTAAAACGAACTTTATTCAAAATTGCAAAATTCGGTGTAAAAAGAGTGTTATACAGCAAAATCAGGGCTCCTAAATGGTCCCCCCCCCCCCCCAAAGTCCCCTTTTATGCATTTTGTTCCCCCTAGTCTCTTTTTCAGTGACTGAAAAAATCACCGCAAAATAAAAAAAAATTACTTCAACCTCCTTGTGCAATATTGCGCCGTCCCTGTTAACAGCTTATTACCTCATAAAAAGAAAAATCCTTTTTTATGTTCTTGGAAACAGTACGAAATTGTCAGAATTCTCCTATTTATCCTCCACAAAACAAAATGTAGAGAAGACTTTTCTATTATTACCCGCTTTCCATTTATCAAGGATAGCCTTGTCTTAGCCAGACCTGTTACTCACATGACCAGTTTTTGAAACCGAATGTTAAAGAATTATCACAAAATGCAAAAAAACAAAAACAAAACCTCAAACTGCATAAAAAAAATTAAAAGATGCTGTACCAATTCTGGATAAATTGTATTCAAAATATGACAAAATTTATCAAACTAGGCTAAAATATTGAAACTGGATTCTTTTTAAGAATTAAAAAATTGCATAAAAATTTGAAAATTGCTGTACAAATTCTGAATAAACTTCATTAAAAGGAGGACAACATTTACTATATTGTTCTAAAACATTGAAACCGGATTCTAATGTGGAAAGAATCGCTGCAGAACACAGATATATACGTACAAAAAAAAAAAGTTTAAAATTAGTTAAAAATTGAAGACGATGCAATCATATTAGGACAAAATTTATTACATTAGGGCTAAAAGTTTGAAACTGAATTTCTTTTATGAATGTCAAAAAATTGCCGCAGAATGCAAAAAAAAGCTGAATTTCACATTAAAAATTTCTGAAAGATTTTTAAAATGTTGTACAAATTTCGAATAAACTTTATTGAAAAGAGGGAAAAAAATTATTACATTAGGCTAAAAAATGAAAATCTCATAAAAAAATGTAATAAAAAAAGAAAAAAAAAATCCAAAAACTAATTTAGATATACAGGTGGTATCTTCCTGCCAAATCTTGTAGCTCTACATGCAACAATCTCTTTAGTATGCAAACTTTTAACTTTATTATTATAGATGTAGTTTTGTTTTCAATTTTGATGGAGAAGTACATCCAATCTATTAAAGAAACTCTTAATTACAATGTCTTCTTGTTTTTTTTTTCCCCTTAAGCTCTTTTCAGTCTGTATTTCTATATTCTTAAAAAAAGTAACTAACTCTGTCACCGCCACTGCAGTTATGAGCATTGGTAATACTCATATTATACAGAAATGATTGATAAACACGCTGGTGCAGGCAGTTTTTAAATCTAAGAATCCTTTTTAAGAGCTATTCTATGTTAAAGTTGGTCAAAATCATTCCATTAAAAAAGTTTTATAGCTGAACAAAAGCTATGCATAGGAATTTAATCCTTTTTTTTTTTTTAAGGATATACATTACAAGCCTGTGGTATGTAGACTGCATTTATTTTATTTTTTGACTGATATTGTTTTTTCAATTTTTTATTTGAATTTTCATCATTTTAATAGATATTTTCATTCACATTTAGATAAAGTTATTATTTTAAATTGTTGCCAATTGTAAAAACAGCGCAAAAAGTACTATTTCCTTTTAATTAAAAATGCATTTGCATGTGACTATTAAAAATAGAAATAAAACTTTAAAATAAGAATTCAATGATCACGTTTTAAAAGCAGGAAAATATTTAAAATTTCATCACAAAACTTGTATTTACACAGGAATATTAAAACAGAAAGAAAAGTTTTAAAAATTAACATTAATATATGCTAGTTGAAAGCAACAAATAGGAGAAATTACATAACATTTAAAATGCACAAATAATAATATTGCCATATTGCCAAACAGTTTAAATTAAAAAATATATTTACACAAGAGATTTATTTTGTATTTTGTGGTGATTGATCTTTTTAACTATTATTGTCAATTCTAAGACAGCGCAAATTCCGTAAAATCCTGTTAATCTGCCCTTCCCGATTAAGCGCCCCCTCCCACTTTGTAAACAAATTAGAAAATTCAAAAAATCCCGAGAAAGCGCCCTCCCCGCAAAAAAATTTCAATGCGCACGTCAAGATCCATACCCTTGCGAGTGATAGAAATGGATCAGAAAGGCGTGACGATTCTTATCGCAAACGTAATAGTAACATACAACTTCAACTGTTGCCAATCTGGAAAAGCAATATAACCAAACATTAGTTCTGCTGTATATTGTCTTCATGGCTATATGAAGGTAATTGCTAGCCCTATTTTTCCTTGACGTTTGTACTTTAAAAGTTACTTACTTGATTTCAATCATTTCTTTACTATTTCTTTTCTACTAAGTCTATTATTCTACTTACCTTTGATATAATTTATTTATTTCAGTTTATTCAAATCTCGTTTCAGCGTTTGCACTTACCTTTTGTTTTTGATATCGAATGCAGTTCAGTTATTCGTTTTACAATTCGATTAAGAATCTATTCACATCATTGAATTTTTCACTACCAATCGGTTCTTCCAATCTGTACAGCTATGTAACTTCATATTTATACGTATAATTAATATTTTTCATAATACTGTTAGCCTTGTGTATTATTATTACTAAATATATAAAATAATAGTAATAATAACAATTTACAGTCTTTTTTTTTTAAGTAACTTTCGGAATTTTATATCGTGTTGGTTTTTTTCCTTCTAAGTTACGGTAGATGGCGCCAAAATAACACAAAATCGGATTCATTGGTATTATTTATTTTATTATTATTATTATTATTAAGTATTGAATTGGTGATTTAATTTGATATTTGAAGGTGATATAGATAATATTTACTTTATATATCACTATTTAAAATGAGTTAATGTAGTGATAAAGTCATTTTTTAAAATTAATTCTATGTCAGTCTGATTTAAATTTCCCATTATAACACATTTCTTCTTTTTAAAAAAATAAATTAGTTTCATTTGCAATATTTTCCATGTTATTATTGCGATTTGTATTATTTATTTAGCCTTTATAGATAAGAAATGCTGATTTAAAAAAAAACACGGTTATATAATCTCTCTAATTCACAACAGAGGACGACACTGCATGAAATGTTACTAGTTTTAGAAAGAATTTTAGGACATTTTCAAATGCAATTTCTTAGTGTTGTCTAATTATTTTAAATTATTAAGTTCCCTTTATTTTTCTGTTACCATATTAATGACAAATATTAGTGTTGTTATTTATCTTATGACAGATATTAGTGTTATTATTTATCTACTGCTACCAGTTTCAAAGCTTTTGAAATCCATAATTTTCTATAATTTGAAATCGCCGTTAATCGCGAAGTTATACTGTTTTTCTATTTTGTATATATATTTTTTTTTCAAACTGTTTTTCTTTTCTCACTTTATTAAAATAATGCATATTTTGCGACGATCGGCCATTACCATCCCCCACCCCCACCTGCCATAGATATCATTACTACAATTTTAATACCGTGTAAGCGCCCCCTCCGCTTTTTGTACGATTTTCCATCGTGTTTGGGGGGGGGGGGGGGGATTAACGGTATTTTACGGTAATAATTCTCCCTTTCTAGCAACAAATGTATTTTCATGTGAATGTTAAAGAGGGAAATAAATTTTTGGTGAAAATTACGTCAGATTTAAAATGATATATTTAAAATGTGTTATTTAAGACAATTTTCTTATAAAGTTTTTTAAATTCCAAAAGTCAATGACACTGTTTGATTTGTTCATTTTATATAGGCTGATTTTCAAATGCTGTTTACTGATCTTATTTAACCAATCATGAAAACAGCGATTAAATGTCTGAACAGCAGCTGATTATATCTTAAAATCCCTCAGTGAAATTGAAATGAATGGAAATCTGTTTACAGTGAGATCATCACTAGTTGTTTAATTGTTATTCAAGTCTTCCATAGTCTTTTTAAAGTGGATCAAATTAGCGTATTTTTAGAGTCTGCAGTGTCTGAACGGAATTTGTCGAGCATAGCTCGTAGGGGACAAAGCCTTCTATTTTATCAGAAGAAGGTATTGGAATAATGAAAAAAAATTTCCATTTTTTCTTTTGATGAATTTACATGTTTTAGATTGACCTTCAATACGATTTGACTATTTTTGAAAAATCTCTCTCTATTTGTGATACAAAATTTGTAGCTACTCTATCTCAAAACTAAAGCATGGAATTTCATCAAATGCATATTTAATTAGACTTTAGCACACATAGATGCTGATTAGGTTTTGGTGTATATGACCCAGCAGGTGGCATTGCTATGTTACATTTTTCACAATTTACATGATAATTATACCTTAGCATCGTTACAGTGAAATTCCATCAAACTTCACATTCATTTAATCCTTGGCATAAATTGGCACTGATTAGATTTTGGTGTATTTCGTGACAGGTGGCAGGCACTACTAGGTTTCAGTTTTAATTATTTCTGTGAAAGCCAGATCACGGCATGGTTGGGATTAAATTTCACCAGATTTGATATGTAAGATGATTATGAATAACTGATGATTCAATATTGATTTTGATCACTCCCCACGGAGCTTTGCCATACTAGGCTTTTTCCTATGAACATTATAGCTTATCCTAGCTTCTATTGTGTAGAAAGAAACTAAATTTTATGTTTGAGGATAATAATTAATAATATATATCTTAATCCAATTTTATTGTTCAACAGGAATCGTTATTATGCTGTGCTCCTTTTATTCACTGATTATTTTTTACCTTTAAAGAGAATTATCAAGGTGAATGCCGAAATATTGAATACTTTTTTATATTCTTGCAGTAGGATATTTAAATGTGTTTCTATAAAACTGTGTATATTGTTTAATGACATCTTATAAAGATAACCTTCTAACATATTTTCTGGGGTAATTTTTAAAATTTACTAGCATATTTAGGAAAATTAGTGCAATGTTTTTACTCATGATTCTTTTTTAGTCTCCTTTTTTAATAAAAATGGTCCCCCGAAGTCCCCTTTTTAAATAAAAATGGTCCCCTTTCCCCCTTTTTGAGGACTAAAATGTGTTGGGAGCCCTGCAAAATTCAGCTGTCACATTTAACAAGATAATAAAGAGGAAAATATAGCGTAACGTTATATAAATATCATAATTAATCATTTTTACATATCTTGAAGATCTTTACGGTTGCACTTATCGAAGTTCTTTCTATGCATTTGCAGTAAATGCTGTTTTTGTTCATCTTTTGTTGCATCTTTAAAACTTTCGATTAATGCTATGACTTGCTCAGCACATTCATTAACACACAGTAAATGTTTAAAAATTTATTCAACTTTTTAAAAAGATTGTGTTTCTGGCTATTTCTCAAAAGGCATGCTTAGAAAACTGTCGTCTATTTGTGTGGTATGAAAAAAGCTGTGAGATATATTTAAGTCATCAAATTTTGAAGGAAGTTTCTGTAATAAGTGCAAATTCTTTTTTTCACTGATTGTACTAACATATATTTCTCCTTGGCACTAAGAAGTTTGAAAACAGAGAGGCAATTTCTTCACATAAATACTAGGAATGACGTAGAGTCATCTTTAATCCTCTTTTGCATAGTTGTATAACATCATATTCATGCAATCTTTGTATCAGTAAAATGTCGTTCATTGGTGCATCTACAAGAGACTGACACGTGTACCATGATTGGATGTATATGCATACAACAAACAAACCAACTGAACCTTTGAAGGCCTTCAAATTGTTGAGGTGTCAGTTGCATTATAGATTCATTTCCATCAAACAGTAGTTCAATTTTAAATGAATAAATAGCTTTTGCCATCCATCGACTCTGTAGAGTGCATCTGGTTTCCAAATAATATTGTTCACATCTATTCCAATCATAAGAGCGGAAAAATTTAATAGTTCTCTGTAATCATTTCTAGAAGAGTGTTTAGCAACTATCTGAAGTTGATACATAATAAAAGTTTTCAAAGCGTCAGATGCTGCTATCAATTGCGTTTTTTGACACTTTGGATTGTGGTGGTTAAATTCAATCCATTTTTCTCAATCTTTTAAACAATAATTTCAGGTCCACTCGATGGTCCAAGACATACATTAAATAATCTAAAAGTAACATGGTATCTACGGGCTAACCGTAGGTTTCTTCCAGTTTTATATTCAAGAATACATATTCCTTTGAACTGACCTGTATTTGAGAAAGTTGTGTTGAAGCACATTCCAATAACCTGATAATCACATTTGCATGACTGTAAAAGTTCAAAACTGCATTAGCTGCTGCTTCCACTGTACCAGATAAGTTTAGGAATTCCAAGAAGCTTTGTACAGCTATCTGTTACAGAGGAAATTAACACCCGTAAATGGGCTACCTTTCTTGTTTCACTTGATGATAAATCAGGTAATAACTTTCTATCCCAATGAACTACTGATTTTTGAAGCATTAAACTTCATTTTTAGATGTTGTGCAGTTTCATTACATAAATGTTTATGTTCACGATGAACTGTAATTTTTGAACAGTTTGCTTCACTATCACTACCACTAGCCATGTTCAACACAGATGCAAGTAACATTGTTGACTTTTTGTACTTTTACGATTCCTGTCAAAAGCAGCAGCAACTTTTGGTGTTATGACAGACCTTCGTCTTCGTTCACCTTTACCTGTACACTTCTAATGTAATTTTTTTTTCTGTTGTAATTTCTGCAGCATATTCATCATCAAAGGCTTCTTTAGGGTTTTACTCTGTCTCATCCATTGTTGACGTAAAAGATGCAGCTGACAAAGCAAAGGAATTTTGAGATAAAGCAGATTCTTTCAATCGCTACGCACTTATTTTCTATCGTACACCGATCTTTTCTCATGTGTAGAAAGCTTTTTGTGTGCAGAGATCCAATTCAAGTATACAACCTTTCCTAGTTTCCATTTGTAATCTTGGAAACTGGTGATCCTCTTTATTTTTAATAAGCTGTTCCGAATTAGTGTGACTTATGTCAAATAACATATCCAGATTTTCGCTCGTTGATTCTCTTGGTCTTTTGTATTATTCCTTCTCGATTTCTCATTAAGCCTACTTTTTTGCCATATAAATCTTTAATCTTTCTTAAGATATGCTGCTTATGTCTTATTGGCAAACTTGATTTTTCCCAAAATGGTACAATATTTAATGTATACAATAACAGTACTGATCATCGAAAGCTTCTTAGTAGGTATGGTGAAAGTATATAAAATTAGCAGGTGCAGCTTTTAATTATGTTTTCATATTTAATTATGCTTTTTATTATTTTATTGTTATAATGTGTACTGCAAATTTATTAATAATGGAAATCAAATATACAATTGATCATCACTTATGCTTTTGATTAAAATTCCCTATTTTTACAAAAATCAGTGAACTTGTGTGACCTTGAGGGAACTCTTAATCTTTTCCAAATGAGTTCTAATTTCATATATTTTAATAATAGGAGTAGAGGAAAGATTTTAGAGGGTGTGACCCACCTTTTTAATTTTAAATTTGAGATACCCTGCCCTGTATATGGCCTATAGAATTTATACACACCATGTAGTATGTAAAAATTCAGTTAAACTAAAAAATGTAAACTAAAGTTGAAAATGCATTTCCAGCAATTATTACTCTTAGGCAATACTGTAAAAGAGTTACTTTTTGTTTTCCTGTAAATGAACAAAGAAATACAGGGGGAGTACAAATGATGGACCTGATTTTAAAAAATCATATTTTCGAAACTACTGCACATTTAACAATAAGTGATACATAAATTTAAAGAGAAATATACCAAGTTTTTTTCATTTACAAATGTTCGATGTTTGACCCTCTTGTTACACAGCATACATCCAATCTGTAATCCAGTTCGTTCCAAACACCAAACGCCCTATCCACCAGTGTAGAAGCTCCTCGTTCAAGGAGCTACCTATCTGCAAAAACCAATGATGTGTGGCTCCATCCTGCTGAAACACAAAATCTGCGCTGTCCTCAAGCGGTTGATGGTGATTTTTTTTAATCACATGGCCACCAAGATCCACAGGCCTAACACCATGTGATTTTTTTTTTTTTTTGTGGGGTTATGTCAAAGACATTGTTTATGTACCACCAATGCCGAAAACACTGCCAGAACTTAAAGAACACATTTGTGCAGCATTCAGAACCATTGACAGAGTGATGCTACAAAATGTTTGGAACGAACTGGATTACAGATTGGGTGTATGCCATGTAACAAGAGGGTCACACATTGAACATTTGTAACTGAAAAAAAACTTGATATATTTCTCTTTAAATCCATACATCACTTATTGTTAAATGTGCAGTAGTTTCGAAAATATGATTTTTTAAAATCAGGTCCATCATTTGTACTCATCCTGTACTATGCACTCCATATTCTATGGTAAACATCACCTCAGCAGTGCACATCAATTTCATTATGTTTGAAATCGTGCAACATTTAAAAAATACACTGCAAATGATTTTTCTCCCAAAGACCATAATGTAACAGGATTCTTTTAGGTGTCCTTGTAAAGCAGGCATGTCAAACGAGTGGCTCCGGGTTACAGTTGGTCCGCTGCTTAGAAACTTTTCTGTGGCCCGCCATGTCTCTGAAATTTTCCCTATGTTTGATTCAGTTAATATTTAATGCAGAAAATACACTTTGCATGAACACAATTGCGCTAATCGTCGTTGCACTGTTGCTAAGTTGGAGAATGTTTTTTATTCAAAATATCTACCACTATTTCAGAATAGTATACTTTGCTTTATTTAATGCCAGATGTGATTAAATAAGAGATTACCAGTAAAAAAAAAAAAAAAAAAAAAAAAAAAAAAAAAAAAAAAAAAAAAAAAATAGTAGCTGTTTTGAATTTAAAAAAAAATCACAATCTGACAACATCGTTGTGGCTTTAGAGATGGCAAATATCACAATTTATAGTATATGTAATATGTATATCACAGGCCTGTCCAACCTTTCAGTAAACAAGGGCACCCCCATTCCCCCCACCAGGTTGCAAGCAAATGTAGAGTGCCATTATTCACATATCTTAAAACATGCAACAGTTTTACCTCACTATTGTAGTGGCAGAGTGATTACCACATGGGCAAATTTCCACCAGTATTTTTGTATAGTAATCTTTGCCTTATTTAAATGCAGAATTTCTGTCATAAATAACGAGAAAATTTATTATTCGGAAATACTGTTGGAAGTTTGCCCCTGCAGTAATCAAGGCCTGATTAGTGGAAGTCTTGTATGTCACACACGTCTTATACGATCGCTGAGCTCCATATATAACAGGAGTTCTGTCGTACTATTTCGCAACATGATTTCCAGCGGTCAGTGCAGAAGGATACAGTGATGATAATTTTAATTTGCATTCATGGCAAAAAATGCTGTTGATAGCATTCCCTTACATGACTAGAGAATCAATTAATAATTTGATAAGTATAGCTTAATTAGAGAAGCATAAATTAGGATAATAGTAAATGAGAACATTAATATCTAACATTAACAACGCAGACCATTTTTTTTTCCTTTGCATTGCATGCTTCATTTGCCTTACAAGCTTCTGACTGCCGACCCAGAACTCCTGTTATATATGGAGCTCAGGGTATACGATATACATGCATCTCATAGAAGTAGCCATATGGTCTCTACCATTCAGAAATTCTATGCAAAAATAATTTGAAAAGATAACATGAATTGTAGTAAATTTAGAATGACATTTTTTGAGAGCAAGGGAGAAGGGGGCTATGTAAAAGGTTTTGTAGAGGAAGCAGCCATAAACCTTAATTGCTCTCATAATAATAATAAAATTAGTCAAATATTATTCATATAAAAAAAAAAAAAAAAAAAAACCCTTTAAAATGGATTTTTTTTCTCTGCAAAAACTTAGTATACAAAAGGGTGCCAAAACCCCCTTCAAGGAGCGCCATGGTGCCACGTTGGACAGCCCTAGTATATCATATCTAATTCATTCAAGTGTCGCTTCCAAAAGATGGTGGATTAAAAAAATAACCAATCAGAAAGCTAGAGAGAATGTATTTTGAATCCGAAAATTTAAAGATTTATAATTTTTTTTATAGTAATGTGTTTTCTATAAATTGTTATGTGTTTTATGGTGAAGCCAATTCTTTATTCTACTGCTCTCTTCGATTTACATCACATTGCAAATTAATGTGCAGCATTTATTAGGTACTAAAAATATATCTACAAATTATTAACTTAAATAAGTTATCTAAAATGAAAGTAACTTGTGAGAACAGAGTGATGTAATAAAATAAATGGAACTGCAGTTAATAATCTTCTATATACAGTGGAGCACCGTTTATACGTTTCTCATTTATACGTTTTTATCAACAATTCAAGAAGACAGAAAATGCGCATTTCAACCTCATATTCCCAACTCCCAATTGTTATTCTTACAAAAGGCATGTGACCTTAACCAACACCTGCCCAGTTGAACAAAAGCCTTACCCCTAAGGAATGTGAACATCCTACTTTCTATAGATAAGGGTTGTATCGTTCACTAGCGGTTCACGATGACCTCGCGTAATAGAAAATCTCTGTCGTTAAAGGAAAAAATGTGCAGTTTTAAAAAAGTGGATTAAAACCAACATTTAAAAAGAGTGGATCTTGCCAAAGAATTAGGTTGTTCCAACTTTAAACACACTAATTTATAAGCTTAAAGATCATTGAGGAAAGCCATCATCAAAGTGGCCGTAGTGCTTCAAAAAGAACTTAGAGTCCAAAGTGGAGAATTCGCTGATGTTGAAAAATTGCTTTTACAGTGGTTTAATCAGTGTCGTAGTGTAAAAATTCCCATCAGCAGTCCTTTGCTTATGGAGAAATTTCAAAGAAGCTGAATGTGGAATGCAATGCATCACTTCTTCAGGATGACTTCACAAGTCTAAATTAAGACATGGCATAACAGGCAAAACTGTAAGTGGAGAGTCTGGAGATGTTGATTGCGAAACAGTGGATGATTGGATTCAAACCAATTGCGAGATCTGATAAAAGAATACAGACAAAAAGATATTTTCAATGCAGATGAAACCGGTTTATTTTATAATCTTCTGCCATCTAAAACTCTTACAATCAAATTGGATACGTGTCCTGGTGGAAAAAAGAGCCAAGTGCGATTAACAGTGTTATTGCCAGTTTAGACCACGATGACTTCGAAAATGTGAACATTAGCATCTTACAAGCTATGAATTTCATAATGATGACTTGGCAAAATATTTTACCCAAAACGATAAAGAACTGCTTCAGCGGATTTTTAACTCCAGTAAATGGTAATCCTATTGAAAACGCCGACCATGATCATTTTGCTTCACCAGAAAACTGGTCAAATTTAAGTGATGTTACTACATTTGAAGATATTGTGCAATGTGATTCGGAGCTTGCAACATGCAGGGGTAGTACTTGTCCTGAAATTCCTGAAAATTGAAAAAATGTCCTGAAATATGGTAACATGTCCTGAAATTTCGCAAGTTTTGTACTATAGCACTAACAGTCATGATATTTCTGAAAATATATATAATTATTATTATTTTTTTTTTTTTTTTTTGACACAAATCCTTTTATTTTTGAAAAAATCCACAAAATCTGTTTTTTGGAATTCATAGGTTCATAGAAGAACCAGAAAATAGTGTAATATTTTGTCATCTGATGATGAAAAACTCACAAATTTTGTCAAGTTGTTGAAAAAAAAAAAAAAAAAAAAAAAAAATCGGGAATTTGTCAATCGGACAGGAAGCAAAATTGCGAATTTCGGTAATCGATCGTCGAAAAAAAATTGCGATGGTCTTCAATTTATCTCTAAAGAAATAGGGAATGTAGTCAGTTATACGCTGAAACTCGCAGGTATGCCACTTTTCCATTTTTTGACGGATTTGCACTTTTTTTGCTTTTTTAAAAGTCGATCATCAGTTTCTGCAGAATCGTGAAAGAAAAATAAAAAAAGTTGCATTGATGTGCGCTGTAAAAAGACTGAGAATTTCGTCAAACGGTCCAGTAAACGATTGCGGAAAAAAATCATGAATTTTGGTAAACAATCGGAGAAAAGGAACACGAATTTCGGTAAACGATCGCGGAAAGAAATCGCGAATTTCGACAAACGATCACGGAAAAAATCTCGAATTTTGGCAAATGATCGCGGAGGAAAATAGTAAATTTCGGCAAACGATCCGGGAAAAAAATCTTGAATTTCAGAAAACGAACGCGGAAAAAAAAATCTAGAATTTCAGCAACCGATAGAAGAAAAAAACACGAATTTCTGTAAACAATCGTGGAAAAAATTGCGAATTTCGTCAAACAGTCACGGGGAAAAAACGCAAATTTCGGCAAAAAAAATCAAGGGTAGAATTGCGAATTTCGACGAACGATTGCGGAAAAAAGTAGTACGCCAGATAAATGTGTCCTAAAATATAGATAAAAGTATGTCCTGAATTATCACATAGGATCAGTACTACCCTTGAACATGTTCTCTTTTAACAGTCAATGAAATGATCGCAAATGAGGACACAAGCAGTTAAGAAGAGGATAACTGCACTGAAAAGCCACTGCCAAGTTTTCAACAAGCTTTGGCGGGTTTTAACACTATGCAAGAATACCTCATTAGCAGTGATTTAAATGATAATGTTAAGATGGCACTTTTAACTATGAACAATGAACTTTTTTCTGTGCATTCCAAAAATTCCGTACAACAATTCCCAAAATTCCGTATAGCAAATTATTTGGTACATGGTGAATGAATATGAATAGTAGTAAGTTGTAAATTATATCTGGAATAGGAAGTTTAGTATTACATACCTCTTGTATTTCATTTTTCATGTATTTTAATTTATCACTGATTTCTTTATTGTTGGTAATTTTGAAAATTTCGTACTTTTGAGAATTTAGTTTATACGTTTTTTCATTTATACGTTTTTTTACTTTCTTCTATCTTTACAAGAAGAAAGTATTGGATTCATGAAAATTTTCGAATTCCGGTTTTCGACGGATTTACACGTTTAGGGATCAGAGATTCCAAAAAAACATGTTTTTACAAAATGTCTGTCTGTGACTCTGTGAGTCTGTCTGTCTGTCTGTGTGTATGTGACACAAATTTTGTGGGCGCTCTATCTCAAGAACTAATGCACGGAATTGAATAAAAATTGATATTCAGTTAGTGCCTAATACAAATTGATGCTGATTAGTTTTTGGTGTAAATCGCTCAACAGGTGGCACTTCAATTCTGCATTTTTCACGATTTTCGCAATAGCTCTATCTCAAGAACTAATGCACGGATTTTGATCAAACTTCAGATTTAGTTAGTCCCTGATATGAATTGATGATGATTACGTTTTAGTGTAAATCGCCCAACAGGTGGCGCTGTTATGATGAATTTTGCAGGATTTACACGATTTCCCCAATAGCTCTATCTGAAGAACTAACGCACGGATTTTCATCAAACTTCAGATTAAGTTAGTCCTTGATATGACTTGCTATTGATTAGGTGTTGGTGTAAATCGCCCAACAGGTGGCGCTTCTCTGCTGCCTTTTCCACGATTGCCTCAATAGCTCTATCAATAGAACTAATGGACCAATTTTCATCTAACTTCAGATTTAGTTGTATGTTGACACAAGTTGTTGTTAATTAGATTTTGGTGTTAATCACCCAATAGGTGGCACTGCTATGCAGAAATTTTCACGATTTTCGCTATTGCTCTATCTCAAAAACTAAGGTACGGATTTTCTCCAAACTTCAGATTCAGTCAGACGTTGACATAAATTGTTGCTGATTAGGATGTGGTATAAATCAACCAATAGGTGGCGCTGCTAGGCAGCATTTTGCTGAATTTAGACGATTTCAGCGATAGTCATATCTCAAGAACTAATGCACGGAATTTCATATCGTTAGAATCCTCATGAGATGCATAGATTGCCATTTAATTTTGGCAGTGTGATAGCGAATTTTGAAGTATTAACATGTATGAGATAGAAGAAAGTTTTGGGATTGGTACATCCGACTAGTTTTCCTTGGTCCCTTGAAAAACGTATAAACGGTGCTTCACTGTATTTAAGTATTGCGCGGCAGTGCAATACTTATTTATTTCCAGTGTCACTTCTCAATGTTAATTTAACATGGAAAAGCCTATGGAGATGATAACTTTTCCATTTTTTCTTCCCACCTTTTTGTCCCTTATGCCACTCATTTTTTATTCTTTACTAATTCTAATGATATTATAAATTTAAAGTGCAAAAACGTTTGCCTGACGTCAGGGTCAAAACGAATGGTAAAATGCCTTTGCATATGAGTGAATTATAACCCAGAGAGAAACATGGGCCAATTTGTTTTTACATTATTCAAATATTTTTCTTAATTCCAATTTTCGCTTTTTTCATTGAAAATCAACGGACGTTTTTCATAGAAAATGTAACATTTTTACTTCATTGTTGCAAAAATTTCAAAAGTAGTAATAATAATTTATTTCTTTTTAGTTGAAAGATTTTCACGTGAAATATTAAATTGAGCTAGTTTTTTTTTTTTTTTTTTTTTTTTTTTCCAAAAATTAAAAAGGTGAATATGGCGTCATAGTGGAAATAAAAAGGATATTTTCTGAGTAAGTTTTTGCTCTGGTCAAGTTTATATGGTACTTCTTAGTTATCCCGTCGACCAATTTCGCCAAATTATATAAATCGCCAAACCACTCGCCAAATTATACACATTGACATCATTTTTATTTTAAATATCGAAAGAACAAATAAATTAGTAAAACATTAATAAAAATACAAATAAAACGTCGAATTAATGGTTTTATTGGCCATTATTGGGATTTAATCTTACAACTAATTAATTAATGGCAAAACATTATTGGCATTTAATCTTACAATTTGGTGACAGCAATTTGGTCGACGGGATAACTAAAAAGTACCGTTTATATTTTAGTAAAAAGTTTTTAATGGATAGCTATTTTTACGCAGGTTGCGAACTTAGTGGGGAATTACATAACTTAAATTTTAAAATGTATTTTTTTTTTCCCCCCGAGATGAGAACTATTTATACCCCAAGTTAAACTTAGGTAATAATTTTCTGATTTGATTGCATCACCCCTTGGGAGAGAATAAGGTTTAAAAATTTAAGTCAAACTTTTATTTTTTATTTTTTACTGTGTCACAGCTATAATATTGTTAAATATTAGCAATAAGGATTCAACACAATTTACATTTACATTCATAGCGTTCCTGAATGGGAAATAAGGTATCTAAATTTAAGTGAAGTTAATTTTTTATGTTTTGATTATAGATTTTTTACTTTCAGATTAGAAGTTTTTGTCCAAACTACCGCAACCTGCATTACTACAGTGGTGAAACATTTTGAATTACACATTGGTAAACTGTATCCCACATTGTGATGCAATACCGCATACATCAAAGCCTGATGATGATACTCTCTATTAATTTTGAAGTGTGTTCGTCTGAGTGCAGTACTTATTAAAAAACTTGACATATTAAACAAAAACATAATTTGAAGAACAAATTAAAAAAACAAAATTTATTTCCTACATTGTTTAAGCCCGAGAAGGGACAGATATTAAGATATTTCATTCAATTAGTTCTGCATTTAATGTTAAATTTTTGTAACAAATTAGTTAAGCCAATTGAAGATTAAAAAATAAATTAAAATTCATACAATATGATACTTAAAACACCCTAAAAAATTAGATTCCGTTCAAATGAAACCGAAATAAATCTTAGACTTTTTTTTAAGTTTTGTATTTTGCATGCATCATCATTTTATGCACAATTGTCATAAACATAATACAAAATCTGCAATACAAATATTTTCAATTAAAAATTGAAGAAGTCTTAAGATTTATTTCGATTTCATTTGAACGAAATCTAATTTTTTAGGGTGTTTTAAGTATCATATTGTATGAATTTTAATTTATTTTTTAATCTTCAATTGGCTTAACTAATTTGTTACAAAAATTTAACATTAAATGCAGAACTAATTGAATGAAATATCTTAATATCTGTCCCTTCTCGGGCTTAAACAATGTAGGAAATAAATTTTGTTTTTTTTTAATTTGTTCTGCAAATTATGTTTTTTTGTTTAATACGTATATTTCTCTTGCATGGCGCTAAAATAGGGCCGAATTTGTAGCTTGCCGTTTGCCAACAATCGCAGTAACACAATTTGCCTTATTACATTCCACCAATCAGAAGAGTGATTTCCCGACTTAAACTCGCGTCATATTTAAAAGAAAAATCTCAATGGCTTTCATAAAATGTAAACATATTAAAACGATTCCGTTTAATTCCTGTACCAATCGTGTAAGAGCAGAACACAGATTATTTATTGAGAAATAATATTAAGTAATCTGTGTAAACAAAATGACAGTGAATAATCTTTCATAGTTAGCAATATGGAAAACGAATTGTTTCCGATGAAGATAATGACGTCATTCTGAAAACAAAAGAATAACTGTGTCAGTGATGACGTCATATTCATGATCCTTATTCCTACACATACGTAGACTGTACTCTTGCTATTTATTTAAAGATCCTTGGTATACACAAAATAAAATATTTCTGAAAATTACATAATTTCCAATTAATTAAAATGAATATTAAGTTAAATTCAGGAATTTTAAAACAATTGCTTAAATGACGCTTTAATCTCGGAAGGAATGAATGGTTCTTGATAGGGAAAATGATGTTATATTTGAAAGAAAGGATTCATTCTCATATGGACTCCAAATGTATCCACACACGGTAGAATTGTTTCAAAGAAACAACCGATTTCTGGGAAAGTTTTCCATAGTGTGAAGGAGTTACCTGATGGAAAAAAAGCTCAGAAAAACCAGGAAATGCACAGGAATGATTTGTTAGGAACTGCAAATGATTTCTTTCCGTCATTGTATCAAACTAAGCGAAATGTATGCAAATGGATATTATGATGCAAATAAATCATTTACATAAATTTTATTTTGGATTTTGGATAGCGTGGCACAAAAGATAAATGAATTTATTCATATAAATACATTACAATGCATTTTATAGGTTCAGTGAGAGCGATATTTTTAACAGTGTATTGGAAAATTAAAAATTTTAGATGTGTAAATATATTTAGCCAAACCGAAAAAAATTAAATTTTAAAACAAATTGTTTAAAGCTACATCAAGGCGTCGCTTAAATTTTGATATCGTATCTTTTAAAACTCATGTTTTGAATTTCTGAAAGATGTTAATGATAAAGCATCAATGAATAAATTTTTATACATCCTTTTAAACATAATTCTTATACACGCAATTATAAATAAAACAAAAATAAAATGATGAAGTAAATAATATATATACAGGCATCCCCCGACTTACGTAAGGGTCATTCCATGTCAGTTCAGGCAGGCATGTAACCCACCATCACAGATTTTGATGAAACTGCGTGTGTTTGTTCCTTTTATTAAGATATGATTCCCAGTATTTTTTTTTACTCCTTGGTCAAATAGTTTCTGAGAAAAAAATTGTCAAAATTTTGAAAACTGCCATCAGTTGGCATTCTTGACTGCTCGATTTTCAAATGTAGCATGACATAAATATGATCATATTTCAATATCTATTCCACAAATCATCTTCAAATAATTTATGCATAATATATAGGGTACGTATTTTATGAAAAAAATACTGTTACGCTTATATAACATTTTAAGTGTGTCTAAAAAAATGTTTAATCTTTGAAGTCGTGATTTTTTTATGAAAAATAATGCATTACCTAAAATAGCATTATTAACAAAAGGCGGTATTTTTATTAAATTTATTTTTTGTGGGGGATATACTTAAAGGTGTCCTTTACCTGATTCTGAAATAAAAGTAGTGGGATTTTGGGTGTTTTTAGTAGTATTTCATATTTAAAAATATTTTGAGGCGTATTTCAAATCAAATCAAGCAGAGTCATTCCATGTCAGTTCGCCTAAGATATTTAATTCACTGTCACAAATTTCAATGAAACTGGGTATGTTTATAGCTCATTTTAAGACAGGATCAAGGAAATTAAAGGTGATTACAAGTAAAATATTTTTTAAGATAAAAAAAATATCTAAATTTTGAATTTTTTTAAAAAATGTTTTTAATGGCAGATCTATATTCAAAGACTGCATAAAAAAAAAGTCATTTCAATATAAAATCACTAAATAAGTTTCAAATAATGTATATGTGACAAATAATGTAGGCAGATTATTATTTATTGTTGTTTGTCATGCTTAAATGCTAAGAGTGTGTTTAATCTTGTGAATTCTTAAAATCAAGAATTTTGTGAAAAATAATGTGTTAATCAAAAATTTATTATTAACCGAAGGCAGGCTGTTATTACTTTTTTTAATTGTACGTAAAAATATCTTTTCAATAGTTATAAAATAAAAATAGTGAAAATATGAGCAATTTTAACAAAATTTTCATAAAATGTGAATGTTTAATGATAAATATTGAAGCTTTTCATGCAAAGATGTACTAAAATGACTACGATATCGTGTATTTCTACTCTTGCTTAAATATAATACATACAATAATAAAATAACAAATATTATTTACAGCAATAAAAATTAAATTAAATAGTACCAGTTCCTTTACCAACACTACATTGCTCAAGAGCCGACTTAAAATCAACAGCCCGCACTCTTATTGAAAAATACTTTCAACTGTTCAAATAATAAATAAACTGCATTTAAAAATTTTAATATCAACTTATTATCTTAAGACGATAATAATAACTAAACAACATGATGAATTTATAAATCAGCTTTTAATTGAAAAGTCATGAAATGGTCCCTTTAAATATTGTTGTTCATCGAGTCAATCAAAACAAATTATATAAAAAAAAATAGTGAGCCTAATATGCTGACTGCAATGACACTTCTAACAAAACTAATTAATTCATTACTATCTGAAATCAAACCCGAAAGATCAAAAGAAAAAAAAAATCATCTGTAGTGTGAATGTGACATACTCAGTGGTTGTTGAGGTATGTCTTTGTGACATTTTCACCTGTACTTCAATAAAATATAAACATGTAAGCTTTTTTTATTCATCCAAATTAAGTAAAACAATTATAAAATTTTGTTGTCATTACACCAGATGTTAAATTTTTTGTTACATACTATTAGATAAGTTCTTTACTTTTAGACATTATTGACATAATATCATAAAATTTGCTATATGTATTTTCTGTAAGTATATAAACAATATATATATGCTTTATTAACATAAATGAATAATTTTTAAATAATTTGTTTGAGAACAGGGATATATATACACACATATATATGTTGAAAATCCATCTTTCAGCAATATTGTGATGAAATAAATCAAATTACCGCAATTTCCGGTGTATAGCCTGCGGATCATACAATCGTGTTTCGACCCAGAAATTTTTAAAAATAAAATGTAACTTTTTAGATCACAGTAAATATTGGTCTTCAAATACTGAATAAAATTTCTGGGTCCAAACTGAATTGTTTGATCTGCGGGCTATACACCCGAAATTACGGTACATATCATTAGAAACTGAATAAAGTTAAAAAAGTGCAACTCATTAAGTTTTAAATATTTTTTTAGATATAGTTATTTGAAAGATATAAATATAATGGATTATGCATTTTTTGCATATATTTAAAGCACAATACGTCAAAATTTTCTTCAACAGAGTGAAATTTGTTATTTTTTTCAATATTAGCAGCTCAATGCTAAATTTTCAATATTAACAGCCAAATATGAGTTTAAAGATTAGGACTGTCATTTTGAAAATTTCTTTTGGGCGGTGAGGAGCTAGTGATTTTTCTCTTTTTTGGAAAGGGATAATTGCTCTTCGCCCTAGAAGTTTTACTAAAAAACAATATTGTTTATTTTTTTCCTTAAGAAACGAACATAAAAGATAATTTGAAAAATAAAATAAATGTATAAATAAAAATATTTCCAGGGATGATACATTGGATAGGTTTTACATTTGAAAATATTGATAATTTTAAATATGATTTAAATACTACTAAAACCAACCAAAATCCCATTATTTTTATTTCAGATTCAGTTATAATGTAGTATTATGTACAATTTAAAATTAAAAAATTAGTCATAGAAACTCCGCCTCTGATTGATAAAGATTTTTTAATAATTTCATTATTTTTTGTAAAATATTTTTGATTTCAAAGATTCTACAATTTTTTAGACACATTTAAATATTTTTTAACATTACAGCAATATTTTTTTCATAATCTACATACTTTATTTACCTTGCTTAAATTATTCGAAGAAGATTTCTTTATTAGTTATTGAAATATGATTTTATATATAAAATGAGGCCTTTGAAAATTGAACAATCATTAATGGCAACTCGTGGCATTTTTCCAAAAATTTGATAATTTTTTCTCATATGTTCACTATTTTTATTTTATAACCATTTAAAAGATATTTTTACGTACAATTAAAAAAAAGCAATAACACCCTGCCTTCGGTTAATAATAAATTTTTGATTAACACATTATTTTTGACAAAATTCTTGATTTTAAAAATTCATAAGATAAAAGACACTCTTAGTGTTTAAACCTGATAAAAAACAAGAAATAATAATCAGCCTACATTATTTGTCACATATACATTATTTGAAACCTATTTAGTGATTTTATATTGAAATGACTTTTTTTTTTTTTTATGTAGTCTTTGAATATCGAACTGTCATTAAAAAAATTTAAAACAATTTTTCAAAATTTTGATATTTTTTATCTTAAAAAATATTTTACTTGGGATCAAGAAAATTAAAGGTGATTACGTCTTAAAATAAGCTATAAACAAACCCAATTTCATTGAAATTTGTGACAGTGATTAAATGGCTTAGGGGAACTGACATGGAATGACTCTGCTTGATTTGATATGAAATGCACCTCAAAATATTTTTAAATAGGAAATACTACCAAAAACACCCAAAATCCCACTATTTTTATTTCAGAATCAGGTAAAGGACACCTTTAAGTATATCTCCCATAAAAAATAAATTTAATAAAAATACCGCCTTTTATTGATAATGCTTTTTTTGTTAATGCATTATTTTTCATAAAAAATTCACGACTTCAAAGTTTAAATATTTTTTTAGACACACTTAAAATGTTATAAGCGTAACAATATATTTTTTTCATAAGCTGCGTACCCTAAATATTGTGCATAAATTATTTGAAGATGATTTGTAGAGTAGATATTGAAATATGATTATATATATGACATGCTACATTTGAAAACCGAGCTATCAAGAATGCCAACTGACGGCAGTTTTTCAAAATTTTGACAATTTTTTTCCCAGAAACTATTTCACCAAGGAGCAAAAAAAATTACTGGTGATCATATCTTAATAGTAAGAACAAACACACGCAGTTTCATTAAAATCTGTGATGGTGGGTTACATATTGATATTTTACTGCCTGATTTGACGTGGAATGCCCCGTAAGTAATGCGTTATGCAAACTTGAATTTTACGTAAGTCGAATTGGTAAATTGATTAGGTAAAATTTCGTAAGAAACTGCAATATTTATTGTATATATATACATGTATAAGTATTACCGAAAGAATGATGATATTTTTTAATGACTTAGAATTTAGTACAGTACCTTATTTATGGATATAATATATACATATACAGGGTGGTTATAATTAAACTTCCCCTATAAATGCCATCCTATAGCGCACACGGATGAACGGAATGCAATGAAATTTGGTATATAGACTATATACGAGATGCGCTCACGGAATTTCTAAAAAAAAAAAAAAAAAAAAAAAAAAAAAGTTCCAAAATGTCCACCAGAGGGCGCCTTTTGCGGAAAAAACATTAACACAAACGGCCAAAACGGAATACAGAAACAATATTAACAATCCAGAACAAGAATTATGAGTAATAAAATGTAAAACCGGCTGTTTTGGCCGTTTATTGTGTTAAATTTAATGTTTTTCTGGAAAAGGCGCCCTCTGGTGGACATTTTGGAACTAATATGTATTTTTCGAAATTCCTTGAGCGCATCTTGTGTATAGTCTATAGACCAAATTTTATTGCATTCCGTTCAACCGTTTACCCTGTAGGAGGCTGTTTATAGGGGAATAGTTTAATCATAACCACCCTGTATACCGGGTGTCCTAAAAAGGACTGACTGATTTTAAAATTCAATAACTTGCAAACGGTGACAGATATTTAAAAAAATTCTTGCAGGAGGGTTATGCATAAGGTCAAAAGTTTTTTTTACAGTGATTTTCGATTTTAGTTCGAATTACAAACAATAGATGGCGCTGCGATCAATAGACGCTAAATTCAGGCTCTATTTTTGTTACTTCGGGACCCACTCAATGCATTTTAACCTCCTTTTTTCGCATGGAAGAAGAGAAAGGCCAAAAAATCGAGCCTGTATTTAGCACCTATTGCTTACAGCGCCATCTATTGTTTGTAATTCGAACTAAAATCGAAAATCACTGTAAAAATTTTTTTTGACCTTATGCATAACCCTCCTGCAAGAATTTTTTAAATATCTGTCACCGTTTGCAAGTTATTGAATTTTAAAATCAGTCAGTCCTTTTTAGGACATCCGGTAAATGATATATACAGGGTGTCCAGCGAATAAGACCCTGATTTCAAAAATTAAATTTCTCAAAAACAAAGATCAATAGAATTATGCAGTAAACGGTTTATTTATTAGCTAAACTGTAAAAATGTTATACAGAAATTTCAAAATTTAGTTGAAAAAACCGTTAACATATGGCGCTGTAATCGCAATGCCTATAAATTGTGCTTCGAAGCCCAGAGCACTAACGTCTCATTCCTAAATGGCTCCCTATGGAAGAAAAAAAATTGGGAAAGTCCACTTTTTCGTTGGGTTTATGTGCAGAAGTGGAGATATCTGGTCACAGAATTATTTCATCAGCTTTAATCTTAGAGAATTTCAATTAACAGAATTTTCAATAAAAAGTTTATAAATCATTCTATAAGAACTTATTAAAATATTTTATTAAATTCAATTTTTAATGCATATAATTATTTGAATCAAAATGCATACATTTAGAAAAATAATTTTTTACTTTTTATATAATTTTTATATTTTTAAATCACGCCATAATATTTTGGTGTTATTGTTTATACCTGAATTATTATAAATAAAAATGTAATTTTGCCCTTTTCATTTATATTTTTAAACCACGGCATAGTATTTTGGCACACATATATTTCTTTTCTTTGTAAACAAAGTTTTAGGGACAGTAATTATGCATTAAATTATTTCATTTTTAAAAGGAATTGATGATAAGTCATATCATCAACGTCGAAGTAAAAGTATTTTAGAGGCTGCACTCCTTTCCAAATCATCGAATCATATCGCTAGAAGCTGCACCTGCACCATACTTATATGCTGGATGATTAAAAAAAAAAAATGAGTTTTTAAAATTAAAATGATTTTTTAACTTAATTATGTTTTTAAAATTAGAAACTTTGTATTTTTTAATTCAAACTATTTTCTACAATTAAAAAAAAAAAAAAAAAAAAAAAAAAAAAAAATTATTTATAAATCATTATTATAAATGCTCAATGATTTTAAAAAAGTTTTTTTTTTTTTAGCTTAATTAAATTTTAAAACTAGAAACTTTGGATTTTTTTATTCAAACTTTTTTACACAATTTAAATAAATATTAAAAAGTTAAAGATTTCCATTTTTTTCGAATCCTCCTCTGCTTGGATTCGATTCCACGATCTACCAATTAGGAGAGAAAAGACATACCACAGAGATACTTGTATCCAGACAAAAATAGCTTATAAGAAAATCTCAATTCTGTCAACACATGGCTCCGCTTCTGCATATCACCCAAATAAAATATTTTAATAACTTCTTATACAGTAGCGCTCAAAAGTATTTTGACAAAGATAATAATTGACTTAAAGCAATAATAAAATACAAAAATCAATCATTTATTTTATTTAACCATATTCAATGTTTTACAGAATTTTAGTAAATGAACTAGAATCCTTCTGGGTCGGGCTGTACCCGACCCGAACCAGCAAATTTCATTTTAAGTCAACCCACAATCCGACCCGAACTCGACAAAATAAATTCCTCGACCCGCAACCCGACCCGAAGTCGCAAAAATATTTGGCAACCCGACCCGAACCCGCAATGAAAGAAAAGTAAATCATGTTTTAATGCCATTATGAAAAAAATTCTACACTTGTATCTCTAATACCATTTTTATATTTTTTATAGAAGAATTAACAAATCTATATTCTGTAATATTGAAATATAGTAAAACCTCTATATAGTGGACACCTCGGATCGTTAAATAGAGTCAAACATCGGGTCAGGTTATCCCGAATTTTGTTTTTTCGGCTCGGAATGAATCTAATTTTCTTTTTGCAGGTCGGGTTCACACTAGAAAAATTCTTGCGGGCCATATACAAGTTTTTTTTTTTGCCACTCAGATTGTTGGCATTTTCACACAAAGTTTGAGCACAATTATGTTTACCCAACAATCTGAGTGGCAAAAACTTATATATGACCCGCAAGAACTTTTTTAGTGTGTCCTCGACCTGCAAAAAGAAAATTAGATTCATTCCGAGCAGAAAAAACAAAATTCGGAATAAACCGACCCGATGTTTGATTCTATTTAACGATCCCGAGGTGTCCACTATTCAAAAGTTTTACTATATTTTAATATTACAGAATACAGATTTGTTAATTCTTCTATGAAAAATATAAAAATGATATTAGAGATGCAATTGTAGAATTTTTTTCATTGCGTGTTCGGGTCGAGTGCGGGTTGAAATATCTCGAATTCGGGTCGGGTTGCGGTTTTCCAAAAATTATTTTTGCGGCTTCGGGTCGGGTTGCGGGTTGAAGAATTTTTTTTGTCGAGTCCGGGTCGGGTACAACCCGACCCGTGAAGGACTCTAGTTCATTTTCTAAAATTCTGTAAAACATTGCATATGGCTAAATAAAATAAATGATTGATTTTTATATTTTATTATTGCTTTTATTTTAGTCAATTATTATCTTTGTCAGAGTACTTTTGAGCGCTACTGTATAATGATTTCTAAACTTTTTATTGAAAATTCTATTAATTGAAATTCTCTAAGATTAAAGCTGATGCATAATTCTGTGACTAGATGTCTCCACTTCTGCACATCAACCCAACGAAAAAGTGGATTTTCCCAGTTTTCGTTCTTCCATAGGGAGCCATCTAGGAAAAAGACGCTTGTGTTCTGGACTTCGAAGAACAATTTATATGCATTGCGATGACAGCACCATTTGTTAACGGCTTTTTTCAACTAAATTTTGAAACTTCTGTATAACATTTTTACAGCTTAGCTAATAAATAAACCGTTTACCGCATAGTTCTATTGATCTTTGTTTTTGAGTTATTTAATTTTGAAATCAGGGTCTTATTCGCTGGACACCCTGTATATTATTTACACAGTATTATTTTATTAATAAAGCATCATGCAACAGTATTTACTCGGATATAAACTATAAAAGTATGAAAAAATAGAAAAACGAACTGGAAGAACACTTTTCAAATAAAAAACCTCTTATGGAATGCGGGATTTATAAATTTAACATTGATGAATTAATTTAAACATTTTTTAATCTACATCAAACGAACGGATGAAGCTAGAAGAAAAAATAAATCGTTCCTCTTCATCGAAACTTTAAAATTAGCTATTGTTCTGGTTTAAATTCAGCTAACATAATTGTTACAGTTGAATCTTAGATTTTTTGTCTCATTTTAATTAGATTCGAGTTTGTTTTGTTAAAGATTTCATTGTATATCCTAATAAAAATTTCACTAATATATAAATTCACAGGGTGGTCATAAAAAAAAAAAAAATTGCCGATATATGGACCTCTAGCGGCCGGTCCGCCCAACCGATCGAGATGAAATTTCAGATATAGTTATTCAAAGATATGAGCTCGGGATTATGTGAACGGCAACAAAGTGGCTCTCACGGTTACGGTTATAGGTACAGAAACTCGAAATTTTCGAATGGCAACGCCCATTTTTTCCCGTCGCAAAATGCTTACCGCATGCGAAAACCCCAAGGAGCGTTGGAGCGGTACGTGTATCACACAAGAAACGGGCGCGTTATGCACGTACAAAAAATGGCCCTGCGAATGTGGCGAAATGGCCTAAAAAAACTCGATCGGGTCGCACAGTGGAAATTTTCACATGACAGAGGCAAGACACCAATCACAGAAAGCCATTTGACCGATATTCAACGTAGAAAACTGATAAAAAGCGAGGTGGGAATGTTGGTTCTTCAGTCGGGAGCTCACACCTGCCGATGAAATAACTCTGCCAGCAAAAGTTTGTGGTGAATTAGCAAAACTCTATTATCAAAATGGGATGAATGCCTCGGAATTATTGCGTATTTGTCATCGAAACCATCACCAAATACGTGGCCCATGTACCCAAAGTCGCCTCAAGACTACAAGCCAAACACAAGGTTTCGTGACGTCACGACGCGGGCCTTAGATCAGCCGTGGAGAGCACATGCGTTATTAAAACATATTAATTTCCCCCTCTATATTTCAACTTATTATCACAGCATATGGGAAAAAATAAAAACTTATAGTTTAAAGACGCTAATTAAGTGCTTTTTAATCAATTTCGATCACTCGAAACAATAATAATAACGATATCACAAAAACAATATTTATGAAATAATATCACTGTGTCAATGAAAATGTTCATCAGAATTAAAGTTACATTAAAGAAAATTCGTTCGTTAATGAAAAAAAAAATCCCAAGTATTAAATTTATTTTAGTAGACAGTTTTTATTATTTATTCTACTTTGAAATTTAGAAACAATATCAATTATCTATTTGGTATATATTCAAAAACAAGACATTATACATTATTGCATACATATATATATATATAAATTTGTAGTTTAAACACATAAATTTTTTGCTTTCAGTTATTTCAAAATAAATAAATAACAATAAGTGTGCCAATCAAAACCCACGTTTAAAAATTAAATTAAAGTGGAAGAAAAGTGAATGTTAAATGAAAACAAATTCAAGTTGTGTTCTATTTTTATTTTTAATCGGGCTTGAAATTATACAGTAAATATCCTATTAAATATTAAGTGATTTGAAACCTGCATATAATAAATAGTAAAATTAAAGTATACATGAAATTAAGTATTCTTATAAATAAATTTTCGTACTGTAAACTTTACTTATCAGAAATGGGTAATTTTCACATAAAATCCATTAAATTAAAAAACACAAAACTGTCATAATACTAAAACAACACAAGTTCATGAAACAGAAAATTATTATTTAGTTTTGTATTAGTTCGATATATTATGTAAGGTACAAGCAATAGATTTTTTAAAAGGTGTATTGACATATGAAGAGAAAAATAAAAGAAAGAAAGAAAAGACTTTCATCAATTGGAATTAAAATATTCCTAATTTATGTTCATTTTCCTCGAATGTTTAGGTAATAGCTGATTAAAAAAAAAAAAAAAAAAAATCGAAAAACACAAAAACCTTCCACGAAAATATTTCATTTCCAAAATAATGTTGTGTGGGTTCTTAAATGTTTGTTCACATCTTTTAAGCTTAAAATAATAAATTTTTATGAGATGAAAAGTATTTCCTGACTAGATCTAAAAGTAAATTTATAATTATAGAATAAGAATTTTATTTATTGTTACTTTTAATTAAACATTAAAATGTATATGAAAACACATAGGGTTTTTGCGAAGAAGGTGTGTGTGTGTGTGGGGGGGGGGGGGGGGGGGGCAACTACTGTTTTGCATAAGGGTACTAACAAACCTTCCTCTAGTCTTGTAAATAAATTGTTTACAGTTGTGGCAAAAATAGAGAGATTCAAAAACATTATCCCCATAGCTCTATTTACGCAGTACGTAATTAAGCATTTATAATTTAATAAAAAATTATAAAAAGAATTTTTATTAAGATAGCAAACGTTTAAGATTAAAAAACAACAATAAATTGATACATGTATATCGATCGGGGTTTGCTTTAAAAGAAGTAAACAAGATAAAAATGCTATGTATTCACAGCGACTTTTATGAAAATTTCTGAACAAATTAGAAAGAGAGGATGGTGTGACAAAATACAAATAAAATGATATAAGTCTTGACACGATTTAGGGATATGTTTGCCATTTTAAATTATTGCTCTATGTGGAACGAAACAGAACTACAATAATATAGTTTCGTTTTGAGACACGGTATTATTGATAGAATCGTACTAGGATTTGCTAGTTAATTTATTTCAAAGAAATTAAAAATAAAAGATTTTGAACACAAGAAATAAAAATTGTGCTGATAGCATATAAATATAATTTGAAAATAAAACTTACCTTGAAAAGAATATGTTATCAGGCTGAGTAAAACACACGTGCACGTAAAATTGCAAGATACAAAATTCAAATGTTCGGGGCTGGCGCGTTGGCAGTTAGCCAGCCCCAGGCTGTGACGTCGCACGTGGGTGGATGAAGGGCGTGTCTGGCTTGTAGTCTTGAGGCGGCTTTGATGTACCCCGCAAGCTCTGCGCGATTTAGTAAAGAAATTCGAAGAAACTGACTGCACCAGTGATAGACCGAATCCGGACGACCTGAGGACACTGTTATGGAAGTGCATCACATAGTGACTTCAGGACGCATGCAAACTGCAAGAGATGCAGCTCATGTATTGAATATACCGAAAACCACGGTTCTAAAGCGTACTGTGCCCTGTAATCAGCATCTTTCCATACCGGTACCAGCGCGTCCAGATGTTGGACGCGAGAGACCATCAATAACGTACGGACTTTGCAAATGAATTTCTTATCCAACATGATGGGAATAACGACTGCCCTCTTCGCATATTATGAACGGACGAGGCACATTTCCCCTTAACTGGCAACGTCAATACCAAAAATTGAGTGCACTGGGCAGAAACGAATCCGCACGCGGATGTGGCACTATTATCTTTATACGACGCCAAAGTTACTGTATGGTGCGGCATTGCAGGCACAATTGTTTTCGACCCATATTTCTTTGAGGAAGCGACACCAACGGGTTTTCTAACGTGCTCTGTGACAGGCTCTTGCTATGCTACAAAATTACGTTAAACCAGAATAGCTGCAGCGAAATGCACTGAATGACACTGTTTGGATGCAAGATGACGCATATCCAGATATAGCGAAGTCTGCTAGCAGGGTCCTGGACCAACATTTTGGCACCCGCGTCATCTCATGCCATTTTCCATTTCCGCGGCATCCACGATCCACAAACCTCACCCCTATGGATTTCTGATTCTGGTGATATCTCAAATCTAGTGTGTACATGTGCAATCTGAAAACTTCGCCGCGTTTGAAAGACTCTATAAAATGTGAGATTGCAAACATCCCTCATGTTATGTTACGTTCGGCTGCATTGTCTACAGTCTCTTGATTGCAATACGTAATTACTTGCGATGACATCCATGTGGAAAATGTGGAATCCAAATAAGAATTTTCCTTTCTCCGATCTGTGTAGCCATCAGTGATTAGTGTCCTGCCACTGTCATATGCAAATTTCCTACGCGTGCTCCAATCGTGTTTTTTTTGCTCGTTCATAGAGCTGTTTTTGTGCGTGGATAACGCATCCGTTTTTTGTGATACACGTACCGTTCCAACGCTCTTTAGGGTTTTCACATGCGCTGAACATTTTGCGACGGGAGAAAATGGGGGTTGCCATTCGAAAATTTCGAGTTTCTGTACCTATAACCGTAACCGTGAGCGCCACATTGTTGCCATTCGAAAATTTCGAGTTTCTGTACCTATAACAGTGGGCGTCACATTGTTGCCATTCACAGAATCCCGAGCTCATACATCTGAATAACTATATCTGAAATTTCATCTCGATCGGTTGAACAGACCAGCCGCTAGGGGTCCATTTATCGGCAAAGTTTTTTTATGACTACCCTGTATATTACACTATATTATGGTTCTGGATTTTATCTGCATATATATAATAATTTGTATATAAAATAATTATCAAAAGTACGCAAATGCATATCAAGCGCGCTAGTGTGTTAATAAATGTAATTTTCGAGATTTATTACATAAGGGCGAATTTACGTAAGTCAAGGGATGCCTGTACATAAAAAAATAATTTACTTTGACTTGCATTACTTTGCAAATAAAGGGGTATACTTTTGAAAAAAATTGCCTTTGTAAAGCAGTTAAAGAAGAGTAATGATACAAAACTAGGTATACTGCATAAATGCAATGCTTATGTTACAGAAATAAGCTAAAAGAATCTTCATGCAAAAAATTATATATATATATATGTATATATATATATATATAACCATTATATAATATTACAATTCATCATCTTTTTTTAATAAAAATTAATAAATGGAGTATCAATACACGACACAGACATTATACATATTAAATCTGGATCGACTATTATTAATTTAACTAATCATTAATGAATTTTTTAAAACCTAGATCCCAATCACTAATATATGAAGTATTAAAAAAATTAAAACTTTCAAAATTGGCGAAAGGAAAATATCAACAGGAAGGCGAATGCATAAAAAGAACAAATAAATAAAGATATATATGTAGGAAATCATAAATATTTGAAATATTTTGTAAAGCTATTTGTAACTAAAACAATTTAACCAATGAAAAAAAGATCAGAAATAATTAATCATTGCAGCATCAACAAATCCTTTGCACAAAATGTATGATCTCAAAATGGAAAATTCATTAATTCAAAAAGAAAAACTACAAAATGAACTTAAAATGGGAGAACAATCATGAATAAAATTGGAACTAATGATTCGTAACTCGTTTTCAAGGGCAATATTACGAAATCATTAGTAAAAAATGGTTAATTTCTGAGGTAGAAATGATAAGCTACCGCTTAAATGCATATTTATACCACTGCCCGATTAACCGCTACCAAAAAAAAAAAAAAAAAAGAAAGAAAGGTATAATAAATCAATGTGTAAAACCCAGACATCTATATATATATATATATATATACTTATATTATAGTAATACTACAATTAAATGCTTTTCACGGCAATTCGCATGATGAAGTAGTAAAGAGCAAAATACTTTACTCACTTGAATACAAATTTGAACAGATATTCAATGATCGACTAATCTGAAAATATGCAATAACAGTAATAATAAAATTGAATAAAAACCTAAATTAGAAATAAAGAAATGCAAATCACACTCAGATTAAAATACTCTAAAAAGAGATGAAGATGGCTACATGTCTTCTTAAATTCCTACAAGGCGTTCTGAAATAAAATTTTTACATCGAAAATTACTTTTATAAGGAATGAATGAAAATTTTCATTATTAAACTTGGATTAACAGGTCATCTGGACTAGTCATATGCCAAAGTTTAAGGGAATGTAATGCTTAAAGGTTACACTTGCGCAGGGCTGCCACTGGCGATTATTTTTATACACTATTCGCACCACTATTTTTAGAAAATAAATTTAGTAGTACATTTCTCTTGCAGGTGTTGTCAAACCATATGTGAAAATTTCTTGTTTTTAAAAAGTAGTGCGAGATAGAACTAAAAAATAGTTGCTAGTGGCAGCCCTGCTGACATAATAAGAAATTATTTAAAGGTTCTCGAATGAGATGGAATCACAGTACTACTTCAACAATAATTTGAAAAGACTGTAAAGCATTAAATCATTACATAAAAAAAGAAAGAAATTATGTAATTTAGAAAAAACTACTCAACAATTTGAATTAGCAGGTTTCTACAATGTTATATCTTTATCCAAGTATAAAAATATTTCAAATAATAAAGAAAATAGCACAAAAATTGCAAACATTCAAAGATTTTTCTTTTATTCTAGCTGCTAATGCCAACTTTTTTAGGCAGACAAGGATTGTTTTTAAACATTTTTAATTTTCATAATAATTGTGAAAAAACCTTTAAATAAATAACAAAAGTTCGTACAGGAACTGTGTTACATAATTATTTTTTAGTTTTTATTTCAATAAGTATTACTTAAAAACTAAATTCTGTAAAAAAAATGCAACACATGTAATATTTATACATAATACATGGCCTAAAAGGGAAACAATATATAATAAAAAAAATAATAATAACGGAAACTCCATACAATATTTTTGAGAAATATTGTGACAGAACAAAATCTGTATGTAAATACATACAATATGCTTATACAGAAAGAGTAAAAATATGCAATAAATGAAAAAAAAATGATATGTGCAGTAATCATTTAAAGTTTCTGTATTACATTTAATTTCTAACATTAACAACCTTAATTTCTATATTATGTAAAACAATTAAGTAGTGTTTTAAGAGTCCATATCTATATGCATTCATAGTTGCCAACCTGCCGATTTCTTTAATACCAATATTTTTATGCAGAAATACTTGTTTTATACAATCGCATAATTTCTGCAATTAAATAACGTGAACATTTTTGTAAGAATTTACCGGTATTATGAAAGTTGGGAGGTTGGCAACTATGCATTATACAAACAATACTTCACTCACTCGAATACAAATCTGAGCAGTTATTCCATGATCAATTGGTCGGAAATATTTATATGCAATAGCAGTAATAATACAAGTGCATTAGAACATCGATTAGAAATAAAGAAAATTCAGTTTAAAATACTCTAAAAAGAGATGAAGATGGTTAAATGTTTTCCTAAATTTCATACAAGATATTCCGAAATAAAATTTTTACAACGAAAATGACTTTTATAATGAATCAATATTTAAATTATTAAACTTGGATTAACAGGTCATCTGGACTAGCCAGATGCCAAATTTTAAGGAACTTTAATGCGAAAGTTTACAATAACATAATAAGAAATTGTTTAAAGGTTCTCGAATGAAATGGAATCACACTTCAACAATAATTTGAAATGAATGTGAAACATTAAATCATTACAAAGGAAAGGAATTATGTCATTTAGAAAAAAACTACTTAACAATTTAGATTAGCAGTAGGTTTCTGCAATAATAAATCTTTATCGAAGTATAAAAAATGTTTCAAATAATAAGAAAAAAAGAGGACAAAAATTGCAAACATTCAGAGATTTTTCTTTTATACTAAATCATGCCAAGTTTTTAGGCAGTCAAAGATTTTTTTTAAACATTTTTAATTTTTATAATAATTGTAAAATAAACCTTTAAACAAATAACAAAAGTTCACATAGGAACTGTGTTAAACAATTATTTTTTAGTTTTCATTTGAATAAGCATTATTTAAAAACTAAATAGCATTTTGTAAAAAATGCAACATATGTTATATTTATACATAATGCATGGCTTGAGAGTAAAACAATAGAAAAAAAATAACAATAATAATAACAAACTCCATACAATATTTGTGAGAAATATTGCGACAAAACAAAATCTATGTATATACAATATGTTTATATAGAAGAGTAAAAATATGCAATAAATGAGGGGGGGGGGGGAATGATATGCGTAGTAATCATGTAAATTTTCTTTATTATGTAAAACATTTCATTTCTAACTTATTAACAATAACAACATTATACTAGATTAATTTTAACACAATTATTCTAATTGGTAAATAAATTATAGCAGATGCAAATTTCCAGCTGGGCGAAGAATGTGTGGATCAGGGATATCTTGGCAGAAGCCGCCAATGTCCTACCGTCTGAGCTATCCCGGACGAATCTGGTGGATCTAATTCACCCAGCTAACCTTATTGATTATAGCATCTGTTCTGATATCTGAATCAGCTCAATTACGCATCCAGTGTTTTCTGGAGTTCCGTTACCTGCTATGTATTCTGTTGAGCTGATTCAGATATAATACCAGATGCTATAATCAATAAGGTTAGCTGGGTTGAATTAGATCTACCAGATTTGTCCGGGATAGCTCAGATGGTAGAGCATTGGCGTCTTCAGCCAAGAGATCCCTGGTTTGAATCCTGGTCCGGACATTCTTCGCCCAGTTGGAAATTTACATCTCATATTAACAAGATTAATTTCTATGTTATGTAAAACAATTAAGTAGCGTTTTAACAGTCCGTATCTATATGCATTATATATATATATATATAAATACTTCACTCACTTGAATACAAATCTGAGCAGATATCCTATGATCAACTGATCGGAAATATTTATATGCAATAATGGTAATTGTAAAATTGAATAAAAACCCAGATAGAAATAAAGAAATGCAAGGCACATTCAGATTAAAATGCTCTAAAAAGAGATGAAGATGGTTAAATGTTTTCTTACATTCCTACAAAAGATTCTTAAATAAAATTGTTACATCGAAAATTACTTTTATGAATAATGACTGAATATTTGCATTATTAAACTTGCATTATCAGGTCATCGGGAATATTAATCAAAATTAATTTATAATAATTCAGGACTTTATGTTGTAAAATCGAATACTAAACAAAATAAAGGTTGCTATCCAACGTATAATAAAAACACATGAATAAAATAAAACTTAACCTTTCGGTATAATCTTCAAAACAATCTTCAGGAGTAAAATAAAAAAGAAATTGAAATGGGCAGGACAATCTACATGCTACTTCTTCTAATTTATACTACTTCTTATTTAAACAGGAAGAAGCAACAGAAAATCCTTTTAAAACAACTCAAGTGGCGCCATCTGTTATTCAAATACATAAAAACAGGTAGGACTGGGAAAACATGGAAATTTCACATTCCTTTCAAAATCCTGACCCAGATTTTCGGAATAAGAAAGGAAACACTATCGTTACATAATTCTTGTTTTTTTAAACGAATTTCCATAGATTCACGAATAACTGTTTTATACGGAACATCTTGCTTCGAAATAATCCTAGCTTTGGCGAAATCGATAAATGAAATGCGTCCCTCAAGGAAATTCCTTGACAGTGCTGTTGAAATTAATTTATATCGAAAAGAAAAGTTTAATACAGTCGAACCTCTATTTAACGAAGTCGCTAAATCCCGGAAAAAAGTTCGTTATATGGAAAATTCGTTAAATAGAGATTCACCTTTTAAAATACTTTAAACTACATAAAACAGATTTTAAATTCATAAACATTAAATATTTTTACTAAAAGTAACTAATCACATTTTTTTAATAAATTTATCGTTTTTTTCTATTTACATACACCAATATCCATCATCAATTCATTTTTTCTATGTGCTTAAATCTTTGAAATCTGCAAGGAAAGCAAAACATTGTCCGGTAATACACTGTATTTTCTGTTTAAAGAAAATAGTTTTACATTAAAATTAACGAATTTTAATGACCATATCGTATTTATTATTATTATAACAAATAATTTTAACCATACTTTAACATATGCGTCCTTAAATTTAGTTTTTGGAAAACTCTGTTAATTTTTTCTGAGTTTTTTCTTTTAAAAAGTGCTTTCTCTCATAATACGTCTCGCATCTTTGCAATGTACCAAAACCCCCTTCATGCGTATTTTCTTCTAACTATAATAGTGAAATACAATCATGAATCAGCACATCATGATTAATTTCTTCTTTTTTTCTCATCTGTATCCATATTTTTTTAAGTTACTGTAAGGGATTATCGTCTTCGTCCTCCGTACTTGACGAATTCTCACTGCTGACAAAGAAGGTGCCTGGTAAAACCAGTTCAAGGCCATTGAACATCACAAAATCTGTTTAAAGAGAGAATAAGTTTGAAATATCCAGAAATATTTTGAGAAATGGGAAGAAAAAAAATATTAGATCACAAGAAAAAGTTCGTTTCATTTTGATCCTGTGATCCTGCGGGATCAGCGCACTCCGCGCATATCCTTCCACACATGACGTAGCGATGTTTGTGTAAAATAATATTCTAAGCAAACTTGTTTAAGGAACTTTATGGTGTAGTGGTATGACGCTCACCTTCAGATTACTTGGCATGGGTTCGATTACGGAGCTGAATGAAAATTAATGGCAAGATTGCTTTAAAAAAATTAATTTTTTCGAAGATAAAAATTGAAAATTTATATTTTTGAACATTTGTACCATAATTAACAATTTTTTTTTTTTTAATTGTGAATTTTCCAAATATTTGATATGGTGATCGTAGTTTTAACAGATTTAATACCTTTAGTATCGCCATCTAGTGGTGTAAAGATAAGCAAATCACAAAGAATGTTTTAAATTTAATAATAATTAAATATTTTATCATAATTTTAAATTTATTAATTTTAATTTTTATCATCATTTTAAAAGAACTTTTAATTTCGAATAAATAATAATTGTTAATATTTTTTTCATAATTTTAAATTTTATAATGATTTAGTAATATTTTTTTAATCATTTAAAGGCACTTTAAATTCTGAATATAGTAAATTTTATAATGATAGTAATTTAATTTTTTTTTATCATTTAAAGGCACTTTAAATTCTGAATATAATAAATTTTTATATGTTTCTAGTAATTTTATGTTTAACAATTTAAATTTAATATTTTTTCATAATGTTTAAATTGCATTTTTCAAAATTTTGAATTTAATAATTTCAGTTTTTTAAATTACAATTTAATAATATTTTTGTCCTTTTAAAATAATTTTAGAGTTTAATTAATTTGAATCGAAATAAAATACTAATAACTTAAAAACTAACTAAGTGGTACCTGCCAAAATTTGATAATATAAACAAATATACGTCATACGCGGACGGTATGGGTATGATGCAAAATACGTCATACGCGGAACGATATGCGCGGAGCGCGCTGATCCCGCAGGATCACAGGATCAAAATGAAAAAGTGTGATCGCTAGACGCTTGTGTACGGTGTCGCGTTACTCCAAAGTGTATGCACTTTCAGCACGCCCTTGGCAAAAAAACATTTCGCCAAAGGATTTGGCGTATTTCTCCCCAGTGATTGCTACAAAACGTACTGCTTTTCAGCGCGACCGCGTTCGGTTGATTGGGTTGATTTTTGACGGCCAATTATCTACACGAGGGATATAGACCCGAGGGGGAGTGCCTTCCGTGGAGGTCTTTCTAAGGGAACCTAATCCGTATTAACGCATGGAAATACACGGTTCGAAGGAAACCACGAAAACTCCGAACGATTAGGCCGACGGGCGCGATTGGGTTCGAACCCAGCACCTCCCGTCTACCAGCTTCGAGAGCAGAACCTCTCAGCCACTGGTGGGGGCCAACGCGACCGCGAGACGCTTGTTATGTTGATATACTGTATAGATATTTTAAAAATACGTTTATGTTAATTTTTTGAATGATTTACTTTTAGCATGTGAATTTTTTTTTTCTATTATGTATTAAACAAAAGATGTCATAATTAGTTGGCAGTTATTTTTAGTTTTGTAATTTTAATTCATGTAGCTGCCATGTGCTTCGCGAAACAGGTTGATTGTTTATGTTTTATTCTATATAAAACAAAATACGGACATTTTATTTTAATTTATGAATTAATTAATTGGCCAGCTGGTGTCACCTTTGAAGCAGTAAGTGAAATAATTTCTTCTGCTTTGAAAGTGTGCGCTTGCTAGCCAAACACTGAAGAAGCCGCTGTAAAAATTCATTAAATGGAACCACGATGAAAATAAAGCAATTTCAAGTTTGGTAAGCATAGCTTTTTCTGTCAATTTATGTTTATTTTTCTTGAACAATTCTAAGCACCTGTGTATTATTTCCTTTTGTGTATGTGCATATTTAATAACAATAAACAGTGATTCATGTATTTAAAATTTAAATGCTAGCATCCATCGAAAGAATAAAAGTAATTTAAATCTGTTTTATTAATGAACGATTTTCAAATTGATCAATATCTATTTAATGTTTTAAACTTCGAACACATATTCAATGTTTAAAAAAAATCTTATTGATATGTAACATATGCACCAACATCAGTACTATAATGAAATGTATTTAAGGTGTTTATGTATATTTAAGTGTTAGGTTATTTTAAATTACAGAAATTTAAAATAAAAATATCTGATATGAATCAGTTCTTCCCAAAGCTTTTCACCTAGATTAGATTTTGTAATGTAGGATATTATGACAATACAGTATAATATATGAGAATACAAGTATTTCTTCTATCATTATATTTATAAAACAGTTGAATTTTAATGTCTGTGTTTTATGCATCTCACGGGAGTTATTATAAACACTATAAAAGTTTTGGTATCTGTAGTTGATAATAAAGCTAAATGATGCATTATTTTTTCCTATTTAGTGTAAACAAAGCATCACAATTTTTGAAGTGTTAGTAAGAAAGTGGTAGTATTATTAATGTAAACAAAACTATTATATACTTTATTTTTTAATTATTGAGTCCACAGAAAAATGGTAAGTATTGTTAATAATCTTTCATCAATGTTAACTACATATTTGGTTACTTATTTATTAAACAACTTTTTTATTTGAAAATTGTTTTTTTTTTTTTCAAGTATCACTAAACCTAACTTTTTTTTAATCCAAATTCTTTTGAAAAAATACAATGTAGTACTAAATTTAATAATATTAGTTTTTAAAAGGAATGTCAATCAAAATTGGGAACAGATGTGTTATTATCCCAGCCTCCGCCATCTTGGATTTTTTTTTGGCGAGAAAACCCCTTTTCCGCCAAGTAGTAAATGTCGCCAAATACCCGTTTATACGCATGTTTTGCTCAACGAAAATAAAATGTAAATAATAAACAAAATTCGCTAAACTGGCAATCAGTAATCCTTGTATGAGCGCTTCGCGCACATTTAACGGAAAAAAAACATCGCCGAATTCAGCATTTTTCGCGATATAGCATTCTCAAAATTCAGCAGTTCTCGTCTTGTAGCAATCTCAAACTGTAAAAAACTCTTAAAACAGCAAAATATACCTAAAAAACGAAACTTGCTAAAGTGTCAATCAGCAATAGTTGTATGAGCGCTTCGCGCTCATTTACCGAAAAAAAACATCGCCGAATTCAGCATTTTTCGTGATATAGCATTCTCAAAATTCAGTAGTTCTCGTTTTGTAGCAATCTCAAAATGTAAAAAACTCTTAAAGCAACAAAATATACATAAAATTATCAACATACCTTAACAGACATCTGCTTTCTTGAAACCTACAGCACAAAATATAACACCGCCGTCATTTTCCAAAATAGGCTTAATACGCATTGACACGCTATAAACAAACCTCCCTTTCATGTCAAAATTTCCTCATATTTCTTAATTACTTCAACAAGAGCGTTTAAACGGACTACAGAAACTATAGTCAGTGAAATACATCCAATAAATTTAACATAAAAATAAAAAGACAGCCATAGAACACGATATCAAAGAGTATCTGGTACAAGACTCAAGCAACCGTCAGCAACGACAACCGGCAGTGAATTGAATGTTCACGCAAAAAGCACGCTCTCGCGTCGTAAAAAAGGGGTTTGCCATAATAAGTTACTAGACGCCAAACGCTGGGATTACCACAGCGATAAAAATCGCCAAATACTCAACATCGTGGAGGGTGGTATAATAACACATCTTAGCCCAAAATTGTCAGTTATTAAACTTTATTTTGTACCTGAAATATTTAAAAATTCATAAATTATCACTTTCTTTCCAAGTGTTAATCTATATGAAATAACTATTTTGCATTCAAACAAAATTTTCTGTGATATTAATAATTTCAAAGTGGCAGCTTATTTGAAAATGACTAATAAATACTTCTATTTAGATATATAATAAACTAAATTCTATCAATTTATTTTAAAGTATAGGTATTTTGAATGCTACCTAACTTTTTATAAGAAACCTATGTATTTTTATGTTAGCAAAGTACAAATTATAAATGGCTGAATACCATTTTCTATCAGCAACATTCATATTGCAATCTATCATTTAAAAGATAAACTTTTCATTCATTTTATTTCTACACAAGTCTTATTTATAATTTATGTACACAAAAAATAAAAGCTGCTGTTGAGGAAAGTTTCCTGCCAGCTAATTCTATCAGGGCCAAAACTAGCCTTTATTGTGCCTGGGGCAAACAAGGATTTTGGCCCTTCCTCTTTCTCCTCAAAGGGAATTTTATTAAGTCACTAATAGCTGATTTATTTTAAAATCTAAAATATGTAATCATAACATGCGTAATAGGGTCAGGTGGGGTGGAATGGGTAATACTGTTTTGTGTCTGAATTAAAATCATACTATGTACAAAAAATATTTGTAAATCATGTATATAATTTATTAACCATTCAACTTCCATTTTAAGTTAAAAAAAATATTGGCAACGTTTAACCCATTTAGAATCAGTTTTGAAAGACACATGGTGAATGTCAACGTCACTTAGTGCTACATTAACTTTATTGTATTTTTTTTAATTTTATTGCTGAAATAATTTTTTTACTGCATAGTTTGTACATAGCAGTGTCCTTTATTGACTGCAACAAACATGTAAGAAAAATGCTTTACATTTTTAATTATAACTTTTAAAAAATAAAGGGGTGAAATGGGTATATGATTAGGCTTAGGGGAAAAAAGACTCAGGAAAAAAAATCTAAAAAATATTTTAATGCCCAAATGATTGAAACATCAGATCCTCGTACTTACATTGTAAAATTCCTGCATAAATCATCAATAGGAAACTTCTATACCTTTCCTAACAAAGATGACAAGGTAGAAATCGACAGTAAACAACTTTCAGAAAGCTTAGCCAACCAACACTTAATAATCAGGGACATTATGTATTTAATGAGAAAAAAATTGACCAATATAATTATCAATAAATAATTTGATGTAATAAAATATATAATACACTGGAATTTGGGTTATTGGTTGCTTTGAATGCCTTTTAAACTTGGTTACCCGTTCCACCCCACCCTATGGGGTGGAATGGGTATAAAAACAGTCATCAGAAAAACTTTTTTTTAACATTAATAAATAATCTTTTGAAAAACAATTACAATGAAAATGTGATGTCTATAAATGCAATGTAAACACTGAAACCATTCCTTTCTATAAATTCCTTTCCCATTAGGAATTATTCCATAATCATTTCAAAAATTTGTGTTTTTATACGCATTCCACCCCACCTGACCCTACTGAACTACATAATCAGCTTTGTCAAATATTGATTTGTTAAAATCTGAAAACGTAATCAAATGGAACCGAAAAATATTTCACTTTATACAGGTTTCCATCTTAGCAGACATAATTGTTGGTATTTTTTTTGTTGAAAATTTTTTCATTTAAGACAGAATTCTGTTATAGACTGATTTTATTTTTACAGATTTTATTTTAGTTGCAATACAGTAGACTCCCTTAAATACACGTCTTTTTTCAGATGTAAACAATGAAATTTACAGTTAAGTTGCAGGAACAAAATTCAAGATGGCGTCAAAATCAGCGACTACTGCAATGTGTTTTTTACTAAATTTTTTGTTTATCATTCTCTTTTGGTTATTAGAGCTGATTTATTACTAAATAAATTTACATTACTTTTGATTTGATATAAATTGGCATATCTATATGATGACGTTTCGATCTTACGATTGCTTTACCAATAGATGACAGCATAGGACTTTTGAAATCGAATTTAATCGATTTTGTCTGTAATAATTTAATATTTTTCTAAATTTTTATTTTACATAATTATTTTAATATTTTACTTATTTTAATGTTTCACTTTATTGTAAGCATTCATTATAATTTCCCTTGCTTAACTACCAATCAAATTAATGTTTCAAAAATGTAAACAAATCAATGACCAGAAATCCGCACAACCTCTGGTCCTAAGCTGTGCAGATTTGAGGGAGTCTACTGTATTACAATATTAAGAGACTACATTAGTCACGCGAAGACATTCACAAGCTAATATTGAACCTATGGGAGCATTATTGACAAATATCTCTCGGTTATTAGTACTTAAAATAATTTTTTTTCATGGGATACCTGAGGTTGATATCTAATGTTGTACTTTTTTGGGTTTGGTTACATTTTTTTTTTTTTTAAATTTAAACACTCATTTTTAAAAAACTGTTTGGAACCATTTCTATAATTGCTTTTGCGTGCTACGTGTGCCTAACAGGCTTTGCTTGTTGGGTGTTTTTTCAGTGTTGCTATCTGATGTTCTTGAGTAGAGTATATGTTCATTTGTCCAAGGTCACTAATGCAGGTAATGAATGGCAGCAAGGATCGAACCAGAGAACCCATGGTCAGAAGGTGAGATCTTTAGTACAGAGCAAAAGGCTAGCTCTACTATCGCTTCCTGCAAGAAACACATTTTATTGACCATGCAAGGTGGTGTAAATTAAAGTAAATTGGATAATTCTGCATGAAGATCCATTTATCTAAATTAAAGGGAGGGGTCTTTCCCCTTCAATACTTAACCAATGAACCTCCAAACCATAGTGGGAAGGAAGTGCCATATCGAAATAAACCGGTATGTCAAATTTGAAGCAAATCGAATAATTCTGCATGAAAAACCCATTTATCTAAATTAAAGGTGGGGGAATAGCCTCCGCCCCCCTTTACACTTAACCAATAAACCTCCAAATTTAATCAAGGCACCTCCTTAACATAATAAACCGGTATACCAAATTTGGAGCAAATTGAACAACTCTGCATGAAAAACCTATTTTATCTAAATTAAGGAGGGGGTCTAGCCCCCTTTCCTCCCTTTATACTTAACTAATGAACCTCCAAATCTAATCAAGGCAGTTCCTTAACACAATAAACCAATATACCAAATTTGGAGCAATTCGAATAATTCTGCATAAAAACCCATTTATTTAAATTAAGGGGGGGGTTAGACCCCCCTTTCCTCCCTTTATTTTTAACTAATGAAACTCCAAATTTAATCAGGGAAGCTCCTTAACATAATAAACTGGTATACCAACGTTGAAACAAACCAGGCAATTCAGCATGAAAAAAACATTTCGCTAAATTATGGGGTATTAGCTCCCCCATTTCCACCTTTATGCCTAACGAACGAACCTTCAAATCTAATCAGGAAAACTCCTTATCAGAATAAACCTAGAAAAAAAAAAGTAAATTGGATAATTCTGCATGAAAACCCATTTATCTAAATTAAGGGGAGGGGACTTTCCACCCTTTCCCCCTTTTACACTTAACTAATGAAGCAAGCACCATATCGGAAGAAACCAGTAAATCAAATTTGAAGCAAATTGAATACTTCTGCATGAAAAACCCATTTATCTAAAAAGGAGGGGAAACTAGCCCCTGTCCCCTCCTTTGCACTTAACCAATAAACCTTCGAATCTAATCAGGGCAGCTTCTTAACATAATAAACCAGTATACCAAATTTGGAGCAAATCGGATAACTCTGCATGAAAAACCCATTTATCTAAATTAACCCTAGAACTACCGGAAATTTTACTCAAGTTTTATAAAAACATTCTACACCAGAATTTTTACTTAAAACTATTTAATTTGTTTATTTAACTTATTATTGTCTGATTTATACATTTAGTTTGTTTTGAAGAAATTTCTGGTTTGAATAAATATTTTGAATGTACATGTCGGGTCCAATGGACCCGTCTGGTAGACGGAAGGTTAAGGGTGTAGGTCTAGCCCCCTTTATACTTAACTAAGGAACTTCCAAATCTAATCAAGGCAGCTCTTTAACATAATAAACCGGTATACCAAATTTGGAGCAAATCAAATAATTCTGCATAAAAAGCCCATTTATCTAAGACCAATGTCAGACGGGTGTCTTTTTTGCTTAGTTATAATTCATTCACAATGCTGTAGCATTGTGAATGGATAATACCTAAGCAAAAAAGACGCCCGTCTGACATTGGTCTTAATTAAGGGGGGGACTAGCCCCCCTTTATTCTTAACCAATGAATCCCCAAAACTAATCAGGGAAGCGCCTTATCAAAGAGAAAAAGGAGAAAAAAATCTAGGAGTAAGATCTAGGAAAAAAAAAAATTGTAGCAGGTCGGATGTTTCTATCAAGAGTTATTGCATTACGTACATACATACGTACATATAGAACCTGTACATTAGCTCTCAGTCTTTGATAGCCTGTGAGCTAAAAAGAAAAGTGCCCAATTAAACTGATGGCATTGAACTCGCAGGCTATTCACACTAACTGTATATTATACTCTTATTTCAAAGAAGGGTGTCAACAATTTAAATCAGTTGATTTAAATCAGTTATTTAAATCATGATTTTAATCAAGTGATTAAAAAAAATCATTGATTAAAATCAAAATTTTTCTAAATGTTTAAAATGACATAAAAAAGTATTCAAATCCAAGATGAACATAATTTGGAAAGTTTCTACAGGTATTGTGACTTATGTATACACAAAACAAAGCTTTAAATAATTGTTTCTAAGCGTAATTCCTGAGTATTGTGAAAAATTTAAGTACAGTATGTTTGTAAAAAGCATGGTTTTTATCTAACAAACATAAAAAGCATTTAATTTAAAAATGATATTTAAATCTAATATAACTTACAATGTCATAATTTCTTTTTAATAATCAAGTTATTCATTCTTTTATATACAATAAACATAGCAATAGAGTGTCAATGATTTTAATCAACTGATTTAAATCAGATGATAAAATCACATATTTTGTGATTTTTTTGAAATAGTGTGAAAAAGCATTATAATCAGTAATGAAAATTATCACTAAATCACTTGTAAAAAATGTAATATTTGTTATTGTTAATTATAACAATGTTAAACTGTGTAAAAAGAAGTATTATACACTTAAAAAACATCTAACTAAATGTTAAATAACTTCAAAACATTATAATATTTAGTATCTATTCAAATATTTTAATGTTGTGGGGAAACAATCTGATTTAAATTTCAAAATACAATTTTTGTAATCTATTTATAAATTATGTGCGAGTTTGCTGTATACATTGCTACAATTTTTGATGAATTTGATATACATATGCTTTAGAACCTGTGTAACATTATTGGCTGCTTTATGAATTTATCAAACGATTATTTATCACCTTTTTTTCAACCACTTTTTCAAAAATGTAGATTGTGTTCTTAATTAAACAGTTAATTGTTTAATAATCACAAAATTTAATCTGTATCATCAATTTAAAATTAAATGCAATTTATCAATAACTTTAAAATATAAGCAGTATTTAATATTGGTTTATATAATTATTACAAAATATTAGTGCACATAATGTTATATGTTACTAAAGAAATTTTTAATTTGCAGTTTGTTTGTTTTTTAATTTCTATAATTACATAATTAAATTTTTAGTAATTAAAACAAAAAAACATAGATTATGTTAGTAATTGGAGGGTTATTCATTTTTGAAATGCTTAATTCTTGGTAGATGTTTAATATTTTAACAGAGGGAAAAAAAATAAAAAAAATCTGATTTAAATAAAAAAAATCCGATTTTTTTGATTTAAAAAAAAATCCTGATTTTTTTACACCCTGTTTCAAAGAATAATGCTCCTCAAAAAATAAATTAAGGGGGAAATTGCCCCCCACCCCGTTTTCCTTCTTTATACTTAAACAATGACCCTCCAAATGTCATCAGGGAAGCGCCTTATCGAAATAAACCAGTATACCAAATTTGAAGAAAATCGGATAGAAAAACCCATTTATCTAAATTTAAGAGGGGTATTAGTCCCGTCCCCCCTATTTATATTTAACCAATGAACTTCCAAACCTAATAAGGGAAGCACCTTATCAGAATAAACCGGTATACCAAATTTGAAGCAAATCGGATAGAAAAACCCATCTCTCTAAATTAGAGGGTATTAGCCTTCAGTCCCCCCTTTAGACAATAACAATGAGCCTTCAAATCTAATCAGAGAAGCTCGTTATTAAAATGAACCGGTATACCAAAATCTGATAATTCTGCACGAAAAACCCATTTATCTAAGTTAAAGGGGGGGGGGGTTAGCCCCCTCCACCCTTTATACTTAACCAATGAGCCACCAAAACTAATAAGGGAAGCGTTTTATCAGAATGAACCTAGAAAAAAATTTGAAGCAAATCGGATATTTTTATCAAGAGTTATCGCGTTACGTACATGCATACATACATACAGAACCGGCGGGCACATTAGCTCTCAGGCTTTGATAGCCTGTGAGCTAAAAAATGCCAAGAGCGTGTAATTAGGGAGGGGGGGGGGACAGAAAATAAAAGAGGACATTAAAAGCTTTCCAACGAGATGTTATACGATATGATTTGGAAGAAACAGTAAGTATGCCCCCTGGGGCGGCAGGTAAGTCCCAAACGGTCGGAGGGGCGACCTCAAATATATCTTTGGTCAAAATGTGGATTTATGATAAAATTGAACGAGAATTTGGCATTTTAAAAATTGCTTGCATATTTTGAATGGCCCTATAAATTAAGATTGGCGAGGAAGGGGGGGGGGGGAGACGGCTTACAAGAGGCGAACTTGAAAAATACAACATAATAAACTAGTAACCCGAATAACTAGGCTTCTAAACAAAAGTATAATGATTCAACCTAGTGTTGAATTCAGGGGATGGTCCAGTGGGGACATTCCCCCCGGAACATTGAACACCCCCCCCCCCGGAAGTTTTAAGATTTTATGCGTTTTAATTGCAAATGTGCAACTCCCCCGAAGTCGCAGAAATCCCTCTTGTAGAAAATTACCTGCATCCAACACTGATGTGACCAAGAAAGAAAAAAAAAAATCCGTCCTTATACGAAATTTTACATCAATTCTGCCACTAAAACAGTAAAACTGGAAGAATAAATATAACGATTTAACCCGATCCCGAATCTTGGATCGACCGTGATTCGATTTGAAGTAAATTAAAGGATAACGATTCTGCCCGCATCTAAAAAGTCGTCTGCCAAAACGATTCTACTCTGCATCTAAAGAATCGTCTTGAAAACGATTCAACCTGCATGTAAAGATCGACATCAAATCTGTTGACTGAATCGATTCGCTATTTCTGATCCTACGTTACAGGTGGAATCAATTTGTTCATTTTTTCATACTTTCTTTTGTATTTAGAAAAAGAAAAGTGTTGGATACGTGAAAAATTTTGACTACCAATTTTTGAAGGATTTATAGTTTTAGGTCTTGTCTGGAATACGATTTGACTATTTTTATAAACTGTCTGTCTGTTAGCCTGTCTATTTGTTTGTCTCTGACAAAAAAATTGTGGGTGGTCTATTTAAAGAACTAATGCATGGAATCTGTTGAAACTTTAGATTTAGTTAGACCTTTATATAAATTGGAGCTGATTACTTTTTGGTGAAAATCGCCCAGCAGGTGGCGTTTGTTATGTTGCATTTTTTATGATTTCTGCATGATCGCTATCTCAAAAACTAATGCACGAATTTTTACTGAACTTCAGATTCGGTTAGACGTTGACGCAAGTTGTTGATGATTAGGTTTTGATGTAAATTTACTGGTAGGTGGTGCTGCTATGCTGCATTTTCCCCGATTTTCGCAACAGCTCTATCTCAAGAACTAATGCACGGATTTTCATCAAACTCAGTTAGACGTTGGCATAAGTTGTTGCTTATTAGGTTTCGGTGTAAATCAACCAATAGGGGGCGTTGCTATGCTGAATTGAATTCAGCATTTTTCTCTGGGAGGGATTTCTGCAGCTCCAGCGAGGGGCATTCTAGACTTCAGAGGAGGGGAGGGGGGTTGGACTTTTGTACATTAAGCATAAAATCTCAAACCTTTTGGGAGGACATTTCAATGTTCGGGGAGAGGGGAAGTGACATCCTCCCCCCACACACACACCGGGAAACCCCTGAATTTAACATGTTTTTCAGGAATTACACGATTTTAGTGACCATATCTCTAGAACTAATGAATGAAATTTCATCAAATTTAATATTCTGTTAGACACTGTCATATGTTGTTCCTGATTAGGTTTTCATGCAAATCATATAACAGGTTGCACTGCTATGCTACTGTTTTCAGCAAATTTAATTCAGACATTTTTCTCTGAGAGGGATTTCTGCGGTTCTGGAGAGAGACATTCTAGAGTTCCGTGTGGGGGGGGGGGGGGGGGGGGAGACTTTTGTCCATTAAGCAAAAAATCTCAAATCTTCCTGGGGGACATTTCGATGTTCCGGGGGGGAAGTCCTCCGGTACCACCTCCTGAATTCAACACTATTTTTCAGGGTTTACACGATGTTAGCGAGAATATCTCAAGTACTAATGAACAGAAACTAATCAAACCTGTTCAAATCTTATCCAAAACTTGTGAGAAAAAAATAAAATACTATCTTCAAAAATATATTAAGACGATATCCTACAGATGGCAGCATTAAAAATTTTTCTTCAGAAAACATAAGAAATTTTCATTTTCATTTAAATTCTAAGACAATTCAGAAAAAAAAAATTAAGCCAACCTAAAAAAATTAGGCTCCTCAAATTCACTTTCGAAAATACCTACATCTCTATGTTATAGTATGATACCACCTTATATGGTCATTTATTCTAATTCAAAGTCGATTCGAAAAAAAATAATAAATTAAGCCCCCCTAAAAATAAGCCCCCCCTAAAAAATAAGCCCATCGGAAAATTTAGCCTCTTCATACTTCCTCTGGAAAAGACCTATGTCATAGTATGATATTTCCATTCTAACACTAAATCAATTCGAAAAAAAAAAAAAAAAACTAAGCCCCCTAAAAAATAAGCCCCATTCAAAAATTTAGACCTCTCAAACTTCCTTTCGAAAACTTTTAACTCCCTATGTCCCTATGTTATAGGTATGATATTTCCATTTCTACTCTAAGTCGATTCGAAAAAAAAAAGCCCCTCTGAAAAGTTAAGCCCCCTCAAAAATTAAGCCCCCCTCCAACATTTAGCTCCTCCTACTATAGGATAAGTCTCTCTTACCACCCCCAGGTGGATTCCAATCTCCTCCTCCATCCACAAGGTGGATTACTCCCTCCTCCTAAATCCGCAATCCGCCTGCTGAGGCTGAATTCTCCTTCTTCCCCTACTTATTTCTGTATCAAACCATATATACAAGTCACAAGGTGCAATATCAGGTTAGTACGGAGCTTGTGGAGCCGCATTTATTGGTTGTTTGGTTAGAAACTCCCAAATAATTGCACTGTGAGAAGGCGCTTTATCGTGCTGCAAAACACATGAGTTTTCTCACTACATTTCAGGTCATTTCCGACGAATTGCTTCACGCAAACAGCGCGAAACACTCGAATAATAATTTTTATTGACTGTCTGGCTAGTTGGTGGCAATTCATAATGTACAACACTACGACAATCAAAGAAAACAGTCAACATTACCTTGATTTTTGAGCGTTTTTAAAGTGGTCTTTTCGGTCTTGCTTCATCTTTCAAGCGCCATTCACTTGATTGTTGAGCTGTTTCTGTATCAAAAGCATATAATATACAAGTTTCATCACCGGTAATAATGCGTTTTAGAAAGGAATCGCCTTAAGAAAACACATCTCGATACACTTGATCACGTTGTTGTTTTTGGAACAAATTCAAATTTTCTGGAACAACACGAGAAGCGACGCGTCAAATTCTAAAGGATTTTTTAAATTGATTGACAGTAAACAAACGATATAGGAACTTGTTCAATAACGTCTCTTAATGTCAAACGACGATCCCCAAACACCAATTCTCTGTCTTTATTGATATCTTAACCATTAATCGAAGTAGATGGTCACCCAGATCACGGATAATTTACGACGGATTCTCTACCATCTTTAAACGTTTTATACCAATCAAATACTGTTAATTTTGATAAACAGTTTTTTAAAAGCGTTTTACTACATTTCAAATGCATTTGTAGCAGAAATTTTATTTCGAAGACAAAAGTTAATGCACTTTCTTTGCTCAATGACGTTCGCCATTTCGGAAAATCAACAAACTGAAAATTCTTATCTCATTTAAAACAAATTTATTTTCAGACGATAAAATGAAATAAATTTCTGACTGTTGCAAGAAATTAGCAGAAATCGTAAAAATGTTTAATAAAAGTTTGCGGACGATATCTACTACAGATGTAATTTAAATGAAGCATTCCAGATACTTTTTGATCACAGTAGTATATTTAAAGAGGAATTTATACAAATAATCAAGTTTTATTGATTTTAAATTTTGGCACAGTAGCAGTTTAAGTTTTGGTTTATGATCAATAATTGTTTTCTGTACTCTATGAACAGTCATTATCTTCGGTTTCGTGATAAAATGCAAATGAGATCATAAACAGAAGTACAGAACTAAAGAGCTATTCAATTAATACAACCAATTGAAATTGATTTAATTATTGTTAAATTATAATTTCTCCAATCACCATGTGAAAAAGTAATATCAACAAAACACTCAATGTAAAGAGCATATGGTTTTCCTTTATTTGATATTTTTAAGAATGGAAATTGAGGTAAATGCAATGCATTCGACGCCTGATAGTCATCTTTCTTTCTTTCTCAATATCAGTAAACATGTTACTGTCACTAGAGAAAAACATACAGTAGCTGGCAAAAGTTTTGAGACGATATGTTTTTCTGTAACAAAATTTCTTAATGATGTAAATTAGTAATTTGTAGCTTTAGTCATCGTACATGGTGCGCAACTAATGATATGTGAGAAAATTGTTAATTTAAAAGATACCAAACGGGAATTTGAAAAGTTGAAAGCAGAAGTTTTGAGTTGATCTGATAAAATTCAAGTTTTTAATACTTGACATGTGATATTGTCATGTGATGTACATATGATGCTGCCACACACACACAAAGGCTCCTCTAGCTGAGTGGCTAGAGCAGAGGAATTCCACGCAGAAGATGTAGGTTCGAATCCCGTCCCTGGCTTTTAAATTACATTTTCGTTATTTCCTTTATATACAATCTGTATGCAAATGACTTTATAATTTCAATAACTTTGCGCATATATGCAAATTAGTACCTTTACGTAGTCATGTTCCCAGACTGTTCTAGGATATGCGAAGCTTCATATATAGAGCACGAAAAAACGTGGCACAGGGAATGGAAATGAATTCCATGGCTTAGGGAAATAATTGAATTTAAAGATAGAATTAGTGAGGTTTGTGATATAGATAATACAGTTAGGGGGGAGATTTTTGAGAGTAGTGTTAGAAATTTTGTCGTCTCGCGGGTCTTGCGTTTTTTCAGTTTTTCAATTATGTTATAGGTTACTATGGGCTGAATAGAAGGGGGGGGGGTCATCAGGAGGCAGGGCTAGGAAACTGCTAACAGTTTCACTAACCTCATCAAGATGGGCCTGGCTAGCGAGAGTTGGGTTAGGAGAAAATTGTAACGCGTAGGCGTTGGCAAGTAGATTTGCTTTATCCTGATCAGTATAAGCATAGTTAACATTATTGTCCGTAAGGGGAGGGATGGGTTTAGTTTTTATTAAGCTTATGTTTGATAAGCCAGGGGAATTGTCCTCGGTAGCAAGATTTTTGAGGAAATTATTCCAACTTTTTTGTTTTTCTTTGTAAAGACAATTTTTAATTCTATTGTTAGTCCTGTTAATAAGGGGTTTAAGGGAGGGATCTGTAGAATTTTGAAATTGCCGCCAGAGCTGGTTACGTTTCTTAATAAGATTGTATATATAACGAGGAGGAATAAAAGAGTTATTGTTTTTGAAAGTATTGAAAGTAGCAAAATTTTGAGCATTTATAATTTTAGAGTTAAGAAATTCCACTGCAGCATCAATACCAGAAGTAGTATTAATATCAGGAAAAATAATATCTTGGCTAGCAAGATGGTTGGTAAATTTATTTCAATCATTGGCCACGGAAGGAGGAGGAGAGATAGGGTTTATTATATCAATTTTAAAGCATACCGGAAGATGGTACAGTAACAGTTAATAACAGTAGAGGTGATCAATTATTAAATCATGGGTATGTATTAGGCGCTGTGCTGATGTGTGTAGAAGTTCTAGGTGCGTGTAAACTTAAGTTTAGGTGTTGGGTTAAGTTATGGAGAGAGGCACCCCGTTGAGAATTGCCGTGGCAATTCCAACGCCTGCTCCTGGCATTATAATCGCCAACAAAGAAGAAGTGTTGGTGATGAGAGAAAATTTGAGTTAAACTATTGACAGGAAAGTTACCATTAGGTGGAGCATAAATGGATGCTAAATTAATGTTAATGTGGTGAAGCTGAATGACAATACTTGTGTATTCAATGTGATTATAATTAGTAATATGAAAAAGATAGTGAGGGATATGGTGCTTAATGTATATTGCGGTGCACGAGCCTATACCCAGGAATGTTAATATCACAGGTAGGACTGAAAGTTTCTTGTAAAAAGATGACATCAATTTAAGGGTGATCGGAAATAAAAACTTTTAGTTCATTTCTTTTATGCTGCAAAGAGTTACAATTTCAAGAGAGACAGATTAAAGAGGGACTATTCATTATTCATTGAGTTAAATTCCGTGGCCAAGCTGACGAACGCGCTTATAATTACTATAAACATTTTTTCCATTGGATCAGTGCAATTTTTGGAGAGTTTAGCTATGTTTTGAAAACATTGAATAAATTTATTGAATTTAAATAGTTCTTTCATTTCTTGAAATGTTTTTAGAATATCTTTTAAATCAGTGGAATAGTTTGAGCTGGTAGGATTTTCCGGTGCTGCATTAATAGGGTCAATTGGTTTATTCTCAGTAGAGTTAGCTTTTTCAGAGTTAGAAGGTTTTGAAGAGTCCATATCTGGGGCTTTCAGGGTTACTTTAGGGGCCTGAGCTGGTTTAACATAATTATAATTAGCCATAGTTTGCGCTAACATATCTGGGAAGGCTTTAGGTTTTTCTTTTAGAGGAGATTTTGAAGAAGTCTGATTATTTTTGTGGAATTGGGGGTCTTAGGGCAACCGCGGTAGGTAGCCGGGTGCAGGCCACAACAATTACTACACTTGGGGGTGATGTTTTCCAACCTGGTCACATTCAGGAGTTAGGTGACCATCTGAACATTTAGCACAGCTGGGAGAAAGATGGCAAATTTCTGATGAATGGCCAAACTTTTGGCAATAGTAGCATTGTTTTACAATGCCCGCGCCTTTAAATCTTTCAGCAGTAACCTTTATATAGCAAATTTCGTTTATCTGATATATTTCCTCAAATTTTGCCCTTGGCAAGACATTAACAACGTAGAGAGGCATTGGATGGCCAGTTCTTCTACTCTTCATCATAGATGCACAGTTAGCAATGAAGTTATGCTCCTTTAAGGCATCTACGATGATCTGGGATTAGTATAGCAGGATATTCCCCGAATTATCACTTTACGAGGGCGCTGTTCCTCACGGCTAAGGGTTGCGTGTGCTATTGCAATAGAATCCAGATATGACTGGGTTTTTCTAAAATCTGCGTCGTTTTTACAATGGACCTTGAGCAACTCACCGTTCATTTTGATCAGTGGGTTAGCTTCATTTTGTTCTTTAATTTTTGGAGCTAGTTCATTCCATTTACCCTTTATTTCTATCTAAAAAGGATGGATTTTTATTTTGGGGGTGAGGGTGGGGTAGGAAGAGCCACCGACTGAGTCACCTTCGTCTGAATTTGGAATATCCATATCATTACTTTTTTTAGATTTATCCGCTAAAAGAGCGTACTTGTTCTTGAGGGGTACGCTTGAATCAACGCGATTTCTTTTACGGTTCACTCTACTGGCAGGGAGGACATCCTCATTAGAGTTCATTAGGGGCTATCGCTTTCAAATTAGTAAGAGTTCCAATTAAATCTAGATTATTTCTAGAAACATAGGTTTTAAATTCAGGTAAATTACATAATATAATAGGGTGAAATGGCTCAGTAAAGAGGAACATCAAAGAAGATAAGAGGCTACTCACACTATCTTGAAGTTCTTGACAACTGGAGTAGTCTGGACTTTGTATGACACTTTTAATGTAATAGTCACATTCCGACAGGAAATGGTTGACGATAGTTCTCTGCTTTTCATCCGTAAGATGTGGAAACTCGCTCCATGCAGCAGCTAAATCTGCTGTTTCTACACCTTGTAAAATGTGCTTGGCTTCATTAACCTTTTCCCGTGGGCTTCCAATCCAGCATAGAGTTCTTGTGAGGGGCTATTTGTCTCGCGGGTGTCGAAAATACTCAGCCTCGTTTCTCTCTCAAAGATTTTTGAAGGGAGGCAATTACAAGACATTTCTCCTCTCTTTTCATTCTTATCAGCAGCTTCTGTAATGCACCCTCTCTAATTCTACACCAGTTGGGGTTCTGTAGTCTTCGCGACCCAATTGAAAATGATGCTTTTTGAATAAAAAATAAGGTTTTGATAAATCCTTAGAAAAGCCTTTTTTAAAAAAAAGCATTATTTGTAAGTTTTAATTCACACAATTCTAAGAATTTTTTCAATTTTATTCTGAAATTAAAAAAATTAATTAAACATAATAAAATGATTCTATAAAAAGAATAGATTAGTATTAAAATTGACAGACTTTTCTATCTATATTCCAGCTTATTGCCAATGTAAATTGAAATTCCTTGAAAATCATCTTTTTAGATTTTAAACAGGAATAAACAGTAGTGTTACGAAACAATACGAAAAACAAGTGCATTGTCAGAAATGTCCTGTTAATATGCCTTTTAAATAATTAGAAATTGCATGTACATTTTCCGCATACAAATGTCTTAAAATTTTATAATACGAGTTTTTCTTTTAGGGAAAAATATAAAACACAAACACAATAGTATTATTGTTACTGTTGTTTCTCATTATCGCTGATTTTTTTAAATTATTATTTGCTCTGACTATTGAAGAAGAGGGCTCCTTTTATGAAGCCTTGAAAAATCTGGATGTGACCCTCCCCCCCCCCCCCTTCTTTTCATTTTCAAATTAAAGATCCTATGTGCAGATAGACACAAAAAATATGGGGGGGAAAAATGGAAAAAAAAACCTTACATATTGAATGCCTTATAGTTACAACTTCAATAAGAGTACGAAATGTAGATATTTATCGGATACTAAAATAATAATAAGAAGAATAAATAGTTTTTTAATTGCTTATATAAATTGCATCCTGAATATTGAACAATTTATTTCGACATTCACAAAAATACAATTATCGGTAAAAAAAAAAAAAATCAATTGCTATTATTTTTTTTAGAACATAATTATTTCTTCTGAGTAAACAAATCAGTCCCTCTCATTCTTCCTCTTTTCTTTCTTTCTCCCCCTCCCCCTAACCCCCGCTTGCGAAAAAAAAAAAATGGGATAGAGAATTTCCACAGACGTTTCATGATATTAATCTAAACACACAACCTACTATGTATATACACAGGGCTTAATACGTAGTAAAAAAAGAACAACAACAAAAAAAAATACTCTAATATTTTGCAATAATAATAAGCGCAGTGCATATACACCCTACCTCTGCCTCTTCGCCCCGTATATTTTGTTGTTCATACATTATCTCCATTTTTTTTTAAAATTTTAATTAGATCTATATAAAATTATATATATATGATCTAATAAATGAACAGCGTAATATATATATTATACAGTCAAACCTCGTTAACATGAACACGCTTAACGTGAATTACTTTTAACATGAATTGTTTTCACAGTCCCCTATAAAAACGAATACAAAGATTTGATACTGATAACATGAATCACTGTTAACATGAACAAAATTTTGATTCCCCTTGAGGTTCATGTTAACGAGGTTCGACTGTATATATATATCAGGAGTGGGGAATTTCCAAAAATCACTATTCGCAAAATTTTCATCTTCGGATAAATCGTCCCACCTTGCGACAATATCTTCTATGTCTTTTTGAGACAAAATTTTCCTCTTTTTCGACATTTGGTAATCCAAATAAAACTTAAAAATATGTCGAAAGCAAGGCACTAACAAAAAAATAACATACGCTTAAAAGAGAATTATTACCTCAACTGGCGTGTGATTGAAAGGAGAAATCTGGTCATTCTGTACTGAGCGCGCGAAGTCATTACTTACAGATTTGACACTTTTACGACACTAATCTCCACCCTCCTCCACTTTCGTTTTCGCTACCCCTGTTCCAAGAGAAAGTGTCACGAGCCCCTCAGAAGATCCTTTCTTTCTGGACACACGCTGTCACAGCCCCCGAGAATAGGTTAAAGTTGAACGGGTCCTTGGTACCCATGGTAAAATGTCCGGTGAACACTCACTTGTTCACTACTATGTAAAAACAACAGTTCATAAAAAGAGTCCTATTCTAAAAAGAACGAGATCCACCATTTACGATAACCGCTGTCACCAATACTCATAGTAGAAGCTGTCAACAAAAGCACCGCTGCCCGTAAAAACAGGTGCAACGAATTGAAATACAGTAGACTCTCGTTTTTACGAACCTCTTTTTCATGAACTAGGGGGCTCTGCCCCCTAGTTCGTCAACCCCCGTTCAGACACCGCAGACTCTAAAAGTACGCTAATTTGATAGGCTTTAAAAAGATTTCGGAAGATTGAATTATAATTTAAAAAACAGTGACGATCTCCCTATAAACGGATTTCTATTCATTTCTCTTTGACTGGGGAATTTTAAGGCCAAATCCGCTGCGGTACTACTTGATGAACCCGTCGACCAATTTCGCCAAATTATATAAATCGCCAAAGCACTCGCCAATTATACAAATTGACATAATTTTTATTTTAAATAACGAAAGAACAAATAAATTAGTGCAACATTAATAAAAATACAAATAAAACGTCGAAATAAAAATAACTTGATGACGTAGACACGTGTAACTTGCTTAAAGTCAAGTTAATGTGACATTTACGATCAACCATTATTGGCATTTAATCTTATAGTTTGGCGAATGATAGATTTTTGGTCGACGGGATAACTAAGTAGTACCAAAAATACATATGTCAATCGCTGTTTTCGTCTTTGACGTAGACACGTGAAACAACATTTCAAAATAAGCTAATATAAAAGGAATTAAGTAAACAGAGTCTTTGTCTCCCGGTATTTTTCAACAAAGCGAAAAGAAAGTTCTTTTAAATAAGACTTTTTAAATTAATCGTTTTTAATCTGACGTAATTTTGACCAAACTATTCTTTCTCTTTTTAATATTCACGTGAAAATACTTGTGTTAGAAATGAAATATTATTTGCGCTTTCCTAACAAAAATAGTTGAAAAGTATCCGCTCAAAATATCAAATAAATGTCCAGCGCAATTTCTGAATTCAAAGCGTTTTGCAATATTATTTTGTATTCATTTTATGTAATAACTGTAATGTAACGTAAATATGACGTAATTTCTCCTATTTAAGACTTCTAACGCAGGTTAATAAATTTATTATTTTACAAATTCCTTTCTCTCTTAAAATTCACGTGTAATTATAGTTTTTATGACGTAATTTTTAATAAGTTCCTGCTTTTTGTACATAATTATTTAATTCTAATTCCAAATGTTTTTTCTGTTTATAATAGTCACGTGTAAATAAACTTTTAATTTATTTACAAGTATAAATATTTTTTTTTTGAAGCAAACATTATTGTTTCCACTGTTTATACAGTTGGCAACAGTTTAAATTAATATCACTTTCTAAAATCTCTCTATTCTAAAAAAAAGTAACTACCGCTGTCACCGCCGCCGCCGCCGCCGCCGCCGCCGCCGCCGCCGGTTTTGAATTTTTTGTGACCGGAGGTCTTTCTTCGTTAATATTAAGAAAAATAATGCATACAAAAATATGAAAATTGGTAGTATTATACAGAAATGTTTGATAAACACGCTGATGCAGACAGTTTTCAAATCGAAGAATTATTTTAAGAGATATTTAATGCTAAAGTTGGACAAAATCGTTCCATTAAAAAAGTTTTATAGGAGCAAAAACTATACATCGGAATTTAATAATTTTTAGATCATTTTATACGTTATAATTTCCCGGTGTGCAGAATTAATTTATTTTTTTAATTTGACTCATTTTTCGAGGTTTCATTTCTATTTTAAATTCAAATTTTCTGCATTTCGAGAGATATTTTTTACTTATTTCAGAAAATTGTACTAATTTAACCTGTTGCCAAACTGTATAAACAACGGAAACAATAATGTTTGCTTCAAATTAAAAATTTATTTACACGTGACTATTATAAACAGAAAAGAAAAACTTTCAAATTAGAATTAAATAATTACGTATAAAAAGAAGGAACTTATTGAAAATTACTTCATCTATAATTACCCGTGAATTTTAACAGAGAAAGGAAATTGTAAAGTAATAAATTCATTAACATGCGTTAGAAGTCTTAAATAGGAGAAATTACATCACATTTACCTCACATTACACTTATTACGTAAAATGAACAAAAATAATATTGCAAAATAGTAGTTTAAATTTAAAAATAGCGCGAGACATTTACTTGATATTTTGAGATGAACTTTTCAACTATTTTTTTTTTTTTTTTTTTTTTGGACAGCGCAAATAATATTTCATTTCTAATAAAAGAATTTTCACGTGAATATTAAAAAGGGAAAGAAAAGTTTGTTGAAAATTACGTCAGATTAAAAACGATATATTTAAAATGTTTTATTTAAAAGGACTTTCTTTTCGCTTTGTTAAAAAATACCGGGAGACAAAGACTCTGTTTACTTAATTCATTTTATATTAGATGATTTTGAAATGCCATTGTATCTTTTAACAGCAGCTGATTTTTCCGTAAAATTCCCCAATCAAAGAGAAATGAATAGAAACCCGTTTATAGGGAGATCGCCTTTGTTTTTTTTAATTATAATTCAATCTTCCAAAAAAATTCAATTAAAGCCGATCAAATTAGCGTGCTTTTAAGACTGCACTGTCTGAACGGGGGGTTGGCGAGCGTAGCTCGTAAGGGGCCGAGCCCCCTAGTCTGTAAAAAATATCTCTAGAAATGCTGAAAATTTGAATTTAAAATAGAAATAAAACCTCAAAAAATTAGTCAAATTAAAAAAAGAAAAACAGTCTGCACACCGGGAACTTCAAATGTATAAAATGATCTAAAAATGATTAAATTCCTATGAATAGTTTTTGCTCCTATAAAACTTTTTTAGTGGAACGATTTTGTCCAACTTTAGCATTAAATATCTCTTAAAATAATTCTTCGATTTGAAAACTGTCTGCATCAGCGTGTTTATCAAACATTTCTGTATCATACTACCGATTTTCATACTTTTGTATGCATTATTTTTCTTAATATTAACGAAGAAAGACCTCCTGTCACAAAAAATTCAAAACCGGCGGCGGCGGCGGCGGCGGTGACAGCGGTAGTTACCTTTTTTTAGAATAGAGAGACACTTGCGATTTTACGAACTATAGAGTAGTCCCGAGTACGCTCCCATAGAATCAATGTAATTTTTCGCTCCCATTTACGAACTACAGATTATGAAAATCTCTTTTTTGCAAACTCAGTTTTCGTATTTCTGATTTTTTTTTTTTTTTAAAGAATCGGAATGCAGTGCCAACGTCAGTTAAACTCTATACAGGTATAATGAGACATCAGGTGCAGTCCAATAATGTGTTGATTTTCCCCAATCTCTTTCGTAGGGAGGGGGGCATAGCAACAATTTCAAGTAGTGGTTGTCAGGACTAAGGCACTTTTTGAAGGAAAGCAATAACTGTGAAAGGTAAATTTAGTAATGGTTTCCATAGGTAAAATGGAAACCTATATTTTTCAAAATGTGATTTTTCTAAAAAAGATAAGTGATTATTTCCATTCCTAATTTTTTATCTATGCTTTCATCTATGTATTTTCATCTACTAAGTACTAATACAGTCTGCGTTTTCATATGTAATATTTTCAAAGCATGGTAACGTATGTTTCTGTGTACTAAAATTATTTTTGTGCATAAATTTGCATTTATTTCTGGTATATTTAAAAATAAATGTATAATTTTATTAAATAATAAATAATCTTGAAATACTGCTTCATCCATGAAGAGGGGGCAGTTTGATAAAAATAGACATAAATAATGTACGTATTCATATCATTTTTGGTGTTTTTCTATTTTACGAACTATTTGGGTGTTCCCTACGAGTTCGTATAAACGAGCGTCGACTGTATCCCCAAAGAGAAAATACGACCTCTCTCTTTGAAAGCTACACACCGAATGCAACTGAGAAAATGACTCAGGCAGAGCTAAAACATTTAAATAGTCGAAATAAACGTATTTTTATTGGTTTAAAAGTTTTAGTTTACACCTTTTAGAATTTGAAATTGGTATAGAAAATTATATTTAGATGTCTAGATAGTTAATGATTAAAGAATTTATGGATGTTGGTTTAGGGATCTCACAGTTAACTAATTTTTGGTCTACCTACAATCTTCAGTGATTTGAAAATCCCCATTTCTTTTTCGGATCAATTCACAGAATGCAGATTAATACAATTCATTTTCTTTGATGAGGTTCCAAATTAAGTACTATTGATTACATAGTTACAAAGTTTCTATGTTCACCACTATTTATCATAAGATGGAGGAGAGGCAATATTTTTTCTCTAGACTAGGGGGCTCGGCCCCCTACGAGCTACGCTCGCCAACCCCCGTCCAGACACCGCAGACTCTAAATGCACGCTAATTTGATCGGCTTTAAAAAGATGTCGAAAGATTGAATTATAATTTAAAAAACAGTGGCGATCTCCCTATAAACGAATTTCTATTCATTTCTCTTTGATTGGGGAATTTTAACGCCAAATCCGCTGCGGTACTACTTGATTATCCTGTCGACCCATTTCGCCAAATTATATAAATCGCCAAACCACTCGCCAAATTATACAAATTGATATAATTTTTATTTTAAATAACGAAAGAACAAATAAATTCGTACAACATTAATAAAAACACAAATAAAACGTCAAAATAAAAATAACTTGATGACGTATACACGTGTAACAACATTTCAAAATAAGCTAGGAATTAAGTAAAGAGAGTCTTTGTCTCCTGGTATTTTTTAACAAAGCGAAAAGAAAGTTCTTTTAAATGAGACATTTTAAATTAATTCTCAAAATATCAAATAAATGTCTAGCGCAATTTCTAAATTTAAACTTTTTTGCAATATTATTTTGTGTTCATTTTATGTAATAACTATAATGTGACGTAAATATGACGTCATTTCTCCTAAGACTTCTAACGCATGTTAATGAATTTATTATTTTACAATATCCTTTCTCTTTTAAAATTCACGTGTATACTTTTTATGACGTAATTTTTAATAAGTTCCTGCTTTTTATACGTAATTATTTAATTCTAATTTGAAAGTTTTTTACCTGTTTATAATAGTCGCGTGTAAATAAATTTTTAATTTGAAGCAAACATTATTGCTTGCGCTTTTTATACAGTTGGCAACAGTTTAAATTAGTACAATTTTCTGAAATCTGTAAAAAATATCTCTAGAAATGCTGAAAATTTGAATTTAAAATAGAAATAAAACCTCGAAAAATGAGTCAAAATAAAAAACTTAATGCAATCTGCACTCCGGCAAATTCTAACGCATAAAATGATCTAAAAATGATTACACTGCCATGTATAGTTTTTGCTGCTATAAAACTTTTTTAGTGGAACGATTTTGTCCAACTTTAGCATTAAATATCTCTTAAAATAATTCTTCGATTTGAAAACTGTCTGCATCAGCGTGTTTATCAAACATTTCTGTATAAAACCACCGATTTTCATATTTTTGTATGCATTATTTTTGTTAATATTAACGAAGAAAGGCCTCCGGTCACAAAAAAATCAAAACCGGCGGCGGCGGCGGTGACAGCGGTAGTTACTTTTTTTTAGAATAGAGAGATACTGTATTTACCCGCTTGTTTTTCGCTCTTTTTTCTCCGTTTTATCCAAACGATGTTAAAAAATTAAGAGATACGAAAAATATAAGTTTTTTTCTATAAATATTTATTGATGTTAATTATTCTAGGGAAAGTAATTAAAGAAATGACTGCACTTAATTTCAGTTTAATATACTAGGGGGCTCGGCCCCCTACGAGCTACGCTCGCCAACACCCGTTCAGACACTGCAGTCTCTAAAAGCACGCTAATTTGATCGGCTTTAAAAAGATTTTGGAAGATTGAATTATAATTAAAAAAACAAAGTATATAAATATAGTACATAATAAAGAGTTATAATTAAAAAAACAAATCTCCCTATGAACGGGTTTCTATTCATTTCTCTTTGATTGGGAAATTTTACGGAAAAATCAGCTGCTGTTAAAAGATACAATGGCATTTCAAAATCATCTAATATAAAATGAATTAAGTAAACAGAGTCTTTGTCTCTCGGTATTTTTTAACAAAACTAGGGGGCTCTGCCCCCTACGAGCTACGCTCGTCAACCCCCGTTCAGACACCGCAGACTCTAACAGCACGCTAATTTGACCGCCTTTAAAAAGATTTCGGAAGATTGAATTATAATTTGAATCTGACAATTATAATCTGACGTAATTTTCACCAAACATTTCTTTCTCTTTTTAATATTCACGTCAAAATACTTTTGTTAGAAATGAAATATTATGATCATCTTAAAATGTCAAGTAAATGTCTCGCGCAATTTTTAAATTAAAACTGTTTTGTAATATTATTTTTTGTTCATTTTACGTAATAAGTGTAATATGACGTAAATTCTCCTATTTAGGACTTCTAACGCATGTTACTGAATTTATTATTTTACAATATTCTTTCTCATTTAAAATTCACGTGTAACTATAGTTTTTATGATGTAATTTTCAATAAGTTCATGCTTTTTATATTTTTTGCTTATAATAGTCACGTGTAAAATAAATTTTTAATTTGAAGCAAACATTATTGGTTGCGCTTTTTATACAGTTGGCAACAGTTTAAATTAATACAATTTTCTAAAATTTGTAAAAAATATCTCTCGAAATGCTGAAAATTTGAATTTAAAATAGAAATAAAACCTCGAAAAATTATTCAAATTAAAAAACTAACTGCAATCTGCACACCGGGAAATTCTGACGCATAAAATGATCTAAAAATGATTAAATTCCTATGTACAGTTTTTGCTCCTATAAAACTTTTTTAATGGAACGATTTTGTCCAACTTTGGCATTAAATATCTCTTAAAATAATTCTTCGATTTGAAAACTGTCTACACCAGCGTGTTTATCAAACATTTTTCTATAATACTACTGATTTTCATATTTTTGTATGCAACAGAGTTTTTAATATTAACGAAGAAAGACCTCCGGTCACAAAAAATTCAAAACCGGCGGCGGCGGCGGCGGCGGCGGTGACAGCGGTAGTTACTTTTTTTTAGAATAGAGAGAAACGAAAAGAAAGTCCTTTTAAATAAGACATTTTAAATATATCGTTTTTAATCTGACGTAATTTTCACCAAACTTTTCTTTCCCTTTTTAATATTCACGTGAAAATGCTTTTATTAGAAATGAAATATTATTTGCGCTGTCCAAAAAAAAAAAAAAAAATAGTTGAAAAATTCATCTCAAAATATCAAGTAAATGTCTCGCGCTATTTTTAAATTTATACTATTTTGCAATATTATTTTGTGTTCATTTTATGTAATAACTGTAATGCGACGTAAATGTGATGTAATTTCTCCTATTTAAGACTTCTAACGCATGTTAATAAATTTATTATTTTACAATATCCTTTCTCTGTTAAAATTAATGTGTAATTATAGATGAAGTAATTTTCAATAAGTTCCTGCTTTTTATAAGTAATTATTTAATTCTAATTTGAAAGTTTTTTTCTGTTTATAATAGTCACGTGTAAATAAATTTTTAATTTGAAGCAAACATTATTGTTTCCGTTATTTATAAAGTTGGAAACAGGTTAAATTGGTACAATTTTCTGAAATAAGAAAAAAATATATCTCGAAATGCTGAAAATTTGAATTTAAAATAGAAATGAAACCTCGAAAAATGAGTCAAATTAAAAAAATAAATTAATTCTGCACACCGGGAAATTATAACGTATAAAATGATCTAAAAATTATTAAATTCCGATGTATAGTTTTTGCTCCTATAAAACTTTTTTAGTGGAACGATTTTGTCCAACTTTAGCATTAAATATCTCTTAAAATAATTATTCGATTTGAAAACTGTCTGCATCAGCATGTTTATCAAACATTTCTGTATAAAACCACTGATTTTCATATTTTTGTATGCATGATTTTTCTTAATGTTAACGAAGAAAGACCTCCGATCACAAAAAATTCAAAACCGGCGGCGGCGGCGGCGGCGGTGACAGCGGTAGTTACCTTTTTTTAGAATAGAGAGATTAATCTAGAGCGAGGCAGTGTGTCCAACAAATTCGCATGGTCGTACTACTTTTTCCGAACCATTTCGGCATACTTTTCACCTCCTCATAACTCCGTGTAGGAGAGAGATACAGTTTTCTTTTTTTTCGCATACTAGGGGGCTCGGCCCCCTACGAGCTACGCTCGCCAACCCCCGTCCAGACACCGCAGACTCTAAATGCACGCTAATTTGATCGGCTTTAAAAAGATTTCGAAAGATTGAATTATAATTTAAAAAACAGTGTCGATCTCCCTATAAACGAATTTCTATTCATTTCTCTTTGATTGGGGAATTTTAACGCCAAATCCGCTGCGGTACCATCCTTCATGGCGGTACTACTTAATTATCCTGTCGACCAATTTCGCCAAATTATATAAATCGCCAAACCACTCGCCAAATTATACAAATTGATATAATTTTTATTTTAAATAACGAAAGAACAAATAAATTCGCACAACATTAATAAAAACACAAATAAAACTATAATAATAACTAAAAATAAATAAACGAAAGAAATAAAAATAACTTGATGACGTATACACGTGTAACAACATTTCAAAATAAGCTAATATAAAAGGAGTTAAGTAAAGAGAGTCTTTGTCTCCTGGTATTTTTTAACAAAGCGAAAAGAAAGTTCTTTTAAATGAGACATTTTAAATTAATTCTCAAAATATCAAATAAATGTCTAGCGCAATTTCTAAATTTAAACTTTTTGCAATATTATTTTGTGTTCATTTTATGTAATAACTATAATGTGAAGTAAATATGACGTAATTTCTCCTAAGACTTCTAACGCATGTTAATGAATTTATTATTTTACAATATCCTTTCTCTTTTAAAATTCACTTGTATACTTTTTATGACGTAATTTTTAATAAGTTCCTGCTTTTTATACGTAATTATTTAATTCTAATTTGAAAGTTTTTTTCCTGTTTATAATAGTCACGTGTAAATAAATTTTTAATTTGAAGCAAACATTATTGCTTGCGCTTTTTATACAGTTGGCAACAGTTTAAATTAGTACAATTTTCTGAAATCTGTAAAAAATATCTCTAGAAATGCTGAAAATTTGAATTTAAAATAGAAATAAAACCTGAAAAAATGAGTCAAAATAAAAAAATTAATGCAATCTGCACTCCGGCAAATTCTAACGCATAAAATGATCTAAAAATGATTACACTGCTATGTATAGTTTTTGCTGCTATAAAACTTTTTTAGTGGAACGATTTTGTCCAACTTTAGCATTAAATAACTCTTAAAATAATTCTTCGATTTGAAAACTGTCTGCATCAGCGTGTTTATCAAACATTTCTGTATAAAACCACCGATTTTCATATTTTTGTATGCATTATTTTTGTTAATATTAACGAAGAAAGGCCTCCGGTCACAAAAAAATCAAAACCGGCGGCGGCGGCGGTGGTGACAGCGGTAGTTACTTTTTTTTAGAATAGAGAGATTAGTATAAGCACTGAACTGGATTCCTTGATTTCATGTTTCTGTATTTAATACTTTTCGAAATATGCAAATCCGAAAAAAAAGCTTTTTTTTTACTGACAGACTTACTGATGACCTTTTAAGGAAAAAATGCACTTTTAATAGTCGTATAATCATGAAATTAGACAAGTAAGTAGGTTTTGTAGCACGATTAACCCATAAATCTGAAAATATAGAATTTCCCTCTTTAAACTTTTGAAACAGGGGACACTGATTCGCTGTGTACAGTTCCGTAATTGAGACCACATTCAATTGGCAAATTTTTGCAAACGTGTTTTGTCACAATTGAAACTATTTTTTCTGTTGCGTGATAAACATAAAAAAACGGTCCCGTACGACCATTTACTTGTTCAAGTTTGATGCCAACGTTTGATTAGGATTAAAATAGGACGCCAAAGCCCGATTACCGAAAATTAGCCTGTGATTTGGAGGTGTTACACGATTTCAAGCTGAATGAAATTTCTATATGCTGTTCCAAAAATGTTTATAACGTAAATCTCCCAGTTTGTCTAGTGGCCGAGAAGTTCTGCTCTCGAAGCTGGTAGACGGGAGGTGCTGGATTCGAACCCAATCGCGCCCGTCGGCCTAATCGTTCGGAGTTTTCGTGGTTTTCTTCGAACCTTGGATTTCCACGCGTAAATACCGGTTAGGTTCCCTTAGAAAGACCACCAAGGAGGGCACACTCCCCTTTAGGGCCTATATCCCTCGTCTTGATAATTGGCCGTCATAAATACAACCAACCAACCCAGTTTGTCTATCAATCTATCTTTTGTATCTTTAAAATAAATTAAACTACAATTGGGATTCTAATTCTCAATAACATTTCACTCAACTTGCAAAAGTGCACTACTATTTATGAGTTGTTATTCCTTTAAGTTCGTTTTAATGACGTTAATGAATTTTATATTAGTTCATATATAAGGTAACATAGAAGTGTATGAAATACACTATGCCCTTATATGGACGATAATTCTTTTGGTTTCGTTTTAGGGACAGTTCCGCATAATCGGGTCCTCAGTCAATTGGCAAATTTTTGCCGACGTCGTTTGGCGAAAAAATAATTACACTGTTGTGTCATGTAGGATTTTTGTTGTGTGGTTACGTATATGATAATTTCTTTGGTCATATTTGACGCCGAAATTCGATTAAGATCAACGATGGATGCCAAAGCCCGATTATAAAATTACCTTCACTTCCTAAATGGTTTTAATTGAATGAAAGTTTTATATTCTTCTCCAAAAATGTTGATAAGGCAATTCTTTTAGTTTGTCCGTTTTAGTGCCCTTTCACTTCCTTAAAATAAATTGAAGAGCTGAGTGGATGAACATGTTATGCCACATTTTCTAAATTTTTTTTTATCTTTTGGAAGAAAGCGTTATGAGGTATCCTATCACATGGTGAAGCTAAAATACTAAAATTCCATTTAGTCTTAAAGATCTAAGACATTATTCAATAATATTTAATATTTTAATATTTAATAATATCAATAATATTAATAATTTTTAATATTTGAAAATTAAATATAAATAAGTTTTTCTGAGAGAGCTTAGTACCATACCTGTTAATATTTTAAACACATGGTATCAAATAGAAAATAAATCATTAAAATTTACAGCAAAAACTTTCACTTCAAATTTCTTCAAATGTCATTTTTACTACTTAGCATGTTCTTCCACTTAGCTCTTCAATTCTGTTACAAATATCGGGATTTTCTAATCTGACTACTTCTAAATATAAATTGTAAGAAATATAGATAGATTTATGTTAGCCGGACGTAGGTGATAATTCGCCAAATATTTATACTATCGATTTTTTTTTCATTCATTAGGGTTCCGTTCATCTGACGAAACCCTATTCGTCTCGCTCCTCTGTCTGTCTGTCTGTCCGTCTGTCTATCTGTCCGTCACGGAGCCCGTTCTCAGAAACTATACATGGTGGAGATTTGAAATTTTACATACTTATAGCTGAACACCTCACATCAAATGACAAACCATAAAATTTTGAAAAAGTCGTACATTTAACCCTTTGGGCTCCCAAATGTGCATTTTAAACGATTCCTTCTAAGTGAGCCCCTAATTAGGTTGCAGGAGTGAAATTTTGCATACTTATAGCTGAACACCTCACATCAAACGACAAACCATAAAATTTTGAAAAAGTCGTACATTTAGCCCTTTGCGCTCCCACATGTGCATTTTAAACAATTCTTTCTAAGTGAGCCCATATTTAGGTTGGAGGCGTGAAATTTTGCATACTTATAGCTGAACACCTTACATCAAATGAGAAACCATAAAATTTTGAAAAAGTCGTACATTTAACCCTTTGGGCTTCCACATGTGTATTTTAAACAATTCTTTCTAAATGAGCCCTAATTAGGTTGGAGGCGTGAAATTTTGCATACTTACAGCTGAACACCTCTCAAACGACAAATCATAAAATTTTGAAAAAGTTGTAAATTTAACACTTTGGGGTCTCTCACATGTGTATTTTAAACAATCTTTTCTAAGTGAGCCCCTAATTAGGTTGGAGGCGTGAAATTTTACATACTTATAGCTGAACACCTCACATCAAACGACAAATCATAAAATTTTGATAAAGTCGTACATTTAACCCTTTGGGCTCCCACATGTGTATTTTAAACAATCCTTTCTAAGTGAGACCCTGTTTAGGTTGGAGGCGTGAAATTTTGCATACATATAGCTGAACACCACCATGCGACAAATCATAAAATTTTAAAAAAGTCTTACATTTAACCTTTTGGGCTTCCAGATGTGTATTTTAAGCAATTTTTTCTAACCGAGCCCCTTATTAAATTGGAGATTTGAAATTTTGCATACTTATAGCAGAACACCTGAGGCCAGGCGACAAATAATAAAATCTTGAAAAAGTCTTACGTTTAACCCTTTGAGCTACCACATATGTATTTTAAGCAATTCTTTCTAATTAAGTTGGAGACATTAATTTTTGCATACGTATAGCTGAATACCTCAGACCACATGACAAATCATAAAATTTTCAAAAAAGTCTTACATTATTTACTCCTCCGGGCTCTAACTTGTGTATTTTAAGCAATTTTTCTAACCTCCGCCCTTTTCACCCGAAGAGTACTTTTCCAACTTTTGCCGACACACCTTTGACTATTCTTTCATATTATGCACCATAGCCTTACATATTTTAGTTCCACTTTTCCAGGGGCGCCTAGTTATCTTGAGTGCTATGGGCCCAATCTCCTCGACTAATATATCTACGGATAGTATGTAAAACGGAGTTTCGTTCGGATAGAGGTTTGTTTAGAATAGAGTGCGCCCCTGGTTGCGAAATGTGGAACTAACAGGTTTTTCAAAAAGATTAAGTGTTTTGAAAGGAATATTAAACGAAACCCTCTGTGCGATCTGTGTCACTTACCCACTTGTTTTATTTAAAATGCAATGAGAAACTAGTATGTTGTGTCCATCACAAAATTTTCATCTGTAGAAAATAAAATCGTCTGCAAAAAATTTTAATGACAATCTATTCATTTTTGAGATATAGCTATTGCGGAAATCGTTAAAAAAGAGAATAGCATAAACATAGATTAATATACAAAATGGGACATTTACGGCAAAATCTGTAATGGCAACAGTACGAGCGTCACTACCGACAAGGGGAAGAATTAACAAGCCTCCGAAATTTACCTTTTTTTGAAAAAAATCTTTACAAGAAGAAAGTATTGGATTCGTGAAAATTTTCGACTTTCGATTTTCGACGGATTTATACGTTTTAGGGGTCAGAGATTCCGAAAAACATGTTTTTATAAAATGTCTGTCTGTGAGTCTGTCTGTCTGTATGTGACATAAATTTTGTGGGCGCTCTATCTCAAGAACTAATGCACGGAATTTAATAAAAATTTATATTCAGTTAGTCCCTGATATAAATTGATTCTGATTTGTTTTTGGTGTAAATCGCTCAACAGGTGGCGCTGCTATACAACATTTTTCACGATTTCCACAATAACTCAATCTACAGAACTAATGCACGGATTTTCATCAAACTTCAGATTCAAGTTAGTCCTTGACATGAATTGATGTTCGATACATTTTGATGTAAATCGCTCAACAGGTGGCACTGCTATGCTGCATCTTTTGTAATTTCCGCAATAGCTCTATCTCAAGAACTAATGCTTGGATTTTCAACAAACTTCAGATCCAGGTATCCCTGGATATGAATTAGTGCTGTTTAATTTTTGGTGTAAATCGCTCAACAGGGGGCTGTCCTATGCAGCATTTTTCACGATTTCCACAATAGCTCAATCTCCAGAACTAATGCACGTATTTTCATCAAACTTCAGATTCAGTTGGTTCTTGACATGAATTGATGTTTTATAGATTTTGGTGTAAATCGCTCAACAGGTGGCGCTACTATGCTGCATTTTTTGTAATTTCTGCAATAGCCCTATCTCAAGAACTAATGCTTGGATTTTCAACAAACTTCAGATTCAGGTATACCTTAATATGAATTAGTGCTGTTTATGTTTTGGTGTAAATCGCTCAAGAGGTGGCGCTGCTATACTACATTTTTCAGAATTTTCGCTGTAGCTCTATGTCAAGAACTAATGCACGAATTTTCATCAAACTTCAAATTCCGATGTACCTTGATATGAATTGGTGCTAAATTTATGTAATTTCTTTTACTATTTAAATGATTTAATTGACGTGATTTATGTAGAAGAAAGTTTTGTGATGGCCACAACATACTTGTTTTTTTTTTTATCGAACTTGTATTGTTGAACTTTAACTTACAAAATGATATTTAGAGTAATAATATAAAAGAAAAACCCTAGAAAATTCTGTTAAGAACGTAAATAGTTAAGTTTATGAGATTAAATTGTAAAAAATCAAATTCAGGTATTATGCTTTTTTATTCATATCGAATGAAATTAGCGTAATGTCAGTACCTCTATTTATTTTTAACTTTTAGATTTATATAATTCTAAAAATTCGTCGAAAGAAATTTTTCCCCATCTGTAATTTTACTATTATTTCTTATATGTTAATATTATAAATACTATTGAATTGATAGTACGTTATTTACATTAAAACAACATTTTTATTTTTTGTAAGAAAGTGAAAATTGTAAATACGTTAAACTTCATAAATTAATAAAAGATCGGCTATAAAAATTTTCCTACTAAATGGGAATATTTATGAAATTTTCTGGGATTTTTAGAGTGCAATATTTCGTATATTTTTATATTACATCATTGCTTTTGATATATAACATTCAAGACGAAATTTTTACCTTGTTTTTCATTGTACTTAAATCGTTCACTCATCATGTAACAGCAACAACAACAACAAAAAAGCATATATCCGTGCATGAACATAGAATAGATATTAGATATGTAAAATAGAGTATCTATTCTATGCTCATGTATCGGTATAAGATTCTATTGAAAACGTAAACTTGCAACGTTAAAAATAGAAAGATCGCAATGAGGTAGATACTCAATAATAAAAATATTACAAGAATGGGCAGTTTCTTCCCCATTGTCACTAAAGGCGCCACGATCGCAATCGCATTACCATTACGCTCTATAGAAATGTCCAATCTTGTATGTTAATCTATGAGCAGAGACATCTTTTTGCGGTATACACCCCAAACATAATAAGGATTTATTTATTAGAAGGTGTAACAAAATATGAAGTTTGGTGAAATTGAGTACGTTAGTTTTTGAGATATACCTATCGCGGAAATCGAAAAAATGCTGCATAGCAACTCCTCTTGCTGGGCGAAAACCTAATAAGCGTCTATTTATATCAATGTCTAACAGAATACGAAGCAATAGTTCTTGAGATATAGTTATCGCGGAAATCGTAAAAAATGCGGAATAGGAGTCACTTGATGGGTGAAATATACCGACATCTAATCAGCCCCATTTTAGTCAAGGTTTAACTCAATATGAAGTTTTATTAAATTCCGTGCATTAGTTTTCGAGATAGAGCGCCCACAAGTGTCTCCCACGCAGACAGACACGCAGACAGGCAGACAGACAATAAAGAGAATGGACAAACATTTTCCAAAATTTTGTACGGACAAACATTTTCTAAAATTACCCAATGCTTTTTTCTTGTGTGGAAGAAAGTAAAAATAGAAAGAAATCTATACTAATACTATAAAGAAGAAACGTTTGTTTGTTGTGTGTTTGTGTCTTTGTTTGTAGAGTTAATCTCTGGAACTACCAAACTAATTTTTAATGCAATGGTGGCAAAATGAGAATGACAGTCTTTTCTCAAACATAAGTTATATTTCATGTGGATACCACAACCCCGAAGGAGGCGTAGGAGTTAAAAATGTTCCAAAGCTGCGATATTTGTAATACTGAAAGGGCTAAAAACTTGGAATTTGGGATAGACTTTTAAGATGTAAATGTTTTTTAAGAATAGTAAAAAAAAAATGTTCTTCTCTTCACAGGTCATGCCAATAAAATTGGCAGTAATTTCTGTGCAAATTATGATATTTTTCAATCTCTCTATTCTAAAAAAAAAGTAACTTACGCTGTCACCGCCGCCACCGGTTTTGAATTTTTTGTGACCGGAGGTCTTTCTCCGCAAATATTAAGAAAAATATTGCATACAAAAATATGAAAATCGGCGGTGTTATAGAGAAATGTTTGATAAACACGCTGATGCAGACAGTTTTCAAATCGAAGAATTATTTTAAGAGATATTTAATGCTAAATTTGGGCAAAGTCGTTCCATTAAAAAGTTTTATAGGAGCAAAAACTATACATCGGAATTTAATCATTTTTAGATCATTTTATACGTTGTAATTTCCCGGTGTGCAGAATGCATTTATTTTTTAAATTTGACTCATTTTTTGAGCTTCTATTTCTATTTTAAATTCAAATTTTAAGCATTTCGAGAGATATTTTTTACTTATTTTAGAAAATTGTACTAATTTAACCTGTTGCCAACTGTATAAACAGCGCAAACAATAACGTTTGCTTCAAATTAAAAATTTATTTATAAACAGAAGAAAATACTTTCAAATTAGAATTACATAATTACGCATAAAAAGCAGTAACTTATTGAAAATTACTTCATAAAAACTATATTTACACGTGAATTTTAACAGAGAAAGGATATTGTAAAATAATAAATTCATTAACATGCGTTAGAAGTCGTAAATAGGAGAAATTACGTCACATTTACGTCACATTACACTTATTACGTAAAATGAACAAAAAATAATATTGCAAAACAGTTTAAATTTAAAAATTGCGCGAGACATTTATTTGATATTTCGAGATGAACTTTTCTACTATTTTTGTTGGGGCAGCGCAAATAATATTTCATTTCTAACAAAAGTATTTTCACGTGAATATTAAAAAGAGAAATAAAAGTTTGGTGAAAATTGCGTGCGATTAAAAACGATACATTTAAAATGTCTTTCATTTATTTATTTATTTATTGAACAACAAACATACGACTTGTGTGATTGACATGAGAGCCCGCTTAAAATGTCTTATTTAAAAGAACTTTCTTTTCGCTTTGTTAAAAAATACCGGGAGACAAAGACTCTGTTTACTTAATTCATTTTATATTATCTTATTTTGAAATGTTTAACTGGTTTTATTTAATCAAAGAGGAAAACAGCCATAGTATCTTTTAACAGCAGCTGATTTTTCCTTAAAATTCCCCAATCAAAGAGAAATGAATAGAAACCCGTTTATAGGGAGATCGCCACTGTTTTTTAAATTATAATTCAATCTTTCAAAATCTTTTTAATGCCGATCAAATTAGCGTTCTTTTAGAAACTGCGGCGTCTGAACGGGGGTTGGCGAGCGTAGCTCGTAGGGGGCCCCCTAGTTATTTAAAAAAATCTTTATTCTTTTTGTACTTTCAAATTTCTAGATCAGCTATATTTGACTTTTTTTTGCAACACTTAAAAAGCATAAAAATGTTGTTTTTAAAATTGTTAAATAATATGTAAAAATGTTTTTCTTTCTTTCTCTCTCAACTTAAAAAAAGATAGCGTCTAGAACCTGTCCTCAAAGTATTTTGCACATTTTTGAGAAATTAAACGCTTTTTTTGTATATGGACCTATCATATCAGGGCTGCCACAAGCGATTATTTTTTAATTCTACCTGACACCACTTTCTCAAAACAACAATCTTTGACATACAAATTGACAACGTTTGCAAGAGAAATATACTACAAAATTTATTATTTTTTAAATAGTGGTGCGAATAGAATAGAAAAACAGCCGCTAGTGGCAGCCCTGTCATATGCAACGTACTGTGCATATTACTAAATTATAATAACACAATCACATTATTTACATTAATGAACTTTTTTTTACTATCCGAGAGTTACAAAAAGTAATAAAATAATGGCATTTGATTTCTTCAATTAGTGCTTTTAAGTTGTGCGTATTTTTAAATAAATGAACTGCTAGTTAGTATGTAAACTAGAGACGTTTCTAAAACAATCAAAGCAATGCTTATCAAATTAGTTTTAAAGTATATACTGTTTACAACGTTAAGAAAATTGCCTAGCATTTAATCACTATAATATTTTAAATGATGACAAATCAACGAAGCAATTTCTTTTCTTTTTTTTTAAATCCACGATAGTCTATCAAGAAATTCAGTGGAATTTGACCACCCCTTCTGTAATCTCATAATTCAGGAAATCAACAACATACGTTGTGTTTGATTAGAAAGAAATTCCTCCAATGAGAAAGCGTTACATCTCAAAAGGAGCTACTTGTGATGAGGACAATTTTAGGAAGTCAATACTCATGAAAAATCACCTTCTAAGAGTACGATCCATGTACTAATACGAGAGGGATATGACTCTTTGAGAGCAATGAACAGGTAATGTAATAATGTTGTTATATTTGACAATTTTAACCCTTTCAAGACTAAGGGCAACATTTTTCCCCATTTTAAAATTGGTAATTGTCGTATTTAATTATAACCTTAACTGCATTTTTAATACAGAATATCAAAATAGAACGTATGCTGAACGCAATTACGTTAAAGATGTGCAAATTGTGGTAATCGCTGCATAGAAAATAGGACGCATAATATTTGTCTATCTATGTGCAATGTCCATCATTGATTCACAAACAAAAAAAAATTGCTTCTCAGAATATCATAATTAGCACATCATATTGTATATTAATTTTATTTCATAATTTTGTACTGTTTTAGTTAACATTTTGTTATAATAAACCAATAAATAAAATACATTGCATATAAGCCTAACTTTAATTTGCGTTACCTTTATAGTACATTGGGAAAAATATTTCCCATAAAATTCCAAAAAAGCTATACATTGTTATGTATTTTTCTTATGATTTTTATTTATTTTACGTCTAAACAAACTAAAATAAACAGTTACACACAAATATTTCCTATTAGCAACCTTATAGTCCTGTAAAGGTTAAACATCTTTCTATATTTTTTAATGAATGGTTGATCGCTTCCTTTCTTTTAATAAACATTTTGCACAATGGTTTTTTTAAAAAGCTATTAATCTTTCAATCTCCTTTCTAATCTGTGAAAATATCCGTAGCCAGAGTCACAGAGACTTGAGTTCACATCAGAGTTTTGACATCAGCGAATTTGTGGGTTTTGGGTAAAAATTCTCTATGAAATAGAAAACCTTTCAAATAATAATAATAATAATAATAATAATAGTAATAATAATAAGCCTCCAAGTCTTTCAAAATAACTTTATTTTCTTTTACCGTGATACTGAGACATACATGCTATCCGTAAAATTATTTGATGATTTCTGCTTCAACAAATACTAGTTAAAAAATGAATTTTTTTCTATATACTGAATGTTTTTCAAAAATATAATTGAATTATAAACATCTTGTTCTGAAGATAAGATTTGTATTAGGATACATTTCAAATAATAATAATAATAATAATAATAATAAAACAAGTGTTTCAACGTTTCAAGATAACTTTATTTCCTTTTACGGAACATGATACTGAAACACAAATGTTATCCGTAAAATTATTTTATTTTTTCTGTTTCAACAAATATTAGTTAAAAAGTGAAATTTTCTCTATATACTGAATGTTGTTCAAAAATATAATTTCTATTATAAACATCTTGTTCTGAAGATCATATTTATGTTAGAATATCTTTCAAATAAGAATAATAATATTAATAAAACTCTAAGACTTTCAAAATAACTTTATTAACTATATCATGATATTGAAACATACATGTTATCTGTAAAATTATTTTATGATTTCTGTTTCAAAAAATATTAGTTAAAAACTGAAATCCTCTCTAAATCTTGCATGTTTTCCAAAAATATCATTTAATTAGGACAAAACCTCCAGTTATTGACACCTACCCAAACTGGTAACTGACACTTCAGAAAAAATCTAACGCAAAAAGTAAAATTCTTGTAAAATTTTGCAATATAATCTAGTGGTAATTTAGACACTTATTACCACTTTAGAGTAAAATCATTTACCTGTAGTCCGCCAAGAATGTATTCATTGAGGAAGAAACTTTTGAGAACACAAAAAAATACTATTTTGAGGCATGTATCTTATTTCTAAAAGTAAGGTAGTGCTATTTTTAATCTACTTCTAAAGAAATCAACTTACACTTTATCTAACGTTACTTGTAAAAATTAGTTAAAATATGCCTATGATACATTAGGTGATGCATTAGGACCATGGTTTCTACTTTATACTTATTTAATTTAGCTTAACGGAGGTAGGAGGAGGGTTTGCCAGTTATTGGTTCCAGTAATTTCATTTCACCAGTTTCCGTCAAAGGTGTTAATTATTGGTAATATTAAAGAAAGTAGAAAACGATTATTTGAACTGTTTCGAAAAAACATAATAATAAACTAAATTTATCTTGTAGTCAACACCATTTAAATTTATGTTGGTCATAAATGTCAGTTATTGGATATCTGCATTACGAATAATTTAAAACATGAAAAAAGTGACACATGTATATCATACATAAATAAGGTTTAAATATTTTGTTTTTATAATGAAGATTAAGGTATTTTTAAAGCATTAATTCCATGAAATATAAAGAAATTGTTTTTCTTTGCAAGTAAAGTGTCAAGCACTGGTTCACTTTTTGTCAGTTATTGGTTTTTCAAAATGAGGTTGGTGTCAGCTATTGGAGGTTTTGACCATATTTATTAAAACAATTATTTTTTAATAATACAATGTATAATATTTGAGAGTATTGTCAACATTATTTTTTTAAAGTATCTCTACTATCCTTTGAAAATAAAATAAGTATAAAATGGCTTTAAAATTTTGTAATAGTGATTTGAACAAAAAAGAATCATTAAGATGTCAGTTATTGGTGGTCTCGCCATATGAACATCTTGTTTAGAAGATAATTTTTTTATTAATTTTTGGTCTCGTAAAGTCGAAAAATTCACGATAACAAATTTATTTCACATAGACAATTCCAGTAAGATTCCCAATCTTTTTTGGACCTTTGAATTAGCATTACTGCGCTTCTTTGAAGAATATCTTCCATATATATGGGTATAGGTAAACTGCACTGCCATTAACAGAATAAGGTCTAATGCTCTTGAAATTCACAGACAGTAATTACTCAATTACCCTGATGGATTTTCCACTGTCCAGTATGAATGGTATCTCTGAGTATGTCACAAAAATGAGTTTTTTTAATTATTAAAAGTTGAAAGTTACTGACAGTTAACATTACAGCAATAGCGGCATTATCAAACTTCACGTATGTTTTATAATTTTGTACAGCATCGTTGCTTCATCCAGTGATTTATTTTTTTGCTTTCATGAGCGCGAAGCTAACATAATAATGATAGTGTCATTGCCGAATTTCATGTATTTTTGAGATTCTTCTACTACGAGGTTACTGCATACAGTGATTTTCTTTCTTGTTTTTATTAAAGCGAAACCCTCATACATGCGTTATAGCCATAGCAAAATTACATAATTTCATGTATTTTTGATGTATCTACATTTAGAGGCTGCTGCATTGCATCTAGTGAAGTATTTTTTTTCCTAGGGGGCGAAGCGTTAATACATGGGTTATAATAATCTCAGCAATATCTAATGCTATATATATATATATTTTTAGATTCTTGTACAAAGAGGTTTCTCCTACATTTTATCTCTAGAGACTCTGGTTTAAATCCATTACTTTTTTTGGTCAAGAGAAGTTTACCTGTTTCGAAGTAAGGGCAGCAGATCTAATTTTCAACAAAGGGGGGGGGGGGAATTTATGCCAGGACAGTTGATCTTTGCCCATATTTGTCTACTAGTTGTTACTTGTGACTTCGTTTACACAAGACTTAAAGTATAATCTATGCATTAATTAAATAAAAGTTTTATTCGCGATAATTAAAAATACCTATCTCTTTATAAAACTTTAGGTTCTGAGGTTTTATCCGCATGCCAGCGTTAATGGCTGAAGATTTCGCTATTTTTCGAAACTTGTTTGATTATGATTATTTAAGTGTTTATGATTGTAAATTTCACCACTTTTTCCAAATACATGAATATGTAGCTTTCAGAATTATGGGAGATGGTGTTTGAATGTTTACTGTATCGTCATAATTCAAATATTTTATTTTATAAATGTTTTGTAATATACATTTGCACGTGATTTCATTTTCAAAAGATATTAGAATATACATTGCAGCCTTTACAATCTTTGAATAACAAACCGACTTGTTTCATACACTTTCTAACGGTGACATTTCTGCATAAAAATTTACTTTGAAACTGATAAATATGTATCACGAAGTCGTATTGAGCGCTATCAATTGTCATTGTGCTTTAACAAAAATACTCTTCGATTAATGTGATTTAATTTATACTATCTTTTTTATGCTTATTCAACATTTCAGCGAAATAATTGATAGTACAAATCAATCACATTTATGAAAAATTATAGTAGTTAAAGTTCACACTGTAAAAAAAATTCCGCAACGTTCCTGGGAAAAAATGGGCAGCTGAGTTGCCCATTATTTCCAAGAAACATTTCTTGAAAATGACTGGAACTTTACTGTATATGTTAAAAACTTTCCACAGAAATGCCAGTAAGTTTCCTGCGAAATACCAGGAATATTTCTGTTGACAGTAAAACATTACTGACATTTCACAGAAAGCTTACCTTATTTTCTACGGAACGTTTCAGAAGAGCTCAAAAAGTGTCTGTTATTTTCCAGAAACACTTCGTATAAGTAATGGGCAACCCAACTGCCCATTATTTTCAAATAACATTTCTGGATTGCTTCTGGATTTAGCTCACCAAGCTAAAATAAATAAAACTGTACAACTGCATGTTATATAGATAGAGTGAAAATGAAAAAAAAAAAAAAAAAAAGAAAACAATAGCGTATATGTGGTTTAACTAATTTTAAATCTTAGACATAAATATATAATTCTTAAATGCAAACCCATTAAAACATAAATAATATTAACCCCTTGGGGACGAGCGACACGTATACGTGCCGCATGAAGCGGTCAGAATCCTTGTTTTACCTCACCAGTAAAATTTTACTGTAAAATTTGCCTTATTTAATCAGCGCATTTTCTCGATTCATGAAGACACAAATTTCTGTTTTTAAAAAACGGTGACAAAAGATTAAAAATTTCGTAAAAGGCTCCCGTCCCGAAGGAGTTAAGGCGCATATTTGTTAAAAACAAATTTGTTCTAAAAATAATATAGTATATAAAAAAATATTAGCGGAACAAGATAGAATATTATATTTATTGCGACTTACTCTTTTACGATTATCTTTTTCTTTTAATTTATAATCCTTTAAATGGGAGAAAATTTTTTTTTATGTCCAACAAGGATGTTCTATATAATTGATTAATTTCTTTTTTCATTTAAATTAACCAAGCTCACATATAATCCCTAGTTTTAGACTAAAGATTTAGAATTAATATGTAGTCTTATAAGGGTACCACCAAACATGATGCTCACCAATTTTTTTGAATTCAAAGTATATTGTAGAGCTCTTATCCCTAATTATTCTAGTGAAAGTATTTCTTCAAATGGGTCTTAGATTCCCAGAAATTTGGGGCCGAAATTCAGCATACGTTTCAAATACTAATTAGTTTGCAACTTTCGACGAGTAGTACGTGGAGTGATCTCAGAGTGTTCAACCACCAGCCAGAGGAACCGAGTTCGATGCTACCTCCTAACTGTTTTTTTTAATATTAATTTCATATTTTTGACACTTTACAAATTTTAATCAAAGTTGTGAATTTTTACAGCTTCGAAATTTTGAGATTTTCAAAATTGATTTATGTTTTTGATCTTTCACGAAAACTTCTATTTTTTCTGTAATTTTTAAACGATCCTTTCCGTTGACGGAAATACAAATTAGTATGTGCAGAAAGTTTGTTTTCATAATATTATTATTATTTACCTTTTTATATTTTAAATACAATTCTCAAATAATGCACAATATTTTATTAGAAAAAACAAAAACAAAATAAATATCTTTTTAATATTTGGTTTGTTCAATATATTAAAATATGACAAATGACGAAATACAAAATTGTTCGCTATTACTGACTTTGACAATTAAGTTTAGTAAATATACAATTAATCGAATGACATATATTGTAGAGATATTCAAAACGGAATATTTATACGAAAAAAATTCCTATAATAGAACATAACTTCTTACCTAGTACTTGTATTCAAAAGAACATAAAATATATCAATATTTTTTAAAATCTATTCTGATATTATTATGAAACGCTATCTAACGATTTCTTTAAAAATATATATCATAAGTTATACGTCATGCGGGATCCGCAGACGATTTTTACATTTCCAGTTGACAATTTTCGCTTTATTATCATTATTTGTTAGAATGAAAAAATATTTTGAAATTGACATCAAAATTATTATTTATAATTTACACGAAAAAATAAATTTTCAGTTAAAATTCAATAAAGTAAATATATATATGATATATTGTTTCTGAACTTTGCTTAAAATATAAAAATATATAAATGTAAATAATAATTTAAAAAAAATCTAGACGTAAAATATTTTGGATTTTCGTCAGTAATTATGTTAGTTTACAAGTTAGATAAAATACATATAAATTTTCATGAAAAAAAAAAATCCTAAACGTAATTGTATATTTTTTCCGAAAATAAAAAAAATTCAAATTTGCAGCAATTCAAAGTGTCAAGTATATATCAAATTTAAATCAAATTGTAAAGTGTCAAAATATAAAATTAATTAAAAAAGAAAAAAAAGTCAAGAGGTAGCATCGAACTCGGGCCGTACGGGTGGCGCGCGAGCCTTCTGCGTCCACGCCACGAAAGACACATTGAGAGCTGCAAACTAATGGGTATTTGAAACGTATGCTAAACCTTGGCATCCAATTTCTGAAAATCTAAGGCCCATTTGAAGAAATCCTTTCACAAGAATAATTAGAGATAAGAACTCTAAAACATACTTTAAATTAATCAAAATCGGTGAGAATCATGTTTGATGGTCCCCTGGTTAATGGAGATCCAAATAATAGGTGTATTTTCTTTACACGGACTGCTCGTTAAACATTCCACAGACAAGTACGAGGGATAATCTCTTAGCGATGTCACAGAGGTATTGTATTTTCATCTGAAGGATCTTGACATTAGAGACGTAAAGGATTATGTCGTCTATTGATTTATTTGCATTCCATATTGATTTTTTTACATTCATTTAAGGAATTCGTTTTCGACACTCGCGCGCGAGCAACGGATTATAACAAAAAAATAATAAATGGCGGCCGCAGCGTTTTGCTGTTTCCAACTTTTGTTCAAGAACGTTTCAGATAAGAAAACCAGAATTTCACAGGAAAGAGCTAAATTATTCTGAAAACCTGAGAAAAGGCGAAACGTTCCTGGATTTTACATGGAACGTTACCACTTTTTTTTTTACAGTGCAATGACAATAGACTACAGCGAACACTATTTCGTAATGCATGCTTATCCTTTTCATAGTTTAATATTATGAGAAAATAGCGTTTTTATTATTTAAAGATCTTGAGAATATCACCGACAGAAAGTGAACAAAACTAGTCGGTTTGTTATTAAAAGGTTTTAAAGACTTTTTTAAGTGTACTGTAATCACTTGCAGCATCTAAATGTGTATTTTATTTTAGTGATAAGTGATTCTTTTCTGATATAATTCTATCTTTGTCATTTGTTTCAAGAGGGGATACGCATTCGCGTTTCTGGCAAATATTACATAACAAAATTAAAGTAAAAACAATTTTAGAAAACACACCATTGTATTAGTGTGCTTCAAAATAGAAGTACGCCAAGTTTAAACTTGCATTTTATAAATGAAAATTCACGTCTTGTAACTAGCGTCGCACTACCACGTAAAAACTATTTTATAAAGTTTCAAAATAAATGTATTTTTATAAAAAATAAGCTTTCGTTCAGTTTCTTTAGAGATATGGAAGCAGTAAATAAGAGGAGCAATTTTCTATTACCACAAATGTTCTTTACATCATTGTGATAAACAAATCATTTATTAAAAAGCAGTAAAACAACGTTTAAAATGGATAAATAATGCATGAAAAACACAGCAAACAGCTGTTTCGAATCTACTAGCGAGATTCTTCTTCAGTGCAAGATAGGGAAAAGGGAACAGCGTACTAGAAAAAGCAAGGCTGAGCAAATGCTGTGTTTTTCACGCATTATTTGTGCATTTTAAACGTTGGTTTACTGCTTTTTAATATTTCTGAACAAAGGCTTTAATTACTATTTTAAATCATTTATTGTCACGTGATAACATATTAAAAATTGCATCTTTGAAAATTCTTTAAACTATCTTGCATTTTTAAATTATTTTGTCATCGTTTAATGAAAAATTAATTAAAATTAATCAATTAATTAAGTTGTAAAAATATAAAAGAAAAAGGTATTGCCGTTGGGAACATGCAAGTATACGTAATTTCTGAAACTCTAGCACACTAGAAAGAAAATCCGATTACAAAATTCAATCTTTATGTACATGATCTAATTAAAAAAAAATCGTGTAATAAAAAGAGATCCAACCAGCTAATAAGCCTAAAAAATAAAAATTTGTACATTCATGATTCTAGCACAAGAGGTATATCTGTTAAATCCGGGTTTTATTTATTTATTTATTTTTAAAGTTTTAATTTAGTTTTGGCAATTTAGTTACGGAATATTCAATAGAAACAAAGGGATACTGAAATATTTGCATTGTTTTAAGTGCGAGCGGGTAAATATTCCGTAGTTGGGTTACAGTTGGCGTATTTTAGTGAATGCGAATTCCCACATTTAATGGCATTCATCTTTTTTTTTTTTTTTTTTAAACTTCCTTCTATCTTTACAAGAAGGAAGTATTGGATTAGGGAAAATTTTTGACTTCCTGTTTTCGAGGAATTTACACGTTTTAGGGGGTCACAGATTCCGAAAAACATGTTTTTACAAAATGTCTGTATATCTGTATGTGAGTCTATGACTCTGTCTGTCTGTATGTGACGCAAATTTTGTGGGCGCTCTATCTCAAGAACTAATGCGAAATTATATTCAGGTAATCCCTGATGTAAATTGGTACTGATTAGTATTTGGTGTAAATTTCTCAACAGGTAACGCTGATATGCTGCATTTTCACGATTTCTGTAATAGCTCTATCTCAAGAACAAATGCCCGAATTTTCATCAAACTTGAGATTAAGGTATGCCTTGATAAATATTGGTGTAAATAGCCTAATAGGTGGCGCTGCTATGCTGCATTTTTCACGATTTCTGCAATAGCTCTATCTCAAGAACTAATGCACGAATTTTCGTCAAATTTCACATTCGGTTGGACGTTCACATAGTTTGTTGCTGTTAAGTGTTTGGTGTTAATCGCCGAATAGGTGGCCCTTTTATGCTGGATTTTTCACGATCTTCGCAATAACTCTATCTCAAAAACTAATGCACGGAATTTCATCAAACTTCAGATTCAGTTAGACGTTGACATAAGTTGTTGCTTATTATATTTTAGTGTAAACCACCCAAACGTTAGTAGGATTTACATTATATTAGCGATAGCGATATCTCAAGAACTAATGCACGGGTTTTCATATCTTTAGATTTCTCATGATGGGGATAGACTGCAATTTATTTTAGGCACTGTGATAGCTATTTTTGATTATACATATGTATTAGATAGAAGAAAGTTTTGGGATTGGCACATACGACTAGTTTAAACAATGCAGTTAATTGCCAAAATTACTCTTGTTTATTTTCTTTATATGTGCAACATAATTAAATTAATTATTATTTCTAATTTCTTAAAAGCTGAAATACTATTATAACTTTCTTTTATATTCGTTTAATGTTTTCTAATCTTTAGTGAGGTTCGAAACATTCTAAAAGAAAATGCTAATAATAATGATAATGTGCATTTCACACGCTTTTTAATAACCTAACTCGGTTCATGTAAGTAAAGTTGGAATTTGTAATCTATTTTTCAATTTTTTCCTGTTGTGGCAGAGTTCTGAGTTTATGTACCGTTGTGTGTTTGGGATGACAATAGAATATTTTGATATTTTCAGAATTTAATTATCATTTAATCGACTAATTTTATTGAAGTGAATCGATAATAATTTTATTCAGCAATGAGAAAAAAATAAGACTAGTGATGACAAAACAAGGAATGTGTTTATATCAGCAATATAATACATTTATTAGTTTCACTTTCTGAAGAAATAAATGACTGAAGTATTCCATGGAAAATGGATTACAATCATAGTAATAATAGCTTATTAGGTAGCTTTCATTACAAAAAGCTACCTATTGCAGCCGTTCGGAGGAAAGCGATTTCAAAAAATTTTGGTATATTTTCATCGATCATGACCACCAGACCCCGAAACCACCCTCCGTTCAAAATTGATATATATATATATATATATATATATAACCATTAATTAAACATAACCTACAACCATCAAAAACTGTAATATTGTGAATTAAAGCTGTAAGTATAAAATAAAGTGCCAAATAATTTATAAGAATTATTATGGAAGAAAAAAGAAGAAAGTGGACGCCGACAAATAATGGAAAAGCTTATATATTGAATTACGTTTTCAAGGCCACAGAATCCAATGATATAAGCAAAATGGTTGTTTTCTGTGAGAAAGAAAAGCTAAAGCTAAAAAATTTTTTTTCTCTGTGCCCGAACAACCATTATAATCAAGTGAATAGATTCAAAATGAAAACAGAATAGAATCAAATAATATGAAATGGAATCAATAAAACCAATAAAACCAATTTAAATATTTATAGCATATAAAATATAAATATTACACAACATACTGATTAATATTTCAGTTTTTTTTTCAATATATCCACTCGCACATGGCTACCATAATAACGTAAAGATTAAGGTGAATAAAACAGTTAAGAAATCACAGTAATTGATACCAAAGAATGCAGTTAATACATTTTGAAATACCGTAATAAATACAATTAATATAATATAAAATAAAATAAATAGAAAGTAATTACATTATTTAAAATAACTAAAATACACTTTTAAATTACTTAATTACTATTTAACAATATCGTCAAAATTTAGCGAAAAAAACCCACCTGGTGTAAGAAATTACTACTGAAAAGAAGCTGCAAAAGACAAAATTTATAACTTATCATCAAAAGACAAATTTTGGTGCTGCCATCTAGTAGTATTTTTATTATTCAAATGTCACAAGATGAACAAATGAAAGCCTATGAATGTAAAAAAAATTATCAACAGCAAAACCAAACAAATCCTTATATATAGATAATTATAAACCTAATATAAACCACACTATATGTCATTATGCACAAAAAAATTAAAAAAAAATTATTGTTAATAAAATTTTAAAAAAAGCATTCAAAATATTCTATTTTCTTACTCATTTAAACTACACTAAGAATTTAAATAATACTATAACATTGATAATATATAGCATATAGCTATATGCTATAAAATAAATTCAATAATAATTAATATAATTATATAATAAAAATAATATAAAAATCGTTAATAATGACTATTAAATAAAAGATATTTATAAAATGAATAGGAAATAAAAAGCATTTGGAAGTATATAGAAGATTATCAGATACTTAAATTCCCATTACCTAAAAATCTCAAATATATTGTGTGGATTATTTTCATACAGCCATAAAAATCCAAAAAGTATGAATGTGGGCCATTCAAACACATTAAACCGATAATAAATTTTGTACCACAAAGTGAAAATAGATCAATATTAAAAAGAATAGCGGAATAATAATAATAAAAAAAAAGATTTACCCAATTTTAATAAATACAGTATAACTTTAGTTATATTAAATATACTTATATGCATATTAATCACTATAAAAATGGCATACTATTAGTAATTAATATGATATTGTCCTGAGTAAATTAATATTTAATAACAAATTATTGTAAATTAGATAAAATTTTAATTAAGCTAAATATAATATTAATGAAAGTCACCAATTACATATAAAATATCAAATCAACATCCTTATAAAATACGTATTAAAAATATAGTGATAATACAAAAGCCCCATTTTTTAAAAAATAAATTAACCATTGCGTATTATCCAGACAACACCACCCTCCTCCGTACTCTAAAATCTACCCACCCATCCAACCTATAATAATTTTTTATATTATTTTACAATTTTTAATTTTTTATAGATATTTTTTTATTTTATCTATTTTTTTGTAATTTTGTTTACGCATGTGTTAATTTGTTTTAAAAGATCATGTAAGTAAAGCACTAATTGTATATTAATGAATATATGAATTTTTTTGGAAAACCATGATTTAATGCATCATAAATTAGTTTTTTAATATTATTGTTAATTAGAGGAAAAGAACATAAACATTTTATTCTATATAAATGATTAAGTATTATTTTCGATATACAGAATGATGTAGACAAGATTTAAAATTTGTAAATGTATTAACTTTGAATTTAAATTCTTTACGTTTGTCATATAAATCTGTGATTGTTTTGTTGTCTTTTATTGTAATTTTAAGATCTAAGAAGTTAATTGTATTGTTAGATAAAAGGTTTTCCGTTAATTCCAAATTAGTGGGATAAACTACTGGAAATTGAGTAATTACAGATTGATCAGTTTCAATTAAAATTATGTCATCAATATAACGATATAAATGTAGATTATTATTAGTAAAAGTACGTTCATAATGATATAAGTATAAATCTGATAATAAACTGGATGTACAACCACCTTGTGGTATACCGACGTACTGTAAATATAATATGTTATCTTGCAATATATAATTATTATAGATAATGAAGTTAGTTAATGATTTAAAATATGCAATATCTATATTAGATGATAATTCCAGTTTTTTATAATACTTTTTAAATAATGCATTTATAATATTATTTAAATCTAATAGGTCTATATTATTAAAAAGATCTTTGAAGTCATATGTCGTTATATTATATACACAATTAAGATTTTTAAAAATATTGACAAGTTGATAACTATTTTTTATACAATGTGTATTATCATTGTTTGTAGTAAGTATATATAATTGATTAAGAATTTTTAAAAGAAGTTTATTGGCTTTATTATTATATGTATTGCAACCAATAGTTACAGTCCTAAATTTAATTGGAGTTTTATGAAATTTGGGAATAAGAACTAAATAAGGATAATTAAAGTTAGTAGATATAATATTTAATAGTTTATAATAACTTCGAATTTTACGATTATTTACAATTACATTTTCATTAGTTTTTTGAAGTGACTTATTAGAAGAAATACAAGTTGTAAGAAGTTGGTGATAATAAGATTTACATATAATTGCATAATTATTTGGAGACTTGTCTACATATGTAATAACGTAGTTTTTTTTTTTTGTAATTTAGTAATTTGTTGGAAAAAATGCTTTGTATTAATAGAAACCATATCAGCAATATTATTTTTTAAAGCCATAGTTAAATTTTCAATTACTAATATTTTCCATTGATTAAAATATTCAATAGGCTTATTGTAAGAAATTGAAATTTTATAAATAAAAATATCAATATCATATGTAAACTGTTTGATAATAGATTTAACATTAAATTTAGATGGAAGTCTATATTTAGTACCATAACCCATTAGTTGTTTGAATTTAAAATCATTAACAATATCAAGATTTCCAGTGATTATATGTCAATGATCATTGTTTATGTATTTTTTTAGAGTGGGGTCATTGCATTTACACGGAAAATTACTTGCAGCAGATGTATTTTTTGAAAATGTATTGTAGTTAAAAATCTTTCTACCAATTGTATTCGGATATTTAAAGGTTTTTGATATATGAAGATTATTAATGGGAAAATAACAATTTTTATCATTAATTATAGAATTGATATTAATTTTATTAAATATGTGATTTGAAAAAGTAATTATCATTTGAGTATTCATGTTTTGAATTTTATGTTTTTTTTGTAAATTAATATTTAAAAGATTAACCTTTGTCATAATGAGGTCAAAATAAATATCAGAGAAATGTTTAGAGAAAGATATACTTAGAATACATTTAAATGTCGTACAATCTGTTTCTTTTTAATAGCAAAGATGTTTTTTCGAATTAACAACCAGTTATAATTCTCTAAATATTTACTTTGAAGATCATTTATTTGTTTAGCGATAGATTTTTTGGAAACTGCAACTGTTGATGAACCCTTTCCACGTTTGTTTCGTGTTGTTTTACAATTTAAATTATGATTAAGAGTAGGATAAATTGGAGAATAATCAATATTGTTATTTATAGATGTGAAGACTTTGACAGGTCTGTTAAATACTTCACTGTTAAAGTCCATAAGGATGTTGTAATATTTCATATATGATGATTCCATATAAAGACGTTCTGATTTATTTTTTAGAATTTGAAGGATTTCAATTGTCGTATTTTTAAATTGATGTTTATGAAAATGTTGAATTTCAGCTGTAGATTGTGTATTTTTTGCTTTGTTATTATTAGAGTCTGAACGATGATGATTGATACGTTTATGAATTGGACCTGATGTTTCACCTATATATTTCATGTTACATAAGTTGCACTTTATACAATATATAACATTAAATGCTTTACAAAAACTTGAATAATTAGGATCTGAGACAATTTGTGTCTGAGAAGCGTATGGACGTGTCTTGCACCGAGCATCATAACACGTACGAAAAAATAAAGGACGAGGGGGAAGAGTATAAATGGTCGCTGGATAACGATCCAGGAACAACCCAATTATTGTTCCTGTACCGGGCACTACACTGCATAGATGCTAAGTGTATCTTGCCAGGATCGAGATGTTTATTAAGAACTGCCATATAAAGATTATGTTTAGAAAATGCAATAATTGAAAAAAAAAAAAAAAAAAAAAAAAGAAAAAAAAAAAAGAAAAGAAAAGAAAATTTAATAATATAAAAATTAATAACATATGTAATTAAATTAGTCTTGATTAAATAATAAATCTTGAGTATTAAAAAATATATACAATATTTACAATTATAGAAGCAGAACTCAAAACCGACCTTCAAAATTTCCATAACCAAATAATGATAACCCTAAATTCATAGGCTAAAAAAGCAAGAAACCACTGGACTTTTTGATAACAAATAAGTCAAAAATAATCGCATCTAACATCCAAAACCTAGATCAACTATAACCATGCAAAGACAACCAAAACGCTTTCCCAATTGACTTCTCAGATCAAAGTAATATGAATTTAAACTGCTAAAGCACATTAACATTAAAACTATTAATAGAAATAATTATTGCTACCTTATTGATGTATATATATATAAAATGATTATCTCTGCAGAATAAATTATGTAAAGCTATAGCAAAATTAAATAGAGAATATATAGGACAATATCATACACTAACAACAAGAAAATACATATAAAATTATAACTAGAAAAGTAAATAACATTAAATAAATCTTTGCAATGATAGGAATGAAAAAAATAATGGAATTTCCTAAAATAGGTATCATATATATATATATATATATATCTGACCTTTGTCACACTGTAACTCTCGTATTTATGAACCGATTTGGATGTAATTCGGTGTGTACACAGTACATACCAATGTCTCGACCGAGTTCGTTGGCCAGCTTCATCCGCCATTTTGTTTCAAAATGGTGGCAATTTAAAAAATTAAAAAAAATTTAAAATTTGAAATGTGGTACCAAAATTTTGAAAATAGAAAAATATTTTTTCCTTATGTATTTGACCTTTATACAAAGACTCCGGAGCAGTTTTTGTTTCGTCTATATCTTAAAAAATGGCTGAGTTATAGCATTTTGAATTTCTAGCATGGCTGACATTTTGAAACGTCCTGAATTTTGTCACGCGATAAAAGGCGTATTTATGAACCGATTTGGATGTAACTTCGTTTATACATAGTACATACCAATGTATCGACCGAGTTCGTTGGCCAGCTTCATCCGCCATCTTGTTTAAAAATGGCGGCCATTTAAATTTTTAAGAAAAATTTAAATTTGAAATGTGGTACCAAAAAACTGAAAATTGAAAAAATATTTTTTTCTTATGTGTTTGACCTTGATAAAAAGATTCGGGAGCAGTTTTTGTTTCGTCTATATCTTAAAAAAATGGCTGAGTTATAGCATTTGGAATTTCTAGTGTGGCTGACATTTTGAAACGTCCTGATTTTTGCCACGTGATAACATGCGTATTTATGAACCAATTTGGATGTACCTTGGCGTGTACATAGTACATACAAATATTTCGACCGAGTTCATAGGCCAGCTTCATCTGCCATCAAGTTTCAAAATGGCGGCCATTTAAAAAAATTTAAAATTTATAATGAGATACCAAAAAATTAGAAAATGAAAAAGATTTTTTTTGTATGTGATTTTTTTTTGTATCCTTAATACAAAGATTCCGGAGCAGGTTTTGTTTCGTCTATATCTAAAAAAAATGGCTGAGTTATAGCATTTTGAATTTCTATTGTGGCTGACATTTTAAAACGACCTGATTTTTGTCACGCGATAACAGGCGTATTTATGAACCGATTTGGATGTAACTTGGATTGTCTCTGTACACAGTACATACCAATGTCTCGACCGAGGTCGTTAGCCAGCTTCATTAGCCATCTTGTTTCAAAAGGGTTGCCATTTAAAAAAAATTAATTTAAGGTATTAAAAAATTGGAAAATGAAAAAGATTTTTTTTATGTGTTTGGCCTTGATATAAAGATTCTGGAGCAGTTTTTGTTTCTGAAAATTTGTTCTTTTGTTTATATCTTAAAAAATGGTTGAATTATAGCACTTTGAATTTCTAGCATGGCTAACACTTTGAAACGAACTTGTATTTGTCACGTGATAACACACGCATTCGCCTATTTCGATGTAAGAAGGCATGTGGATAGTATACATCAATATCTCGACCAAGTTCGCTGGCCAGCTTCATTAGCCATCTTGTTTCAAAATGGCGGCCATCAAATTAAAAAATATATATATTTAAAGTGAGGTGCAAAAAAATTAGAAATTGAAAAAGGTTTCTTTCTTAAGTATTTGACCTTGATATAAGGATTCAGGAGCATTTTTTGTTTGTCTTTATCTTAAAAAATGGCTCAGATATAGCAGTTTCAATTTCTAATGTGGGTGACATTTTGAAAAAATCTGATTTTTTGCCTGCGACAGCACTCGTATATATCAACCGATTCAGATGTGAGTGAGCATGTGCACAGCAATTACTAAGGTCTCGACCAAGTTCACTGGTTAGCCTCATCCACCATGTTGTCTTAAAATGGCAGGCACTTTAAGAAATCGCCGAATTTAGCAGCCAAATATAAGTTACCTTAAATAAAAGCAGCTTGGATAAAGCTGACTAATTTCGAGAAATTCTCATTCATAATGATTTAGTATTGATAAAAATTAGTATTGAATCTCCTATATTCGGTTTCCAGTAAATTGAGCTTCGTGTGTTTGAATAATGTGAGTTGGCTTTTTTAAAATAAGGAATATGAAAGCTGCCTCTTCCTCCCGGCACTGGCCGGAAGGACTTTTATAGTAATTATGATTATTCGTAATTATAATTATGAATAATTATAGTAATGATATATTTTTTAATGAATGGAAATTGCTAAAAATGATTTTCAATTATAGGGGAGAATAGCCGAATTTGTACCACTTCACTTATTTTCAGGTGTAATTCACTTAATTTTTTAAATATTACTACACGTGGTCAATCTACTCATCTACTAACAAAATTTAATGTTTAGAAAAGATTGTCTTTGAAAATCTTAAGTTTTATTTTAATTTGAAAAATTTGTCAAAAGTGGTCCAAATTCAGCGACTGGTCTCCTAAGTTGGATTTCCAGTCTCCTAAATTGGACCAAACAATATTAGGCTGTTTTAATTTGTAGGGGATATAACTAATTTTATAAAAAAAAAGGTTGAGATTAATGAAACAATAAAGTAAAACAACAGCAATGAAGTATAATGAAATGGAATAACTAAAGTAAGAGTGATTGTTTTAAATCAGAATGCATTGAAAATATAAATTAAAGCTATGAAGTAATTACGAATAGAAATTACGGAACTAATTGCCAGTTACTTGAATATGATGTAAGAAGTGATACAAAGCTTACACATTTAATTTCTTTTGTTCCTTTTTTATTCCAGCGCATACAACATGGAACCACATTTGGCAATCTGAACACTGAATCATTTTCTATTATTTTATTTTACTTACAAATTAGGCAAAACCAATCATCATTGTTTTGGTTTTTCTTAGATTTTCTTATCTGAATCATTAGACATTTTTTTTGCAACAGAAGTTTTCTTTACTTTATGTGTGTAGTTCTTCCCTTCAATAATTTTTTTCCAATTAAATTATGCCTATTTTTTAAAACTTGATGTTTTAATTGCTTTTGTGCTTTGAGGGCTTCCTTTTTGTCGTTTTTTTATTTTTTCATTTCAAGGTTTATTTTATACGTCGAAGATATTCACACAGCTGCTTTTTGGCTCCCTCTGTATTTTGACTTAACTGATTTTGGCAAGGGAGATAACATTTGTAATGATTCTTTGGGGTGGGGTGGGATGTAGCTGCAGCCTTCTTGCAGATCACTCTCTTCACAACTTACTCTTTCCTTTCGGTTTCCTATATCTTTGACAATGTCAAAAAAATGGAATCCTCCCCCAGAATTGTAAAATTCTTCCCCCCCACCCTGTAATCACAAATTTCCTCCCGGAGGAAAATGTCTGAATTCAACACTGAAAATTAAATGCTACGTAGGAATAAAGAATTCGAAGAAAATAAATACAAATACATGCAAAATAAAAGAAATTGCAATCAATCTCTTATATAAAATACTAAAAAATAATATTCAAAGCGGCCAGCCCTTGAAATTCATTACTTACTTTTCAAATTTATGATCTTATATCTGAGTCCAATTTAAGCAACTCCAATTGGTCCAATTGAGGCAATTGCGCCATTTTTTAATACAGATAATTTTAAGACTGAGAAAACAACGAATGCAAATAAATTCGCTTAAAAAATATGTTCAATAAACACATGAATTTAGATATGTACATGAACATATAACAATTTTCCTTAGTTTTAAGGTATTCTTTTACGTTTAGTAGGAAAAAATTAGATCAAAACAGCTAATTCTAGGTTTTTTAAAATTGACTGAAAACAGCACTAGGAAGGCGGGTGCTTCTTCTAATCATAAATGACGTCATTCTGATGAGTAGGATTTCAGCAGTAAATGACGTCTCTTTCTGTAATTAACGGCAGAATGGAAGCGGTCCAATTAAAGCGGCGGTCCAAATACGGCTACTCTCCCCTATTATATGTTTTCAAAATTATTTTTTGTATATCCCATTTCATCAAAGGAAAAATCGTATGAATTCATTAATAGTATTATGATAGCATTGTAAAGTGGTTCATAGGGTGGTTCATACGCGTGATGCATCATTTTTCGTTCTTGTTTTTTTTCTATTCATTTCTGATAATTTTCGTTCGGTAATTTAAATTTTTGATTACATATGTTCTGTTGTATTTTTTAGACTGTTGTATGATATAACATGGCATCTTCACATTCTGAATTAAAACGTTCTTTGTCATCAGTACCAGCTACAGCCTTAAGAGTTTCTAGTCGTGAAATCCTAAATAGATTAAATCAGCATCTGCCATTACGGTCTCCAAAAGGACATGCTCGTGATTCCAGAGGACTTGCTGAACTTATGGGTTTTCAATGGCATGAGGTTAAACCATTTGAAGGGTCCGCAGCGAAAATTTTAGAAGCATGGGAAACTCGTCCGGGTTCAACGCTTGATAAACTTATCGGCTACTTAGAAGATATGGATCGCTATGATGTTATTCAAGATCTCATCCCTACACTAGGTTAGTTAATTGCTTAAAACTTTACTTTCAATTATTTTAATATTGTCATTCAATTATTGCATGTTGCATTACAGAATATAAAGTATTCTTTGAAATAGTTAAAATCTTAGATACTGTTCAGTTTATATTTAAGTAATACAAGTGTGATAAATATACTTTTAATATAAGTATTACCTTTTGTAAACCTATGAAGTATAACTTGCAGTAAAAACTAATTCTGAAGCTATTCCCAAGGTATTGCGTCAAAACATTACCAAGAATAAAACATCGTCGTCAAAAAACCGCCATCAAAAAATCGCCATCAAAAAATCGCCATCAAAAAACCGCCATCAAAACAACGCCAAATGATAAATTTTTGGTAAAAAGTGGAATTTTTTCTAGCCTCTTGTGATTCCGTCTTAGCATTTTTTCATTGTATATCCAAAACTCATTTCAAATTCCACATTTATTAATGAAATATATACTAATGCGAAGTCTTAATTTATACATATTTTTTAGTTTAACACACGAACGGCCATAGAAGTCAAATTTATCTGGACCAATTAAATATTCAAGGTGAGCCTAAATTATCCATCGTGCTTCAAAACACTGTGTAGTGAGAGGTATAAACGACCTACACGGGTGATACATGATAATATACACACACTCACCAAATTAAAAAACCCACCTCGTGGCTCGCGTGCAGCAACCATCACTGTTGCCGTGACAGACATTGATAGAAACATGCTATTGAACGTATAGTCGGAACTGGATTATATTTGGGATATGCGCCGGATGACTAAGGGCGCACACGTTGAACATTTGTAGTATGCACCAGTAACTGGGTGCGTGTATCTATCTTTTCATGTATGAACCGTCTTTGTACGTCATATTTTTGTAAATAAACAGTCTTTTGAAACTCGATGAATCATTTAGGCAAATCCTGAACAGTCGAACTCGACTAATACGAGTAGCGAAACATCATAAAATCCCTCGTGATAACCGTGTGGATAGTAAAGATCTTAAAAACACAAACATAATTAAACTTATTACTACTATTAATTGTTCGAATTATCTCAAAGCTAAAACTAACTTAACATCATAAATGCGTCCCGGAAAAACTCGGCTAACATTGTAAACGTCACTCCAATTTTTGAGTTATTGATACCACATGTAATTTTCTTATAACCAGTGCAAAAAAGGAAAAAAATAATAGTCAACATGGCCTGAGTCCAAATAAACAAATAAACATTTTCTTCAATGCTCCTTCCTTTCCACGGTTTAATTGTACATCCTAAAAAAGGGCGGTATTTTCCTTATCTTTTCTTTTTTTTTTATTTAAAGACCCCAGTACAATCCTTGTACTTGCTTTGGTAAGTGTCTCCTTGAAGATTAAAATTCTGTTTGGTAAAACTGATAAATTATTACATTTTGATCTACAATTGTAATGGAGAAACATTATATCTGAGCGAGAACGCTTTCAATAATAAAGGGATTTTTTCTGAATTGTAGCGTCGTGGGGGGAAAAAAAGCAAACATCCCCTACTAACTCTGCAACATATTCTAGTAGGAGATAGTTACTGGTACCAAACGATTGGAAATAAAGTCTAATTAGAAATAAACTAATTTTAATTGATGTATGTACAATTTGCTTAGGGGCCATCCACAAATCAAAATGAGTCCCAACTTTGTTATGGCAACACTGAATTTTAACAATATATTTTAAATCTTCGGTTTAACCTATGCCTAGGTACGATATTTCAAGTTATTTGGATGATAAGTTTTTCAATTTGAAACATTTAGAATTTACAGCTAATGTAAAATGACATTTTCATATTTCTATTAATATCTCCTGAAATTCTAATCCTAATGTGATACTTTTTTGTGTTGTTATAATACAAAAAAAACCCAAACATAAATAAATTGAATGCATTGAATTATGAAATTTATATGAATTGCAACTTAAAATTTTTTCGATAATTTTATATTTATTATGTCCTGCTTTATGCGAATTCTAAATTTGGAATTTTTCTTCCAAGTAGTTTTCAAATTATGCCTAAAAAGTCAAAGTGATGTTTTAAGGAGCCATGTATGACGTGCAGAAAAGCATAATTCGAAAAAAAAATTATTGTACTCTTTTTATTGAAACATTTGGTCTGGCAGTAAGTGAGTGAAATGGTCATAATGGTAAGAAATAATACATTAATAGAAGTGAGTTACTCAATCTGTAGCATTTCAACAATCGAGTACCGAATTTCTGCTTGGATACAGCCCCTAAAATAGGCTCATTTTAAATAATTATTTTTCCTGAAACTAATCGTACAAATTTCATGAACATTTGTATGTAGGCTAATTGAAGGGTATAGAATTTATTTCTGATCTCAAACTTGGGTATTGTTATTAAAAACAAATTTTGGCCTTATTTTGATATGTAGATGCCCCCCTCAGCAAATGTTATATACATCATTTAAAAGTAGATTTTATTTCTATTCGTTTGGTGTCAGAAACTTTCTTCTACAATAACTTGTTGCAGGGTTAGTGGCGGTGTTTACTTTTTTCCCACGACTTTACCTTACTTTTTGCCGAAAATCACATTGAAATGAGTCGATATTTTGTTCGTATTAACCGTAATGCTGTTTTTGTAGTTCGTAAAAAAGCGTAAAAATATAGGAACCATTCTTAGCATGCAAATTGCTTGTTTTAAGAGTTCTCGCAATAAATGACTTCGACTGTATCTATATTATAAAGGACAAACATATCTGTGCGTAACGCATACGTCATTCTGCGAATGGCAACACTTTGAAATTTGAAATAAAATTTTTATTTTGCAATTTTCTCTACTGCAAATTTTTAAACTTCTAAACATGGCACATTTTAAATTTTTACACCGTCGTGTAACGAAAAAAATGCTCTTTCAAATGCAATTTGTTTGAAAGCTGTATCTCAATTTAATTTTGAGATATTAATTTTTTTGTAGTTTTTAATACATTTTTTGCAATTGTGGCAACTGAAGAACTCCATTTCTGTTGAAAGTCGTGGAGGGTTGAAAGTAAAGGGAAACTAATCACGGAAGAAAGAAAATAATATATTACTGTACCCTTTTTGTTGCCATTTTCTCTTAAAAAACTGAAAAAATAAATTGAAATCAAAATACGTGCTATGTCAGCGATTTTTTAAATTTCTAAATATCGCTCATTTTCAATTTTTAAACCGTCAAATAGAAAAAAAAATCTTCTTTCAAATGCAATTTGTTTGAAAATTGTATATTAATTGACTGAGTTATTATGGTTTTTAAAATAACTAGCCACCCGTGGCGACCAATTTGGCCTCCCTTAAATGTATGCTAGGCATTGTATCATGTTGCTTTTATTCATAATCTAATTTCTGATAGATTCTGATAGAGAAATCGAGAACTCCCTACGGTTATGTTAGTCGGGCACAGGTGATAAATAGCCAAACATTGTACCCGTCGCATTTTTTTTTCCATATTTCGTTAATTCAGATTAAAATATAATCATTTCACTCATTTTATTTAGAAGGGATGACTTTAATTTAAAAATAAAACCTTTAAAATTCATGACTTTCACTTAAAAAAAAATTTCTTAAAAAAAAGAAAAATAATAAATAATTTTCTCGCCATGGACCTTTTCTCTATTTCGCCAAGTACCTATACTGGAAAAGAACCTTCATTTATTTTTTTTATTTATTGTATTTTAAATTAGATGAATAAAAGACGGCACAGGTATCATATACGCACTACGCGGGCACGATTTTTTTCTGACGCCAATGTCATATACACACCTGGGTACTTAACTGGCTCCAAAGTGTCGTTATTTTGCTTGATATGGTAACCCGGATGCTGTTGTTTATTTATTAATAAATTGTTTATTTACTTTAATTTTATTTTTTAAAATTATATAAATTGTTTTGTTCTATAGTTATGAATTAAACTTTTTATTTATTTATTGTTATTCACTTTTAAAAAATATTACACAATAACCAATGAGATGCGTTTCATTCGTGCGTTGCCATTAGACAATGAACTGCCAATTGTTTACAATTGAACAATTAACCAACAATTAATCGCGATTTCTGTGCCACGTACGATAGCGTAATATATATATATAGATTTTCAAGCATAAATTATTTTTTTTATTTATCTCTATCACGTGTAGCTCGATTACGGTAGGTTAATCCGCTTGCCCTTAAAACAATATAAAAAGTTCAGCATATGTTTTCGTCTAATGTTCCATAACAAAGTTAAAACTTCCTCTATAGAAAAATAAATAAATTAATGTAAATAAGAAACAAATTTAACAGACATGGGATTGAACTACGCGCTTATGCACCGAAATGATCGGTGAGACTGACGTAAGACGCAAAATCTTGGGTTAATAACTCCAGGCATGTGGTGACATGTGAAAGTATCGCTTTTAATAAATTTGAAAATTTTATTTGATTGCATAATTGATATTTTTCATATAAAAATTCTTTTTGATGTTAGTGGGCAATCTAAAATATATATTACATGTAAAAAAATAATTAGAATAAAAAAAAAAATTGGTTTTCACCTATATTCTGTAACCCGAGGAGCTCGGGTTCGATCCCCTAGTTTCGATTCAAACCAGAATTTTTTCATAAGTCAAATATAAATACCACACAGAAATAAGTTAAATAGCAATACATAATTTTTTTTAAAGATTCGAGTAAAATTTCTCTCCGTACTATTGTTAAAAACATTTCTATGCGTCGTAATGCGTCGTTTAGTTTTTTACTATTCTGACAAGTATATTTTTAAAATAAAAATTAAGTGAATCGGTAAAGGTATTTGTCTTGCCGATCGCAATATCCTACGTCATCCTATGGGATAATTTATTAAGTTGGTTATTCATTACCTAGCATAAATATGTAAATATGGTTTTTAAAATCAGAAAGTAAACGTCAGAAGCCTACGTAATGATTTTTTTTTTTAAATGTATCCTTATATTTTAAGTATTTTTTTTTTTTTAAAAAAAGCCTATAAACATTGAAATTTTCACATGTGGAATTTTTAAAATTTTATAATCGTCTTAAAAATCCTTAAAATTCAAAGTGACATTAAAAAAAATCATTGCGTTGGTTAGATGTTAATCTACTTTCTTATGGTGCAAGCCGCATTTCGATGGTTATAATAGTTAATAAGTAATCAACTAAATGAACATGGGATTCCGTAATTGAAGAGGGATTCCTTAATACGTTTGTGAAGGATTACGCGGATTCGCGTCTTTAAGATAACTCCACCAACGAGCCATACTTTTGCATTCTAGGGCGGATGTGCCAGTAATGGACACCCCTTGATGTTTTTGGTTCATGAAAAAATAACTTATAAATATTTAGCTTTAATAATTTTTTTTTTTATAATTCCCCAATGCATGTTTTATAAAACTGGGTTATTGTTGACACTTTTAACCCGGGGGAAGTCGCGCATAAACAGGGTATGAACGATTTTCGGTTTGCCACCAATAAGTGCAAATAATAATCGTCACCTTATTTAGTGGGAGACAATTGTTGCAAATTATGCGATAAAGTAAGTTGAAGATTACTCTTCGGAAAATAGTGGTGACAATTCTAAAAACCGTACGCATCCGGGGTATGTCATATCCCACGGGACTCCTCTCGGGTTAATCAAACCAATCAGGAAGCAGAAAATAATGTTTCAAAGTTTCGCTGTTTTTCTGTGAAAATCTTACTGAAGAAGCTAAGAGCTGCTTCGTTTAATTAATTTATATATTATTTATTTTCTTGCAAAATTTGAATGTTTCTGTTTGAGTAGCAACTTTGTTTGAGTAAAACTTAAAATTTATATACTAACGGTCATTTACAAAATTTCATTTATTTTTAAGGTTTTAAGAAGGGGTGTCCATTACTGGGATGGTTAATTAGTCATTTTCCAGTAATGGACAACCAATGTAGACATTGCTAAAAATGCAAATTCAGTAATGTTTATAGTGCATATTTTGATTTAACTGCAAACCTAAATAATCAAATTTAATTTGTTAATTATACTTACCAAAATGTAATAATGATAAAACTTTTATAAATAGCTGCTTTTAAGTTATTTTATGTGATTAGTAAAATTTCAATATTTTATTCATTTTTAAGTATATGTACCTTGCATATTTTATAATCTGGCAATCAAACCAGCCAGGAAGCAGAAAATATTGTTTAAGAGCACAGTCAAAGAGGAGTTCATAGGTCTTAATCCTTCTCCTTTTAAGTAAACACAATTAAGATACAGAAGCTATTAAAAATCTATTTCATGTCTTAAATGTTTCCTTAATTTACCTCTGACAAAAACAAAATATGTAATAGGATGAAAGTTATAGGTAATATTCATGAAACTAGTAAATCTGCAGATCAGTGGACTCAAACATCAGTTCTACAGTTTTATTTTGAAATTATTTTATTTAGTTTAAAATATTCAACTCACAATATCATTTCTTTCATATTTGTAATAGTAATTATTGGAAGATTAATTGTTAAAAATAGTGAGAAAAAACTAAATACTAATATTCCAAAACTTTTTTTCTTAATTACCTTTTAAATTCCCCACCGTTTCAATAATTTGATAGCTGTAATTGCCTGATATTTAGTATTTTAAACTATCCATAAAAAATAATTAAAACTTCGATCTTCTGATAATTACAATAATTGATGCAGACAGTAAATGATTATCACAAATATTTTATTAATTACTGCTATTCTAATTGTTAAATTTATTTGAAAATAACTATTTTGTTTCATCAGTATGTATTCATTAAATTCTGGTTATATATATACAGTCACATAAAAACAATTATTTTTAATACTTTTTAAGGGGTGTCCGTTACTGGAACAGAGGGTGCCCATTACTGGGGCAGGGGGTGCCCATTACTGGGCTTTTGGGTGTTTTGATATATTTATGTTATTTAAAATTAAATTTCGATTCATATTGGGAAATGAGACTATAAGAATAGTTAATTATTGTTGATAGGTTAATATAATATTAAAAAAAACTGGAATATAATAAGTATAACTATTAATAAAAAAATAATTTTAAAAGAAATTCCTTAAGGGTGTCCATTACTGGCACATCTACACTATAATTTATATTAGTTCTCAAAAATACATGCAACATTTGTATTTATACAATTAGTGTACTGCGCATATAAATACTTCGATTATAACCATTACCATTATTGTGTACATTCATTTGTAATATAAATAAGAACACCGAAAATTTTGTTACAGACTGCAGCATGCAAGAATAACGCTAATACACAGGGCTTTCTCTTTTAATGACGAAAACGTTTTATTTAGATTCGTAAATCTTACATTTGTCTACAAATATTCTGATTAACAATGTTGATTATAAATTTGAAAATTAATAACCAGATGGTTTTCACATTTTTTTTTTGTAATTTTTATGAAAAGTTTATTAAAAAGTTAAAGTTTATTTATTTATTTTCCGATTTGACATTAATTATAGTAATTTTTTAAAGAATAATATTTATAAAAATCTTTTTCGTAATTTATCTTTATTATAAAGTCCGTCCGTGCAGATGACATCATTTGGATACTGGCAACGCGAGACGATTAAATTTAGCTGAAATATAAATCAAATATATGTGTCAATCCCTTTTTAACACTGAGCTCCATATATAACAGGAGTTCTTAGTCGGTGGTCAGAAACTTGCAAGGCAAATGAAACATGCAAGGCAAAAGGTAAAAAATAGTCCGCGTTATCAATGTTAGATATTAGTGTTTTCATTTACTATTATCCTAATTTATGCTTCTCTAAATAAGTTATACTTATAAAATTAATAAATGATTCTCTAATCACATAAGGGAATTCGATGAACAGCATTTTTTTTTGTCAAGAATGCGAACTAAAATTATCGTCATTGTATCCCTCCGCGCTGGAAATCATGTTTGGAAATAGGAAGACAGATTTCCTGTTATATATGGAGATCAATGCTTTTTAATCAAAGTTTTCTTACCTCGGTTCGTAAGTTTTGACACGCTTTTAGATGGATGATCTCGATGAAAGTATTCATTTGAGGGAAAATGTCATTTTAGGGCAATCGAAACATTTAATAGACGAAAAGGAACACCAAATATTCACATAAATGATCATCTGTACTTTTTTCCTTATAATGTCGTACATCTCGTTCACAAAAGAAAAACACAGAACAAATTATCTTAAATAAAAGTCCTTTCAGTTCAACTCAGATTTTTTGACCGCGCGCCGAGGTGTCTGGAAGTTGAGTCAGAAGTCGCAACATCGTCTTTTACTGCGTTTTTTAAACTTTTAAACATAACACATTTTGAATTTTTACACTGTTGAACCGAAAAACAACAACTTACGTTCAGTTGCAATTTGATTGAAAACTATATCGTAATTTGTTTGAAAACTGTATATCAATTTACTGTATATCCCTTTTTAAGGTTTTTAAAGTAATTTGCAAAAAAAAAAAAAAAATCTAATTTCTATGTCGTGCAGACGATAACGAAAGATAAATACGTTTGCATTTACTCCTAAATTAATATAAACAGTTCAGCATTCGTTCCTGGCTTATATTCTGTAACGAAGTAAAACTTTATCAATAAATAAATCTACCCTATATATATAAAATCATAATGAAACGAATTTAGGAAACGGAAGTATGAAACGGAAGTATGAATCGACTGATTAAACAACTGATTATGTTTCTCGGCGATTTCTCCTAAAATATGGAATACTTTGCGATGAAATTAACACCAAAAATCAATATTGATCCGCAGATTTCAAAACTGGTATTAGAATTTTTAAATTCGAATTAGTTTTCGAAATATTAATTTTTTTCTAATTTTATATACATTTTTCTAATGATGGCAACTCAAATTTTAATCAAACAGATATATTTTTTTTATATTTCAGAAAAGGTTGACATGGTAACCCGGCTATTGTTGTTTATTTGATAATAAATGTTTATTTGCGTTTATTTCTTTTTAAAAATTATATAAATTATTTTGCTCTATGATTATTAATTATTTTTTTTATATTTCCTTTAAAAAATAATAGAAAATAATTAAGAAATACAGTACTACTTAGTTATTCCGTCGACCAATTTCGCCAAATTATATAAATCGCCAAAACACTCGCCAAATTATACAAATTGACATAATTTTTATTTTAAATAACGAAAGAACAAATAAAGTAGTATAACATTAATAAATATAGGAATAAAACGTCGAAATAAAAATCACTTGATGACGTAAGCACGTGTAACTTGCTTAAAGTCAAGTGAATGTGACATTTACGATCAACCATTATTGGCATTTAATCTTATAGTTTAGCGATAGATTTTTGGTCGTCGGGATATCTAAGGAATACCAAAAATGCATATGCAACTGGTATTTGAAAACGAGGTTTTCGCCAAATTTTCGTAAAAAAATAAAAATCACGCCAAACCTGCGGTGCGTATCTGGCCAAATATTACCACTCGAAAAAAAATGCTAACTGGCGAGTTGTAAAAAGCTATTAGCGAGATTTGCATCCTGCTAGCGTAACAGTACTTAGAATTCTTTGCGACCATGGTAACTTTTATGTACTTTTATTCGAAAAAAAATTTTGATTTTTTTAATCAAAATGGAAAACTTACGGTCCCATATTGGCGCGATTTTTTTCTGACGCCAATGTCATATACGGAACGGGCACATAACTGGCGCCAAAGTATCGTTATTTTGCTTGATATGGTAAGCCGGATGTTGCTGTTTATGCTGTTGATGCTTTCCCCAAATTGGCGTCGTTAAAAAATCACGTCAATATGGGACGTATATGACATCTTTGCAAAACTTTCATATGAACGGCGAAGGGATCAGACCGTATTTGTTTATGGCAGTTGACGACTTGAACTATTATAATATAGATGAAATGATGGCGATAGAATAATATTTGACGACTTATCACCTGTGCCTGGCTAACATTAAAGTACCAAAATGGCACCTAGAGTATAAAAAGCGAAGTGGTTCGCCTGGAACTGTTGATGATAGTCACATGACTTAGGCTATTGTTATAGAGATTGTTTTAAAATACCGGGAGACAAAGACTCTTATACTTAATTTATTTTATTTTAGCTTCTTTTCAAATGTTTAATTGATCCTCTTTAATCAAAAACGAAAACAACCATTGGATGTCTTAACAGCAACTGATTCGCCCTTAAATTTTTGCAATCAAAGGGAATTGAATGGAAACCCGTTTACAGGGAGATCTGCACAGCTTTTTTCAGTATAATTCAATCTTCTCTAATATTTTAAAAACCCATCAGATTATCGTGTTTTTAGATTCTACGGTGTCTGAACAGGGGTCGGCGAGCGTAGCTTGCAGGGCGCAGAGCCCCCTAGTAAAATATAAATAAAACACAAATTTAAAACGTATAATCCAACTACGCGTTAAAACCACTGAAATTAACAGACTCAAAAAGGGCATTTCTATGACTGTGAAACGGATGGAATAAGGCCAATAAAAAAGTATCTTTTTTAATAAATTTAAAATTTTCTTTGAATACATAACTGCTTTTTTTTTCAGATAAAAATGCTTTTGTTATCGTAAATAGGCAATCTAAAAATATATTAAATGTAAAAAATCAATCAGAGTTTTCAATTAAAAGAAAAATAATTTTCACCTATACCCTTCACCCAGAAAGTCCGAGTTAGATCCCCTAGTATTAATAATCAAAGAGTTTGTAAATCTCTGTGTGTAAACTTTCACACTGTGAGGAATAAGGGCAGCGCTACGACATTGGACATTAATTGGACCCGAATAAATGTTTATTGTTTATTTAATTATTATTGTTAACAATTTAATTGTAGTTATTATTAATAACAATCTCTTGTACCTATGTGCGCAACCTCTCCTACCCATGTGCGCATTCTCTCCTACCCTGTAAGGAGAGATTGCGCAAAATAGTTTTCTTCGTTTTATTACTGCTGTTCTATTAAATTACAGTATAACAACAAAATAACAATGGAAATGCATAAAAAGCAAATGAAGTCAAAATTATTCATGCATAGTTCAGCAAAATATTAATATTTAGATTTTTTATTATTATTCTTTTGAAATGTGCGCAGACTCTCTTCGCTTTACGTTATATATTAGTTTTATGAAGACCCGTTTCAGTTATATTCATAAACCGTGTAGGTCCTCCCTTAAAATTTTTTTTGTCCTGAACCATATGTGAAATTTTGGTAGTGATCAGGAAGAAAATTAGCAGACGTGACAGCTTGTCGTCAATCAGAGAGCACAGAAAACATTTCTCATCATCGTTCTTTTGGAAACTTCTAAGATAGATGTGCCAGTAAGTAATATATGGATTTATTTCTGTTACAGTGGAACCCGGTTAAGACGCGTTTCAAGGGAGCGGTCAGAAGTCGCGTATTAAGCGGGATCGCGTATTAAACGTGATTTATATAATGTTGTAGGAATTGGGCTTCATTTATACGTTTATGGTCGAAAGTTGAGTCTTTTACATATATTCAGATTGAAATTTACTTGTATTCCACTTTAACGTATTGTTTCTTTTTATAGGACAAACTGGAATAACAACGGAAAATAAATATAGATTTCAACATGAATTTATTGTCGATAAATGCGTTGCAACCAAAAATAATTTTCCTACTAGACTCATTTTTAGGTGCGTTCGTAATTATATAAATACGTAGCACCTATAGTCGTCGTTCAGTCCGTCCGTCTGTCCGTCTGTCCGTCCGTCTGTCCGTCCGCCTGTCCGTCTGTCCGTCCGTCTGTCCGTCTGTCCGTCTGTCCGCATGTAACAGAGCAAAAACTACCTAACCGAATGGTCTGAAATTTCAAATATATGATTGTTGCAAAATTTTGTCGTGCCATTTCAAATTTTATGAAAATCGGATGTATAGTTTAATTACAGGGACAGTCAAAAGTTTTTCTTTACATTACGGCCAATGGGAAAAATTATTGCAAGTGCATTTTAATGATATTACAGCCTTTCGAATGATCTGAAATTTTAAAGATATAACTGTTGCAAAATTTTGTCGAGCCCTTTCAAATTTTAGAAAAATCGGATGTATAGTTTAATTACAGGGACAGTCAAAAGTTTTTCTTTACATTACGGCCAATGGGAAAAATTATTGCAAGTGGATTTTAATGATATTAGAGCCTTCCGAATGATCTGAAATTTTAAAGATATAACTGTTGCAAAATTTTGTCGAGCCCTTTCAAATTATAGGAAAATCGGATGCATAGTTTAATTACAGGGACAGTCAAAAGTTTTTCTTTACATTACGGCCAATGGGAAAAATTATTGCAAGTGCATTTTAATGATATTACAGCCTTCCGAATGGTCTGAAATTTTAAAGATATAATTGTTGCAAAATTTTGTTGAGCTATTTCAAATTTTAGGAAAATCGGATGTATGGTTTAATTACAGGGACAGTCAAAAGTGTTCCGTTACATTACGGGGAATGGGAAAAAAATATAGGAAGTGCATTTTAATGATGTATCAGACTATGCGCTTTATGAAGTGCAAAAAATTATACATTCAGTACAATATGGGGTGCAAAAAATAATTATAAAACTAGTTATAGTACGAACGCACCTCATTTGCCACGTTTGACGAGCAATTTCCAACTTGTTTTTAAACAGAAAGAAAAATAATATTAAATCTTTGAAGCACAACCCAGTTTTTAAAATCACATTTAGTACTTGTAATAATGATTACCATTATAATGTGTTCTTCATTATCAAGATAATAAGAAAAACTACCCTTATAAAATATTGATATAGCAAAAAGTAAAGTAAACATAAAAGAATTATCGAATCACTGTCGTATTTAATCTTTGCGAGTTTCATTTTTTGTTGCCTATAATATGCATTATAAAACATAGTGGCGATATAAAGTACATTTAAAACATCTCTAACAACACGTATGAACAACTGTAATCATAATAATTTTGTTACTTATCTAAGTAACCTGAATGCGTCTATCTCTCTCTACTACAGTAAAAACATACACGATGCGAGAGACAAAGAATGTTAGGAGGTGGGATCAAAGAAGAATTGCAGTTTTGCTAATTTAACGGTTTTTTTTTTTTTTTTTTGTTATTTAAACATCTATCACTATTTCCGATTAGTAATTTTCGCCTTAATTAATCTGTTGCTAAATAAATTAAATAATATTCGGAAACAGTGTTTTTTATCTGAATAATAAAAATCCTTTAAATCGTTAACACTCGAGAAGAAAGAAGGAATTCGCATCTTGATCAATGAATTCGCGTCATAAGCGTGATTTTCTTCCTCAATGAACCGAAAATTTTTCGCGTATTAAGCGGGATCGCGTCATAACCGTTCGCGTATTAAACGTGATCTTTTTACATTAGCCTTATGGGCGATGTTCAAGGGATCCGAAAAAATCCGCGTATTAAGCGGGATCGCGTATTAAACGTGAGCGTCTTAACCGGGTTCCACTGTATTTCAATGTATTTAAATTCATAACAGAAAATGTTATTATGAGATTGATGAAATATGATATTGTTTTTAGATGGATGCTATACAAATACAATACTATAAAAATTAGAATATAATAATTACAACTGTTAACTGAAAAAAGTTGGCTTTTGGCTATATGTTTTAAATTGGATTTTGGCTTAGCAAAAATCCGATAGCAGCAACATATACTCTATAAAAAGGTGAGTTCCCACAAATATTTTTCTCCAACTACAGCACTGAGCAATTCCTATAAAACTAAATATGACTTTTGTCCACCTAGCTTGTACTTCACGAAACATTATGCAATTGTACTGAAATGTAGCAATTTTATAAAAGAAAACGTGCGTTTTCTTCTTAACATGACGTAATTTCACCAATAGAAACGTATCGCCTATCTGCGCTAAAAGCTTTCTTTAGCGTAATGTATGGATATTTAAAAGTTTTTATTTATAATGTTGGTATAGGAAGACTAAAGTGCCAATATGAATTACTTCATTTAGACACAATCTTAGAATGAAAATGTACATTTTCAGACGAATGCGTTTAAAAGGTTTTAAGTCGAATTTCTTTACATCATTTTCAGAGATGAAAACATTTTCTTCCTTTGAAAATTTGATCTAAAATTTCACGTCTGGTGGAATGAAAAGTACCTAATAATAACGCGATTTTTATTGATTTATAGGAAAATGATGCAGATTCATATGTTTAAATGCATGCTTTCATTCGTAACTGATGTCATTTCACTTTTAAAACTTTTGATCCTTTGATGGTCTTAAACACCATTTATTCAAATTGAAAATTTTTCTTTTTAATTGTAATGAAATAATGACATCAATAAAGATTTAATGATCTCCATTGTTTCTTTTCTCTGCAGCAGTTAAAGTAAACCGATTGCCATTATTTTGAAGAAATTCATTAAAACCTTTTTAAATTAAAAGTAAAATATAAAATGCAAATATATATATAAAAAAACTAGTACTTTGTTCATCTACAAATGAACAAACTTCAGTTTAAAAATAATAGATGTTGAAATTGTTTCTGTAGGCAGCCTACGGTAGATTATGATAAAGATGTATTGTAGACGAAAAAGATGTATAAAATTTGTATTTTAAATCTAAAGATAATAAACATAATTTATAAAACGATAGGGTAAAGGGGCTATATTTCGTCCACTTTCCTAATTTCGTCCCCTTTCCTAATTTCGTCCCCTTTCCTAATTTCGTCCTCCTTAACTTCTCCGCTTCTGCGAAAGTGGCGCCACTTATGACGCAAGGAACAGGGGAGGAAGGTAAAAGGGGTCAGTATTGAAAGTTTCGTTCGCCAAGACGCATACATAAATTAAAGGCATCGAATTACCTATTTTTAGAAAACCTGAGTTTTTATTACGTCGTTTGTAGAAAGTTATTTACTGTACTGTATGTAGTTATTTCTTATTCATTGCATGTATTTTACGTAAGTAAGATGCTGACAGTAGCATACAGTGAATTTTAGGACGCTCAGTTCATGTTATGGGAACTGTAGCTCCGCCATATTGAGAAGTAGCGTGGTCCCAATTCCGTCCCCTTTGCAGTTCTTATTTTCGTCCCGGGGATGAAATTAGGAATGCTTTTTCCTGACAATTTTTTTCAATTTTTTCCTCATGTTTGGATGGCTAATGTTTCGTTATGTTATTCTTCCACTGATAATTGGTACATTTATTTGCGCCTTACTTTAATTTAAATTAAATTACTTACTCATTTAGAAATAAATTTTAATTTAGTTATAAGTTAAGCCTCGGCGTATTGGATATTTTGTGGGAACGAAATTGGGACCATTTTTTTCTTTTGCATTTTTTAGCTACTTTTGAAAAAACAATTTTTTGCATTGTTAATTTTTTTTTTGTACGATATTCGCCTATGTTTCTATGTGCGTGGGTATTTAGGCTGTGTAAAATCCAAATTTGGTAAGTTTTCACTGAAAATTACAACATTTAGGGCCTAAAAGTGACTGGGGGACGAAATATGGGCACTTTACCCTACAGATCTCAAAATCTGCTCATGACTTTTTCTTTCGATTTTGGCCAGTCGTCCCATGCCCTTTCGAATGGAGCGGCCATCTCCAGAATCAAGGAAAAGATCGGATATGGTCAGTGAATTCGCAGCAAATTTCGCCATTTTGCAATTTGGATGACCAATTCGGAACTAGGAGATTTCGGGTTTCTGCCGCAATATATACGCGATAAATGGGAAAAGTTAAACATACAGGTACATCGATTGCAAATTTATACTTTGCTATAAATTAGTGCTCCCGACGAGATACGTATTTCAGTTATACATTTAACCGATATACGTATAAACGTATATTACGTCGGTATAAAATACGTAAACATTAAATTATACGTTTAAACGAATCTGGATGCGTATAAGCGTATATCGGTAAAACCTATAAATGAAGTGTATGTATATTTCAAGTATGATTATTTACTTTTAATACCAATGGTCTTCATCAGTCTTAGGTCGCAGAACGGAGAAGAAGCTGGAAATCGGTGGCGTACCTTGGGAATCTGCATAATGTGTTTCATATATAGGATCTTGTTATTTTCCCCTAAAAATATTTTATTTATGTTACTTCTAATTTTTATTGAATTAAGTGCTAAAATGTTACATATTTGAACAGTTTAAAATGTAAGCATAATTAATTGGTAGCAATGAAATTACGCCCAAAAATATGGAATATTAAATGCGTGAAATCATTTTACATTGCTAACTAAGCGTAAACCAACAGAATAAAAAATGTTCAAGCCAGGATTCGAAACAGGATCTTTGGAATAACGCTACGATGCTTTACAATTAAGCTAGGAGGACGATGCCCAGCCTGACACCTCTCGCTCTATATGTCGGTAAGGCTTCAACAGCAGCAAAAGTTGGAGATGTTTTCATGAGCACACTACTCTGCGGCAAACATGAGTCTTCATTCTGTTGGTTTATGCTTAGCAATATAAGAAAAAATCACGTATTTAATATTCAATATTTCCGGCCATAATTTCATTGCTGATTGAAATTACACATAATTCTAATCAGCAATAATATACACATAATTATACTTAATTACACATAATTATACTTATATGTGCTCACCTATGCAGGGTTTCATTTCGTCTAATGTTTGCTGCAGGGTTGTGTGCTTATGAAGACTTCTCCATCTTTTGTTGCGGTTGCAGCCTTACCGACATTTAAGAGTGAGAGATTTTAGGCTGGATATCTTCCTAGTAGTTTAATGGTTGAGCATTGGAATGTTATTCCAAAGATCTTCGATTCTTGGCTTGAACATTTTTCACTCTAGTGATTTGCACTTAGTTAGCAATGTGAAAATACTCAGTTTAAATTGTTTTATATTTCTGAAAATTGGCATTATGACTGTTTTAATGTAATCTCATAATGGTCGTTTGAAAAATAAACAAGATGGGATTTTGTATCACACAGCACAGTGTGACATTTCCAATCATGGGGTCTGACAACGACTTTTAACCGTAACATCTATAGTAAAACATTGTTTAATTACTAGCTTAGTTTTGAGAGAAAACAAACAAAATCTAAATTGAGGAAAACATTTTCCTATTATTTTTTCATTTTGCAAGTACCAGCTGCATACACATGAACCACAAGGCAGGCAAACCCGAGGCATCGTGGTTCTTTGATCAAGGAATCACGATGGCTGGGGTAAACCGGTTGAATGCAGGACTCTAGCGGGTCTCTGATTGGCTTACAAGCAGAAAAAAAACGTCTCTTTTCACGCAATAAACAAAAACTATTTAAACGTTTATACGTTTAACCTCTGGGATAAGGTCCGTATATACACTGTATCGTATATGCTGTTTCCTTTAATACGTATAAAAGCCTTAGCTGTATCCAAAATCTGTACCTTGTATAATACGTATTATAGATATACTCGTATAACCGTTTAATAGGGAGCAAAGAGTCTAGCGAGTCTTCTAGCCACGTGACGACACTAATGTTAAAACAATGGAAGTGTTCTTCTCCAATTTCTCATTTGCTCTTTTAAATGATTCTTTTGCACAGGATATCTGAGATCGATAGTATCTTTTAACTTTTTCGATTCTGGTTGCACTTTTTATTATATGAGCATACTTTCCTTTTCGGAAATGGTTACAAAATTGAAAGTGCCCTAAGAAAAAAAAGGAAACTGCAGCCAAAATTGATAAAGTATGGAGATACCCGGTTAGATATCAACTTTAGATATACTATGCAAAAAAAAAAAAAAAACCAAAACCATTTAAAAATATTGAAATGCAAACAAGAAATTTGAAAAGAGCACTATCATCGGTATCTTGTGAGTGTCCTCACGTGACTATCGTTGGCTTTTAATGTATTTTAACGATTTGAAATCCCACTGGTTTTAACCCCTTAAGAACCATATTCAATTTAGTGATAATATGCTGAATACCAGATGTATTAAATTTCGGCAAAATTGATTTATCACAATAACAATTAGCGACGAAAAAAAGCAGATGTTTAGAACATTGCAGCCTGGACTTAACCCTTTTAGGGGCAAGTAATTGCGTTGCTGTAACGTCGAATTCACACCGAAATCTCCCAAAAATTTTATTGCAAAATAAAGAAAAGCAATTTTACGACTTTTTTTCATCAAAGTTAGAAAAGTAAAATTTAATAAAAATTTTCTGGTGCAAATATTGATTATTCGTAAGTGGGATAAAATATATCCCACCGCCCCTCAAGGGGTTAAAATGAGGAAGTACGCATGTACGTCCTGATATTTCAAATAGAACAGTTCATGACGTACGCATGTAACGTTGTAGTGCTTAAGGCGTTAAGTTCGAGTTCTGATACAACTTTTAACGTAAGTTTATCTAAGCTATACAGCCTGGACTTAAAATAAGGACGTTTGCACATACGTCCTGATATTTTAAATAGTCGTGGTGCTTGAGAGGTTAAGTTCGAGTTCGGATACAACTTTTAACGTAAGTTTAAGCTATACAGCCTGGACTTAAAATGAGGATGTACACACATACATCCTGATATTTCAAATAGAAGAGTTCATGACGTACGCATGTACGTCGTGGTCTTAAGGGGTTAAATTCTAGTTCTGATACAACTTTTAATGTATGTTTATCTAAACTATATCCTTTATTTCAGATCCTATTAATCCTCCCTGTTAACTATTATTGGTTGCTGTAGAATAAATTTTTAAAGCCTGTATTTCATTTTTACTATGTTTGCTTTTCAATCTTAAGTTATTATAACTGTTTATATTTCCCTCTGTTCACAGAAAAAGATGTTGAAAAATATAAGGAATCTTTAGTTGAAGTTGGTGAAGGTAAAAAATCTATTCTATTTTTATTTTTCAAATTTATCACTTCAGATAAATTATCGATGCCATAAAAATCATACAATAGCTATTAGATTTAAGAATAAATAAATCATTATTTATTTTGTGAATAAATAATTTTTTTCTGCAATAAGTAGTTTCGTATATATTTTATAATTTATTCATTTATTATTTTTGTTTTGACTTTAAAAATTCATTTAAATATTACGCAAAAAAACTATATGATTAAAAAAATAGTAATTTATTCACTACTAAAATCCTTTTAAAATTACATTTTATTCACTGAGTTTAAATAGCATTCAGTAGCAATGCAAACAGTCGCTGTATTAAAATAATATGCATATTTAATTGGAATCCTAAAAGCTGAAAATTATTTCGCGGTCTACAGCAAGTCTGTTAGACCTTCTTAAGATAAGGGAGGACAGAAGGAATTACGGAAATATTGCGTGCCAGGTATGTTGGATTTTCTGAAATCCTTGTCTAACAAGGCGAAATAAATTTAATACAAATTTACAAAACCTTTAAACCATTTGTGCCTGAATTTTTGTTTTCTCAAATTTGTTGGTAAAATAACTTTGAAATGTTGCAAAATGAACTGAAAACATACTAAAAAAATTACGCATTTTTTTTTGTATTTATTTGATAAAAGGTAAACGTACTAAATATGGGAATATGCATAATATTTCTAAATATGCATAATTATATGTTTTGTCTAAATTGATATAAAATAAGGTTTTAAATTATATATTATATACTATAATTAGAATTTTTAAGAATTACTAAAAATATATAGCTATTTCTTTATAAAGACTAATAACATTATAAATATCAGTAATAATAAAATAAGAATAATTGTATTTAAGGTTTAAAAACACTTTGTTTCATAATCATCTTGAAAAGGAGTTTATATTATTAAATGTCGACTAAATGGGTAAAAAAATAGGTACCCATTCGTGCCTAACGCCCTACCTTTTTTATGTTGCAAAAATTCATAAAAAATAGACTTGGACATATAATTTCACAATTTAAAAAAATACGTATTTCAAAGACGTCTACAAGCTACGATTGTGACTTATTTATTTCGATAATTGGTAGAAAAAACACAAATAAACTTACTTTTTACATTTCGCCATCTTGAAAAAGGAAAAATCTATAAACTACAAAAAAAAAAAAGGCATTCATTTTAAGCAAATAAATACCCACCTTATGCTATCATCATTCGGAAACAGATAAAGACATTTATAGATAATTATTTTACACAATTTTCATGTTATAAAGAAGAAGAAAATTATAAATATTTATTAAAATTCAAAGCGTCCCAAAAATGGAACGCCAGGTAAAAATGGATTAAATTAAATAATTATTTTACTTAAGCCTCCTGTCCCTTCAGGTGAAGATACTCGCGAGCTATGCATTTCGATATATTTGAATAATTCTTTATTTCATTGGATAGCTGAGATCCATCTATACATCGCCCTTTTTTTACTTTTTCGATTTTTGTTGCAGATATTTTTTTTAAATTTAATTTCACTTTTGAAACAGGTTTCGAAAATGAAAGTGTCATTCTAAAAAATATATGCAACTAAAATCGAAAAAATAAAAAAGGAGCGATGTAGAGATGGGCCGCAGCTGTCCAAAGAAAAAAAATAAAAAATGTCGGAATGCAAACGAGATATTAGAAAATAACCTTCTCATAAATTTAGCATTAGCTCGTGAGTGTCTTCGCCTGCAGTTTTCTTATTTTTTTTTAAATTGCACATTAAATAGTATTCGAAGGCGCACTATATGAATTATGGCAACATATTATTATCATAGAATATATAAAAAAAATCGAGAAAAATAAGGAATTTTTCTGAATATTTTAGGAATTATGAAGAATTTTTCCAAATGCCCCATGCGCATTCCGTATCAATTAAAATCCCCAATATTTTTTATGCCAGTTTGGTTTACATGTACAAAAAAAAAAAAAAAAAAAAAAAAAAAAAAAAACTGTCCATCGAATTTTATACATTTGGATATAAAGGTAAGATTTTTTTTTTTAATTTTGTGAAAATTTTCCGCATTTTTGCATTATATTTCTGCACTTAACTACCTTTAACTTTTCCAATTATATTTAGTTAAAAAAAATATGCACAGTTTTATTTGTATATGTAAACCAAACTGGAATAAAAAATATTGGGGATTTAAAATATTAGGGAATAGTGTTTTTAGAAAAAAGCCATGTACCTGCGTCGCTTCCGGCCGTTCTAACTCAATGAGGGGAATTTTCAAACGCTTTTTCTCTTAAACTTTCACTCCGATATAATTGAAACTTTGGAAAAATATTCTAGACATATTGTACTATTAAATATATGTTGCATTCTAGCAACATTGGATTGGCTTTATCGTTGAAAATGCAGTACTGGCTGTCACGATAGTAGTTGTGGATCACATCCAGCGATAATGGAGTAAAAAGAGTGGTCAGAACAGATAATTCGAATCTGTTATATTAGTAGAACAAATTGTTGAAATGTAGTTGTCGAGTGAAAACAATGGAATACATCGTTCCGTGAAGTTTCCCCAGAAGAAATTGAAACAACTCATAATATCAGCTAAGCACTTTATTAGAACGTCTTGCAAAAGGTGCAGTTTCCACCAAGATAATTAACCATCTCTCTGTAGTAGTAATTAGGTTTAAACAAAGTTCCAGATAATAGAATAACAGGACGGTGATCAGGGATGGATGAAAACTGGAAATACGACTCAAATCTGCCAAAATCTGCTGAAACACAGCGAGTATCAACTTTTTGTTCCTCACGTGTAAGAATACAAATATGACGTAGGTCGCGCTCTCAACCAATGAATAATTAAGAATGTCACGTCATATAAAGAGTGCGGACAGATCAAGCGGATGAATTTGAAGGGAAAAAGGATAACCTGAGAAATGCGCGGGAAAGTAAAATGGAAGCTAAAAGAATAATCTAGAAAGAAAAACGGCGCGGAAAAGGAACATTTAATTTAAGAATACAAAAAGCGTAATATTAAAGCAAGACAAGTGAGACATTAAATTAAAGGGAATTAAATAGAGTTAACGATAGAGGATTTTTTAAGGATAAGGATTTAGTGAAAATAAAGTAGTAATTTAGAATAAGATAAGGAAATCGCGGAATTAGATCTAATAATGTAACATATATATATGAATGTTTTTTTGAAAATTTCCAAACCCATGTAACCCCTTAATACCGGTGAATAATTAATTTATTAAAGTTAAAAAGAATCACTAAACGTCTTAACTCTGATGTCTGATCTATTTTAACCGCATATTTCCATCGGAACTGATGATATTTGGTACTTTTCATGATTAAATTTTCATGATGATACGTATTTTAATATATATATTTTTTTGTTATACACTTCAATCTGTTCTTATTAATAATCAAGGAACTATTAAAATGTACTAAAAATTTATATTTAATGAGAAATTATTGAAAAAAAGCTTGTTTTACATTTAAAAAAAAGTTCCACATAAGAAAACATAATTTTTCAACATAAAACTTCACACAGACTTGAATAAAAAGTTACGCAAAATTTTTTTAAATATCTCAAAATAAAGTTTTATTTATATATAAACATTATTTACTAAAAAATTACTTTTGTGTGGTATATGTCAAAGCACAAAGAGCAACACCACAAGGTTTGAAATACATTCGAATTAAGGTCTGATTCTAGATATTTTCACATATCATCTGTTTAGTGCTGCCACGTATTCACGTAAATATAAGGTTCATAGATAATATACGAAAAGATAGCGAACGTATATAGTGGGTATTTTTATAGCTCAGAGAGTTAAAAGTGATCCCGGGAGACTCTCGGGCTTAGTTTGCTTCACCAAAAACGGCACCCCGAGTGACACTCGGGCTTAGACCTCAAAGAGTTAATTGAATGTTCTTTCCAGTTTAGCTTTCGTGTGAAAAATATACTGTTTGTCCGGCATCAAAAAGCCGAAAGCGCACCAACAAAAAGTGTTCCTGTTCATAGATCAAATATCTCCACGCTCTTGTGAGCATAAGAGGCATTCTCACAATTTTTTAACTTTCAGGAATAAAAATCTGGTGAAATTAAACTTACTAAAATAACATTTTAAACTGATAGACGAACGCCTTAATGATTCGAAATAAATAAAAAATGGTCAACAGCGAAATTTTTTTTATTTAACTGAGGTTTAAGTTAAACTTGCGTGTTTTATTTTCCTTGCCATTTTACCACTACACTGTAAAAAAAAAATCTGTAATTTTTACAGAAAAGAATTGTATTTTTTATAGAAAAAAAACTGTTTTGAAGAAAAACAGATTTTTTCTGTAAAAGAAACTGCATTTCGTATTTTTTGCAGAAAAAATCTGTATGTTTTGCAGAAAAAAACTGTTTTAATGAAAAATTACAGCTTTTTTTCTGTAAATTAAACGGTTTTCCACTGGCGCCAAAACTGACAGTTTTTTCCTGTCAATTCGACAGTTTTTTTTTACAGTGTATAACTTTTTATTTTCTTCTAAATTTTTACTTATAATGAATTTGCATTGTACCCATAGGGCATTCAAATAAGAAATAATAACAATGTAGTATTTTTAGTTCAAAATTTTGGTATAACATTGTCTTAAAGGGTTGTTAAAGAAGGGACGGTAAGTAAAAAAAGGGGACGGTATAGGAAAAAAGGGGCGGTAAGGGAAAAATAAAAAGATTGTAAGAATGGGACGAGAAAGAAAATTACCACCTATTTTTAGGCAAATCATGTTAAGACTAAGTGATAGCCGCAATGTTCATTGGTTTTTATGAACAGTTATTTACATTGGATTAAATTAATTTTTTTTAAATTTACCTTGAAAACTGCAGGAATAAACCTTGGGTACGGTAAGACTACCAATAAAGCCACGATGCTTGAAATTGATATTTAAAGTCTGCAGTAAATTCTGCCAGTACGTTATGCCCAAATACGAATATAACATCTGAAACTTCTTTTTATCACAGAAAAATATCCACAATATGTAAATATTTTTCGTGATTGCTTAATTATTATACCTAAATCTAAGCCTAAGCATATGCGTATGAAACTTTTTTTTTTATCAATATATATATATATATATATATATATATAAGATTTTGAACAACATGATTTGTCGATGAATCAAATTTGTTAGCAATATTTTACTGTAATAAAAATGATTTAGAATTAAATTTTAACATATTCTCAGTTTTTTGTTTTAAGACGGTAAAAATCCTCAGTTCTTAAAAGCAATAGATTTTTGGATGATATCTTTCAATATATTTTTCACATAACTTGTAGTTATCAGAAAATAAAACATTTTCTACAAAAATCCTACGAATCTTTTTTTTTTTTTTCACAATAAAATATTTCCAGGAAATGCTACATTTAACTTTTTTGGTTTGACTTTCATTAAAATACATATAAAACACCAATAAAATACTTTTTATAATCACCCAATCAACGCATAAATTTCTTTATTTTTACAGATTTCCAGAATAAGCATCTGCGAATTCATTTCTCCCCTATATTTATCAATTCATCAATATCTATTCTGGCAATTAATCCACAAATTTCAATAATATTTTTAAAGCTTTCCAGAATAAGTATCTGCGAATTCATTTCTCCCCTATATTTATCAACGCATCAATATCTAATCAGGCAATTAATCCACAAATTTCTTTAATATTTTTAAAGCTTTCCAGAATAAGCATCTGCAAATTCATTTCTCCCCTTTATTTATCAATGCATCAATATCTATTCAGGCAATTAATCCACAAATTTCCTTAATATTTTTAAAGATTTCCTGAATAAGCATCTGCGAATTCATTTCTCCCCTATATTTATCAACGCATCAATATCTAATCAGGCAATTAATCCACAAATTTCTTTAATATTTTTAAAGCTTTCCAGAATAAGCATCTGCAAATTCATTTCTCCCCTTTATTTATCAATGCATCAATATCTATTCAGGCAATTAATCCACAAATTTCCTTAATATTTTTAAAGATTTCCTGAATAAGCATCTGCGAATTCATTTCTCCCCTATATTTATCAACGCATCAATATCTAATCAGGCAATTAATCCACAAATTTCTTTAATATTTTTAAAGCTTTCCAGAATAAGCATCTGCAAATTCATTTCTCCCCTTTATTTATCAATGCATCAATATCTATTCAGGCAATTAATCCACAAATTTCCTTAATATTTTTAAAGATTTCCTGAATAAGCATCTGCGAATTCATTTCTCCCCTATATTTATCAACGCATCAATATCTAATCAGGCAATTAATCCACAAATTTCTTTAATATTTTTAAAGCTTTCCAGAATAAGCATCTGCAAATTCATTTCTCCCTATATTTATCAACGCACCATTACCTACAATTCCAACATTTTTTTTTTATTTACAAGAACAACGAAAAGATTACATAAAAACTTTTAATGATATATCATTTATCTAAAGAAATAGATGCGTTTGACTGTAACGCGCAGCAAGTTTTTATTACAAAAGCATCTGTTGTTGTTGCATCTTTCAAAATATGCATATAAATTTTTAAAACTTCATATTTTAATAGATATTGATGTAAATTGTTGCCGATTAGATTTTGTGTAAATCGCCCTATAAATAGCACTGCTATTATGTATTTTCCTGGATCTTGGTATCTATCGTATGGAATTGCACAAAACGTACAGTAGCCAAAATTTTGGAATACTTTTTATAGTTTGATGGTTCATAACACCACTTTCTCTTTTAGAAATACCATAAAATTATACACCAGTGGAAAGATAGTTTAACCAAGAATGTGATTCGTTAAATTTCAAGAATAAATGTTTATTAGAACAGCAGTTATAAAGAAGAAAAGTGAAACATATGTGGAAAGTGTTAAAAACAGATTTTAGTAAGAGTGGGTATACAAACAACTACCTTAGATTTAGTTTTTAAGATTTGCTGTTCTTATTCCTCGTTATTGAAGAAATTTTGAAATCTTGCATTTCAATTTCACAAAGTGTGCTTTTATTGTAACTGTTTATATTTAATTTTATTTACAGAAAACGGTGTTGCAGAACATCAGGAAACTCCAGTCCAAGTTGATGAAGGTAAAAATATATTCTATATATATTTTCCATTATATTAATTTACAATTTTAATGCGCAGTAGTTGCGCTGTTAAAATAATATAGCAGTTAATATACACACTGTAAAAAAAAAAAAAAAAAAAAAAAAAAAAAAAAAAAAAAAAAAAAAAAAACGACATTTTTACAGTACAAAGTATTGTTCATCTCGCGCACAAACTCGATCTCAGTGAATGTACTGTATCTTTCTTTGGTTTCCTGATTATATAAACATGAAAAATACAGTAGTTGCGTAAAATTAACAGCACAATGTGCTGGCAATTCCCACGCCAGCAGTTTGTGGTGGCGTCCAAATTGCCAGCACATTGTGCTGTTTATTTTACGCAACTACTGTATTTTCCATGTTTATATAATCAGGAAACCAAAGAAAGATACCGCACAATCACTGTGATCGAGTTTGTTCTGGCAAATTTACAGTGGTTTTTTTACAGTGCAGTTGTGGCCAAAATTGTGGACATTTTTTGAAATTTTCGTGTTTTATAACTTTGTGTGCTTATAGAATATATTAATTTTCACTTAAATACAACTGTTTACATATCAAATTTTAGGAAATTTAATTTACAATCCTTCTATATATAAAAAAAAGTTTTGATTTGGAAATGGACCAATGAAAATCTGCGTAGATATTCCGGGTAGAACTCATCCAATTTAAATGCTTAAGCCAAGGCCTCCTTATCGAAATAACAGGCCTCGCAATCGCTAAGTTTCCTTTGTCCGCTGTACACGTGGTTAGAAACCACATAGTTTTCCGTGACTAGCGCCATCTAACGTGAGAAACAGAAATATTTTTTAATTTGTTTTCCATTTGTCTTTTACCATTTTCTTTACGATGTGCTTTGTAGTTTGCAAATGATAGTTGTTAATCTTAAAATTTTCATATGTTCTAGACATTTTATTTAAAAAATGAACTTATTTTACTGTTAAACAAAAAATGTTTACTGCTGTATTCCGCTATGTAAATAAATGATGATAATAATAGTAATAATAATCAGGAAAGAAAATTATTTTACCATGAATTTCTCAGTGATATTAGTTATTGAAATAAATGGATAGCATCTAGATCCGGAAAATGTAAAATATTTCATTTTCCCTTTTATATTTTCAAATATGTGATTTATTTTATTTCTGCTATTTCTTTTCTTTTCACAATTAATTTCACCTTACAGTATTAATTTAACATCGCTCCTTCAATTTGTTTCAATGCACAGTCTCATTTATTTATTTATTGGCCTATCATTTGTTTTATTTTTAAAGGTATGGGGGATCATTTCAGTTTAACATACTTTAGATGAAAGCTTCACTGTTTTTTCATATAAAGTTTGTATGTATTAATCTATGGAGAGTTTCATAATTGGCTCCACAGCCAATTGGCATATCTTGGCGGGCATAGTTTGGTGCGTAATTAATTTCCTTGTTTTAACACACATATGTTATGTAAGTTTCCCTAAAATGTATCAAAGTATTTTAGGAAAGTTAAAACACGCATAGATACACATAAAAACAGACTGAAGTCATAAACACTTAAAAAATTGGAAAAATAAAGTTTAATAATCACTTAAATTTATACATGTCCTTCAACTTTCCGCAAATACCGTATTCTTGTCATGCTACGATTTTGGTGTTTGTAAATCTTAATTTGAGTATTCTTCCTTAATCAGACCTAGAGCCAATTGGCGTAAGTGTAGTTTGGTGCAAAATTAATTTTATTTTTAAACCGTATACTTGATACCACATTATTCCAGCATCGCGTTTTTGCAGTCAACTTTGACTGTGGAATAGATTACAGAACATTAGCTAATACTACATTATATAATAATAAATCGGTATTTTTCAAGTATAGGGGCCTTGTCGAGAGAAGAAAATTTGGAAACGTAATTTCTGGAAGCATATTCACTGTTTCACATAAAGAAGCAATATTTTCCAATAATTGTACAATTTATTTAATATAAAAAAGGCATTTATCTATTTTATATACAAATATAAACAAATCGTATATAAAAAACAATAATAATATCTAGAAACTAAATTTATACATGTAAATTCGGCACAGATGTCATATTGGCGCGATTTTTTTTTCTGGCGCCAATGTCATATACGCACCGGATACTTAACTGGCACCAAAGTGTCGTTATTTTGCTTGATATGATTATCCGGATATAGATGATATGGTAACGAGGTTTTCGCAAAATTGGAGTCGGAAAAAAATCGCGCCAATATGGGGCCGTATATGACATCTGTGCCGTAAATTCTTATAACACAAGCTGACAGTTCATAAGTTTTGTTTTAATAACTGTTTATATCAATCGGCAACAAATCGCTCTTTCCGATGCCCAAATTGTGCCAAGATTAAAAAAAAAAAATAACCCGCAAAGTCCTATATACTGAAAATGGTACTTGTTAGTTATCCCGTCGACCAAATTACTGTCGCCAATTTGTAAGATTAAATGCCAATAATGGTTTGCCATAAATTAATTAATTTTAAGATTAAATGCCAATAATGGCCAATAAAACTAATATTTCGACGTTTTATTTGTATTTTTATTAATGTTATACTAATTTATTTGTTTTTTCGTTATTTAAAATAAAAAATTATGTCAATTTGTAGAACTTGGTGAGTAGTTTGGCGATTTATATAATTTGGCGAAATTGATCGACGGGATAATTAACAAGTACCCTGAAAAAATATCAATAAATCTTATATTTAAATCTTCATTTTTGACATGTTTCATTTTTTAAAGCCAGAACATAATTGTGCGAAATATATTTTTTACGCCTTTATTTTACTGGAATTCGAAAAATATTTTATACAATTTTGCCAATAACACAACATTTTCAATTTTTTACTATGCATTTGTTTATGGAGTATTATCAGGAGTATACACCAGGTGGCGTAACTTACGGGACAAAGTCAGCTAATAAGCTGGCAATTATCGAGGACATTTTCACCCATAGACTTTCTCCGGATCGTCAAGTCTGTTTTATGATAAGATAGTCTTGGCTTAAGCATGGCCATAGCCTACTGTGATATATAACGGCCCGCGCATTTCGCCGAAAAAGTGAAGTCGGATCCAACTTCAAACCCTGAACTAAAACTTCACAACGTGCTCTTTGTTTACATTTATACCCTGCCCAGATAGAAGCTTGTTTCTCATCGTCGAGGTTTCAGAATCATTGATCGTATTTTCATGTAATAAATTAAATATTTATATTCTTCAATTTCCTTCGATTTAAAAGGCTATTTTACACAAATTGTAGCATTTTAGTGTTACACATACTTTTAAGATTAGCAAAATTATTTATTGTTTACCTTGATCGTTTGGTTCATTCATGAAAAATGCCGGTTCTGTTATTTTTTTTCGAATGTCCCGTATTTATATAAAAATAGCTTGGTTTCATATACACGTTTTAAAATTAAAATTTGATTTTCATCAAACTACAGTTCTCATAACTGACTTGAAGCAGCTATTTTTGATTAATTTACTGTTACCGGTAAAATATTTGTTTTTAATATCGCCCGAACGAAGAAGAAGAAGAAGAAGAAGAAAAAAAAAAGCCGATCTTCCTTAAACATTAAATATTCTTATTTTTAATCAGAGTAAGAAATGGTGATCACGGATTTAAATATCGTTGCAATATTCTATGTTATCCAAGTAATTTTGATTAAATCATGTAAGGGTATTTGTTACTTAATAAATTACATTTATTAATTATTACAAGGAATTTTATGAGTATTTTAATATATTAAAAAAAATTTCCATCAGTTTTATTGTTTCAGCAGTGAAAATAGTAAATAAATGGTACTTAGTTATCCCGTCGACCAAAAATCTATCGACAAACTATAAGATTAAATGCCAATAATGCTTGATCGTAAATGTCACATTCACTTGACTGTAAGCAAGTTACACGTGTTTATGTCACCAAGTGATTTTTATTTTGACGTTTTATTTGTATATTTATTAATGTTATACTAATATATTTGTTCTTTCGTTATTTAAAATAAAAATTATGTCAATTTGTAAAATTTGGCGAGTGTTTTAGCGATTTATATAATTTGGCGAAATTGGTCGGCGGGATAACTAAGTTGTACCAAATAAATTTGTGACATTCATGTTTTAGACTAAGCATGTGTTTTTTTATTTATATATTTTTATGTGTGTTGGTTTAACAGTTTTAAAGAGAAACACATTATATTAGTCACTTAAATAAATATAACTTTACATTTACATTGATATGGACAGATTATAATAACCCTTAACAGCTGTATTCGAATTAGCTGTCATTTCTAAGCTTGATTGGAATGTCAGCAGAATTGTAAACGTAACCATGGCGACAAGACGTAATTTTGGTGTTTGTTTACATATCTACCCTTCCCAGGTTGTTTCAGTTACGGTCAGAGTCAAATTTCAATTTTGGGCAGGGTATCAGAGTCCACTGGCGAGCGACTTCATACATTAAACGTAAATCAGTCTGCCTGTAGTAGTATCTAAGTATGCCTTGAGCATGGCCTTTCTTCGTTAATATTAAAAAAACTGTCGTATGCAAAAATATGGAAATCGGTGGTATTATAAAGAAAGATTTGATAAACACGCTGATGCAGACAGTTTTCAAATCGAAGAATTACTTTCAGAGATATTTAATGCTAAAGTTGGACAAAATCGTTCCATTAAAAAAGTTTTATTGGAGCAAAAACTATACATGAGAATTTAATCATTTTTAGATCATTTTATAGGTTATAAGTTCCCGGTGTGCAGATTGCATTTATTTTTTTTTTAATTTGACTATTTTTTGAGGTTTTATTTCTATTTTAAATTCAAATTTTTAGTATTTCGAGAGATATTTTTTACAAATTTAAAAAATGTTATTAATTTAAACTGTTGCCAACTGTATAAACAGCGCAAACAATAATGTTTACTTCAAATTAAAAATTTATTTACACGGGACTATTGTAAACAGAAAAAAAAATTAAAATTAGAATTAAATGATTACATGTTAAGAGCAGGGAAATTGCGTCATAAGAACCATATTTACACTGGAATTTTAAAAGAGAAACAAAATGTTAAAATAAAAAAAATCATTACTATGCGTTAAAATCTGTAAATGGAGGAAATTGCGTCATATTTAAAATGGCAAAAAAATATGGCAAAACAATTTAAATTAAAAAATATATCTGCGCGAGACAGTTACTTGATATTTTGAGATAATATTTTCAACTATTATCGTGAATTCGAAGACAGCGCAAATAATATTTCCTTCTAACAACAAAAGTATTTTCACGTGAATATTAATAAGAGAAATAAAACTTTGGTGTAAATTACGTCAGATTTAAAACGATACATTTAAAATTAATTATTTAAAAGAACTATCTTATAGCGCTGTTAAAAAATACCGGAAGACAATCACACTGTTTACTTAATTCATTTTACATTAGCTTATTTTCGAATATTTAACTAATTTTTTTAATTAAATACGAAAACAGCCATTATATCTTTTAACAGCAGCAGATATGGTCTTAAAAATCCCCAATCCAAGAAAAACGAATGGAAACCCGTTTACAGAGAGATTGCTACTGTGTTTTTTTTTAATTTTAATTCAATATTTTTAAAGCCAATCAAATTAGCGTGCTTTTTTGGATTTTGGTGTCCCTGAACGGGGGTTGGCGAGCGTAGCTCGTAGGGGGCAGAGCCCCTAGTTTAATAAAAAAAAAAACAGAATTAAAATATCTGCATTACAAAAATTTTACGTTTACTTTAGTCTAAAATACGAATACATTTAGTCATGAATGCTGAAGTGTACTGTAATAAAAGCTTACTAGCCAATCACAATGACAGTTCTGAGAACCAATTAACCAATTAACAATTGTCAGTAACTAAACTGTTGTATATTTTTGATTTCTAAAAGCGGTATTTTGCTGGAATGCATTTTGCAGAAGGGTGAATACTAGTGTAACTAAATAGAATAATGTTTTTTCTTTCTTCTTTTTTTTTTTTAATATTTCTAATTTTTCTTAATGCAAATAATGTAAAACAATGTCATGAACAACAAGAACTGATTGGACATCTACAAAAAGAAACAGAAATGTCATATTGAGAGAAAATGGTCTCTCTTATACTGAAATTGCAAGACAGGTTAGTGGATCAGTCACTTTATCTGGCGTACGAAAGTTATGCTTACGTTATGAAGAAACTAAATCAGTGATAAATAGGGCGAGATCAGGCCGAAAAAAATGCACAAGTGCTTCTGACGATAGAAAGATAAAAAGGATATGACTCAAAGGTAGAAGAATTTCATCAGATTCTGTTAGATGTGAAATGAATGCAATGGGTATTTCAGTTAGTTCAAGAACAATAAGGAGAATATTAGCAGGTTTTGGAATGAAAGGTTGAATTCCGAGGGAAAAAAAAACATTTTTAAATATTCAGTAACGCAAGAAACGAGTTCAGTGGGCAAAAGAACACATTAATTGGTGAGAAAACCAGTGGAAGCAAATAATCTAGAGCGATGAGAGTAAAATACCGCTCTTTGGTAAGTGATGGGCGAAAATATGTGAGACGTAGAGTAGGGGAAGAGCTGCATCCTGATTGCAGTGAAGCAACTACAAAAAACCCAACAAATGTCATGATTTGAGCCTGTATGTCTAAAGATGGTGTGGGCCACATTTAAGTGATTGATAGGATTCTGAATGAAAAAAAAAACAAAAAAAAAAACATCGAAACTGTCCTGAACCAAAATTGATACCTTCCATCAGGGATCTCTTCCCCAATAAAGTACCATTTTTCTTTCAGCAGGATTCAGTAACATGCCATACGGCAAAAATATGCAAAGCATGGTTTAAAACTAAAAAGCATACAATTATTACCCTAGCCAGGAAACAGCCCTGCTCTGAATCCTATAGAAAATTTGTGGCGACGTTTAAAAATCCTTGTACAAAAAAAGCGTCCATCTAATAAAATGCAACTTACTGAATATATAATAGTGATTCTTGCAGGGACCTCGCTAAGGGGTGGGGGGGGGGGGAGCTCCAAAAGGTTCGTGAATGCTGTTGCACTTGGCAAATTTAGTAACTTAGTTGGCAAATTTGTTTAAAACTTTAATGAAAACTATAATACATTTTCTATTTCTGATAGACTTGGCAAAAGTTACAAATTTAATTGGGAATATTATTAAACTTTTTACCAATAAGAAGTATATTATATTTTTTAATTGTGGCAACTTAACAAAATTCTAAAACTAGTTGGCAAATACTGACATTTGACTTGGCAATTTAAGGTCCTCTCTCTCTCCCCCCCCCCCCCCCCACGAAGAAAAAGTCTTAGCTGGATTCTTGGCATCATGTGATTAAAAAGGACGAACTTTAAACACTAGTTCTCTCAATGAAAAGACACTGTGTGAAGCTGTAATAAAAAACAAGGGTTATCCTATTACATATTGAATGTGTAAGTGTAACTTTAAAATATAATGAAATCTAAGATAGATCTCATTTTTTCTAAGCGTAATTTGTTTTGTAATACAGATATTTTAATTATTTTTTTAAATTAAATTCTACATTAAATTTCCTTGAATTTGATATACATACATTTGTATTTAAGTGAAATTTATTATATTCTTCAAGCACACAAAGTTATAGAAATGAAAATTTCAAAAAAGGTCTACAATTTTGGCCACCACTGTATATTATTCCGGCTTTGATAAGAAGATTTGTGACTTTGAAAGAGTTAGATCGGTTGCTTGGTTGGTTGTATGGGGTTTAATGGCGCAAAGTCCCATTTGGAACATGCTGCGCCAAAAGAATTAGATCGGAAAAAGTCGCTTACAGAACCATATGATTAAGAAAATGCATTATTTAATGAAAAATTACATTCTACTAGATGTTAGTTATAATTGTCATTTTAATTAAAAAATAAATTTATCTGAATTTTCAAAACTCATTCATCAACTTGTTGTAGGAAGATAAGATAAATAAAAAATTATTTACTTGGTCAATTAATTTTTATTCTAAATTCATTAATTGCATTAAATAAATAAGCTGATGTGAATTGATAAGGCAAAAATAACTTCTTAAAAAACACAATAATTTTTTTTATAAATGCGCAAAATTATATGTGCATAAATTAAATAAAATGCGTATTTATTAAAATTTTTATATTGTTTTTTAAGAAGATCTTTTTATCTTAATTAATTATATTTCTATATTTGTATATTTTTATTTCTTCGTTCATTTATTTGTACAGGTAACGATGTTGCAGAATATCAGGAAACTGCAGTCCAAGTTGGTGAAGGTAAAAATATATTCTATATTTATTTTTCATTGTATTATTTACATTACGCTGTTAGAATAACATAACAGTTAATATATATTATTCAGGCTTTGATAAGAAGATTTGTGACTTTGAAAGAGTTAGATGGGGAAAAGTAGCTTACAGAACCATATGATGAAGAAAATGCATTATTTAATGAAAAATTACATTCTGCCAGTTGTTAGTTTTAATTGTCATTTTAATTAAAAAATAAATTTATCTGAATTTTCAAAACTCGTCGATCAACTTGTTGCAGGCGGATAAGATGAAAAAAAAATTATTTACTTGGTCAATTAATTTTTTGTTCCAAATTAATTAATTATATAGTATATTATTTGCATATTTTTATTTGTTCGTTCATTTATTTGTACAGAAAACGGTGTTGCAGAAAATCAGGAAACTCCAGTCCAAGTTGATGAAGGTAAAAATATATTCTATATTTATTTTTCATTGTATTACTTACATTATGCTGTTAAAATCACTAGGATATAACCCGGATTTCCCAGTCTACAAAATAAAGGCGAAGCCATTATATATATTGGCTCTGATGTAAACATCCTTTTTTATCTGCACATACTAAAAGAACAGAGATGAATGAGGTATTTTTCGAAAGGTTCTGCAAGCGGCTTTTGATGTAGCATAGTTATAAATCATTAAAACAAGTTGTTTTGTTTAGAAAAATGTAGTTAATGAAAAAAAGTTGCAACAAATAATCTCAAAGATTGCGGTTAGAAAGACTCGCAAGGATCTACTACTTTTTATTTTATTGATAACTCTAATAGATTTCTTACACTTAATATATGTTTTTAGAATGCCCATTAACGATACTAAAAATCATATTTATATGAAAAACAGCAATATTGCGTTCAAATAAAGATTTGACATGTAAAAAAAGTGATATTTTAATATTGGTCTAGTGATAGAATTTAACAGCGAAGAAATCGGCAAAGATCGCTATTTATAATCAGCCTTTTTTTCTGTCCATCATAGTGGTTTCAACGCTAAATTTGATTACATGACATAAATTTGTGTTTTATTTATATTTTATTGTTTTACTTATTGATTATTGGATGTTTTAATTTTGCTATAGAATATAAGCTGAAAAGAAATCTTGAGTTATTTATATTAATTTCAGTGCAAACAGATTTTTTTCGTAATCGTCTGCACGCGGTAGAGATAGATTTGAAAAAAATTCATGCTTGAAAATTATTTTAAAAGCAATAATTATTGAGTAAATTGCGCAATAGTTTTCAAACAAATTGCGATATAGTTTTCTTGAAAATTGCAATTGAAAATAACATTTTCCCCCCATTTGAAGGTGTAAAAATTGTAAATGTGCGATGTTTAGGAGTTTTAAAATTAAACAAATTGCATTAAAAGGGAAATATTATCGTCTGCTTTTGCTGTTCGCAAAATGACGTCATCGTTACGCACAGAGACGTTTGTCCTTTATAGCAGTTATATATTTTTTATTATGGCTTTGATAAGAATGCTTATAACCTAAGAAGAGTTATATGCAATGATAGTAGCTTACAGGCCCATATGATGATGAAAAGGCATTATTCAATGACAAATTAGATTCTGCTAGTTGTTAGTTTTAATTGTCCTTTTAATTACCGAATAAATTTATCTGAATTTCCAATACAAACGACCAACCTTTTATAGGCAGATAAGATGAATAAAAAAATATTTACTTGATGAATTAACCCATTTATGCCTGAATTTTTATCTTCTCAAATTTGTTAGTAAAATTATTTTTAAATGTTGCAAAATGAACTGGAAAAATACTAAAAAATTACGATAAAATATTTTTGTATTTGTTTGATAAAATGTAAACGTACTAAATATGGTAATATCCGTATGTAGAAAAATGCATAATTATATGTTTTGTCTAAATTTATATAAATTAAGCTTTTAAATTGCATATTATATACTATAATTAGTATTTCTATAAACAATTAAAAATATGTTTATTTCTTTACAGAGACTAATAACATTATAAGTATTATTAATAATAAATTAACAATAATCGTATTTGAGGCTAAAAAACAATTTATTTCAAAATCTTCTTGAAAAGGACATTACATTAATAACTGTCCCCTAAATGGCTAATAGAAATATGTACCCATTTGCGCATAGCGCCCTATATTTTGTACGTTACAAACATGCATAAAAAATAGGTTTGAACATATAATTACGATATAAAAAAGTAAGGATTTAAAAAAAAAACTACAATCTAAGATTAAGACTTATTTATTTGTATCCTTGATACAAAAAATACAAATAAACGCACTTTTTACATTTCGCTGTCTTGAAAAATGAAAAATCTATAAACACCAAAAAAAGGCCTTCATTTAAGCAAAAATATATATATATTATGCTGTCATCTCTCGGTAATAGATAAAGACATGTATAGACAAATACTTCATAGAATTTTCATGTTGTAAAGAAGAAGAAAATTATGAAAATTTATTAAAATTCAAAACGTCCCAAAAATGGGACGTTAGGCATAAATGGGTTCCAGATTAACATTTTTTCTATATTTATATTTATTTATTCACTTATATGTTTTGTTTTATTTCTTAAGAAATTTTAAAAAATATTAAATGGATATAGATACATGAAAAGAACCATTCATTGCTAAAAATTACATTTTGTTCAATGTTGATATTAAGTAGCATTCAGTAGTAATATAATAATATAAATGTAATTTTTTAAAACATGCTTTCATTGAAATTCACTAAAATGTTTAGAAAAATATATTTTTTAAATGCACCACCAAACTTGGCAATATTTCGCCAAGTTGGCGTTGTGGTAACCTTGACCTTAGGGCTTTTCAACAAATACTCATTGTTGAAGCTGATACTGATGTCTCCATAGGAAATCAAACGATAATTGAGTAACTATTAAGCTTAAGTAGTGTTTTTTGCGATGTCTTTCGAAAACGGTAGTCGCTTGGCACGGGACCCCCCTCCCCCCTTTGGGGTCGAATTTCCAAAAATTCTGAAACGTGTGTTTAATAATTTAGTTATACTATAGGCATGTCAATTTTGAAGATTTTATTTCCATTGATTTGTGAGATCGGGTGATTTTTTTAAATTTTTAATTTGTCCCCCAGTTGAACCTCCCTTAATATTAATCCCTTAAAAGCGATTATTTCGAATCGAATTAAAAAAAAAAAATCAAAGTTTAATTCCTGTATTGACCTCATAAATACATATATATTCCAAAATTCAAAGCTTTTTGTCAACAGTAAGTGTGTGAAAAATGTGTAACGAGATTTGACTGACTTATACAAACATACAGATTTGTAAGTTAAAAGAAAGCATGTAAAATGTAGCTGTATTTGAATCATATCAACATTTAATCAGAAACCTAGAGACAGAAAACTTTCTCGTAATATATACGACAAAAGTTTAAACGTTTGAGAATAAACCTGTAGGCATTATTGATAAAAAGAGGGAAAGAGAGAGTTGTAGGAATAGTGCTTATCAGATGTTAGATATAAAATTGAAATTTCTAAAATTAAGTTTTTTATTCAAAAGTCCTTTCCATAAGGATCAATTAATTAATCAATAATTTACAAATTCCTGTAAATTTCCAAAGCGTTTAAAAAAACTACAATTAACCTATTTAAAAAAGAAAAGGTACAATAAATAAAGGGTGAGTAAATCAATCGCTTTCTGTTTTTATGAATATCTATCGATATGTCTTCAAGTTTAAATGCGTGGGGTCATGAAGAAGCATAAAAACATTCCTTCGCGATATATCAGTTCCTTCATACCACATTTACTTTACAATTCTAAAAATATTTAAATTGTTAATACTGAAAGTTGCAGGAAAACTATAGCGATTATCCGAGGTCACATGGCTTTTGAGAAAATCGCATTTTTCCGTTACGCACAAACTTTATTTTGCGGACTTTTGCAGGACAGAATTGAATAAATATCATTATCAGCCATGGTCTTATAAATTCCTAATACATTGTATTAGGTAGATTTCGTAAGAAATACTACCTATTGCAGTCGTTACCATGGTGCGACTTTTGAAAAATTCCTTCATAACTTTTCATTATGGGACCCAAGGAACCCAAAACCACCCCCACCTAAAAAGTTTATATATATATATATATATATATGTATGTATGTATGTACTAAATTTTGTCCGCGCGATAAAAGTCGCAATTATGCACGGATTGTCCTCAAACTCGTCAACTACTTTGATATGGCTAATATCTCGGCGGGGATTGAAAATGGGCGAAATCGGCCCAAGAGGGTGGAAATGGGGAGAGTTCAAAATTTTGAATACTGTCTTAACATGAATCTGATAAAACCAGCTCTTACACAACAATGGCAGGAAAAAAATAAAAGTTTTTCGTTATAGCAGTTGCCAACACTTAATAAAAAAACAATAAAATTCTCACCACAACAATTACTTTTCTTTTGCAAAATTTTCACGTGTAAAATTAAATAGTTTGACAAATTGAAAACAAATTGAATATTACGCCATAAGTTTTCTAGAGCAAGATTTCTGCATGAAAACTCAAAATAAAATAAATAGTTTGACGAATTAAAAAAATATGTATATTGCGTCATATTGGAAATATAATGGATCTCAGCAGGTAAATATGTAACGCCATGTAAGTTTGAAGAAACGTATTAAAACATGATAAAAACCCGACTATGGAAATATTAACATATTTTAACACTTTAAGGTTCTCTGAATTTTTTGTAGCCATTTTTTAAACCTATTCCATATACATGTGTGTGTGTGTATTCGTGTATATTATAATTTTCACAAAAAGTTTAGCTCCCTACAGCTCACTCTTTGTGAAGAAACTGGGTTTTATCTCTAATCTTGATTTAAGTTTTGTTGGAGAATTTAGTACTTAACATCGAAAACTACCTCCGCCTGTAGGCCCGAGCCGGCAGGCATTTTTTTTACAAGATATCATTCAATTAAACATTAGAAATGAAATATGCATGACTTAGAGAAAGCGATTATTTCTGTAAAATTAACTGAAAATTTTTTAGTGACATATGATTTTGAATTAGGACAGTTTCAGATCTCTGAATTTATTTTCTACAAAGACAGGAAATTTTATTGGCTAACGAAAGTTGTGGTAAGAAAGCAACGCAAGGTCCTATATCCTTTGTATCCTTTGAAGCGCTATTCATTTCATTCTGATAATTTATGTCCTTGAGATTCAATCTCATGCTGATGATACCTTTACATTGATTATAATTTCCGTAGTGAGTGGGACACGTCAACAACTGGCTAAAAACTGAAAACAAAATTAAAATTTTATTTTGTGTTTAAAGGATTTTAATCTATTCAAAAAAAAAAATATTTATAGTAGTAAGAACAAACAATCTTCTTGAAACACCATCAAAAATTTGTAAATGCGCTAGGCCTTTCGAAAGATCTGAGTCTTTCTTCGTCAGGCGCAAAAAAGACGTCCTTCTACTATGAAAGCAGAGGCAAGACTGAAATGAGAGACAAGGGAAAGGAAACAAGCTGAAGAAACAGCCAATAGGAAGTTAGAAAACAACAGCCAATAGGAAAGTAAAAGACAACAGCCTATCACAGAAGAGAATAATCAAAACAAAAGAATACAAAGTAGGAGGGGCAAAAAATGGGAGGGGGAAAAATACATATAATCCAATATGGGAACACATGAAATTAAAAATGAATAATATATATTAAAAAAAAAAAAAAAACAGACTAATAATAATACAAAAATAAATTAAATGGTAGTACTGAAAAGGTTTTTCCAAGCTGCAGAGAGCATTGTGGAATTAGATTTATCATTAACAATAACATCACGATTAAGATAAATAGCTAAATTTTCAAGAAAGTCCAATTCAGAGATACTATTGGCATTAGAGATAATTTTAGCATTTTGAAAATTAAAACTATGGCCGGAATCCCAAGAGTGCTTGGCAATAGAAGATTTAGAAAATTCTTGATTGATTACATAACGCGAGTGTTCTTTTAAGCGGATTTCGAGATTCCTTTTAGTTTGACCAATATAAGATAAATCACAGCCATTACAAGGAACTTTATAAAATCCCCATTTACGAAGATCAGGAACAGGAGATTTAGTGGAGGAGAATTTGAATTTATTGACAGGTTTAAAGATAATGTTAAAATTGAAACGCCGTAAAACTTTAGCTAACTTGAAACATAAAGGAGGATAAAAGGGGAGGACAACCAAATTATCAGGTTTGCTTTTGACAGATTTGGAAAGAGTAGAACTATTAGATGGTCTATTGAATTTCTTCACAGCATTATTGATAACAGAAGGATTAAAACCTCTTTTGACAGCAACGGTTTTTAAGTAATTAAGCTCTTCCTTAAGGGATACAGAATCGGAACAAATTTTGAGAGCACGATTTACATACGTGTAAAAAACACCGATTTTTTGGTTGACAGGATGATTTGAAAGAGCATGAGGTGGGTTAGAAACAGAAAAAGGTTTTCTATAAACACAAGTTTTGAAAGAAGAATCGCATTTGGTAACTAAAACATCAAGGAAAGGAAGTTTATTACAATTTTCTAATTCAAAAGTAAACTGAATATGTGGGTCGATAGAATTGACAGTATGAAGAATGGTAGATATATCAAAAGGATTATCAACTAAAACAAAAGTATCGTCGACATAACGCATCCAACATTTAAAATTAACCAGATTTAATAATTTTTCCTCAAAATAATGCATATAAATATCACAAAGAATTGGAGATAAAGGATTTTTCCCCCTCCCATTTTTTGCCCCTCCTACTTTGTGTTCTTTTGTTTTGATTATTCTCTTCTGTGATAGGCTGTTGTCTTTTACTTTCCTATTGGCTGTTGTTTTCTAACTTCCTATTGGCTGTTTCTTCAGCTTGTTTCCTTTCCCTTGTCTCTCATTTCAGTCTTGGCTCTGCTTCCATAGTAGAAGGACGTCTTTTTTGCGCCTGACGAAGAAAGACTCAGATCTTTTGAAAGGCCTAGCGCATTTACAAATTTTTGATGGTGTTTCAAGAAGATTGTTTGTTCTTAGTCATTCACACCAGTTTTAACTTATTTTCATTTATAGTAGTATTCCCAATATTTTGTTTGCTACTCCCAAGTCATTACAGTTACGAAGTAAACAAGTTGGAAATTGCTCGTCAAACGTGGCAAATGAGGTGCGTTCGTACTATAACTAGTTTTATAATTATTTTTTGCACCCCATATTGTACTGAATGTATACTTTTTTGCACTTCATAAAACGCATAGTCTGATACATCATTAAAATGCACTTCCAATAATTTTTTCCCATTCCCCGTAATGTAACGGAACACTTTTGACTGTCCCTGTAATTAAACTATACATCCGATTTTCCTAAAATTTGAAATAGCTCAACAAAATTTTGCAACAATTATATCTTTAAAATTTCAGACCATTCGGAAGGCTGTAATATCATTAAAATGCACTTGCAATAATTTTTCCCATTCCCCGTAATGTAACGGAACAATTTCGACTGTCCCTGTAATTAAACTATGCATCCGATTTTCCTAAAATTTGAAATAGCTCAACAAAACTTTGCAATAATTATATCTTTAAAATTTCAGACCATTCGGAAGGCTGTAATATCATTAAAATGCACTTGCAATAATTTTTCCCATTGGCCGTAATGTAAAGAAAAACTTTTGACTGTCCCTGTAATTAAACTATGCATCCGATTTTCCTAAAATTTGAAATGGCTCGACAAAATTTTGCAACAGTTATATCTTTAAAATTTCAGATCATTCGGAAGGCTCTAATATAATTAAAATGCACTTGCAATAATTTTCCCCATTGGCCGTAATGTAAAGAAAAACTTTTGACTGTCCCTGTAATTAAACTATACATCCGATTTTCCTAAAATTTGAAATGGCTCGACAAAATTTTGCAGCAGTTATATCTTTAAAATTTCAGATCATTCGGAAGGCTCTAATATCATTAAAATGCACTTGCAATAATTTTTCCCATTGGCCGTAATGTAAAGAAAAACTTTTGACTGTCCCTGTAATTAAACTATACATCCGATTTTCATAAAATTTGAAATGGCTCGACAAAATTTTGCAACAATCATATATTTGAAATTTCAGACCATTCGGTTGGGTAGTTTTTGCTCTGTTACATGCGGACAGACGGACGGACGGACTGAACGACGACTATAGGTGCTACGTATTTATATAATTACGAACGCACCTAAAAACATAACTTTTAGAAATTTATAAACATATTGTAACGATTTCTTTGGATGCATTAAAAATGAATTGCAGATTTATTAAGCTTCTTTCTATCTATTTTCCAATAAATATACTAAAGTTATGAAGAAGTAACGTTTGTGTGTTTGTTTGTAGGGAGTAATCTCTGGAACTACCGTGTCAATTTAAACAATAATGGAAACAAAATGCTAGTGACCATGTCTGTTCATACATAGGCTATACTTTATGTCGATACAACAACCCTCAGGTAGGCGCAGGAACAAATAAACGATCAATTGCGAGTATTAGTCGCGCTCAGAGGATTCAGTCCAATAAATATATGAATTATTAAATGGGTCAATCAATTTCAAGTGGTCCAGCACTGGTTGCTCGACCATTTTTAAAAAATCTGAAATTTTTTGTACAACAACCCTAACTTGATAAAAGTTCAAAATGACTATTATTTTAATTTTATTAATTTTCGTTTGTGCATGGCGGCCATCTTTGTTTCATCGTCTGCAGCAATTTTCTCACATGAAGGGTTTACAGAATTGTAAATAATTCATCATTTATTTCTCCAATTCAAGTTCGGATTAAAGCAATTTGTACAGAATACATTGGGCTAAAAATTTGGTAATAGAGTAGTCTCCTAAACTACCTGCTTATTAGTGAAATTTAAGCATAAAGTTTCAGTTTTTTTCCAAAATTTGTCCGTTTACAAGAGGAAATTTTTCTAGCAAGGACAACTGTCCACATGACATAATTCTTTTTTTACAAGTAGGCCGAAAATACTTGTACTCACACGCCGAGTTCCAGATCTGGGACTTGTTTTCTCTTCGCTAAAAAAAATTCCAAAATTTTCAAAAATGTCAAAAATCCCACTTTTGAGGCTTTGATATCTCTGGTGGGGCAAGAGATAAAAATCTGAAGTTCTGGTTTCTGAGAGTATTGCATGGTAGTGTTATGCACAAGAAATTTCAGGATGGAGATTTGACTACAAGCTGAGATATGGCAAGGGCAACATGTCAAAACAATACTGCCAAACTATTGTTTTGTTGTAGTCACAGGTAAGTATTTATCTCAGAGTGCCATTTAAATTTATTTTTTTTTAATATCTTTAAATAATAGTAACAGAAAATAAAGCCTTTTGCAAAACTTAGCAATTAATTAAAAAATAATTATGCCTAAGGCCTACATTTTATATGGTTTCAGTAATTTTTTTTTGTAATTTTAGTAACTAAAAGAAACCTCAGCACTTTTACATAAAGAAAAAAAATATTTTTATAGAAGACCTGAGACAAAAACAGAATAGGGAAAGAGAAAAGCTGTTAATGTTGGTATACTTGTTGAGACATGATCAAACGTGTCAAAACACATTCCTGCTTGTTGGTTTAAAAACCACAATTTTAATGCTGCTTGCCAGTCCCTGAAACTTGTTCCTACCATAAGTATGTCCCTGCAAATGAAACATTATACGATGTTACCATGCATCAGCCTCAAGTAAATTTCAGAAAGTAAAGATATCCAAAGCCCTTTTTAAATTTATATTGCAGGAAAATGACATTTTTGCATAAGAAGTAAGCTAGGAATTATTAATGAAGTGAGGCTTGCACATAGTGATTTCAAAGTTTAGAAATGTATATATATATATATATATATATATATATATATATAACTGGATTTCTTTTTCGTCAAACAATTAAAAGAGCTGATGCTAGTTAAATGCAACACAGTGGTTTGCTACGCAGCTAATGTATAAAGAAAAAAGAAAACGTTTAAGCTCTATGTCAAACAGTCACAGCAAGTAGTTGTCTGCACCATAGTTCCTTATGATTTTCTATACTACCATTATAGTTAAATTTTCTTATGGAGCCTAATCCATAGTCAGGTTTAAGCGAGCTTTGAATATCGGAAAATGAATTTTCATATTTATTTTTATCACTGGATTTGTTGATTTTCCAGTCACATTCATTCTAAATTCAAATTTCCATTGCTCACTCTTGAAAAAAAAACACACTTAATATGAGCTAAAGTGCATTCGGGGGCTGCGTTGACATTGCGGAACAGATTTTAAAGGTAGAGTAATATTGCATCTTCCTTTTTTTGCAAAATTTAAATTAATTATGGTAAAACAAATTTATTTAATTCTTTATTAATAAATGTATTTTATAGTTCTTGCAGTATCCATTTGTAGAGAGAGCAATTGTGCCAAACAGTACTAGCAAAAACATCATTTGATGAGATCAGACATCCACTGCTATTTCATTCTAGATGAATAACGTGTAATATACAGTCTATTAGTAAATCCATGTTTTAAAATAATACAGGTGTCGCCTATTTTTTTCGTTTAGTTGATTCCGAGAAATCATTGCGTACAAGAAACGCGTCTACAATTTGTGGTAAATTAATTTTAACTCGCAGAACATAAGAATACGTATAGTTTCAGAGGGGCAAAAATAACAAACGTCAAACTTAATGAAATGCTATTTTATTCACGGTAAAGTTTTAGAAAAAAACATACCTTGAGTACGTTTAAAGAACGTAATTTTAATTTTTCAGGTGAATTTTCTTTAGTTTCACCTAAATTAAATTACGCTGGCCTCCAAAAGTTAAGGTACAGGGACTGGATGCTTTCGATTGCACACGTTTTGTCGAATATCTACCAACATTATTGGCGAATTATTCTTGAACTTCTAGGATGTAAAGAACATGTTTGATTTTATATTTCTCGGTGAAGATTTATTGGGGGTACAATCAGGGGGCTAGTGATAAATTTAATAATAAAATAATATTTGCGATCACCTATGTAACAGAAAAGGCTGGAAATGGTTTGTCACTGTGGTAAATGACTATTTGGATCCTGTTCAACATTTGTATGCATTTGCGTAAGCATAGCACTCATATTCGTGAAGATGTTAACGTTTTTGTGAAAAATTCAAAAGTTTTTTGTTTATAGCATAGAGAGTTTTCAATCAAATTTAACACAACTGTCCGAAAACTTGCCAAAGAATAGTAGCAACAGTATGCTGCAATTAAAACATGAATATATTGAATATTTAATGAGATATGGGCATTTATATGAGATAATTTTTAACTACGCATGCGCACAAGATTTCAAAATTTTTATTTCATAATTTGGTAGTCAGTATTTTGGGCAACTTCTATAAAAAGTCCAGTGAAATGTTCCGAAAACTTAGAAAGATATAGTGAGCTGATTGAAAAGTTGTGGAAAATCCCTTATAATACAGCTATTTTTAGGAAGCAACTCACTATATCGACCCTATCTTTCTGAATTTTCGCGATATTTGACTGGACTTTTTATATATGTTGCCCTAAATAGCTGGCTACCAAATTATATAATAAAAATTTTAGGATCTTCCACGCATGCGCAGTTTTTAAAATTATTTCATAAAAATGCCCATATCTCATCAAATATTGAATATATTCATGTTTCAATTGCAGTATACTGTTGCTACTGTTCTTTGTCAGGTTTTTGGAAAGTTGTGTTAAATTTGGTTGAAAACTCTGTATGCTATAAACAAAAAACTTTTGAATTTTTCACAAAAACGTTAACATCTTCACGAATATGAGTGCTATGCTTACACAAATGCATACAAACGTCGAACAGGACCCAAATAGTCATTTACCACAGTGACAAACCATTTCCCAGCCTTTTCTGTTACATAGGTGATCGCAAATATTATTTTATTATTAAATTTATTATTAGCCCCCTAATTGCACTCCTCGATAAATCCTCACCGAGAAATATAAAATCAAACATGTTCTTTACATCCTAGAAGTTCAAGAACAATTTGCAGATAATGTTAGTAGATATTCGACAAAACGTGTGTTAACTTTTGGGGGCCAGTGTATATAAAAAACAATTAAAGTAAGAAAGCGAAGATGCCTATATATTAAAAACAGTTGCAGACGTGCAAAGCTTCATTCTTTTAATTACACTGGACAACAATGAAAATGTATCTTGAATGAAAGTGTCGAAATATTTATTAATTTAACTTGCTAATCATGAATATGGCAATAAAAAAATGGAATTTGGCTCTAGTTATTTTGTTATGTTGAGGCTTTACTTTGTATGATAGGGATAAAAGAACAGACTAATAATAATGCATTGTATGTCAGGTTTCCAATTTAATTTATAAAGAATGTGACAACATAAAGTACAGTCTTACAAATACATACAGTGCATAATAAAAGTGACGACATAATGTACAGTCTTACCAATGTTATTGACGAAATCACTTCTCTTTCGCTTATATTCCACGTACTGATTATCTCTAAAAATCGTCCAGCAGTTGTCTGCAAGCATAGACGCAAACCATTTTCCTTGATAACGTTGCTCAATCACTGACATATCCTGGTGGAAATGTTTACCACGCTCGTCGCTGAATTTTCCGCAGTTAGCAAGGAAGAAATACAGGTGGGAATCTAAGAAATGTAGCTTTAGGGACATTCGACATCCAAATTTCTGATATAAAGCCAGCATGTCGTTAACGAGATCTTCGCAATATTCGGATCGGACGTTTCCAAGAAAATTAGTGCAAACGTGACAGACTGAATCCCATACTTCTTTTTCATCATGATTTAACAGGTTTTAAAATTTTGGATCCTTGAAAATATCTCTAATCTGTGAATCCACAAAAATTCCCTCTCTAATTTTTGCCTCACTCAGTCTGGGAACGCAAGTAACTGTACGCAAGTAAGCAAAAGCTGGTTTATTTGTATACATAGCTTTAACCAACTGCTTCACAATACCCAGTTTTATGTGTAGAGCAGGCTAGATAATTTTATCTGGGAAAAGAAGCAATGTGTTCTTGATATTAATTTTTCCAGGTGTAAAATACAGCCTCGGAGGCCAGCCTTTCTGGATATAGTGTAGATCTGTAGCACGACTGCTCCATTTACACAGGAAGCAACAATATTGTGTAAATCCCATCAAAAGTGCAACTATTTTCAAGTCAGCACAGACACACCATTAATTTTCAGTCTATTTAGGTGTAAGAGCTGTTGTAGGTGTTCATAAGTCTTTCATGCGCGCAGAATAAGCAATAGGAATGGATGGTAGTTCATTTACCATTATGAAGCAAAATCATATTTAAGCTTATTTTGGACGCATCTATAAATAGACGCCACTCGTTTCCATCAAGTGTTAATCCAAATTCATTCATCAAGCCTTTAATATCCGAGCAGAACACAATTCATTATCACACGTATCATTTATCGGAAAATAATGTAGAAATTTTATATGTCGGTTACGAAATGAAGACACTCTGACATGTTCTTCCAAAAGATTCCACTGTCGTAGTCTTGATGCGAGTAGTTCTGCTTTGTCTTTCGACAGATCTACGAACACGATCATTAAATCATTCGATGTAATTTTATGTACTGCAGAATCAGAGGGAGATATAGAGGACAAATTCTTGCATTTTACCTATGATATTTATTTTATTTTTTAAAATTCTTTTTTTTTTTCTTTTTCGAAAGGTTTATTTTATTACACGTTTTATTAATTCGCATATGCACGTGAACATATAAAAATGAAATATTACTTATTATAATGCACAATAAATCAGTTTATTCTTTAAAATGTTTTAACAAAAGTGACATTTAAGAATTAGGTACATTATATCTTTGTACCCCTTAATCTCAGAAACAAGAGCCAAAATACAGTTTTTATGGTGATATTCGTGTTCAGCACGTTGAATTCATTAAGAATTGGGTGTTTTCAATTTTGATACATGAACTTTGTTAAAAATTGTTGCCCAGTGTTATTATTGTCATTTCTCTTTGTGACATTTTCTCTTTTCCTCGTCACATTTTATGGCTCAAAAATTCTGAAATTTATTCTTTAACCAGTTAGACAGTTCTTTTAGGTAGCTTTCATTGCAAAAAGCTACCTATTGCAGCCGTTCGGAGGAAAACGATTCCGAAAAATTTTGGTATATTTTCACCGATCATGACCCCCAGACCCCGAAACCACCCTCCGTTCAAAATTGATATATATATATATGTGTGTATATATACATATATATATATACATACATATATATATATATATATATATATATATATACATACATATATATATATATATATATATATACATGATCTTTGTCATACTGTAACTCTCGTATTTATGATCCGATTTGGATAAAATTTCGTGTGTACATAGTACATACCAATGTCTCGACCGAGTTCGTTGGCCAGCTTCATCCGCCAACTTGTTTCAAAATGGCGGTCATTGAAAATTAAAAAAAAAATTTAAATTTAAAATGAGGCACAAAAAAAAATTAGACATTGAAAAAGATTTTTTTCTTATGTGTTTGGGTTTGATACAAAGATTCAGGAGCATTTTTAGTTTCGTCTATATCCTAAAGAATGGTTGAGTTATAGCACTTTGAATTTCTAGCATGGCTGACATTTTGAAACGATCTGATTTTTGTCACGCGATAATACACGTATTTATGAACCGATTTAGATGTGACAAAGAATGTGCATTAGGGTGGTCACAAGAAATCAATTTTTGAATTTTTTTCGGGGGACCCCTCAAAAAGTTGCCAATAGACTAGAAAATGAGAATGGCAAAGTTTTAGCTCATTTGGATAATATTAACCCGTGCCTCATTGAGGTTAAAGTTTGAAAAAAACGTGATTTTTCGCAAAAAATGCTGTTTTTCCTTCATGAAATAAATACAATTGAACCTAGAAACATAAGTCAGGTCTCATTTTATATAAAAAAGCTTCGTTTTGAAGAACCACACACCATTTTATTTCTAAAAATGTATAAATTTAGACATATGCGCATTTTTCAGGACCAGACTTCACCCGAATCCTAAAAATTGATTTTTATGAAAATGAGGAAAAAACATTGTAACATTCCATTTCATCTGCTTTCCCCCTTTTGGTTTTCATTTTGTACATAATAAAGTACTAATTTTAAAAAAATTCCAAAGAAAATGAAAAAAAAAATCGAATTTTAAACTGAAAAAATTAAAAAAAAGGGGGGGGGTGCAAAGAAAGTATAAAAATTAGAGCAAATATGCTCAAATGCATTTTATTATTAAAGTTTGTTACAAGAAAGGAAGTATAACAAAGAAAATAAATTATTATCCCTTACAATTGTCACATTAACCCTTTCCAGTACAGGAAAATTCTGTTCGTAAAATAATGAAATGATTGACTACACCTAAATTTACAAACAAGTAAGTTTGGAATTAAAATTAGGTAGTCTCGACATGGGACCACTGCGCCAGAAAGGATTAAGGTGGTAAATGGCTTAGATAAGGTGGCTTTTGAAGAATCTGGAAAAGTTTTTCTACATTCACACACAACTTTTAGCATATATGTACTGTTTTTATTTTTCGTTTTTTGTTAAACAGGAATTGCAATCTCTGGTTAATTTTCTTCCCGTTTCAGCTATGTCATTGACAATTTTAAAACCATTCACTGTTTTTTTGCTTTCAAATAAGGTTTATTTTCACACCATACATTGGGATCAGTATTTAAAAAACTTATGCTTATTAATATAAAATCTCTTAAAAATTTTTTATAGTTTGAGATGAAACAAAAACATTGACTTCTTTGTTCAATAAATAATCCACTTCGTTGAAAATTTTTGTTGCTTTTAAATTCTTATCATCATCATCATCATTTCTTCTTCAAATGACATTAATTTTACAGCCACGCTTATGTTGACTTTCTTTTTCCCAAAGTATCATCTAAAAATAAAAATGCAACTTGATCCGAGTTAAGATACCAAAGACGGTTTATCATTTTAACGAGTGCTTTGTCTGCAACCTATTTATCAAATTTTCTGTAGTGAACAAATGATTTTATTATTTGCAGGTCTTGGATTGGGGTCCAAAGTGGGAGTGGGAATATTGAAGCACAATTTTACATAAATATTGATTAGAAATAAGCAAATGTCTCTAATACCTTCTTTTTCTAAATTTCTTATTGAGATATTATCTATGACAATATATTTTTAGAGAATAAATTGCCTGTGCATCTGACATGATTAAAAGCATCAGGTGCTCTGAAAAAAGTCTTTTGTAGAAGGAGTCCTATAAAAATTAAACAAAGTTGGATAAACTCTTTATAATCATCCCTGAGCTTTTAATTTTTAAAAGGTCCTGTAAGAAAACTTGAAATTTCTTCTGAATGAAATATTTATATCTAGTATTTCATCTTCAATAGCATTTTTATATTTACTTTGGTTTAATTTAAACCACCCAATCAGAATTGTCTTTTTAAATATCTGGCTGAGGAGCAGTGATTATTCCCACTTTACAATCAAAACCAGCTTTTAGGATAATTCCTAGATTATGGTGGCGACATGGTAAATACAGAAGACTTTTCCTTTAACAATTGCTATAGAAGAATGCAGGTTCCTCTGAGGTGACCGTTGTTTACTGCAATTGTATCAAAACATATTGCCTGGATTTTACCAACTTCCTCCACTCTTCAACTGCTGAAAATACAGCTTCGCCTGAATTATTCCGATACTACTTTCAAGCTGTGGAACATGTAGTAACTGTTCTTTATCCCCACAACTAATTAAAACTTCTATCCTCTCTACATTTTCTTTATTCAAAAAATGGTGAAGCAGTTTTCCATCCCAGTGAATAACAGTTCTCTCTAAACCGGAATTTTGATGATCTCAGTTCTTTGTTTACGAAATAGTTATTTGCGGAGTCGATTGCACTTCTACTTAAAATTAAAGTCTGTGGTTAACTGGTGGATGTACTCTAACTCTAGCAGCTTCTCTGGCGTTCAGTTTCATTTTGTGAATATAATAAAATAAAATACATAAAACTTGACATTTCTGCCATCATATCAAAGGGGGGGGGGGGCTTTACGGAATGTTTCGTCAATTCTAAAAATTTATAATGATAACAAGTAACAAAAACAGCCTTGTAATAAAAAGAGAAATTTAGAGGTTCAACTACAACACAAATCGAGAAGCTCTTTCTGACTAGACACAGAACTAGATAACTAATAATCAATTATAATTCGTGAATTATTTTTAAAGTTGCAAAAATTGTTCATTTATTTTTGCATATTAATGAAAATAATACAAAAAAAAATATCAAAAGTAATAAAATTATTAATATGTTGTTTTTCATTTATATTTCAAAAATGCAGAGTTTGAGGGTATGGTTCACGAGCAGACCTGAAAAATACTAATATTCATTAAATATAAGTTTTGATGAGAGTAAAAGTTTAAGGCAACAACTGTTTCTATGAAATAAAACAAGAATCAGGTTTCTAAGACAAATAGTTTTCACGTAAAGAAAGAAAAACGACAATTTTTTGCCAAAAATTGCAAAATTTCAAGAGTTCAACCTCGATGAGGCACGGGTTAATTTTATTCATTTCAGTTGAAACTTTGCCAATCTCATTTTCTAACTAATTGGCAACTTTTAGGAGGGTCCCCCCGAAGAAAACGTTAAAATTTTTTTTCCCATGTTACTTGTGACCACCCTAATGTGCATAGTACATAGCAATGTCTCGACCGAGTTCGTTGGCTAGCCTCATCCGCCATCTTGTTTCAAAATGGCGGCCATTTAAATTAAAAAAAAAATTTTAATTTAAAATGAGGCACAAAAAATTATACATTGAAAAATATTTTTTTCTTATGTGTTTGGGCTTGATACAAAGATTCTGGAGCATTTTTAGTTCCATCTATATCTTAAAAAATGGCTGAGTTATAGCACTTTGAATTTCTAGCATGGCTGACATTTTGAAACAATCAATTTTTGTCATGCGATAATACACGTATTTATGAACCGATTTGGATGTGACAAGGAATGTACATAGCAATGTCTCGACCGAGTTCGTTGGCCAGCCTCATCCGCCATCTTGTTTAAAAATGGCGGCCAATTAAAAATTAAAAAAAATTTAAATTTAAAAGTGAGGTACAAAATAATTAGAAATTGAAAAAGATTTTACCTTATGTGTTTGAACTTGATACAAAGATTCCGGAGCATTTTTTGTTTCGTCTGTGTTTTAAAAAATGGCTGAGTTATAGCACTTTGAATTTCTTGCATGGCTGACATTTTGAAACGATCTGATTTTTGTCACGCGATAACACACGTATTTATGAACCGATTAGGATGTGACAAGGCATATGCATAGTATATAGCAATCTCTCGGCCGAGTTCGTTTGCTAACTTCATCCGACATCTTGTTTCAAAATGGCGGCCATTAAAAAAAAAATTAAAATGAAGTACAAAAAAAAAATTAGAAATTGAAAAAGATTTTTTTCTTATGTGTTTCATCTTGTTACAAAGATTACGGATTATTTTTTGTTTTGCCTTTATCTAAAGAAAAGGCCGAGATATAGCAGTTTGAATTTCGAATGTGTGTGACATTTTAAAAAACCTGATTTTCTGCCTGCAACAGCACTCGCATATATCAACCGATTTAGATATGAGTGAGCATATGCACAGGAATTACTAAGGTCTCGACCAAGTTCATTGGTGAGCTTTGTTGCACTCATTATGTTGTTTTAAAATGGCGGGCTATCACCGATAATTCCGGTTAATATAATTATTAATATAATTCGGGATATCACCGAATTTGGCGACAAATATAAATCACTTTAATAACGCTGACTAATTTCGCGAAATTCTCATTCATATTCAATATTGACAAAAATTGGCATTTAATCTTCTATAATCGGGTTCCACTAATTTGAGCTCCGTGTGTTTGAATAATATAAGCTGGCTTTTAAAAAAATAAGGAATATGAAAGCTACCTCTTCCTCCCGGCACTGGCCGGAAGGACTTTTTCTATTTAAGTCTATGCGAGAAAATGCGTGATAATTTTTTTGTCTTTTCAGTTCTTGATTTTTGTTCCACTTAAGCAATATCTGGCAGCAGTTATGCGCCAGCAGGGTAACAATAAGGCTCCAGGATTTGATGAGATAGATGCCTTGGTAGTAAAAAATCTTTGTAAAAGTTTCACGCCTTTTGTTCTTAAGCTTTTTAATACTTGTCTTCGTTTTGCTCATTTCCCAATGTGTTGGAAAAAGGGTCTTGTTTTGTTTTTTCGTAAGCGCAACCGACCACCTGAGTTGCCTAAGTCTTACCGACCAATCACATTGCTGCCGATTATTGCCAAGATTTTGGAGAGAATAGTGAAAATGCGAATAATTACAGTTCTGGAATCTTCTGCATATCTGGACGAAGGTCAACATGGATTTAGAGTGTCTAAGAGCACTATAACGGCAATGGCTGCTGTAAAGAATTTTGTTAGGGAGACTTTGAATGATTTTAAATAGAGTGCATTAATTAATTTCGATATGGTTAGTGCTTTCGACGTAATCGATTGGCGAATACTTGCTGGTATTATAGATGACCTTCCTATACAGGATTATTTAAAAGAGATCTTGAAGAACTACATAAGTCATAGATTGATAGGATTCAAGTTTATGAGAGGGATTCGCTGGTTTCATGCTTTTCGAGGTTGTCCACAGGGGTCCTGTTTGGGTCCCTTGTTGTGGACTCTGGTTGCTGATAAAATATTAAAATATTATAAGCGTCGTTTTAGAAAAATCATTTCATACGCTGATGATTCAGCTATTGTGGAAGGGGCCGATACTCGTGCAGCGCTGGAAGATAGAGTTAACAGATGTATCGAATATTTTATGAACGCATGTGAAGAGTTTGGCTTGACAATCAGCGCTCAGAAATCATCAGCAATGCTTTTCGGTAAATATACTTTGAACAAACGCCGTCCGATTTTTAAGCTTAGGAATACCAGCATTTCGGTCAAGGACAATGTACTATACCTGGGATTTTTTCTGGATAGCCGTTTCCGTTGGCTTGATCATTTGGATCTTGTTCGTGACAAAGTTATAGACTTTTCGTGCTCCATGCGCAAAACCCGTATTAGAGATAAGGGTCTTCCCTTGGACTACATGAAAACTTGGTATCATTCGGTAATTAAGAAGCAGATATCATATGGATATGAAATTTGGTACCGGGACTTGAGATACCATGGAATTAGACGCTTGTCTTCATGCCAGCGTCTTTGTTTATTATCAATAATCAGAGTTTACAGATCTGTATCTACGGAAGCTCTTTGCGTAATTTCGGGTATACCTCTCCTGGAGCTGGAGTTGGAACAGATGTCTGGTCACTATAACACGGTGCATCATGAAGATCTAGTATGGATAAAGGATATTTGTGTAACTAAGGAAAATATTATGCCACATTTACATACATTTGATTATCCTTATTTTGTGTCAACTCATCATATACAGTTTGTAAAGTCAGTCACTTCTGTAGTACCTATTTTTAACCACCCTGTAATTTACACAGACGGCTCCAAGATGAACAACACAGTTGGTTCCGCTTTTGTTGTTTATAATGATGGAAAGATCATTTTAGAAAACCGTTTTAAACTTTACGCTTATAATACTGTTTATCAGGCTGAATTATCGGCCATTGACAAGGCAATCGACTGGTGTTGCACGGCTGATTTCAGAGAATTCCACATCTACACTGATAGTTTTTCTTCAATACAAGCCTTGCAGAACTTATTTCCAACTGATAAGATTTTGTATAACATATATTCTAACTTGAGACTGTTGAGTGGTAAAGTTATTTTTATAGGTTGGATTAAATCTCATATTGGCCTTGTTGGTAACGAAAGGGCTGACTATCTGGCAAAGTCTGTTATTCTGGATGATGAGTTTGATGAGAGGTTGGATATTCCAATGCCTGTTTCCTTCGTCAAACGTTTTTATAAGAGTAACATTATCACAAGGTGGACTAACGATTGGAAAATTAGTGAAAAGGGTAGGGATACCTTCCTCATCTTGCGTTCACCGGACGTTTCTTATTTGTATTATTCAAGGGTAGTAGCCTATTTCATTTTTTCGCATGGTGCTTTTCCAGTGTATTTATTTAAGATTGGCAAGAGACCAACAGATAAGTGTGATTGCGGTAACGTCGGTGACGTTAAGCATTTTATTTTCGGCAAGTGTCCTCTGATGCCTCTGTTCTTTAACTTTGTGCGAAATAGAACTCTGTTTTGGAATTTGCAAAATGTTCTCTTGCTGAGATCGAATTATTATAAACTGACTGTTATTTATAATGAACTGAATAAATTGTATTCATTCATAAAGTACAAATTTTGATTATTTTGGTGTAATTAAAGAATTTTTGGTGGACTTTTGCCGGACTGTTAGCCACATAGTGCTTTGCTAATCTTTCTGCCTTCACGCATTTTTGAGTTGTTTCTGGACTTTCAGGGTCTGATGGTCTTTTGTAACTTGAATTGACCTAAAATGTGTTATTGGCTTAATGTTTTATCTTGTCTTGATTATTAGTGTAAATCGTACTTTTATACAGTCATTTGTAACTGAAAATAACTTAAAATTTTGTTTTTCAGTTTCACTCAGTCTTAGTTTTAGTTTTAGCTTTATTTTTATTTTATAGTAACTAGGGTTACAGTCATATGTTAAAACTTGTACATGACTTTAATTTTTGTATTTTATTTTCTAGGCAGAGTGTGCCATATTTTTGTGACTTTTTAGTTTTATTATTTGTCGCTGTTTCCGGGTCTGTTTCGGCGGCTGGGGTTGAGTTAGATGGTGGAGGACGTTTTTCTGCCAGGGATTCAGGGCCTTTGCCATTATTTGGTTGGCTCCCTGGTAGAGTGATCAAGCAATATCTCAAATAGCCGGATTTCACTGTATTTAATATTAAATTCTTGGATTTTTTATGGGACATTTATTGCTTTAATTCATAACTGATTATTACTTGTCTGTTGAATTATTTATGCTGATTTATGATCACTTGTTTAATTTTTATATTAATATAAATTTATATTTTTTTATAAGTTATTTTGTTATGATTATAAATTCTAAATCAAAATACTATTTTTAAAGTTTCTAGTGGTCTGAGATCACGAGCTCTTACCCGTGATGATTTGAGAGACGGAGGTAAGTTAAAGTGATGTGTTTTAATTAAATTTATTTTTTATTAGATATACTAATTTTGGTGTCCAATTAAAAGATGATGCTTTCTTCTATATAACCATTTAAGATGAATTGATCTAAAGAGTAACCTAGGTCAAAATATCATCTTGATTTAATCATCCTTTTAAAAATATTTTTGTTTTGTGTAACCAATAATGCGTTTGGAACAAGATAAGGTAATGTATCTATAACTCATTCTAAACTGTATTACAACTAATCGATGTATTAAATGAATTTTATAACACGTTATTTTAATGGTACTTATTACCGTCAGTAGATAAAGGGTTAAACAGTTTTACACATTTATCCAAAATATACTTCACTGTGAAGTTGAGAATCAGAGTTGCTGTCTTTAAAAAAAGAAGATTCAGAATCATTGAGAAGATGAATTTTTGCTTTAGCTATGTATTTTAACTCTTTCAGCTGATGCTTTACCTTTAGTTAATTTTCTTTTCATCTGTTGTTTGTCATCAATATTTCCTTCTGTTCTGTTTTCCCCTGTGGTAGAACTTCGAATACGAGACTTTCTAGATTTTCTACCCAATTCTTTTGTTTTTCTACTGAAGTCTTTTGGATAGGGTCTCATGGCTTTTGGAGTGACTGGAGAATAAACATTTCCATCATGTTCTTAAGCAGTAGCAAAACAATGGTTAATGAGAGTTTGAGTAGAGCTAGGCGGTTTGAAGGGGAAAAAAACACCCCTAGTATATGGATGATTTTCAAAAACGGAGTTTTGAATGCAGTCATCTACTACATTTTCAGGACTTAGTGTTTCTGTAGTGGGAGAAGCTACAAAATTATCTGCACCAAAAATACTTTGATTAAATGATCAAATACTTATAGATTTAAATCCACTTTTAATGTTGGGAATATTAAATGATGCAGTATACGCAAGTGTTACAAGATCTGCAATTTCTTATATAGAAATTCTTTTCCCAGAATTGGAAATTATCCAGTCATTGAAAGATCTTGTAATGTGTGATTTGAATTATTCAAAGACTCCTACTTAAGAGGCTGCAGCCGATGGGAAGTATGAGAAGGAAATGCTAATAAATTAATCCCATTTCAGTAGAAAAATTCGGATGTTATAATATGCCAAGTTTTTTCCACTGAAAAATTTCAAAGTAAACACAGATTATTAAGCCTAACCATGCTCATTATTTGATACTAGTTATTGTTTAGTGATAAATGGCAAAATAAAAGGAATGTTTAAAAAGTTTCGGTGTCTCATATGTCAACAGATGTTGGGGCACATTGGGACTGTCCCAATGAACCCCACTCGGTTTTGTCCCAATTTGCCACTAAGTGTCAATAATTAAAAATAATGTTTGACCTAATTAATGGAACTTGGTAGGATATAATTTGGAACTGTAAATATAACCTTATTATATATATCCTTTTTGCAACTGAGGTCCACATGTCTGGACCTTGGATCTTAGCCCATTCTAATAAAACCAAGAAAAATATCTAAATTTTGACTATGAATTCACATTTATGACAGTTTAAGCATCAAAATAAATCTAACAGATTTGAACACTTGACATATTTCCATGTCTAAACCGTTGGTTGTAAGTGAGGTTTTGAAAAAAATTCGCGAATTCAAAGTAATATTTATCTATATTAAAAATTTAATTAAGATTCATAATTTTTTTAACTGATAAAAACATAAATATTTACTAGATAACTTCCTTTTATTTATTTATTTTGTGAAGTTTTTGATTTTAAAAGTATCATTTTATTGAGTTCCACACATGTGGACCTCAGTACAGAACTACTATAAATAGACTTAAACTCAGGGAATATTCTAGATTATTTTAACACAATTATTACACAATTATATTTCTGGAGTTCCATTGCCTGAGATTTATTCTGTTGAGCTGAACCAGGTTTCAGACCAGATGCTGTAATCTTCAAGGTTAGCTGGGTGAAAAAGTTCGACCAGAATCGTCCGGGATAGCTGAGATGGCAGAGCACTGGCGGCTTCAGCCAGGAGGTCCCGGGTTCGAATTCTGGTCCGGACATTTTTCGCCCAGTTGGAAATTTACATCTATATCAGGGAATATTGTTATCGTGTTTAGAGATACTTATACTTCAGTTGAAAATTCCCCTTCATCAGTTTCCTCTAAAAAAGAAAATGGTACGTGAATACTTTTGTGTAGCCCTTTGTATGAGGTATAGAATTCATATAAAACAAGACACATTCAAAAAATTAATTAAAAGCGCATTTGTCGATCATTTACAGGGACACACAAAATAAATCGGTCACATCACCTGTCTTTGAGTAATAATTGCTGGAAGTGCGTTTTAAAATTTGGTATGCGCTTTCAAATTTAACTAATTTTTTCCATGTTACTTGTTGCATATACATTATACACCTCGTATACAGGGCTGCACAAAAGAATTCGCGTACCGTTCTCTTTATTAGCGGAAATTGCTGAGGAGGGATTTTCAATTGAGGTACATGTATTTCTTAACTGAACTAAATTTTGGCATGCATGTAATTAATAGATATAAATCTATATATCATATATATCATATATATGATATGCTGCTCAAAGAATTTGGATAATTTTCCGATCGATGGGAACAGCTGAAATTGTGCTTTCAAATGTTTTATACGTTTCCATATGGTTGCATTTGACATAATATTTTAACTTTTTAAACGCTGAAGTTTTATTACAGTATTCTGAATGTGTTGGAAAGTGTTTCTTAATCTATGCTTGATGCATGATTTTTTCTTTCTTGTTTAAAACTGAATCGCAACTTATGGAACAATCGATATATACATGATTTCCTTTCTTGTCGTTGGCGAATAGCTAATTTCTAAATCGTTAGTTTTAGTGGTACAGTTTCAATTACAACAAGCCGAAAATTGTACGTTAAACGTAGCAAATGAGGTGCGTTTGTACTATAACTAGTTTTATAAATATTCAGATCTTGGTGAAATAGCTGTTGCACTCTTATGCAAAAATGCATGGATACAAAATTTATTACGATTCTATATATTAAATTCAGTAATACGAAAATATTAGGACATCTTAAATAGGACATCATCACCATGGCAACCAAGAATCATTACCTATCATGGGATATCATTGAAGTAATTAAGTATTTTAGGATTTATTAGAATGTAGAAAATTTTTATTAATATCTTATTAATATAAACTTTTATTAATATTAATTTTATTTTTTAAGTTTTGATTCGATTTTTATAAAATTTGATGTGATCCTACAAAATTATGCACTGATTCTATATATTAAATTTTAAACCGTTCGGTTGGGTAGTTTTTTCGCTGTTATATGCGGCAGACGGACGGACCAGACGACGAGTGTAGATGCTACGTATTTATATAATTACGAACAAACCTAAAAATGCTTAAAGTGTTGTTCTTCATGATATGAAAATCCATTTACATTAAAATTGTTTTCTTAACAAAAAATATTAAAATTTCCTTTTTATGCACATCAAGGCTTTGGTTCGTATGGCTTACATTTAGAAAACATTCTTCATCCTGAAAGAAGTAGAATAGCAAAAATTCCATTCTTATATGACTAAAACTTTCCAAGTTATGATGCTTTGAATTTTTATGATTTTTCAGCTTTTTCTTTTACTTATGTTTTACATTTTTTAGGCCTATGAAGAGTTTAGAGAGCATGTAAAAGTTTATTGTCATAAAATTTTATTATAAATCGTGTATCAGTTTTTATTAAAGTTCTCACGTAAAAAAAAAATATATATATATATATACATATATTAATGCATACTAATTGAACACAACTTGTACTCCTTTAGTTCTTAGCATTGCAACTGTCTATTACAGCAATTGTTAAAATAATATTGTGAAAATTTCCCAATAGGCTTACTATGAATTAAGTTTAATAATTTTAAACCAAAAATTAGCTTTAATGTGCTTTTTAGGTGCGTTCGTAATTATATAAATACGTAGCACCTATAATCGTCGTTCAGTCCGTCCGTCCGTCTGTCCGCATATAACAGAGCAAAAACTACCCAACCGAATGGTCTGAAATTTGAAATATAAGATTGTTGCAAAATTTTGTCGAGCCATTTCAAATTTTATGAAAATCGGATGTATAGTTTAATTACAGGGACAGTCAAAAGTTTTTCTTTACATTACGGCCAATGGGAAAAATTATTGCAAGTGCATTTTAATGATGTTACAGCCTTCCGAATGGTCTGAAATTTTAAAGATATAATTCTTGCAAAATTTTGTCGAGCCATTTCAAATTTTAGGAAAATCGGATGTATAGTTTAATTACAGGGACAGTCAAAAGTGTTCCGGGAATGGGAAAAAAATATTGGGAGTGCATTTTAATGATGTTAAAGACTATGGACTTTATGAAGTGCAAAAAATTATACATTCAGTACAATATGGGGTGCAAAAAATAATTATAAAACTTGTTATAGTACGAACGCACCTCATTTGCCACGTTTGACGAGCAATTTCCAACTTGTTTTAACTTCTTTTAGTATGCACTCAGTATGACGCATTATTGGCTTACGATGATGATGATAGTTTTGAAGCTTTTGAAATTGCGCAACATCTGGAGTCCCCTTCAGTTGATTTAAAGCTGCTTATCCGTGCACGTGATTTGCTTGCTGGGAATTTTGAGTTCGAATCTCTTCTTGAATTGATGATGAACAGGTAAGGCATTTTTCCTTAACCCTTATGTGAATGACCGGGTACCCGAATACCTTTTTCCATTTTTCAGCCCGTTTTCAGGGTGTTAATATCAAAAGAAACTAAAATGAATTTAGATCCCCATTATTTGTAGTATTCACTATCCATTAGTATAATCACTTTAAAATTTGGGTAATTTTTTTATTTCTATTTTGGGGCATTAAACATTTTTATACCTGTGATCAATGACCAGGGTACCCAGGTACCCATGCAAATTTTCTGTGGAAAAATACAGAAATTGATATATTATTTAGATTTAGATCAATAAACCTTGAAATTAATTTGAAAATAAGAGTTAGACATATTTTTTAAGGTAAAAAAATATTTCATTTGAGGGTTTTTTGTGGACAAGCTGCACAATAGCAAAAGGTGTAGGAACACTGTAAAAAAAAAATGGAGATTCTACTGACAATCTAGACGCCAGTACTATTTCCGGTTTTTTACGGAAATTTTTCCTCATAAATTACAGAAAATTTTCCGTTTTTAATCAGAAAAACGGAAAATTCTGTAATTTATGGGGAAAAAATTAGTCCGTTTTTTTTTTACAGTGAAGGTACATCACATACTGGCTTTTTATATTGTTTACATGATTTTATTGTTTTTCTGCGCCGTTTTTGTGGTTCTAACAAGCAAATCTGACACCAACAGCTTTTATCCTTATTGTTTCATCTCGCCTTAAGCTCTTTGAACTGGGTTTTGAACGTGTGATAGCTTCAAATACGGAAAAAGATTTTTTTAAACATACTTTGAATTATCGCTTTGGTCGAAAAATGTCTCATAGCCTGTATCTCATTTTGCGATTGACCTTGAATTGCTAAAGCCTCAAGATCTCACCTAATTTCCACAGTAACAAGCGACGATTGTCTGTTTTTTTTATAATCATATCATTATTTTCAGTATGTATAATGTAAGTAGCAAGTGCTGTTATATCCATAATATAGAAAACTAATACAAGTGGCCATGTGGTTGTACGCCTATGTGTTGTATATTACCCCCAATAATTTATTCATTATATCCATTCCATATTTAGTTTCCTTCTAAAACTGAATCATTTCCAGTTTATGTTACGGTCCAGTGAAGGTTTTATCATGATGCATAGTAAACATTAGAAGGACAGCTTTGTTCCTTTTTGGAACATATGAACAAATACATATGTCATCATGAAATCCGAATTCTATGGATAAGACATGGCTACATTTCTTGGGGAATATAAGTTTAATTTTTTTTCAAAGTACCAACCATTGTGAGCTTCCAGTATAATAAATGCTTGGCCAAAGAAAGAGAAGAAAAAAAAGTTGTCCATGGTGACGTTTTATTCCAAAATCCTCGTATAGTGAGGTTAAGTCTTTCACAACTCCTTCATCGTGGTTTATTTCACGGTCTGTACCTGTTTTTCCGGTGTATAGTTGTTCGTTGAGAGTTTAATAATTACTTGCATCACATACCTACCATATTTTGATCCGATATTTAGCCTGTTTAGACAGAATATATTAGGTGAATCTTTTTCTTCCTTGATGCGGAAATAACTTCCCATCAACCGTTAAGTCTTCCGTCGGGTCGTACTTTTTCAATAGGTTAGGATTTAGCATTCCATAAATCACGAATTGCTGCAGCTTTAATATGTTGAAGATATTCCACTCGTGTGTTCTGGTTGTGAAAACGAATAAATCTAAAAATATTCCAGAATCTGTCTACACTCATACTTGCTCGATAATACGGCTATAAGTTTGTTTTCCACATTTCTAATGTGTGATCGTTGTTTGAATTGTTGACACCAAAAGTAATTAATATTTATAAAAATGCTTCTAATTTCTCATCTCTAAAGGCGGGGCAGTTACATTGTATGAAATAGTCGTATTTTATGGCTCTCGTTTGTTAAAATTGCAGCAGGTACTCGGGTACCCCGGTCATTGAACACAAGGGCAAATTTTGGTCATTGACATACGGGTTAATGCATCATTTTGCTTAGTTTTAGAAACTGTGATCCGTTTTAATTATATAGTGAACCAAAACAAATGTTGGACAACAGCTTCTATTGATTTCATTGTTTAATTATTTTGCTCTATGTTGTTCTTTAAAAGTAAAAGTTTATTTAAAATAATAACAAATTTTAAGATGATTTGCACAGTTTTATTTTACTTTAATAAAACTTATATCTGAATTATAAATTTATAAAACGAAGTGATTATATAACATTCAGCACCAAAAAAAATTTGGACACTTCCACAATGTGCCAAAAAAATACTTTTAAAATTAAAACAAAACCATCTAATATTTCGTGTGATGTCCTTTTGCTGCTATTACAGCTTGTAGTCTCTTATTCATCGAAAGGGCCAGTTTTTCGGCTAAATCTGATGGTATATTTTGCCATATATTGAGAACAGCAATTTTTAGTTCATTTTTATTCTTAATCTTCCTTTCTAGTAATTGTTTCTCCTTATAAGCCCCAAAATGTTTTATATGGTTTAGATCAGGACTTTGGGGAGGAAGGGGCAGCACTTTTTTCACTTTGTATAATAATCATTCCTGTACAATCCGAGCATTATGATTAGGATAATTGTCTTGGACCAAAGAATAATTTCGATTTAAATTTAATTTTGAAGCTGTTTCTGGTAAATGTTCAAATACATCATTTTATTCATTGTACCCTTAATGAACACTAGATTTCCAACACCACTAGCTCCCATTGAACCCCATACCATAACGCATCTGAAACGATGATTTATAGTCGCTTTTACATTTGCTCAATTTAGCGCTGTTGCTTCCCTTCGCCGTGCAAAACGCCGACCATCAGATCCAAGCAAATTAAATTTCAACTCGTCTGTAAAAATAATAGCCTTCCAAAATTCTAGTAGCTTTCCAACATAGTGTTTACATATTCAAGACTTTTTTTTTACATTTCTGAGAGACAAATACTTCTTATTTTGTGGCGTGTATGGTCTATAGTCTTTGGAATGTAAAAAATGTCTTATAGTCTACGGATGCACATTCATTATAGATGCCTCCTTTAATTCTCTTGCTATCTTTACCGCAGAAATTTTAGGATTCTCTTTCACAAATCTCACAATCCGTCTTTCTGTTTGAGACGAGGAAATCTTTTTGGCCTACCACTTCCACTAGGTGTTTGAAAAAAATGTGTATTTTTTGTATGTATTTATTATGTAATGCACTGTTGAACGTGGCTTTTTCACAGTTTCTGCAATATATCGTATACTTTTCTGCTCTTTCCATAGTTTAATAATTAAGTTTTTCACATCAACAGAAGTTTGCTGTTCTCCAATTTTAGGAATATCTAATCAAGTAAAAGGAAATTTCAGCACCTAAGTTTCAGAGCTTTGACTTGGACTCATGCCATAAATCAACATCCTTTTAAAAATTTGTATACTGGCGATCCAATGTGATATAAGTGTCCAAGTTTTATTTTGGCAGTGAAAAAAGCACAATTCATTTTTAAATTATTTTAAAACTTAATATAACGTTTTAATAAGATTAAATAGAACTATTTCAATCTTTGAAGAAATTATCTTTATTTGAATATTGTTAGATTACGATATCACAACTGGTTAAAACAATATTAAGTAGCAAAATCGAATTTTGTTGCTGTCCAACTTTTTTTTGGTTCATTGTATGTATCCAAAATAAATAAAGGTAGATTGTAATTATGAGGGCTATTCCATGAAACGCAGACAATTTGTCCTGCACGTGGCACTTACATAAATACCTATATATATTAACTTATAGGTTGTTAGAATATAAAATATACATAAAAAAAAGCCCTGGATTTCCATATCAGCATAGTTGTTTTACACTGAAAAACAAATTCTGGCACTGGAATCTAGAAAGTAAATTATGGCTCTAGAAAAAATAGTTCCATGTCATCCGCATAAATTCAGTTTCCTTTTCTAGAGAGTTCTAGTTATCCCTATAAAAGTTCAAGGCATTTTCTATACTATCGTGACCAAATTTATTTAAAAAATTCTGCAAATAAATGCGAACACAAGAAGTGAGTTTTAGTGATTATAATTCTAGTTTATGAAACAATTCTAGAAATCAAATGATAATTTGTTGCAATTCACACGATTCATAATATAATGTATGGTTTCATCACCTAGAAAAATATAGACTAGAAATTCTCGATCATTTCATCTATTCATTTTATTCCTTTACCTTATTCGCATAACTCGGAAAACAATATTTCTAGTTTAGGGATTTCTAAAATGACTACCTATTCGTGCTAGATAAAAGCGGTATATATATTTTTTTCAGTGTAATTTGAGGATAAAATAGCATTGTTAAAAGCAGTAATATATAGAAAAGCTGTACCACACGTGGTATAAAACGACCTTTTAATAGGTTTTAACTAGTTGGATGTGCCAATCCAAAAACTTTCTTCTATCTCATACATCTTAATATTTCAAAAAGTAGTTACACATGTTAATAACGTAATGTTATTAGTTCAATACTGTACCAACTTTCATTTTCATCTTACATTTCTGCTTCAGTCAATTAATCGGCGAAAAAACAAGTTAATCTATATCATGCTATATATTAAAATCTAGCTCTTCGTTATTCTGTTGTACCAGCTGCTTGCCAATAGCCGGCTTAGCAGGACTCGACTTCCCGTCTCTACACGAGCCACCAATGGACAATAAAACTACGAAAATTCGAAAAAAAATATACATTAAACGGTCAAGTGCGAGTATTACTCGCGCTCAGAGGGTGCCGTACAATAAATATATGATTTATCAAATGTTAAAAAGTTCGTTACTAAAAGAACTAATCAGATGTACCAATTCCAAAACTTTCTTCTATCTCATACATGTTAATACTGCAAAATTCGCTATCGCACTACCAAAATTGAATGGCAATCTATGCCCATCATGAGGATTCTAAAGATATGAAATTCCACGCATTTCGTTCTTCAGATATGGTTATTGCTGAAATCGTGTAAGTCCTGTAAAATGCAGCCTAGTAGCGCCACCTATTGGGTGATTTACACCAAAACCTAATCAGCAACAACTTATGTCAAAGTCTAACTGAATCTGAAGTTTAGGGGGAAATTCGTGGATTAGTTTTTGAGATAGAGCTATTGCGAAAATCGTGAAAATTTCAGCATAGCAGCGCCACCTACAGGACAATTAACACTAAAACAGAATCAGCAACAAATTGTGTCAACGTCTAACTAAATCTGAACTTAGATAGAAATTCGTGCATTAGTTCTTGAGATAGAGCTATTGCGCGAATCGTGAAAAATGCAGCACAGCAGCGCCACTTGATAGGCGATTTATACCAACACGTAATCAGCACCAATTCATATCAAGGACTAACTCAATTTGAAGTTTGATGAAAATCCGTGTATTAGTTCATGAGATAGAGCTGGTGCGGAAATCGTGTAAATCCTGCAAAATGCAGGATAGCAGCGCCACCTGTTGTTTATACCAAAAACTAATTAGCACCAATTTATGTTACGGACTACCTGAATATAAACTCTAATTAAATTCCGTGCATTAGTTCTTGAGATAGAGCGGCCACAAAATTTGTAACACACACAGACAGATAGACAGTCACCGACTCACAGACAGACATTTTGGGATCTCTGACACTTAAAACGTGTAAATCCGTCGAAAAACGGAAGCCGAACATTTTCACGAATCCAATACTTTCTTCTTGTAAAGATAGAAGAAAGTAAAAAAATAAGACTTTGTAAAAAAGTATACAACGTAGGGTTTGATATAGCTGTACACTAGAAAAGTATGAATGGGTAGATACCGTAAAAGTTCAAAGATATATGAAGCCTAGTAATATCAAATATTAATACACTGTATAACTCTTTTTTAAACCTTATCCTAATCTGTTTATGATGAACTTAATTCGGTACTGACAATAACAGTAGTACATATTTAAACTTCATTTGACATTTCATAAAAACTATAGCTAAAACAAAACCCTTGTTCAATTTAAACCTGGCATTGCGCTAAGCGCACTTCAAAAGGAGGTGACAAATTTGCAACGCCGCCTTGGTACGTTTTCCCAGATAGGATTCTAATTAACTTTTAAAGACACTAGGGGATCGTACCCGGGCTTCCCGGGTTACAGAATATAATTGAAAACATTTTTTTAAATTGAAAACTAATAATTTTTTATATGCAATACTTTTTTTAGATAGCCCACTAACATTAAAAAAGCATTTTTCATATGAATTATACAATCAAATAAAGTTCTGAAATTTATCAAAAGCGATATTTTCTTAATAGCCACATACTAAGAGCTATTTTACAAAGATTTTGCTACTTACGGCATCCTTTTATATTTAGTTAATTTCAGAGCTTTTAGCGCATACTTCAATTACATGTCTGTTAAATTTGTGTTTTATTTATATTATTTTATTTATTTATTCATAGGGAAGTTTTTTTAATGGATATTAGCCGTAAGAAAATGATGAACTCAATGTGTTATTTTAAGGGCAAACGGATTAATCTTTCGTAATCGAGTTCAGTGCGATAAATATAAATTAAAAAAAGTATTTCATGCTTTAAAATTGTTTTTAAAACCATAGACAATCAGTAAACTAAGATGCACTTTGCGCGCAAATTCCATTTCAAATTTGTTTTCCTATTTGGTGATTTGAAAATTTAAATTGTAGATATGTTAGATTTGTGTTTTTTTTTAGTATTATTCTTTTATTTGTTTATAAAGGAAGCATTATTTTCGTTATACAAAAATAGTCAGAAACAAATACTGAACTGTGCTTGTTGCTTTATATGCAAAATGTTTATTATTATTATGTATTTAAACCGGCACGTGATAAGATTAACTTAAAAATATCATGCTTAAAAATTATTTTTAAAAAACATAATAAATCAGTCAATTAAGATACAGTTTTTAAACAAATAGCATTTGAAAGTAGATTTTTTCCCCTATGCGACGAAAATTGAAAATGTACGATGATCAGAAGTTTAAAAAATTGCAGTAGCGAAAATTTCAGAACAGAAATTTGATCGTGAAGTGTTGCTATTCGCAAAATGACGCCAGCGTTACGCACAGATACGTTTGTCCTTTATAATATAGGCACGTATTTAGTAAAATATAATTAATATCAATTATTAGGATGAGGTTATCAATTGAGGCTCTTATGCTTGGTATTCCGGAATGAAAAACAGCAAAATTTATTACACACTGACAGGATCGTACAATTGTTTCCGGATGAAATCTAAACCCGACATCCTTTTCACCTTCTCAAAATTTACATATGCACTTCTCATATCCATATTCATCATTTAAAAAAAATTGTATTTTGTTTGATCATTTTGAAATCATTTTAACTCAAAACTTGAAGTCATGATTGTCATCAACATCTTCTATGGGAGCAGATGTACTCTTAACTTGAGATTCTAATCTCAGTACCGGAGAGTAAAAGTTAAAAGTAATTTGTGTTTTTTAGGCGCATTTGTGTTAAAATGTTCAGTTTTACCTAAGAAAATGATCGTTTTCTTTTAAACATGACTTCATTTTCACTTAAATAAGCATTTCGCCTAGTGTCTGAAACTTAGTATCAGTACACATGCAGAAGAAAAAACAAAATGGAAAATTTATCAGGAAAAATGTGTGTTTTCAAAATCAGTATGTCATTTTCCATTAAAAATATTATGCCCCTAATGGGATTTTGCGCTACTAAACCCTATACAACAATTTTAATCAACATTTTTGAATTTTTATCAGAAAATGGTATGAATAAAGTTAAATAAACCTCTTTATAATAAAACACTCACACTACAATATATATTAAAACACACATACACACATAAATAACGCCTGCATTTAACAGTTAAAGGTATATATAAATACTATACAGACATACAAACAATAAATACAATAAACCCAACTGGAGTGAAAAATTAGCCAGAGCCAGGAATCGAACCCGGGACCACGGTGTACAAAACTGCTGCTCTAACCACTGAGCTACTCCGGCCGATGCCTGAGTCTGCAATTTTGGGTAATTTTTCACTTATTGTATTTATTGTTTGTATGTCTGTATAATATTTATATATACCTTAAACCTCTTTATTTCTCTCTTCTCTGCAATAGTGAAAGCTATCTAATTTTCACTATTTTGAAGAAATTTCATAAAATACTTTTAAAATTAATAAATATATAGATTATATAAAATTATGAAAAATTAAATTAAGTAAATTATGTTATTTTGCTATAATTATAATAGAATGTCCTAAAGAATAGCATTAAAATTTTATTAGTCGCGAGAATTTTGGACAAAAATTTGACGAAGCAGCTGGAGTGAAAGTGACACACTTCTACAAAACATATTTCAGTTTTAAGAATTAAATTACACGCTTTTTTATTAAATGACGTCATTTGCATCCGCCAAAGCGACCCACTTTTACAATCCAGTTTTAAACTTCATCTATAGAAAAGTATGCATATGACGTCATTATCGCGGAATAACAGACGATATTGTTGACATAGCACGTATTTTAATTTCAAATTTTTTTCTGGTTTTATGAGAAAATGGCAACAAAAAGATACAGTAATCTCCTATTTTCGACTAATTGCCGTTTACTTTCAATAGAAATGGAGTACTCTTGTTGCCACGATTAGAAAAATGGTATTAAAAACTACAAAAAAGTTAATATCTCAAAAATAAATTGAGATACAGCTTTCAAACAAATTGCATTTAAAAGTACAATTTTACCCCTAAACGACGGTGTAAAAATTGAAAATGTGCGATGATTAAAAGTTTAAAAATTTGCTGTTGCAAAAATTGCAAAACCGAAATTTCATTTCAAACTTCAAATGTTACCGTTCGCAGAATGACGTATGCGTTATGCACAGATATGTTTGTCATTTATAATATAGACAGGAGGTGTATTGGGAGATCCACTCAATGCAAACTAATCGGGAATCCTATAGTATTCATGTGATTAATTCTAACTAAATTAGTCTGTTTTTAACAATTTGGCGTTTCTTGCTTTTATGCTGGTACTGGACATTGCATTACACAAATGTATCCTTAAAAGTTGTTATCTAGGCTTTAAAAGCCGATGGCACATAAAATATGCCGCCCCTGTCATTATGTATGTCCAAACCGTCCGTGTCCTTAAGGGTTAATATCTCAGCTAATTACCGGCGATTTTTTTCAAAAATCATTATCAATAATGCTTTTATATTTCTGCTACGATAGGTCCCTCCAGCGCTCCTCAACACCTTTGCTGAATGCTCACAAATCGAAATTTGTGTGTTACGGAAAAATGCGATTTTCTCAAAAACTATGTGACCTAGGGTAATCGCTATAACTTTCCTGCAAGGTTTAAGTTAACATCTACTACCTCTAATTTTTTCATAATTTTAGTTTCAGTAGATTCGGAAATAGATGGGGGGGGGGATTTTTGCACTACATTTTCGACGATATCTCTGAAAATATAATACCTAAGATTAAAAGAAATATATTTTTGATTTTAGCGTTACGAAAGCTTTCACACGATACCCCACTCGATATACAAAGAAAATATTTTTTTTTTAATTACTTAATTAACCCCTGTTTATTTTTCCTAAAAATATTTATAAATGTTTAATAATCTGTAAATATGTCGGTCAATAATCTTTATTACTTCCCCCAATTTGAATTTTCCACGTTCCATAGTTTACGAGTAAAATGGGTGTGACAGACAGACAGACACAGGAGTTACATTATAATGGTTCCGTTTTTACTTTTTAAGTACGGAACTCTAAAAATCAGTATCACAGTGCCCCTTTCCCGCGAAATTTTTTCCAAATTTAAGGAGGACCTGCTGGCCGTAGCCAAAAATATGCACGTTTGGTTTAATTCTATGCATAAGTTTATACACTTTTCAGTGGTACAATAATGAAAATAGCACAAAAATTGCTATTAAAGAGCCCCCTACCGGCAGATTTTTTTTCAAATTCAGGTAGGATCTGCTTGCTATAACCAAAAAAATACACAAACATTTTTTGTTCAATTCTATGCATAATTTCATACACTTTTCGATGGTGCAATAATAACTAGTTGGATGTGCCAATCCCAAAACTTTCTTCTATCTCATATATTTGCAATATTTCAAAATGTTACAAATATCAATATTTCATTTTTATTAGTTCAATACTATAACAACTTTGACTTTCGTCTTAAATTTCTGTTTCAGTCAATTAATCGGAGTAAAAACGAGTTAATCTCGATCATGATATTTATTAAAATCAATAGTTTTTCGCTATTCTGTTGTATATCAGCTGTTCGCGAATAGTCGGCATATCAGGATGGGAAGTTCCAGTCGAATCACCAGCCGCCGGTGGACAATAGAACTTCGAAAAATCAAGAAAATTACACAAAATCGCTATTATAGTGCCCCTTTGGGCGGAATATTTCCAAATTCAGGGAGGATCTTCTTGCCATGGCCAAAAACATACACAAGATATTTAGTTCAGTTCTATGCATAACTTCATACACTTTTTGAGGATACAATATCCCACAGTATTCATGTGATTCATTCTAATTAAGCCTTTCGAGGGCGGTGTTCTTAAACACCTAATTTTAATTCCAAAACTGACAAACGGCACCAAGAATATTTAATTAAATTTTTTCCTTTTATAATGTACGTGAAAATAAGCAAGTTTGTATTTTCTAATAAATTCGTTTATAAATTCTGGTGTCAATCCATTATTTATTTTGTTTATAAACAGAATTACTCCGCACCGGAAAGGTTTAAGTGGTTGCAGTACTCTTAAAGCTTCAAAATTTTAGAAATTTAAATTTTTTTAGATGTTAAATTCCTATTATTTCTGAACATTTTGATATAATTGTTTCCTTGAAATTCCCATTAGAACAGAAGTTATGGCTTTTAGAATTATACCCGCTCAATAACTGAAATGCGTTTCCGAAACTTTGAAGTCATTTTTCTCCAAATGACGTTTTTGGCATAACGCGCAGGATACCTCAAAAACTTTTAAATATTTTTTAATGAAATTTTCAAAACATATATTTCATGTTAGTCTGTAAAACTGAACCTAAAATTTCCTTTTTATTGTATATAAAAATGCTTTAAATACACATTTATTTAAGTTCAGGGTAATTATCCCAATCTGAATTATAAGTAGGCACCAAAATTTTTATTCTAGTTGTAAAATTTATTTTGTAATCCTGCGCGTAAGCTGTTGTACTAATTTTCTGCTCAACAAATGTCTGACAGTTTTGAGCCCCCTATAAATACTAATTCTGCATCTTGCAAGTTTTTAAAGAACATACTTATATCTTTCATCCCAATAAAACTTGTGTTATAAAATCATATACATCTTAAGACATTAAATGTGGAAAACGATATATTTTTCTTTTTTTCCAATGAGACCCCTTAAATTAATCTGTTTTTAACAATTTGATGCTTATTGCTTTTATAAACATTTCAGAAACACGTTTATTGCTATTATCAACAATGCTTTTATACTTCTGCTACGGTAAGTATCGCCAGCGCTGCTCAACACTTTCACTCAATGCCCGTAAATCGAAAATTGCGTGTAACGGAAAACTGCGCTTTTCTCAAAAACTATGTAACCTAGGGTAATCACTGTAATTTTCCTGGAAGGTTTAAAATAACGTCTACTAACTCTAATTTTTTCATAATTTTAGTTTCAGTAGATTAGGAATAAGATGAGGGGGAGGGACATATTTTTGCGCTACATTTTCGACAATATCTTTGAAAATATAATTCTTAAAAGGAATTTTTTTTGAGTTTAGCGTTACGAAAGCTGTCACACGATATACAAAGAAAAGAGTTTTTTTTTCAAGGAGCTTAATTAGCCTCTCTACATTTTTACTAAATATATTTATGAATGTTTAATAATCTGAAAATATGTGGGTCGATAGTCTTTATTAATTCCCCCCAATTTGAAATTTCCACGTTCCATAGTTTACGAGTAAAACGGGTGTGACAGACAGACAAACACAGGAGTGATCTTATAATGGTCCCGTTTTTACTTTTTAAGTACGGAACCCTAAAAACATGTTTTTTGGGATCTGTGACCTCTAAAACGTGTAAATCCGTCGGAAACGGGAAGTCGAAAAAAAATGTCGATTACAATACTTTCTTCTATTGAAGACAGAAGAAGGTATTGTAATCGAAAAATTTCCACATTTTAAACCCTAGACCTATTTAAGCTGCCCGATTCTAATAGGTTTTAAAAATCTCCACATTTTAAATCCTAGATCTAAGTAATCTGCCCATTTTAGAGTCATTCCACGAAAAACGGACAAAATGTCCAACGTATGACACTTACACAAATACCTATATCCATTAAATTATAAGCTGTTAAAAAATAAATTACACATTAAAAAAAAAAAAAAAAAAAAAAAAAAAAAAAGAAAAAAAAAAGAATAGATTTTCATTCGAGCATTGTTATAGCATTATAGTATATTCGTATTAGTAAAGTTGTTTTAACTTGAAGATGTAATAAAGTTAAAACAGCAAAAATATGTAGAAACGCTGTCCCACACGTGACATGGATAGACCCGTAAGTGTAAATTAGCTATAAATGCACGTACAGCGTATGAAATAAAAATAAAATAAAATAATATTTTTTTAAAATTTAAAATAAAATTTTTTGATTTAAAATAGAAATGAAGTTGCATTTTCATTTTGCTGTTGTAGGTGCAGACATATTGTGATGATTTTGACACCAAATTTCGTCAGGAATCCTACATTAGAATTTCAAGTGAATTTTGCAGCTAAACTTGGAATTGGTAAGTTTAGGTGTATAATATCTATAGTGATATTTTGTGAAAGTTTGAAATGGGTGCCATGTGCTTATTAATTTTTTAATAATACTTTCTTGTAAATGCTAGATTTTTACAATAAGAATATACCGTTCAAAACAAGAATAATTTGCAATATAATTACTAATGCAATAGATTTACAATCTCGCTTTAGTGAATGCTAGGATTTATACGGGAAAATTATAGTACAGTGGGTGATCGGTTAACGAACTTTTCGGTTTACGAACTGATCGATTGACGAACACTTTCGCTAGAGATTTTTATGTTCGGATAACGAACACGTGTTCAGTTTACACCTCACAAAACAAAGCCGAGAAAAAGCAGTTCTGTGTTTCAGATTTGCCGAGTTGTATTTAATTGCATCTATGGTCGACATTTTAACAGTTGTATACGTATGACCTAATTAAATCATGGGCTACCGAGGGTTCGGGTCCTACCTTTTAGGTCCCCAAATTAGAATGAACACTTTAGAAACATTAATTTTTAATATTTTGTGTCTCATTTCAAAGAAATATTTTTAATTGTAAATTAACTATTTAAATTGAAATTTAGTTCACAAATCATTAAAAGGCTCTAGGCTCCACTTGAGCTTTATCGTGTCCTACAGTAAACACAATCTTTTAGAGGACTAATGGAGTGTTTGATAAGTCAAAGTGACAAATTGATATGATCTAATGCCGTAGTCAATGAATGTAATCCTAAAAGTTTTTACAGAGGGCATATCATTTTTTAATACGCCACGACACGGACAAAGCCCTCAAGATACGATCTGTCCATATTATATAAGGACGTATATTAACCCTATTATAAAGGGAATATTTATATTATTTTTTATATATTATTTAGCTTTTAAGAACGAAATAATTGAATTCCCATACAAACCTATACAAAATCTATGATCGATCGGTTAACGAACAATTTGGTTAGCGAACACTGTTTTAGAACGCATTAAGTTCGTTAACCGATTTTCCACTTTATTTAATAAACAGCGTGCTTCAGAAAGGACTCCCCAACTTTGAAATGGCATAACTGCGTAACATTAAGAGACAGAAAGTTAAAACGAGTGATATGTCGGACAGCCAGGTCTGGAATTTGTTTATACAGCGGTTTGCAGAAATAGTTCCAAAATTAGCTAATAGGTGGCAGCACAAGCACACGAAGCTTTAAATAGTACTCAGAAGTACAGAAAGTTCATTCGTGATTCTGTTTCATTGCTGACATGCGTAAGGGATTTGTATCGAATTATTATTCGGAAATTAAAGAACACGATGTCGTATTCCTTGGAGCAACATGTTTTCATTCTAATGGAATAACACCGATGGCACTGGAATGGATTCGCCTCCATATTCCTTGGATCTGAATTCATATGACTTCTTCTTGTGGGCTACTTGAAAGAAACTGTTTACTCTAAGAATCCTCAAACGTTGGATTAGCTTGAACAATTCATCTATGAGGCATGGGCATCCGTTTCAGTAGAGACATTGCAACTAACCCTTATGTTGCGTCATGTTATTGCTAAGAAAGGTGACCATATCGAAACCATTATAATGTGATTTGACCTCTTTTCACGACGCAAACCAAAACTTTTACTTTTGAATTGTTTTGCTTGATTTCAGTAGATTAAAAGATAATTAATAAGTACACTGTTAAAAATTTTGTAGTAGGTTGAACCAACTTTTGGTGCTCCAGTAGCTGCTACCATAAGACGGTGAAATCTCACTCCAAGATTTGGAGCTCCGATTGAACCTTAGCTCCAAATGTTGGTTCAAGATTTCACCATCTTATGGTGGCAGCTACTGGAGCACCAAAAATTGGTTCAACATACTACAAAATTTTTAACAGTGTACAGAAAGTTATTAAAGATATGGAAGTTAATAAAGGTAGCGAAATTAGAACTATACAATGAATATATCTGTGTAATAAAATATGTTTTACAAATGTACTTTCGTAGTTGTACAGATATAAATCAGAAACAAGCCTTGATGCAGCTGCTGTTACTAGAGGAGACACGATTTTACGATTAGTCGTGGAACCGACCAGCTATACCTGTTCTAATCTAGAGAAAACAAAGAGAAATGGGATAAACTTAATAATACGGCGATCATTGCAACTGGCCCCTGCTCGTTTCGTGCCCATAAACTGTTAACACAGTCATCACTATAATAGGGATTTGCTCATTTTGTGTATCATAAATCGTTAAAACGACACTGACTTATGAATACGATTTTCTGTGATAGGCGTTTTGGTTCGCCATAAACGGTGGTTCCGGATTTGTAAATAAAAGGGAAAAACTGCAGTAATACATGCCGACATAGATGTTTTTTTATTTAGATAAAAGCGAGAAAACAAACATAATGTAGAACACAGTTAAATCCAGTTGTATATATGTAAACATGGAGATATGAGGAAAAGTGCTCCGTAACGTCAAAAAAATAAGCAGCGGCCACTTTATCGGGACCTTACAGCCACAGCGGGAGAAATCCAACTGAACTTTTTACGTACTGATTCACATGACTTGGCGTAGTACATTATCGCCAATTTACAAAGTTTTTGACGCCGGAATAAAAGAGACGAAGCATCGGCAGGAGGTTTAGCAGAATATAATGTGGCAGCCCCCCTTCAGCACTCACTCACGGGATGTAAAGCAACCCTTTATTTCATGAGTAAGAGCGACTTAAAGTCTGGGTTTGTTTATTTTAACACCAACAAATTAGCTTAAATGTGATTGTGAAATCTTAACAAATGTATGGAAATGCAGAGAAAAAGCATATGTGTTAAGATAAATGAAATATATTTGAAACCTCAATTCCCATAAAATATTTTTTTTGAGTTTTCTTTTTAACCGTCAAATTCTAGCTGCAATTAAGAATGACTTATTTACAACGCAGATAAAATACGATAACGGAAAGTGTAATGTTAAAAAGGGCAGGTGCACCTAGATTAATGTGACTTTATTTGATTACTTTTAAACAAAGACCTTTAAGAAATAGAAATTAATTATGCGATAATGGACTTTAGAATAACTGGAAAATGAAATCGTAAATCTTTGTATTTGAACGTGTTGAATTAAGTTCGTTGCGAAAAGGAGAAAGAGAAAAAAATACATGTAGATAGAACTACGTATTGTTTTAAGAAAATGAATTAATTTAATGATTTCACTTGTTTAAAGTAGATTTTGAGTAACGGGGGAAGGGGGGGGGGTGGAAATTGATATGTGCAGAGAAGCTGCCACATGACTATAGGAAGGTCCTGTGAAATATAATCAGTAATAAGCAAACCCACTTATTTAAGGAAAAATACATTGTGTGTCACTCTATAACGAATACAAATTTTTGTTCATAACCATAATAATAGTGAAGCTATTTTAACAAAATTTCTAGAGATATCATTTGCTTTCTTCAGAAATGCGAAGGAATTACGAGAAGTGCTTGGAATGGTCATTATTTAATTCCAATACTAGACGCTTTAAAATTCGAAACGTGGATGACACAGTTATCATGTGTATCAAATCACTAGCCAAATTACAATGAAATTCCTTCTCTTCTGATGACATTTCACAAAAAACAGTCTTATATTATGGAAAAATTATCTAAAATATCTTTATTATTGTTAAAGTTATGAACAAAAACCCTAAAACCAAGTTCAGCCAGAACCCTATAATTTTGAAGTAAATTGCGACCTTGTTTCCGGTGCGAAAATTGTTTTTCTTGACATATAATATTACCTCTATATTTTTAACAAGCACCTCAGATACAATTTATATATATTATTGATTTTAAATCTCAAAAGAAACTTTCTTTTCTTATTCCTTTTTTCTTTCTTGCAGAGCGAAATGAAAGAATCTTAATTCCTGTAATTGTAAAACCTTGTGGAATTCCTCCTGTCTTAAAGGGTATGACTCCGATTAATCTCACCAAAAAATACTCTCCGCGATGGCTATGGGAAAATCTGGTTAATTCTATTCTACCAAAGGGAAGAGCGCTCTTCTCTTTACCTCCTCTTGAAGGATGTCCATTAAATATCATGAATACGATACCCAATTCAGTGACATCTGTACCCGAAGATATAGACTAAAAACTGCTTTGGAGCACCGACACATCCTCAGTAGTATGAACAATCCAGTAAAATCCTAGCTTTTCCCTTTGCTGATGTTTCAGATAAGGATAATAAAAGAGCAAATGCCTGCCTTGAAAGATTTAATGGACATTTTTGTAAAATACTTTTCAAAATGATTCAGCTCTAGAAGGAGGTCCATTAAATATTATGAATATGATATCCAATTCAGTACCTTCTGCACCCGAAGATACAGACTAAAAACTCCTTCGGAGCGCTGAAACATTCTCTGTAGTATGAACAATCGAGTACAATATTTTCCTTTGCTGATGTTTCAGATAATGATAATAAAAGAGCAAATGCCTGCCTTGAAAGATTTAATGGACATTTTTGTAAAATACTTTTCAAAACGATTCAGCTTATGTTACATTTAAAGGAAAAGTGCAATCAACGAATACTTCTTCCATATCAGTTTTTTCGGTTGTTACTAGTGGTTTCCACAGACAATACTGTAGTAGCATTAAAAAAAATTGAAAAACATTTTCCCGGTGATATTTCATTGGTATAACAATGATAGTTTAATTGAGATTGGATATATTTAAAACCATTCTGATATTTTATATTTTTATGGCAAAGTTTTTAATTTATATTTTTTATGTGAAATCTTCTTTACACCTGTCATTAATTTGACAATCGTTTTATTTGCAATTAAATGAGTGATAATATTCTGTAATTAACTTTTTTAATTTGTTAACGTCACAACAAGTATTTCAATATTTAAAATTTCTAAGTATAAAACTATTTTGGAAAATAATTTAAAATTAAGGCAAAAAGTATGATATCTAAAAGTTATAAATTATATCATCTCTATATTTTAAAGACAAGGATGTTTGTTTAGTCATCAGCCCTGTGCTTTCTACTGAATCAATTTTGATAATTATTTTTTTAAATGAAAGCAGTTCATTTGTAGATGTGCCCGTACTAGCTTTTTTAAAAAATTTATTTCCATTTATATATTTTTTTAATTTTAAAAGTCTTTTGTGGAATTTCTTTAAAATGATGGAAATCAGTTTACTTCCATTGTTGCAAAGAAAAGAGAAAATGGAATTTGTTTATTTTTATTGTTTATATCCTTATTGATGCCATTTTCTCACTATAATTAAAAATAACTTTAAATTTTTTTAACAGAACCTGACGTCACGCTTTAAAAAATATGCATTTATCTCATAACAATGTTACATGTCAATAATTTTTGTTCCGTTTATACTAACGAGACACTGGGCGAAATGCTTCATTGAAATGAGAGAAATATGAGAGAAAATGACGTCATATTTAAAAGAAAACTGGGATTTTCTTTGTTAAAACTAAATATTTTAAGAAAAATGTGTCTAAAAAGGCATAAATGTCTGGAATTTTTACTCACCGGTACTGAAATTAGAACCTCAAGTTAAGAGTGCGAATGTTCATATGCAAAGTTGTAGCTGACAAACGTGTCTTCAAGTTTGAAAAAATATTTAGTAATATAACCTACTGCGGGTAAAAATATTTTAAAAATGGGTTAATACGGACATAAGAGGTGCGTATTTAAATTTTGATATGGTGAAAATGATGTAAGGTTTAGATTTCATGCAGAAAAAAAATGATTTATCAGAGTGAAATAATTTTTGCTGATTTTTCAATCCGCAATGCGTGGCACAAGAGCCTCAACTGATAATTTAATCATATTTACTTATCTTGATTATATTTTAATAATTAAACATACGAGTAAAGTTTAATATTTCAGTAACTTGGAACAGTTGAAGTTTAAGGAAATAGTATTTTGGTAACATTGCATTAAAGTAATATTTGTTTTAAGAGTCCGACTAACCAATGTTCGATGGATTTTTTTATTGCAATTAATTTTGTAGATTTATTATAAATCAATGTAACAGTTATTTTATAAACGTTTCCTTTAGTCGAAATTCGACGGATTCCACCTTGTTCTTGCTTAAAATGCTTATTTTGTGAAAAAGGAGAAATTCATAAAGTTATTTTTTTTCTCTGTCCACCTCTGAATGTCTGATAACAGATATATCGGCCATTTTATTCAAAAAATCATTATAGCACTTAAATGGCCCTTTTTGCCCAAAAAGAGTAAAAGAAAGTTCTAATTTCTTTAAAAAAATGAAAGATGTGCAATGCAACTTTTCTGTATCTATTCGGCATAAGTCGGTCTTAACTTACACTTCAAGAACCAAGATTGTCATGTTTTCTCGCTCTCCACCTCTGAATATCTGATGGCAGATATTGGCCATTTTATTAAAAATACCATTATAGTACTTAACCATTATAAGAACTTAATTGGCTTTTGTGTCAAAAAAAGAATGAAAGAAAGTTCGAATTTCTTAAAAAAAAATTTAAAGATGTGGAATGCAACTTTTCTGTATCTATTAGGCATAAGTCTAAAATATTGGTATTAACTTACGCTTTAGCCACCAACTTTTGCTTAATTTCACTACAATTTTAAATATACTATTAGTTTATATTTGACATTTAAATGTGACAGCAAAAATTTTACTTATTTGTATTTTTGTTTAATAATATTTTACAACAAATATTTGAAAAAAATTTTATTCAGAAGATCTGACAATTTTACTTCAAAGTATATAATCCAAATATGAAAATATTGAGTGAACGTACACTTCAGCTACCAATTTTTGCTTATTCTCACTACAGTTTTAAATATGCGATTAGTTATATGTGGTATTTAAAGCTGACAACGAAAATTCTAATTTTTTGCATTTTTGCTTTATAATATTTTTACAACAAATATTTAATAAAAAAAATTCAATTCAGAAGATATGATAATTTTACTTCAAAGTATAAAATCAAATATGAAATTTTTGAGTGAGTGTATATGTTTCTCTTTACGTAATTTCCAATTGCTTAAAGGAACAACATTTTTACTGCAAAAACCTCTCATGGGCGTGTGAATTATTACTATGATTACACATATCTGAAATCAATATAGTTAGTGAATTTAATGATTAAATAAAATCATAGTATTTTTTAAAAGCTTTGCACTCTTTGAAATATATTTTAAGTCAAATTTCAATAAATAAGCAAAATACAATTATATTGAAATTATTCTACATTGTTAAAATAAGTGCATTGTTTGATTATTTACTCATTTTTTGCATTTAATATTTGCATTTTGAAGTTTATGTAAAATAAAAAATAACTAATAATTTTTGTATGTAACACACATTTGTGCCTTGTTTCACAGATTTTTTTTTTGTTTAACATTTGTTATTTTAACTTCATCTCATTGTTATTTTTATAATTTAATTTTGTAATATGTCATGTTCGCAAATAAAGTTTGTTTTTCAAGTTCATGTGCAGATGTATAAATTATTAATATATTGTTTAAATGTAATCTTGAAAATTATTAAAAATACTATACAAGTCTATTATATTTTACTGCGCGTCTTTGTGTATTATGGACCTCTCATTTTTAAGAGCTCCATTGGGGAAAAAATGTTAAAAAAACACATATTCCAAATAGATTTAATAATTTAAACTAATTATGGAACATTAGACAGACGTGAATGCATTTAAAAAGCAATTAAAATAGAAATATATATGTACCATAAAACATTTAATTAAAATAAAAAAACGTACAAAGTAAAGGTTTCGCTATGTCACCTCATAGCCTCATTAGTATTAACATCAACCACAGTAACAAAACATCAAACACGCTCTGGATTCAGTTAATGTTTTTCTTTTTGAAACAAGGAATTACAGACTTTTCATGGCAGGATGCTTCACTAAGCTATACCCATACATCTTGAACGAATCATGTTCGATTCCTAATGAATATTTCTTGTTTCTAAAAGGAAAACTTTAACTTTGACTGAGTCCAGAATCACAGTGATTGCGTCCTGGTTTCGTGAAATTCAAAAGCGAACATCAATAGATTTATGTGATGTTATACTGGTGTCACATTACGAGCTGGAGAAGTCCACAGATATTAAAAATGTATATTTTAAACATATAGGTGGTAAAAAAAAATGAGCACACCTCTAAATTTCAATCACCAAACTGCCGCAAAGAATAATAGAAATAGCCATTTGATTGATAACTACATGCTGTTTCAATGTATGTTAAAAATATCAGCTTAAAGGATTTTTCTTATAGCATTTTAAAAAACTTTTAAATTTTCAATACAGACATGAAATTTTGATGTCATATTTGGTTTATTCGAAAAAAAGAATATCTTCTGATACCAAATGGGAAGAGATTCGATGATGTAATTTTTGATTTATACTTATGTAAACATTTGAACTACGAATGTTAAATACGGACTCCTGAAACATTGTTATTTTTAAACGTACCACAAATATTTTCTTGCCAAACTTACGATTTTTATGGTCAACAAATTCATTTTAACTAATAAATTACGTTCATGATGTCAGAAATGGGTGCCAACAATGAACAATGTAGTTAAAATACCAGCTATTAGGTCAAAGAACACAAATATTCAGAAGTATGTTTTTATTATCGTAATATATTTGAACTAGTCTGTATAAATTACTATTTTTTTTCCCAAAAAATATCTATTCTTCAAAATAATCCTTAAATACTGTTAAGAAAAAGTGCAGCAATACAGGGATATGATTGTCACTCTTGCATTGTCTATAAGTCCTCATCACTGATCTAACATCTAACATCTAACATGTAACATCTGATTATAACAATATGTAACTCGACATGATCCACTGAAACCACTTTTACAATTGCAGTGTATAATTTCTAGTAAAGTGTCTGATGCAGAATTCAAATCATAGATTGCTGGTAAAATATTATCGACATCGAATCTCCAAACCGAGTTCATAGGATGTATTTCTGTAACCATTTTCACTCGTATCATGGTCTGTACAATCTTAAGGCTAATGTCAGACGGACCTCTATTTGCACGCTTTTTCCCTTCCTACAGTCTTCCTATACTTTCGCTTGCATGCGTTTCTTTTTCATGTTGAAACAAAAAAAGCGTGCAAATAGACGCCCGTCTGACATTAGCCTTAACAATGGAATTTGTGAAAGAAGGAAGACTGTCTAAAGGAACAAATGATTTAGCTTTGACGATTTTTTTGTAAGTACCTGGTAACGCTAGGCTGCCAAAGAACTTGAGTTGCTACTAAAAATTACAGCCATCGCTTGATTGCCGAGAATTACTATATTACTGGGGTTCTTACCTGATAAAAATCAATGTAGTTGCACAGAAATGTACACGATTACAATTTAAAATTTTAAGAAAACCAATTTTCTACCAACACATTAAATACGCGAGGTGGATTACATCATGTGAATGCATTAAGAAAATAACAACAGTGCGCATAACTCACTGCCGAGAATAGAATATAAGTTATAGATGTAATAATGCACCTTTGTAATGTTTCTTTTCTGGAATGTCTCTTGCCTCTTTATCCTTTTGTGTTTGTACATCTTTCTAGAAAACTTAAGTATTTGTGATATCTTCTTGCCAAATGTCACAATGTCATTTAAGCTGTTTCCCTCAGCTATAAAGATTGTCATGTTAGATTTTCCTAAAATAATATCTACTATAAGGAGACGGAATGTCGCTGTTCAAGATCGCCTTCATTTTGTTCTTGCGGTCTGAAACTTTCAGCTTTTCTTCATCACAGATTTCAAAATATCCACACATTCTCAAGAAAACCCGTTTTTGCGCAGCGTCATTAGGACGCCCACCGTTTTTAGGCTTTTTTAAAAACCAGATGAATCATCTCGAAATTGAAGTGTCAAATCACATCCTGTGCAGAAATTCTTAATATACATGATGATATATGCAGTCAGCTGCATGAAGATCTCTGCCATAATGCTCAATCCTCTTTTTTACATTTATTGACATATCATATGAATGACTTTCACATAAGTCATTGATGACCCTCGGAAATACGACTGCCCTTGCCTAGATGAAGACAGAATCTCCAAGGGAAACAAGTGTCCCGCAGAAAAGGCAAACAGGATTACTCTTGAAAGGCCCGACAGATATACGTTGACTTCTCCTCGCTTCGAGTTTACAGGAATCACATTTTTTCAACTGGATGTCTTTTTTACTTACAAAACGTTTTTGACATTTCCCGTTACAGCCATCAGTGACAACAAAGCTGTCATCTATGAAACACTTACTGCATGCTATCAGCACCATTTTTATGAGCTTGAATTACTGCTCCGTCTGTCGAACTGTCCTTGTAGTATCTGACAATTCTCAGTAGAACTTGTATCAGTGCTCAGCTCCAAACCTAGAACGAAATAAAACAGAATTAATGCTATAAATTTTTTTGTTGTAATATACAATGTTGTAGAGATTAGGTAATTGTTTTTCGTTAAAATGTATCACAGTTAAACATAGCAATCCATTAAATATTTATTTTAATTCTTGTATCAACATGTTACCTTTAATAAAATATAAAGGTTATGAATTTTTCAGTAATACTTTACCATCCTAATCTACTTATATATATCTATACTTATATTATAAAAAATTAACGTTTGTTTGTTTGTTTTCGTCTTTGTTTGTTTGTTTGTAGGTTTAATCTCTGGAGCTACCGAACTGATTACAAAAGTAACGGTGGCAAATTGACGGTGATTGTCCCTGTTAAAACGTAGGCTATTTTTTGTATCGATGCCACTACCCCCAACCCCAAGTGGGTGCAGGAGCAAGAAACGTTGTAAAAATGCAATTTTTGTGATACTGAAAGGGATAGAAACTTCAAATTTGGCATGGTAGTTACTTATATGATGTAAATACTCTCTAAGAATAGTTTCTAAAAATTTTGAAATTTAAAGGAGTGAAATGAATGAAGAGCGTTCTAAATTACGATTTCTGTCGAATTGTTAAAGATAGAAACTTCGAATTTGGTATAGAACTTACTTATAAGATTTAAATGCTCTCTAAAAATAGTTACTAAATAATTCCAAATTTAAAAGCATAAAATGAACGAAAAGCATTCTAAAAACTTTCTAAATTATGATTTCTACAGAATTTTTAAAGATAGAAACTTATAATTTCTATGGTAGATACTTATAAAATGTAAATGCTCCCTAAGAACAATTTCTAAAAGATTCGAAATTTAAAAGTGTAAAATGAACGAAAAGCATTCTAAAAACTTTCTAAATTACGATTTCTACAGAATTTTTAAAGATAGAAACTTATAATTTGTATGGTAGATACTTATAAAATGTAACTGCTCCCTAAGAACAATTTCTAAAAGATTCGAAATTTCAAAGTGTAAAATGAGCAAAAAGCATTCTAAAAACTTTCTAAATTACGATTTCTATAGAATTTTTAAAGATAGAAACTTAAGATTTGTATGGTAGATACTTATAAGATGTAAATGCTCCCTAAGAACTTTTTCTAAAAGATTCGAAATTTAAAAGTGTAAAATGAGCGAAAAGCATTCTAAAAATTTTCTAAATTTCGATTTCAAGAGTAATGTTGGCAAATTGAAGGTGACAGCCCCTGCTGGTCTAACATACGCTGTATTCGATGTTGGTGCCACTACTACCGAAATGCAGGAGCGAGAAATGTTCTAAAATTGCAGATTTTGTGATACTGAAGGAGCTAGAAACTTTTCATTTGGCATAGTAGTTACTTATAAGATGTAAATGCTCTCTAAGAGCAGTTTCTAAAAATTTTTTAATTGAAAAGGGTGAAATGAGCGAAAAGCGCTCTAATTTACGATTTCTGTGTAATTGTTATTGATAGAAATTTGATTTTTGTAACTTTTAAACCCACAGAACGTGCCCACAGAAAAGTGAAAAAAACAAACAAAAAAACAGTCTAAATTTTAAAAAATGAAATGTGCATAAAATGTTCTAAATTACGGTTTCTTTGAAATTGTCAAGTATAGATAATTGAAATTTGTCATGGATGCTACTTTTAAGACGTAAATGGTTGCACAGAACAGTTTAAAAATATAATCGACATTTAAATGGGCGAGATGCACGTAAAACGTTCAAAAAGTGTTCTAAATTTCGATTTCTATGGTAATGTTTAAATATGAACTTGAAATTTAGCATGTCCGCTACTTTTAAGACGGAAATGCAAAGCACATAAGAGCTTTTTTAAAAATCGAAATTGAAAAGATTGCAGGGGAAAAACGTTCAAAATGTATTATGTTTGTGATACTGGAGAGACGCGAAACTTGATATTTGTCACGGCGGTTAGTTTTAACCCTTAAATGCCTAATTTTTTAAAAATCATTGTAGTAATGTTTTTTGGCTTTCATTTTTTAAATAAATCATGGGAAAAATACTTAGAAAAATCCTATTTTGTTTTAAATATAGTTTACGGCTAAAAAACAGTTTGGTACTAATCGGCAATACTGGTCTTTAATTGAAAAAATAATTTTCCTTGATAAAATTCTATAACATTAAGCACACAAGAATTTTCGGAACTATAATAAGAAATAAATTTTACTTGCTCACTGCAGAAGAAAATAGGGTATTTCGCAAGCTTCCAAACAAAACAAAAAGAACAAGTAGCAACGATTGAAAAAATAAATCTATCTTTATTCTTAAACAGCACAAATGTTGTAATCTGCATGTTGAAAATCGATTTAATAATATTTTCAGAATGTATTTTACTGGCAACATTAGGCATTATAGCTTCAATATTATTCTAATAGTATTTTAGAGCCTAAATTGGGTATGTTGCCGAAAAGCAACACCCGGCATTTAAGTGTTAAGATACGAATGCTCGCTGAGAACTATTTAAAAAAAAATCGAAATTTAAAAGGATAAAATCAGCAGAAAGCTTTCTGAAAACTTTCTGAATTACGATTTCTATGGTATTTTGCTTAATATTAATTAAGTTAAATATTTCAACATCCATTTCATATTTAGAAGAGATATTTAGAATTCCGATTTCAAATCACTAGCAGCTTTATAAATGTGTTATTCCGATATTGCTGTCTTTATTATTAAAAAACGAGCTGACCCACCCGGCGTTCCCGGAACCCGTTATAATAACCTTAAACAAAACTTAAGTTTGTTTGATTTTTTGTCTTTGGAAAATCTTTTAAATGAACCTAGCTTCTAGGGCCTCACTGCCTTCAGCAGCGTCTAGTGTGAGCAAGGGAACCTCTTACCGAACGAACCTATGATCTGGGTTCCTGCTACCTAAGGCAGCGTGTACCGGAAGTGCTCCCCACAAGCAGGAGACAATTGAAAACCAAGTTGAATGAGCCAAACCCAGTAATAATACGGCGCATAGATCCAGAGAAAATAAAGCACAGTTGATGTTTGAAAATATCGAAAACTGTAATCTAAGATAATCTTTCATAAAACAGAAAGTAACTGAATCGGAATTTAAGTTGAATGAACCAATTCCCGTTGAAATTGGGCCCATAGAACCGAAGGAAATAATGCGCTCCCAAACGGTGTAAGGTGAGCCCCCTCCCCCTGTAAATTTAATGAATTACCTTCAGCATTAACACGATATTTAATTTACGGATGAAATACCTCCCCCCACCCCTCTAAAGTTAACCATTTACCTTTAACAGTAACGCGATATTTAATTTACGGCTGTAGTGAGTAAACGTACGTTGTTGTCGGAAAAGAAGATTAATACTCGAAAAAGGTGGTAGCTGTGGTATAAGGAAATTTTTAAGTATATTATAAAGTAGCCGTAGGACTTTTGAACTATGTTAAAGAAAATTGCAAGAGAATTGGATCATTTTTAAAGAAGCTGCACCAAGAGCTCCAAGAAGGCAATTAATATTCAAAATTGGTCGTAGATGAAGTCAGGTTTTTTTTTTTACCATTCATGTAGTAGCAGGGGGACCTAAGAAGTTGTTAGAGAAAAAAACTAGTGAATCGGAGCATTTCAAGGGATATATAATACGGGAGGCCCAAAAGGGGGCAACTAGTAGCAGGGCCCTGAGATAAAAATATGCTAAAAGGTCCTAGTACTTACCGATTTAGATCTTCAACTAGTCGGAATTGAGCATAGGGTATGAATCAATCATTAGAACATAATTTTAAAGAAATGAGCAAAAAATGGGTGGAAATGCTTAAAAAAGGGCCATAGGGCCCCAATAGAAATATGAGGATGTAAGCCCTGGTAGATGAGTCCAAGACTCAACTTTAAAGTTATGCATTGAGAGGATGGCATAATGAGGGGGTGAAAAGTGCAGGGCGCAAATAAAGTTCAAAGGTCCCCGGACCGGGTCTTAGAAGGCCAGGGTCTTACCTGGAATGTAATGGGCTTGGGGTTTAAAAAATTAAAATTCTGCGCCTGAAGTGCACCAAGACCTTTCTTGGACTATCCTCACCCAAATTTTAAGATTTCTATGAGAGGTAGATTTTGCTAGGCATCGCAGACAGATACACAGACACAGTGATACTTTCATTTATTAGTATATATTAGGTTATTTATTAAATTCCAACTAAATTAACTGTCTTTAACCTTTAACTGATGTGACTAAAATTTGTCACACAACTGACGTGATCCGGTCTCTCAGACCCCTCGAATAAAATGAATAAAAAAAATAAATTGTTGAATTTACTTAAATTTTGTCCTAACAATATCGTTGTACTTCTCTTAAGAGCATGTGAATTAAATTGCATGAAAAAAGTATTTTATTCATATTATTTAACTTCAGTACAAAAAAGTAAAAATCTGTAAAAGTGTTTACAGCTGGGAGTCGCGGGGTCTGGGAGACCGCGTGACATCAGTTAAAGGTTAAAGCAAATTAAAAGCACTAAAAAATGTACAGTTTATAATTAAAAGGCTTCATTGTATAAAAGCTTATTTTGGTCAAATGGGGCCAATTTTGGCTAAAATAAATCCGGTTAAAACCAATAAAAGCGACCGGCGTGGCTGTTTTCAATTTTAGTCAGCTTTTTTGCAAACCTGAAATACAGTAAATTTTGCTCGCTGCTATTTATTGTTTTTGTGATTATTAATTTTATTTTCTGATCTCAAGCCTAGACAACGTCGGGCGAGTCAGCTTGTATAATATTATAACTGTGATATTGTGTGTGAATCTTTGTCAATTCAATGTCAAAACAGATGGATTAATGCCTTTGTATCTTTGCATATAGATGGATTACAACCCAGAAATAAACATAGGCTATGTTTTAATTATTTTATTTAAATATTTTCCGTAAGAATTCAATAATTCATTATTTTCATAGCGAATCAATTGAAATTTTTTCTATAAAGTTTAACCACTTTATCCTTTTTCTTTGCCAAAAAATGAAAACCCGGAATAACAATTTCTCCTCCATAATTAACTTTCAAATGAAAGATTTTCACGTGTAAAAGGAAAATGAAACAAACAAACAAAAAAAATTAAGAATTAAAGAAAAAGATCGATATCAAATAATATTGGAAATAAAACGGAAATTTTCAAGAATTTCTTAATAATACAAGGTGCGTGAATATGAGTAAGAACGGAAAGGAGGCGAATATGACGGCATATATTGAAAATAAAACGGATATGCTTTGATGTTGAAATAAAATGGTCTCAGCTTATGGTATTAAATATTATTATTTAAAGAAAATTATTATTATAACATAAAGATTTAATTTTTAATTTAAAATTGAAAAGGTTTTTAAAACAGTTTGAAAAAAAGAAAATGCATTGTAAATATCAATAATATGCGCACAATGTTATCCATGTCGAAAATGACGTCATGATTAGCGGGAAATAGTAATTTACATTCTCAAAAGCTAAAAAAATAACTCGATTGAATAAAAGTACAATTTTTGACCATTGTTAATTTTTAAAGCTGTTCTTTAAAAATAAATGAATAAAAGTCATTTTATTTTTAAAAAGAAAGTTGCATTTTCGTTCATAAAACCCATGTTTAATATGATTGCATCAAAGTAACATCATTTACTCTCTGCCAGTATCAAAATTCAATCTCGGTAGCTTGAAGTACGCTGGCGACACATTTGTAAATAGTGGCTTGGCAACCAGATTTTAATTCCACATACCTTTTAACTTTAAAAAAATAACAATATGTTGTCATTTTTAAAAATAGCTTTTTTTCATAATTTTTTAATGACAGATTTTTGCAAAGTCTTATAGGATTCAATGCATACATATACAGATTTCACACCAAATACCGCCTAAAACACACAGTCTTGCAGCAGGATTCTTACAGCGTTTTTTTCGCTTTACGAAGAAAGATTCTTTGATTTCCACAATTTATCTTGGCCCTCCTTTTTGTATTGGTTGCAGTTTTCCTTCCACGATTGGTTATATCATTTGGCACAAAATTTCACATTTTTGTGATTGATTTATGTCAAAGCCCTCAACTTTAGAAAACAACAAAATATACTAAAAACCTACTATCAAGTCCAGAAGTAGGAACAATTGCCAGAAGAAACGCAAAAAATAGATAAAAGTTCAAAAAGTTCAAAATAAGCAATATTATTAAAAGCAATTAAACCAGAAAAATCACTGTAATAAACAAATACGAAGACCACCCAATAATAAACACTAAGATCAATGGGAAAAACAATTTACTTATAATAAACTCAACAACGGAAGATGAAACGGATGCGTTACTTAAGTTTATAGAAACAATAGAAAATATAAAAGATGAGGTCGAAATAACAATAAAAACAAAAGACCTAAGGAAGATAATACTCTTGGGAATACCAAGAACAAAAACCCAATCCCAAGTCATATCACAAATTAAACAAAAAAATTCTAACTCTACCTTGAATGTCTTTCAAATACTACAACGAGAGAACTCACAAACGTACCAACTAATACTGGAAGCTGATGCTCAAACAGCAGCGAATCTGTTGCAAAAAGGGGTGATACAACTAGGTTTCAAGAAGAGCAGATTCGCCAGGTCATCCGTTGCGACAGATGCCAGCTTTATGGTCATTCCAGAGCGAATTGCTGGAGGAGTGAGGTATGTGCAACATGTGCTAGTGCTCATCATTCCTCGGAATGTCCACATACAGACGACTTTACGCATGATCGGTGCATAAACTGTTGCAATTATGAAAATTACTTTACTCACAAAGCAAATTCAAGTGTTTGTCCGGTCTATAAATTCCACATGGAAAGGCGTAATAGGCTGTCAAGTAAAAATCTAAATTAAATTTAGCTAGTTGGCTATACTTATTCTCTAAAGACAATGGACTTCTTGATGTAAGCAATAATGAACTGATATACATGTAGAACTCTAACTTACATAGCAAGAAAGCATCAACTATCATATTTACTCACAAATATTGAACTTTTACATAAATAGAACTCTAACTTCTTATACACCTGAAACTTAGTTGGTTATTTGGAGAGATTTTCAACAAATTACTCATAGACTTGTAAATAGAACTTTTAACAACTCTTATATGAACTTGTAAATAGAGAAATTTCAACAATTGTTAAATAATATTGTAATAATGTAATTTTTTTTAAATAAACTAGCAACGCGGGATCTGGAAACGGGATCTGGAAACCTATGCCGATTGGTGAGTTATCCCGCCCTGCAGAACCTGTCAAAGCCCTCATAAATAAGAAATACCATATTGTCTCCTATAAAATGTGAAAAGAGTTGGTTAGCTATGTATGCTTCTAATTCTCGGGAGTGAAATGTTTTGCTTGATTTATGCATTTATCTTTCTTTTAATGCTTCGTGAACGGCGTCATGGGTAACTGATAGTTTATGATAAAATACAAAACAGTCCAAAATACTTTGCCACCGTTGAACCAAACAAACCGGTATCACGCAAAATCTTCATTTCTAACTTGTACATGTTTTAAGTTTCAATGTACATTACAGTGTGACATCGAAAAACCGGCATTCAGAAATCCGGAAACGAAAAAAATCTGTTATCAAAGTCAATTTTTCCTCCTTACCTTTTTTTTACGCTTCCAACTTATGGTAGAAAGAAAAATGGCAATTGGTTACGAATTCATAACTTCCAGATCGAAAGCGATGGATTAACGGACTGCGAGATCGCTGACGCTGTGCTAAATAGAAACCGATAACGCTGGTAGTTCCTCAGAGAAACGAGAATGAGGAGCCGTCAGAAGAAAAGGAAAAATGCATGAATTTGAAGTGAAAATTGATATCTGCTTTAGAGAAAAGAGACTGCATTTCCGAAATCGATATTCCTTGTATAAAATACATCAATTTTTTCCCCCGAAGATAATAAGGGCAAGTTGGATCACGCACGTGACGTAGACGTTGTTTGCAATGAATGTTCAGAAAACAAAACGAAGAGGAAGTGTGATTGGCTTCGTTGCATCATGTGTCAAATGTGGTCACATGAAGACGGTACTATTTTCGACACTTTTTGTGTAGACTGCGGTCGAAAAACAGGTCTATTAAGAAACAAAACAATGTAAACACTATTTTCCTTTTTTCTTTTCCCTCTCTAATACATTGATGTTCCGTATTGTTGCTGAAATAACAATTAAAATCCCATCTTTAAAAAATAATTACATAATTATAGTAGTGAACAAATTTTGATTCGGATTATTTTTTTATTTTTCAACAAAAAACTTTTTTTAATATTATTTTTTTAGTTTTACACGTATTACTTTTATTTTTAGTCTAAACGATTACTTTTCCAAAAAACCTGACAGTAAATCTATGAGTGAATAATTTGAAATTGCCCTCCTAAAACCTCAAATTGCCCCCCTGAAACGCGCCACGTTGGGAATCATTGGTTAAAAAAAAAAATAAATAAATAAAACGAAATTCCAGCAGATATTCTGTAAAACTTATAAGATTTTTTTTATGTTGTCATTTATAAATTTAGTTTAATGGCAATTTAAAAGAGGAAATGCAAATGAAATGACAAATGATAAAGTTAAATTTTATGTTACAAATATTTTTGTTACATTAAGCTTGATAAATTTCTCTGGAAAATTTTAAGACTAAAATATGTTAGTAAAAACTCTTTTATTTCTTTTAGTAATGTATTCATATAAAGCGAAAAAAAGAAATCTTTTTAATGTACATAAATTAAAAGGGCGTTTAATATTTTATATGTCCTGTAAAGGTGTAGCTTCAAAAAAGCTTTTATTTTTAAAAAATAAATTTTTCCGAAATTTTTAATTTTTCGAAAAAATAAACTGAAAAAAACCCCGGCTTGTTAAACCACTTCAAAATTACTGGAAATTTTAAAGCTCTAGTTTAATCATATATATTATTTTTATGCATATAATTCTTAGAAATGTTTAAAAAATTTCACACGCCTTGAATTCAAATAATATTTTAATTTTAACTGCTTAAAAGGCATACAGCCAACAGAGTGAAAATTATTTTTTCCCTCTGTTGACTGTACACCTTTCAAGCAATTAAGATAGACATATTAGTTGCCAACATATATTTCTCAACTAATGTGTAGCTTACAACAATGAATGGGGTATCGTCGGGTAGCATTTTTTTTTTGCCAGCATCTGACATCACAAACTGAATTTAACTAATATGTAGCGTACAAAGACGAATGTGGTATCATTGGATAGGATTTTTTTTGACCACGTCTAACAATGCATACTGATATTTCGTTATACATTTAGTTAAGTACGTACATATTAGTTCTCATATCAACATCCCTTTTACCTACGCAATAATGTATGGGGTACTAGATTAATTTAACAAAATTATACTAATTGGTAAATAAAAAATATGACATGTGAATTTTCAACTGGATGAAAAATATCCAGACCAGGATTCGAACCAGGAATATTTTGGCTGAAGCTGCCAATGCTGTGCCAACTGAGCCATCCCGGACGAATCTAGAGGGACCTACTTCACTCAGGTAACCTTATTGATCATAACATCTGGTACGCTATATGAATCAGCTCAACAGAATAAATCACAGGTAATAGAGCAAACTGTAAACGATACGATGGATGTACGTCGTATTGTAGGAAAGGATTTTGAACAGGCTTTTGACATAGTACGCTCATATTTCGCTAAAACAAGCTGTTTGATTAAATCTTTGCAGCTAATTATAAATTAATGAAAAATGTGTCAGAATATAAAGTGAAAGATTACAGTGCGAAACCTTCACACTTTTCTATTGGTACAGTCGTGGAAAAAAAAAAAAAAAGAAAGAAAACACCCCTTATTAACTCTGCAAAAAATTATCGTAGACGAGAGTTACTTGTATCACACGATTGGTAATAAAGTCTACTTTTAAGTGATGTACATAAAATTTGCTTAGGGGACCATATACATATTAAAACGAGCCATAACTTTGTTTTTTTCAATAGCAGTACAGAATTCTGACAGCATAAATGAACTCTACACCCTTCAATTAACCTAAAAACAAATTTTTATGCAATTCGTACGATATGTTTCAGATAAATTAATTGTTTTAAAACGAGCGTATTTTAGGGGCTGTATCCAAATTGAAGTTCGGTACTCGATTGTTGACCGGGAGAACCCACTTCTTAATCAAGGCATCTTAAGCTCTACTCCAGCGGTCATTGGAGACTGCTAGATTACAGGATATCATAAGAAATTTAAATACATCTAGTCACTCCTATCATAGACGGCCCCTTAAACCATCATTTTTCCGTTTTTAGGTGCGTTCGTAATTATATAAATACGTAGCACCTATAGTCGTCGTTCAGTCCGTCCGTCCGTCTGTCCGCATGTAACAGAGCAAAAACTACCCAACCGAATGGTCTGAAATTTCAAATATATGATTGTTGCAAAATTTTGTCGAGCCATTTCAAATTTTATGAAAATCGGATGTATAGTTTAATTACAGGGACAGTCAAAAGTTTTTCTTTACATTACGGCCAATGGGAAAAATTATTGCAAGTGCATTTTAATGATATTACAGCCTTCCGAATGATCTGAAATTTTAAAGATATAACTGTTGCAAAATTTTGTCGAGCCATTTCAAATTTTAGGAAAATCGGATGTATAGTTTAATTACAGGGACAGTCAAAAGTTTTTCTTTACATTACGGCCAATGGGAAAAATTATTGCAAGTGCATTTTAATGATATTAGAGCCTTCCGAATGATCTGAAATTTTAAAGATATAACTGTTGCAAAATTTTGTCGAGCCATTTCAAATTTTAGGAAAATCGGATGCATAGTTTAATTACAGGGACAGTCAAAAGTTTTTCTTTACATTACGGCCAATGGGAAAAATTATTGCAAGTGCATTTTAATGATATTACAGCCTTCCGAATGGTCTGAAATTTTAAAGATATAATTGTTGCAAAGTTTTGTTGAGCTATTTCAAATTTTAGGAAAATCGGATGTATAGTTTAATTACAGGGACAGTCGAAAGTGTTCCGTTACATTACGGGGAATGGGAAAAATTATTGCAAGTGCATTTTAATGATATTACAGCCTTCCGAATGGTCTGAAATTTTAAAGATATAATTGTTGCAAAGTTTTGTTGAGCTATTTCAAATTTTAGGAAAATCGGATGTATAGTTTAATTACAGGGACAGTCAAAAGTGTTCCGTTACATTACGGGGAATGGGAAAAAATTATTGGAAGTGCATTTTAATGATGTATCAGACTATGCGCTTTATGAAGTGCAAAAAAGTATACATTCAGTACAATATGGGGTGCAAAAAATAATTATAAAACTAGTTATAGTACGAACGCACCTCATTTGCCACGTTTGACGAGCAATTTCCAACTTGTTTAAACATAATTTGAAAACTGCTTGGAAGAAAAATGTGAAATTTTGAATTTCCGTAAAGCAGGGCTTAATAAATCTAAATCAATCAAAAAAATTGAAGGTTACAATTTATAATTTTTTCGAATATTAATTTCATAATTCATATTATAAAATTATAAAAATTGCAAATTCAACGTATTTATGTTTGGGCATTTTAGTATTATTGCTACACAAAAAAATAGCGCATTAGGAGTATAATTTCAGGAGATATTAATAAAAATATGAAGATGCAATTTAACATTAGAAGCACTCAATTTTGAATGTTTATAATTCAAAAACTTATCATTCAAATGACTTGAAATTTGGTTTCTAGGCATAGTTTGAACCAAAGATTTGAAATATCTTGTTAAAAGTGGGTATTGCTATTGAAAAAAATGAAGTTATGGTTCGTTTTAATATGTAGATGGCCCCCTAAGGAAATTTTATATACATCATTTAAAAGTAGACTTTATTTCCAATCGTTCGGTACTAGTAAATTTCTTCTACGATAATTTGTTGAGGAGTTAGTAGGGAGTGTTTACTTTTTTTTCCACGACTGTATACATGAATTTATGATTATACGTTGAGAAAGCCGTTTAGAAATCCTCAGTATGTATTTTAAATACAGTTGTATTTTTATCCTATTGCCCTATCTTTAAAAAGAAACAGATTTGAAATGATAAAATTTTAATAAATTTACTTGTTGCGCTTTCTACAAAGATTTAAACAAATAAAATACTGGCATTTGATATTTTTAGTTGATTATCAGACTGCAAGTTTTCTTTTAATTATTGCCTTTAAGTAGTGAATATATTTAAATAAACCTATGGACAATTAGTAACAAGTAAACTAGAGCCTTATCTAAATAAACAAAAGCAATGGTACAATACTAAGAAAAACGCATTACAATATTAATAAAAAAGGAAATGGAAGCAGCTTCGTTTTGTACACGTTAGTCTATGACGAAATTAGGTGGAACTTGAATATCCTCTCTGTAATCTCATAATTCAGGAAATCATCAAAAAACGTTCAGTTCGATTTGCAAGAAACGCTACAAATATGAAAGCTTTATCTCTCGAATTAAAGAGCTTGGAAAAATACAATGACTTTAAAGAATAGTTTCTGGAAATGAAGTCCCATAAAAAGTAACCTGATAGTATGATCAGTATCCAAGAAGGATGTGATTCTTCGACACAGAAGACAAGGTAATTTAATAATGCTATAATTGACATTTTTACGCGTCTTTCTAAATTTTTTTGTGAATGTGGTTGATAGCTTCCTTTTAATTAATAAACAATCTGCAAAAAACGCATTAGAATATCTATACATTTAAAAGACAACGCTGTTTTTTTAATCATCTGCCCTGAGTTTTCTACTGAGCTGATTTTGCTAATTATTTTTTTAAATGAAAGCTGTTAATTTATAGGTGTTCTCGTGCCTAGCTATTTTTTTAATATTCCCATTTTTAACACTTATCAACAAAGTTGCAAAGTGTTTATGCATTCGGTTTGTCTGTCTGTCTGTTCACGCTCTAACTCCCGTAAATATACTCGTATTTTCATGAAATTGATGAAGGTTATTTAGGGTCACCAAAGGATGTTTCGTATTGTATGTGAAGTATGCAGGATTAATAGTTAAATTACAAGGGCACTCATTACATTATGGTATATTACATTACATTATGGTATATGGGGAAAAATCGTTTGCAGAGTGTTTTAATGAATTATGCTATTTCAAATGTATTGACACTGATATAAATCACGGAATTTCGCTACGATCATGTTAGAAAAGGGCATTCATGGCATTTTTTATTCATTTACAGGGACACACAAAAGAAATCGGTCTTTGAGTAATAATTCCTGGAGTACACAGTTTAAAATTCGGAATGCGGTTTTAAATTTAATTAATTTTTTGTATGTTATTTGTCCTATATAAATTCTATACCTCATATACAGGGCTGCTCAAAAGTATTCACGTAACATTCTCCTTATTAGAGGAAATTGCAGAAGGGAAATTTTCAACTGAAGCACGTATCTCTTAAGTGAACTAAATTTTGGCATGCATGTAGTTAATAGATATATATCTATATATCCTATACAGGGCTGCTAAAAAATTCGGTTAATTTTCCCTTTGTAGATGGGAACAGTTGTAATTGAAGCAAATAAGTTTAAACTGGTGTGAATCAATAAGTATTAAAAGAACTTCTTAAAACACCATAAAAAAACTTTTACATGCGCTAGGACTTTCGAAAGATCTGAGTCTTTCTTTGTCAGGAGCAAAGAAGACGTGCTTGTACTATGAAAGCAGCAGCAGCAATGTCTTGCTGCTGCTTTCATAGTACAAGCACGTCTTCTTTGCTCCTGACAAAGAAAGACTCAGATCTTTCGAAAGGCCTAGCGCATGTAAAAGTTTTTGATGGTGTTTTAAAAAGTTCTTTTAATACTTAGTTGTAATTGGGTTTTGAAATGTCTTATGTGTTTCCGTATGATTGAATTAGACGTGATATTTTATTTTTTTAAATGGTGCAGTTTTTGTTACATTATTCTGAATGTTTTGGAAAGTGTTTCATAATCTATGCTTGACGCATGATTTTTTCTTTCTTCTTATATTTTAATTTTAATTTAAAAAGTTTTTATGAAATTTATTTACCGTGGTGGCAGTCGGGTTTCTTCCGTTGTTAAAAAGAAAAAGGAAATAAGAGGAATTGCCATATTTTTACTGATCCAATTTCCCCATTACAATTAAAAAATATATAAATTTGTTTTAATGTGAAATGACGTTGCGTTTAACAAAATTACGCATTTTCCATCATAAAGCTGTTATATTTGAATATTTATTCATTCCGCTAGTATTGAGTTTGAGATGCAAATCCCAGTGAGAGATGAAATGCTTCGGTGAGTGAAAAATACGTCATATTAAAAAAGGAATTAATATTTTCTTTGATATAACTAAATATTTTACTACTATGAATACTTCTAAAAGAATAAATTTCCGGATTTCGCAGGTACTGAGATTAGAACCTTAAGTCAAGAGTACGAACTTTTACATGCAAAGTTGTAGCTTGGAAATATATTTATCGCACGTATATACCTATATATCATGTATATATATTTATATCTATTGCACGTTAAAATATTTTTTAAATAGTGAATATGAATATGAAAAGTATACATATAAATTTTGCGATGGTGAAACTGACGTACTGTTTAGATTTCATTGAAAAAATGAATCGAAACACATTTATGAAAAACTGTGTACAGTAGAAGACGTCTAATCTGCACAGTTTGGTTCCAAGTGTTATGCAGATTTGATGCTTTTTGCGGTCATGTCTATTCAATCTTTGTTTACATTTTTTTTAAATTTATATATTGGAGAATTTAGATTGTTGAGCCTTAAAAATAAATAAATAACACACTTGAAGTAAGGTTAAAAACTATTAAATTATCCTATACGATTTCATGAAATGGTATTATATGGTATTATATGTGTGTGCTTCACGATCTTGTTTACGACGTTGGCGAAATTGGCTGCAACTTGTCATAATATTAATAGTGTGGGCCGCTATAACAAAAAAGTAACCAGTTTTTAGTAAAATTTCTGATATAAAGTAGCTTTTAAAAACTTGTGTAAAATTGCAGGTCGTTCTCGTGTCAGTCCTAGGAATAATATTTCTAACACTGAAGATTTCCCATGTATATATGGAATTTTGAAAAGCTTCTCCAAAAGAAAGGTCCTTAAATGACATTGTAATTCCTCTAACTTCAAAGTTTAATCGGGCCCTGATGTTGAGTACTGAAATCTAATAAATACAATTATTTTGAATATTACAACAGAATTAAACAGTTAAACTTATTTAACTTAAACCCGCTGTTACATCCCGGTGTTATTTTTTAGTATTAAGAAAGAAAATTTTTAAAAATTTTCAAATCATGCATTTATGATTTTTTTACGTCTTTAATAACTAAATAATGAAAAAATAGGCTTTTGTTCTGAGCTCATAAATATGACAATAAAATAATGTAACTAAGAGACATTGCAAAATTAAATCTTTGTGATTACAAACCATAAACAAACGATACCGCCACCATTTTACCTACTATGACGTCATTAGAATATTACCCATTGATTGTTGGAGAACTTACTTTGTGAATGATTACCTCAATGATTTAATATTTTTGACGTTTCACGATGAATGAATCACTTGTGTTTGTTTAGGTTTATGGAATGAGATATTAAGCTGTGAACCTAATTTCAATTGAAGTTATCCAAGGATATATGTATTTTTAATCGAAATTAAAAAAAATGCTTTGATCTCGAAATAAAAAGTTTTAGTTTGTATAATTTGTTATTTCTGTTAATTATTTATTTAAGTACTTTTCCATTATAGCGCATTTTTAAAAAAAGCTTGGCGCGATTCGGGCATCAGAAAGTGTGATATATTGCGAAAATATATAAACAGCTATGAAAACAAATCTAATGAACTTTTATCTTTGTTTATATATGCACTTATATACATAAAAAATCGTTTCTAAATGTATATAATTTTTTTTATATACAAATTACGGCACATATTTCAGATATGAACCGGGATACCTAACTGGTGCCAAAATGGTGTTATTTTGCCTGCTATGGTAACCCGGCTATTGTTTTTTATTTATTAATAAATTGTTTATTTACTTTTATTTTCTGTTTTTTAATTATATAAACTGCTTTGTTCTATAGCTAGTATTCAAACTTTTATTTATTTATAGTTATTTCCTTTTCAAAATGATAGCAAATAATTGAAAAATATATAAGTAACTGGTATTCGAAAGCGAGATTTCTGCCAAATTGGCGTCATAGAAAAATCACGCCAACCCCCATGCGTATATGACATCTGTGCAAAAATTACTTCTGTTTCTTTATAAAAATGGGTAAATAGCTTTTTTTTATTAAATTGTCGACACAGATGTCATATACGCGCATATTGGCGCGATATCTTTTTTGACGCCGATGTCATATACGCACCGGGTACTTAACTGGCGCCAAAGTGTCGTTATTTTGCTTGTAATGGTAACCCGAATGTTGTTTATGCTGTTGATGTTTTCGCCAAATTGGCGTCGGAAAAAAATCGCGCCAATATGGGGTATATGACATCTGTACCAAATTGTATACATATGGAAAAAATTGCTTGTGAGTATGAAGCAGTAAATAGGTTGCCAGAAAATACGTTGGCAAACTTTTTTCTCGCCAAGAAACTTTTCTCCGAAGTATTGTACATAAGCAACCTTGAGATTGACCATTCAACCATAAGATTGCTTGAAATGCATTTTTAATTACGATATGCGCTTTTATGTTTCACTACATTTATGCATACTATACTGTGTGTATAAATGCTACAGTTCATATGCAGGGCTACATAAAAGAATTCGTAAGGGTTACTGAGTATGAGAGTAAATTGCTTAAAGGTGGTTTTTAAAGGAGTTATGCATTTTTACGCTGAACTGCATTTAGTTTTCTAAGAAATCTTTGTAGGATATAGATAAAATGACATACATGGTCACGCAAAGAATTGGATACATAACCGTCTATGGATGATAATATCTGGAAATGTGATTTTAGTAGTTTTAAGAGTAGTTTAAATTAAATTTTAGCTAAATAGTGGCATGTAATAACGGTACTATTGGCTACGGACGGTAACTGCTGAAATCAATTTTTAATTTTTTTTATGCGTTTTCTAAAATGTTTACTTAGTTATCTTGGTACTTCTTAGTTATCCCGTCGACCAAATTACTGTCGCCAAATTGTACGATTAATTGCCAATAATGGTTGCCATTAATTAATTAATTGTAAGATTAAATGCCAATAATGGCCAATAAAACCATTAATTCGACCTTTTATTTGTATTTTTGTTAATGTTTTACTATTGATTTGGCGATTTATATAATTTGGCGAAATTGGTCGACGGGATATCTAAAAAGTAACGTTATCTTATAATAAAACACTCATACTACAATATATATTAAAACGCACATACACACATAAATAACGCCTGCATTCATCAGTTAAAGGTATATATAAATATTATACAGACATACAAACAATAAATACAATAAACCCAACTGGAGTGAAAAATTAGCTAGAGCCAGGAATCGAACCCGTGACCACAGTATACAAGACTGCTGCTCTAACCACTGAGCTACTCCGGCCGATGCCTGAGTCTGCAATTTCTCACTAATAAACCATGTTGTGGAAGTCACCAGCCATCTATACGACAGCCTTGGATGACCGGACAACTCTGAATAGAATGACATCTGAGATGAATAGACATCTATTCATCGTTGTCCGGTCATCCAAGGCTGTCGTATAGATGGCTGGTAACTTCCCCAACATGGTTTATTAGTGAGAAATTGCAGGCTCAGGCATCGGCCGGAGTAGCTCAGTGGTTAGAGCAGCAGTCTTGTATACTGTGGTCCCGGGTTCGATTCCTGGCTCTGGCTAATTTTTCACTCCAGTTGGGTTTATTGTATTTATTGTTTGTATGTCTGTATAATATTTATATATACCTTTAACGTTATCTTATTTCCCTAAATAACGAAGTTTTGTTAAAGCATTCAGGATGTGTTGGAAAGTGTTTCATATTCTATGCTTAACGCATGATTTTTCTTTCTTCTTTAGTCTTATTTTGCATTTATTTTATTCTTAATTTTTTAGTCTTATACTGCTTTATAGAAATTTTGGCACAGTTGTCATATACGTTATCATATATTGGCGCGATATTTTTCCGACGCTAATTTGGCGAAAACATCAACAGCATAAACAACAACATCCGGATTACCATATCAAGCAAAATTACGACACTTTGGCGCCAGTTAAGTACCCGTTGTGTATATGACATTGGCGTCAGAAAAAAATCGCGCCAATATGGTCGCGTATATGACATCTGTGCCGAAACTTTAATATTTAATGTTTAAACTCTTCGCTCCACTTCCCTTGCATATAGTACAAACTATAACACGGATAGCGCAAAATAATAGACAGTTTGGTACTTTTCCACTGTAGGGGCTTTGGCATTTTTTTTAAAAAAGCTTGGTGTAATTTGGGCATCAGAAAGTGAGATTTGGGTACTTTTCCGTTATGCAGACACCATTGTCGGCAAGCGTAATAGTTGGCGCAAAATCGTGAATCGAAGCATTTGAAAAATAAAAGAAAAACCATTGTCGATACTAAAGTGAGCATTTAAAAAATATAACATTTGAAAATTACAGACTTTTACGAACTATTTCATCAAATCACAAATATATACTTAAAATAAGTGAACAAATAACTGCTATAAAATAAAGTAATAAAATAAAACTCATATTAAATTGCTGGCATAAAATTACAAATATCTTTTAGCATTTTGAAATAATTGGCACATTAGCATACATTTTGGCATGGTGTCCGTATAACGGAAAAATATCGAGATTTGTTGTCAAATCTTATAAACAGCTATGAAAACAAATTTGGTGAGCGTTTTTGTTTGTTTTATATGTATATTATTGATGTTTTTATGTACAAATTACATCTGTTTCTGTATAAAATTAGAGAAAAGGCTTTTTTATATTAAATAAATAGTATAAATATCGAAAAAAAATGCGTGTGCATATAAAATGAAACAGTGAATATGTCCCGGAAAATATGTTACCAAATTTCCTTTTTCGCCAAGCACCTATACTGGAAAAGTACCTAAAGCACATGAAAATCGCGCAGTTAGGAGCTCACACAGTACACCGTTGTCTATTGGCGGTTATTTTATTTGTAGCATCGGGAGGAAGATGTAAAGATGTACTTTAAATTATCACCCATAGATTTCGAAAAAATATCTTAAAAGAGTGGAGTTGAATTAATTATTAAATTTCGGTGACCTCCATTATGAAAGATTAATGGTTTTAAATGGGAATTTTGCCAAATTAGCCAGCTATCGCCAAGTTGGCTAACATTTGGCGCTCCTGTGGTAACCCTACATTAATATTTTTCAACAATTACTCATTTCAATGAGGCGGTCCTACCGGAATAGTGAGGGACACACAGAGACTTGGATTTCATATAAATAGATTTAAATGGGAATTTCGCCAAATTAGCCAGCTATCGCCAAGTTGGCTAACATTTGGCGCTACTGTGGTAACCCTACATTAATATTTTTCAACAATTACTCATTTCAATGAGGCGGTCCTACCGGAATAGTGAGGGACACACAGAGACTTGGATTTTATATAAATAGATTACAAAATATAGCTAAATCGTCTACATACATACATAATATAAAAATGTTATCATTTTCAACTTTAATGAATACACAGTTATCAGAGGCTAATTGATTTAATCCAATATTACCAAGTTCCTCTTTTATTTTTAAGTACCAATTTCTACCCGATTGGGGTAATCCATAAATACTCTTTTTCAGTTTGCAAACTTTATTAACCCCTATCAGTTTTTCATATCCAGGTGGTGGTGACATATATAAAGTTTCTTCCAAATCACTGTATAAATATGCTGTTTTTACATTAAAAAACTTAACAATCAAATTTAATTTAGCTGTAAGTGCAATTAGTAATCTAAATGACTCAATATTTACAACAGGTGAATACGATTCAGTATAATCTTTATTTTTAATTTGATTAAATCCAGCTGCCACTAATCTGGCTTTATATTTTATTTCCTTATTGTCGCCCTCTTTTAAAGCATAGACCCATTTACTTTTAATCAATTTCGTTTTTTCTGGCATATCAACGATTTCCCAAACATTATGCTTAATTAAAGAATCCAATTCATTTTTCATAGCTATTCCCCAATCACGTGAATTCACACTATTTATTGCCTCTAAATAATTGCTCGGGACATTATCAGTTAAATTAGCTGACGAATATTTACTTTTCAATCTTTCTGGCCTTCGAACTTCAGTCATATTTTCACTTCGGTCTTTTATTTTGTTGTTTCGATTCCTTTTCTCCGCGCCTTCATGTCTAGCTGGAGACAAATTAAGTTTTATTAATGGGGTTGCGCAGCCGTTTTTTATTTCACTTGTGTCAGAAATTTCTAAATTGAGAGATTTATTCTTTTGATTTTCACGAATTTCATTCTCTTCCGGAAAATTTTTATTTATTAGCGGTTCAATATCCCAACACTCGGAAAATTTACTTAATCCAAAATATCTACTTCCCTTTATAGTTTCATTGAACTTAACAGAACGTTCCTCAATCACTTTCTTATTTTTTACATCATAAATACGATATCCCCTCCTATCTCTAGCATATCCTAACATAATTCCACTTCTTCCTGGTACATCGAATTTATTTCTCATTGTTTTAGGAATATGAAAATAAGCTAAACAACCAAATTTTCTTACATAATTTAAATTGGGCTTTTTACCTGTCCAAATTTCTAAGGGGATTTTTTCTTTTCCTTTACGCGGTGTTATATTAGATACCTGTGTACTACAATTGATAGCTTCTGCCCAGAATTTGGTGGGAAGTTCGCTTTCATATAATAAAGACCTAGCCCTTTCTAATAGAACTCTATTCGCTCTTTCAGCCTTTCCATTGCTTTCGCTGTTATATGGGACAGTTTTTTCGTGAAAAATACCTGCGTTAGCAAGATAAGTGTCAAATTCCGTATTTACGAATTCGAGCCCATTGTCACTTCTCACTTTTTTAATTCTTTTACCCATAAGATTTTCATATTTAGCTTTAAATTTATAAAATACATCAAATGCTTCATTTTTACTTTTGAGGAAATAAGTAAAATACATTCCAGAAAAATCATCCACTAATATCATAAAATATTTTGCCCCACCAAGTGATTCAGGTTGTATCGGACCACATAAATCCAAATGAAACAATTGCATAATGTCAGAACTTTGGTCAATATCAATATTCGGATGACTTTTCCTTGTTATTTTACTTATGTCACATGTATCACATTTAAAATCAGACACATTTACATCTTTAAGATCAATATACTCTTTCATTTTTAACATATATTTTGAACTTAAATGACACAATCTGTTATGCCACAGTTCATAATTACTAGCACTCTTATCAGTAAAATTACACTCAGAATTATAGGCAGGTTGAAGTTTAATCTCTAATCGATTATCATTTTTAAATGCTTTAGTTAGAAATTTATTATATTTGGCAAAAATTAGCACACAGTTATTTTCAGAAATAATTCTACAACCCTTATCCATTAAAGCAGTAACAGATAATAAATTATATCTCAAATCTGGTACAAAACTAACATTGTTTATTGTCAAATGTATAGAATCATTTTTACTTACCGTATTACATGATACCGTACCTGTACCCTTCGAAATTATTTTGGAATTTTTACCTGCTTGATAGATATCCTTTTCTTCAGGAATTAGATTCCTGAACCATATTTTATCTTTACACATATGCGAGCTAGCCCCGCTGTCTAATAACCATATATTATCACATAGTTCACATTGTTCCGATGAAATAGTAAGTACCGAATTGTTTCTGTCCTTAACTGGATAATTTACATCGTGGTGCGTTTTTCTTCTTTGTCGATTTCCATTGGACCTGTCGTTTCTTGAAATATTATTCCTGTAAAAACAATCCTTGGCTATGTGATTCGGACGTCTGCAAATGTAACAAAGTCTCGGACTTTTATTTTTCCTTGAGTAGAATACTTCAGCGGCGGTCCCTTCAGCACGAGCGGTATTCGTCAGTTCTTCTTCCCGCAGAATTTCTAGTACTTCATCCATACTTTTCTCACGTTGAGTTTTTAAAATATCTCTCACTTTCGAGAACTTTCCTTTCAGACCTCGTACCGTGTAGAATACAAGTTCTCTATCTGTTATAGGCAATCCAAGTGTTTGACATTTTGTTGAGATGCCTCGAGCTCTGGCTATATAATCATTTGCAGATTCATTTGACTTTATTTCTAAGTTCTTTAACTCGTTGCCGGCATCTATTCTTCTATCTTCTGCTTGACCGGTAAAAGTCGATCTTATTTTTTCCCATAATAATTTCGCATTTTCTTCTGCTGCAAACTGTAGCGCCTGTTCATCAGATAATGACAGCTTTATATATGCGACGGCATCGCTATTTTTTTGGTCCCATTCGGCAGAATCCTTCTAACTCAGCCCTTCCGCTTTTACTTCGGATATGAAAGTATCCAACCTTTTAAGGCTTAAAGCAGCTTTAATTTTTAGACTCCATATAAAATAATTAGTTCCGTTTAATTCGGGGACGTTTAACTTGTCCATGGTTTCTTTTAACAAAACTAATTTCGATTTAGAATATCAACCGCGAACTGCTACCATTTTGTTGTTCTTTCACTAATATTAATTTTCACTAAGTCCGTGGATTTTGACAGAACAAACAGTTTATTAAACGAAAACACTGCACAAACACATAACAATTAATTTAAAGATAAATTTCTCACACAGATTACTTTTTCATAGTAACTTCACACAGAATAATTTTTACGTCTACACTCTTCTATCGTTCGCACGCAGACTGAGTGTGGCGGGAGAAAAGACTGGCAGTGCGCGGGTATAATGCGCATAAAAAATGTTCGCTCGCTTTTAAACACAACAGAATGTCCTGTGGGTACTATGCAAATTCATTATAAGTAAAAATTTAGAAGAAAACAGAAAATTATAGTAGTAAAATGGTAACTTAAACTTAGTTTAACTTAAACTTCAGTTAAATAAACATTTTTTCACTGCTGACCATTTTTTCTTTATTTTGAATCATTAAGGCATTCGTCTATCAGCTTAAAATTTTATTTTTGCAAGTTTAATTTCATAGATTTTTATCCCCGAAAGTCAAAAGATTGTGAGAATGCCCCAAATCTCTTCCTCTAAAGCCACCTACTTAAGATAGGAAATTAATAACAGTCGCTACGGGACATATCTAGAAAATACGAGAGGCGGTGAAATAATTCGTAGTTTAATGTACTCAATTTTACCGTCACTTTCATGGATGTGTGAGCCGGTGTGTTGTCTTGGTAAAAGAGAACTTTTTTCTGCGCTATATGCAACATTTTTATTTTGATCTGTTTGTTCAAACGACACAATAATGCTGCATAATACTCTCTTGTGACATATTTTCTTTTCTTAAGAGAATAGATGAATATTATGTCACGTGCATGCTGAAATATTACCAAATTGTGCTCTAAATCATTGACGTATTGATGTTTTAGGAATTTTCTAAGAAAACGCGGCACACACCTTGCACAAAGCTCTTTCATATGTAAATATTCATGCAAAATATTCTTCACACATTCTGTTTGTATCTTTACGGTGTCAGCTGTCTCCCTCGCTTTCACTTTGCGGTTATTCAAAACAATATGGTTGATTTTTTATAGTCGCTGGAGATAATGTTTCATTTTGTGTTAAAAAATGTGGAGCATCGTTGGTGCTTTTACGACCACATTTAAATTCACTAAACCATCGACAAACAGATGTGCCTTACTGCATCAGAATCACTTTTAGGCTTGGACGGTATTTTCTTTCTAAAAAAAGCATTTTTTAATAACAAAACTTTAAACATTACGGACATTACAATTCTCTTTCGTCCATTTTTTTAAAAAAAGCGAAAGAAGTGTCACTTACACGACTGCAATTCGTAAAGAAATGGCCGAAATGTCATGAAACTTGAATTTAATCTTTTGAAGGTTGGTACTTTCTATAAATCTAATGGATATTTTGTTAGTGCATTCAGTTAATATCTCGTACTGGAACTTTTCCCTCTATGTATTACTTGTAAATTCTTTTTAATTTGTCGAAGCCCAAGTTAGTCTCACAACTTAGACGTAATTCTTGAGTTGATTACGTTTTTTTTTTTTTTTTCGTTATTACTGCTGCTACCTGCATTTCTGAATTACAAAAAAATTATTTTCATAAGTCGAAAGGACTTATTATTTAAATTTTGAAGCACGTGTATGTATTTAAAAACTGTTACACTAATTTTATCATTATTATTTTCTAAGGAACTGGAAAAATAAATAAAAATTAACATTTTCAACATTAAATTATCTAACTTCTTATATTTTCATTTCAAGTTATTTCAAAATACTTATAAATTTTCTAATGATGTTGTTTGTTTTTTGTGCAGATTTTTTTCAACATGGAAGACAGTCATTATTCTGAGCTGAAACTCAACACACACAAAGCCTGCGGCCGTATTAAAAAAAATTATGGACAAAGAGACTTAAGGCCATTTTTATTCATCCACTGGTGCGTTTTAAACGACCCGCCATTACATCCGGTAACCGTTATAGGGCGAGTAAATGAAAAAATAATGCCTTTTCCGTGACGATAAACCACTGAAGGTAAGTTTCTGGCTAGTATATTAAATGCTTGCATTGTTTAAAGTGCAGAAGTCCCGTACTCTTTATTTGACACATTTGTTATAAGAGATAAAACAAAATTTCTTCAACCGGTTCAACATAATCTTTGTTATTTAAAGCCTGTTATTAGATGAAATTTGTAATACGGTTTGAAGTATCTATTTTACGCGCTAATCGTTTTTTTACAAACATTCTACTATATATATATATATATATATATATATATATATATATATATATATATATGTACATATATGTACATATATATGTATATATATATATATATATATATATATATATATATATATATATATAACAATTAATTAAACATTACCAACCATCATCTATAATTGTGATATCATGAATGAATTTACAACAATACAGTGTCCCCAAACGCACTGAGTGGATACCAAAGACATAATAAACAAGCTGCGAAGTATAAAATAAAGTTCCTTGTACTATATAATAAGAATTATTAATGAAGAAAAAGAGAAGATTATGGATTTCGAGAAAGATAATTGAAAAGCTTATATATTGATGAGTGGTGAAACTGTCCCTTTACCTAGCTTTAGAAAGTATACATTTGAACGTACACCCCTACAGCGACAAATCATGATAACTAGCAAATCGACGCCTTCACACACAATAACTACAGAGTTATGTTGTTTTGCAATGTCCCTTGCTGTAGTGACAATAAGTGTATCCGCATCCTCTCGTGCCTGTTTTGTGTGAATGTCAGCTACTGCAAATTTGTAACTGATTTTTGAAAATTACAGATTTCGGAAAAAATATCAAAAGTACTTACGATTTTCTTGATACTGACATTTATTCGTTATTTAATACATACCCAAATGATATTGACGTGAGAAAAATAGAAAATTGAATGGTTAAAAAACTTATTTTAATTGATATTTTATATGTTAAAAAAAAAAAAATTGGTAAGTAGTGCTGTCATTTCTTCTCATGTAATTTCTCAAGAATCAATGTCATGTGACTATCTTCTTTCTTGGATTTTATACAAGTGACGAATATTGATTTCGGAAATACAATCTTGTTTCTTTGAAGATTACGTTAATTTTCCGGTCAAATTTATGCATTTTTTCGGTGAGAACGTATCTTCTGATAGGAACGTATATTCCTCTGAGTTGCTACCAGTGTTATCGAGGATTCTATTTAGCATAGCATAAGCGATCTCGCTGTAGGCTAATGCATCGTTTTTACCACGGTTTTTAATTCGAAAATAACTGCTATTTTTGCTCTTCCCGTAAGTTGGAAGGGAAAAAAAGGGGGGGGGGATTTTTAAGTTGCCGGATCTCTGAATGCCGGATTTTCGAGGTCACACAATATATCTACATCACAATAACATATAACCTAATAATAAGTGAGTACGTCAGCAAATGTTTACAGTGAAATGCTTACTTTTAGTGTTATGAACGGAAAGGGTAAGAATATCTGTTTTGTGATTTTCAAAAATTACTGGTTTTGCCGATTTTTCAATGCCTCTACGGAAGCCATATGTCGAACAATAAAAATGATAAAAACATGAATTGTAGGTAATTTTTTCGTCTGTATTTTAATATTGGGTCACCTTTTGCTTAAAAAGTTTACTTTGCAATTTATAAGCAAAAAACTCGAAATATCTGCGAGTCCCGGGACTTTTCACTACATGCATTAAATTCTTTACAATTAGAAAAAGCAAGATTCTCCGGCTATTTATTCGTAATTCTTAAGCATAGCAACAAGAGTTTTTTCTTTTTACTGCTCTTATCTACATTTTTCAATTGCACGGATGCAAACGTGCCACTTTTCTTACTTTTTTAAAACAAATTTTCATTTTTGTCGGTATTTTTTTAAGTTACTTTTAGTCACTTTTTCTGACTGATAGTGATGAAGGGACCAAACGTTTATAAACCTACGAAAGCTCACGCAAACATTTTTATTTACAAAATGTTACTACAACCTGTTTCAAAAATTTAGGCATAACCAGAAAATTTCATTCATTAAATAACAATAAGAAATTGAATGAAACGTAATTATTTATTGTTTATATTCTGTAAAATTATTCAAATAAATCATATCAAAATAAATAAATGGGCACATTATAATAACTTTGATATAACTGAAGTCTGTAACTATACAATGTCTCAAAAGTTTAGGCACAAAAAGAAAAATATATATATATTAACCATTTTTACATGAAGCTTTTCATTAATAGTATTTACACGGTCTCGGAGAACTTCAATATAGTCTGTTTCCACTGAATCAATTAATTTTTGAAGTATTATTGATGGCAGTGAATACAAAATTTTTTTCAATGGCCAGTTTCAGTTCTTTAATAGAGTCATATTGCCTTCCATTGCTGTATACTTCACGGAGAGATACCCCAAATATTTTCAATTTTGTTTAGTCCGGGCTTAAAGCTGGCAGTCTAAAACATTAACATCTTTGTCAGAAAGTCACTATTTCGAACTATACGACTTGTGGATTGAATCATTGTCGTGTTGAAATCTCCACTCAAGACTACCTACTATGTCACTAAATGGAAACAGACGTTGCTCTAGTGTCTCTTGATACTTTGTTGCATTGTGTTTTTCATGGAAATATGACAGGTAGTTTCGCAATCAAAGCCAATCGTTCCCGAAACCATCAGAAACTTAGGTCCTTGTCGTCTGCTGAAGAAAGCACATGGATGTTTATGGAGGTCAAACCGATAACAGTTCCAGTCATCAGAACCATCCAGATTCCACTTCTTTTCGCTTAATAATACGATGAGCCACTTGGTTCCATACACCATGTACTTTCGAGCCTACTTCATTCTGGCCTGTTCATGGACTTACTTTTATGCACAATTTGCAATACATGTTCTTTAAAATAATGATCTTGCAGTTTTTCATGCGCCTTATATTGACTTCTTTGAGGCAATGATACACAGATTATTTTTAATTTGCCTTATGGACATATTTTATTTTAACATCGATCTTCGAGCAGTCTGAACACTTGTATTACGTGGCCACCCGCATCTTGGTTACCAGTAAATTTGTTATTTCTACCAAGTACTGAGTATATTCCTTGCACTATTAATATTCTAGATATTTCAATAAGAGGCTTTTTTTATTTCAAGTTACATATCTTTAAATTTTTCAACGAAATTAAACATTTGATTAGAGAAGACCGTTCGTTGGTCAGGACGGTTTATTGGTCGAAACCAAGCCAGAATTTGTTGCATAAATCCAGCATTTGTTACATAATCTGCCTAATATTTTGTCATAGTGTTTTTTTTTTACCAAAAATTCAAACAGACGTAATTTTTTACATAAATAGTGCTGATGAAATCATTATAATATATTTACTATATTTTATTTCAATTACATTTTGAATTTTTTTTTTGCGAAATTATTCCATATTTCTCCTTCCAATTTTATTATCATATTTTAGTGTCTGCCTAAACTTTTGAGGGAGAGTGTAAAAGTATGTTTGTATCTGCTTTTGATTTGTCGATATTCTCACAATAAAAGTTGCTTCTAGATTTATGCAAATTAATCTTGAACTCTATAACCATTTGTACTGGTGTCGGTACAAAATTACCACATCCAACAAAAGAGACAAGCCACGATACTTCTAACCCACTTGCCATTAAAGGCAATCGTTCCCGAAACCAGCACCGCGCGAAGAGAAAACTGCGCTTTGGGCTAAGTTTCAGTTTGGAAAACCCCCACCCTCCCGCACACACACACACTTTTTCGTTGTGACATGTGCCACAAAGTTGAAAAGTGCAGAAACAGAAATAAATTCTATTATTGAATACATATTTCACGTTTATTTTGGAACTTTTTGTTTACTTTTAATTTAGAAACTCCAAAAAACTAAATAACATAAGAGATAATCGCACTTATATATTGGCAAATAGAATCTGGGAAATGAGTGTAGAAAAAATGTGTCTAACAGTACAGTATAGCAGTTTATAACCCTTTTGTATTCCCAGGAGAAAACCCCATGCTAGTTTGAGAGCATATGTTTTTGTGATAAGCACAGAATGAAAATTACAGACTCAGAAAAGAGAAAGTTAACGAAAGAGACTAAGACAAAAACCTAAAATAAGTTTGAACATAAAGAAGTCCTTATTCCTAAATTTGCATTTAGGTGTAGGGTAATGACCATGCAATAACCTTTGAAATGAAAAATGGACGTACTTTTATTAGGAAAAAAATTCCCAATATGCAATTCTTTTACAAAATAGAAGAAAAAACCGCGTTTGTAGTATACATTTAGCACCCCCTCAATTTCCGCGCTCTGGGTGACTGCCCCGTTCGCCTCCCGCTTTGCACGGCCCTGCTCAAAACCTTCAGAAACTTATAGGCACTTGTCGTCTACTGAAGAAAGCTCATGGATGTTTATGAAGGTCATACCAGCAGGGGCGTGCCGAAGGCTGTTTTAGTGGGGGGGGGGGGGGGTGAACTGAATTTTGCCGACTGCAAGATCGGGGGTGAGAAAGGCTTTGTGATAGCCCCCCCCCCCCTCAGCGACGGAGTCAACTGTTCTACAATACTGTGAATTTATAAAAATCACTAAAAGTCTTAAGTGTTCACCTGCATTCTCCTTAACCACAGTCGAAATTAAATGCTGTTATTCAGTATGTGTAATTTTTTTTAATTATTTTACTATATAAGTAGAGTTGAGAATCCTGTTATTAATTACGATTCTGCTTACGATTTAAAAGAAAATGTGTACGGATGTACCGTACATTAACCAGTTCTCAAAAGTAACAGTTTAAGAATGTTGAAGTACTTCGGAATTTATGTTTCTATAAATAAAACCGCATGCTGTTGTGTAATGTAAGTGTATAAATTTTAAAATACATAAAAAAAATCTTGCTTGCTAAAAATAAGATATATATTAGTATAAGAGACTAAAATTATCCTTTTACATTTTTAAATTATCACCCGCCTATCCTTCAGAATAGCCCATTTTCCAGCTACACTGTCTAAATCCAACATGTCAGTTATGTATGTTTCACAGGTTAATAGCATTAGTTCTTCCAGTCGCTCTTCCGACATGGTGGTACGCAAGTAATTTTTTACTAACTTTAACCTGCTGAAACTTCTTTCATTACTTGCCTCAGTTACTGGAATAATTAAGGCCAACTTGTAGGCCAAAGAAGGGTTAGGATACAAATGAGCCTTCCTCACAATTTCTGCGCTGCTGCGCCAATTGTATCCGATTCAGAACTAGCTATTTCTGTGGACATGAGATCAATTTCACATTCCAAGTTATCTACATCTTTGAGATCATCAGGGAATAATTGACATAGTTAAGAAATGTCCTCGGTAGAGCTATACTTGATCCTAGATGGAAGGATACAGGCCAGTGGTTTAACTTTCTTAAATACCACCTTACGAATGTCTCCAAATGCAGTTGTAAGCCGATCTACCACCTTCAAAATTTCTGCTTTAAAATAATTCTCTCGTGAAAAATAGAACTGCAGTTTCAGGATTTTCGTCGATCTTCGATAGAGGCCTCCGTCGCCTGTGCTGCAAATTGAACTCATAATCTTGATTTATTCCATGTGTCTCTCAGATGTTGTCAGCTTCCTTAATGATGTTCATTATTGCCGCCGCGTCATCATTCCGGAGTTTCTGAATGCTTGCGTAAGTTTTATGCATTATGTCGGTTCCCTCTAAAATGTCCAGGTCTTCAGGTTGCAATTGCTCTGTTGCTAACTTGGTCTTAAACATAATTGTTTTCATTGCAAGTAAAGAAACAATGAAATCGTATGACATCAATTTGCTTCTTAACCCTGCCGCCTTAGCTCGAGCATCCTTTTCAACCTTCATGTCTTCAGAAATAATTTGCAGAGTATGGATGAGGGCATCATAGGACGATAAAATAGCTCTGACTGAATCCGCTCGCATAGTCCATCTTGTCTTCGACAAAGATTTCAAGGTAAGACTCTTCTGAAGAGCTTCCATTTTCTCTCTCAGTATACCGAATCGCTTTGTACTCAGTGAAAAGAAGTTATAGAGATCCTGAATACTGTCGTAGAGCAATTTTATTAAATTGCTTTCTTCGCACGCATGTTCAACACATAAATTCACTTTATACGCGAGGCAGGGTATGTATAAAATAGATCTACCAGCTATTTCTGAAAATTTTGATTGACAGCCTAAAAGGCGGCTGGACATAGATGACGTGGTGTCGTAAGACTGCGTGCGAGCTTGGGAAAGCGATAGTCCAACTGACAGTAGAATTTCAGAAATAAGCTTAGCCATTCCTTTGCCTGTTTTATCCAGATAATCTTTTAGTTTTAACAACCTTTCTTCTGGCTGAAACTTTGGGGTCATGTATCGGATTACAATTGGGAGCTGGTCAAGATGAGAGAAATCGTGTGTGCTATCAGCCATAATGCTAAAAAATTCACAATTTTTGACATTTGCAAGTATTTTTTCACGGACACATGATCCAAGAACCCCAATAAAGTCACTTTGCAACTTATTACTAAGGTAGTTGGCATAGTATGGGCGAAGATGATTATCATCAATCCAGTTTTTTAAAGTTGGAATCCACCTGGCCATTAATCTAATGAGCTGAATGTAGTTACCGCTGTCACTTTCTCGTCTCCGAAATGCAAGTGCTTGACGACTTAGATATCTGGTGCAGTCTAGAAGTATATTAATAATCTCTCTGTTTCTTAGACGAATTTGCTCCGCGTTAGCTGCTGCCTCTCTACGTTGACTAGATAGAAAGTTGTCAACGTGCTTACTTTTTTGGGCCAAATTATCTAATTTATACACTGCAGCTCTATGAGAATTGCTCGTAAAATGAGCAATGAACTTGCCTTTACGGTTTTTTCCTCGGCCTTTCATCTTATGCCATACACGAATACTAACACTGATCCAAGCTTCTTCTGCGTTTTCAGTCCCCGGTCCATCAGAGCAAAGTGAACAAGCAAAATAAAATGCGGCATCCAGTTGGTCACTGTATTCTAAATATGGATATTCTGTATACCAGCAGGAGCTAAAATTATTCTGCTTCTTAGGATCTATGTCATGATTCACAGGGTACAATGATCTCTGAGGTTGATAAGGTCCACGAGACAGGATGAAAAGTTTCTGGTTTTCGGTTAAATTCTTTCCAGTACGATCGGCTGGATCACAACTTAGAAAAGTCGAGGAATCTTCCTTTTCAGAAACATTGGGAGCAATTAAAGATGCTACATGGGAAAACTTACAATAGAGATTGCAACAACCTCACCCCCCTCTCTGCCTTCCTTTCACGAAAGTCTCAAATTCTCAGAAACGCGATTCTCTCTCTCTAGCTATCACCTCCGCTCTCTGACAACCCCTCCCTCACACACAGAATCATACACAATCTTCCGTGAGAAGTTCTTTCTTTTCCCCTTTAAAGACAGACAACAGAGACTTGAAATGATACTGACGACGAGTGAGGGGACTTTTTTCAGGGTGTGTTCTTAACTTTCCGACTATTCTAAATTTTACCAACTCTTCCAAATAAGTGGGGGGTGTTACACCCCCCTTGTCCCAAGTCCCTTGCTAGGCACGCCCCTGCATACCAGTAGCAATTTCACTCATGAGAACCATCCAGATCCCACTTCTTTTGGCTTAATAATACGATGAGCCACTTGGTTCCGTACAATATATACTGTCGAACCTACTTCATTCTGGCCTGTTCATAGTATTCTTTTAAGCACAGATTTCAATACATTTTCTTTAAAATAATGTTCTTGCAGTTTCTCATGCGCCATTCTTTGAGACAATGACACCAAGATTATTTTTAATTTGTCAGATGGACATATTTTATTTTAACACCATCTTCGACCAGTCTTACACTCGTTTTACGAATTTTCCAGGGTGTCTTACGTGTCTGTAATGCCTGTCTTGGAATCAGGGTAAGCTGGTTTCCACTCAGAGTAAAGATAGAAGTAGAGGCCCAATTCCATTGTTCTTTCGGCAAGGTTTTGACTCCAACATCTTTTGCTTTCATCGCCAAAAGGGTGCCGTATTTTGGCGGTAATCCCTTTATCGGCAACTTTCGGATTTCATTCTCGCAATAAAATAAATGTAAACATACAAGCGAAACGACAAGCTGCGTGGGAGAAAAACCGGTTTGGCTCGCTAAATCTGCCTTCCGTCACGTGACGGAAGGCAGAGATGTAGGAGTCAAGAAGAGGTTGCCGATTTGGAGTCTACTTATATTAGAAGTCTGTGGGTTTCCATCAATTGTTGAACTAATATATGATAATGATAATCTGAAAAACAGTCGAAAACGTTGTAATACTGCATCCTGTTTTTTTCTGACCGCTTTAATTTTTCTGTTAGAACTGGTATGCCCTCATGAATTTTTTTTTGTGCGTAAAAAGATGGCCATTATAGATAATTATAGAAATTAACTACTAATGCTGACAATGGCTATGCACTTTTTGCAATAAGTATGTATTTAGGATCTTTTTTCATTTAAAAAAATACTTTTACTTAAAAAAGTCTATATGTCGTATATTCTAATGTCACTTTTTTGCAACGCTTTAGTCACATTTTGCAACATCACTTTTTTGTCAAATTTTCTGACCTTTTGTCACTTTTTTGAAAGCATTATTGCAGTTGCATGCCTGGAATTGTGAAATATTTATTTTCATAAGCCGGAAGAACAAGACCTATTACAGTATCTCATAAGTATATGGACAAGCGATTTTTTGAAATAGCAGCTCAAAATATGAAGCCATAATCACGAAAAAAATAATAAGCTGATGGAATCATAATATATGTTTGTTACAACAACGAAATACATTATATGTTTTAGAGAATTTTTTCAAAAAAAATAAAATTCAAAATAAGCTGTCCCAAAAATATATGGACAATGAAGAGAATTGCTTTTATTTATACCGTATGAAAAAAATTTTGCATTTTCTGCATTCTGTGCATGTAAAGTACCCACTGCAAAATATAAAATCACTGCTCGTTGTTCAATTATCGAATAGTGGGAAAATGCCTCGCAACGTTCAATTCTCTGCTGCTGATGTAGCTAAAATTTCGCGTTTAAAGACTCAAATGTTAAAATTTCTGATATTGCTAAACAAAGAAAGAGTAACAGATCCGGAATTTATGAAATTTTATCCAAAAGTGACAATGTGATTGCAAAACAGCGTTCAGGTCGACTCAAAAAAAGCAATACAGAGAGATTTTTCGAACAGTTTCAATCGAAAAGAAGTTTGTTCGTGAAATTTCGAAGACTTTAGCGTTTCCTATTACGAGATCTACTATTCACCGTTGCATACAGGCAAGCAAAATTCATAAATATTGCAGAATATGCGTGGAATCTATGCTAAAAGTGCGCCGTAGAAATGCACGCGTTCTTTGAACTAATAAAACACACGCCTTGGGAAAATGAATTGTTAAGTATTTCTTCAGTGACGAAAACAAAACCAATTTGGCTGGTTCTGGTGGCTGGGCATACCATCGGCATGATCTGCGACGAGAATCTCGGGAGTTCTTTAGTCGACAACAAGGAGGGGATTCTTTCATGGTGTGGGGCGCGATTTGTTTCAATGGAACAACGGATATTGATTCTCTTAATGGCCAACAGTTCTCTGAGGATTATTAAAATGTCCTTAAAAGCAATCTACTTCCATTTGGAAACATTTTTGAAAGGAATAACTGAAAATTCAAAGAGGACAATGCGTTGATTCACATCTGTCATTCAGCAACAGCTTGGTTTACGCAGAATAAAGTGACTGTTATAGACTGGACAGCTATCATCCCAGACCTAAATCCAATTGAAAACCTTTGGGGAGTACTTGCACGAGATGTATATGCTCATGATCATCATTTTACTACTATTCAGGAATTAAAGCAAAACGTAGAGCAGAATTGGTTCTCTTTACAGCCACACATTCTCCAAACACTAGTTTGAAGCTTACTTGATACGGTTTTCAAGATAATTCAAAGGAACGATCCATAATTTGAATTTAAATGCAAAAAACTAGAAAAGCCCATATACTTTTGAGACAGCCTATTCTGATTTTTATTTTTTTACAAAAATTCTGTAAAACATATACGGTATTTCTTTGTTGTCATAAACTTGTATTATAATTCCATATGCTTATTATTTTTTTCGTGATTATGGCTTCATTTTTGAACTGTTACTTCAAAAAATCGCCTGTCCATATACTTTTGAGACGCACTATATTTAAATTTTAATACGTGTGTACGTATTGGTCTACAAAAACGGCTTCATTAATTTTATTATTATTTTCTAAGGAACAGGAAAATATATTTACCTTTATACACAGTAAATTAACTAACTTCTTATACTTTCATTTTAGGTGATTTAAACATAATTATAAATTTTCTAATGATTTTGTTCTTTTTTTTTAGGATTGTTATTTATCATGGAAGACATTCACTATTCTGAGTTGAAACGCTCTTTGTCAGCAATATCAGTAAAAGCCTTAAATTATTCTAGTCGTTTAAAACTAGCTTATAATTTAGACAGTAGGCAAGTATTACTGTCTGAAAAAGGTCTTTCTCGAGATTATAGAGGACTTGCTGAGCTGATTGGTTTTCAATATTATGCTATTAAAAAGTTTGGAGAATTTGAAGATAGTACAATGAAAATTTTGGAATCATGGGAAACTCGTCCAGATGCAACGCTTGATAAACTTATCACGTATTTAGAAGATATGGATCGACATGATATAATTCAAGAGCTTATTCCTTCATTAAGTTAGTATTTGTTTTCCTTTTCTTGAACTATTTAATTTTATACTAGCTTCATATATTAAGGTCCCGGCGTTGTCCGGGTCCTTAATAATATTGTTAAATGAACCTGAAATCTGTACTGAAAAATCTCATAAAAAGAGCCAATCTGAAAAAGAGCCAACCGAACGAACCTCGAACCGGGTTTCCGCTGCCTACGGTACTGTATAGCAAGCGTGCAGCGCACACACTGCAATATATTGTGAAATAAGAACAATTTCGAACCGAGCGAACCTCGAATCGGGTCCCCGTTTCCTACTGCACCGTTTAGCAGGCGCGCAGCGCACGCACTGCAAAGTCATAAAAAAAATCTCGAATCTTTTAGTTCCACATTCCACAACCAGGGGGCGAACTCTATTCTTAACAAAACTGTTTCTGAAGGAAACTCCGTTTAACAACGTACGCGTAAGTATATTAGCCAAGTGGTGTCGGACTTAAGTAAGAATTTAAGATATTTGTTGAAATTACTATTTGAAAACAGTGGTAAGCACACTTTTGAAATTTTATATTAAATAAGTAATATTTATCCCATGGCTCTGTTAAAAATCCGTATCTAAAATGGTAGAAAACGGTGCGGTTTTAAATATTTGATCGTTCCCCGTAAAAATTTTTATTGCCCTCCCCCTCCTCACCCTGAAATTTGATGCCCCCTACTCTTTAAAATCGTTATTATGTGTTATAAGCTAGCTGAAAGTTCCAAATCGACCAGTTCGTTAGTTTTCTTAATTTTAAAAAATTCGTGTTTCAACAATGTATTTCTTTTCTTTTTTAAAAATCGAATTTTTTAGAAAACAAAAACTTGGGGATCGATTTTTATAAAATTTGGATATAATTAAACAGCGTTTAAAGATAGGGCTAAATGCATAATCTCTTCACAATCTCTAAATGGTACATTTTTAAAAATTTGGCGGAGTTCCAAAGAATCCTAGTATAAAAATCATTTGAGATTTCAGAGACTGGCTTTTAAAATGAGAGTTTGAAAGGAATCATCCAATTAATGAAATAATAATGAATATATAAAGTTGTAATTGAGCTACCGCGATGAAATTTACATATCTGAAATTAGCAAAAAATTCTACATCTGGATGCATAAAAATTAAAACTATAAATTTTATATTTTAAAAACTTTATATTCGTTCGAAAATTTCCACTAATGAAAGGCGTCGGTTGCCTGCAATGAACACCTGCGTCCATGGCAGAAATTTCAAACCTTCTTTCGAAAGAAATAAACAGATTTTTTTTATGAAATCGATCTTTTGTGGATTTTTTGACTTCCTGAAACCATAAAGGAATAATTTTTAGAATTTCTGAAAGGAGAATTTTTTTTTGCTTCTGACTGTTCAATTTTCGAGTTTTTAGGGCCAGTAGAATTTAAAGTACAGCCCTTTTTTATAAAGTTCAGTATATTTATCGCCCTGGCAGTGCTGTAATTTTATTAACCCCTAGCCCTCTCATCCAGTTTTCCAAGAAATATTCTGTGGTATAATAAAAATCTATGCGTTTATTGAATTATGAATACTTTTCCAATCTTTTAATTTGGGGTTTTTAATTAATTTCTCAACTAATTATTAGAAATTTAAAATTCCGTAACTCAGGTGCACCAGGAGAGGTCTTCGACTATCGTTACAAAAATTTCAGCCTCGTATGTACTGTAGATTTCGCTAGCCATCGCAGACAGCCCCCCCCCCCCCCCGAAAGACAGAGCGATGTGTTCTTTTATTAATATAGATATTAATTTATACGCAATTAATGAAATTGATATGTTTAATCTGATGAACAAGTCAGTTTTCTGTAGAATATTGGGTACTTTTCTCAGTAGCGGATGTAAGGTGGGAGGGAACGTTCCCACTTTTGAGCTAATAAAGTGTCTGGAAACCGACATTTTAAGTCTGCACTAGAAAGGCCCGACGCTTGTGTCCGGTTCGACCCGTAGATCAATTTTCATTCGTGAGACTCTGGCCAGGATGAGTCTTAAATATTTCAGGGCTGAGCCTTACTTTTTTCTGCAGACTCGGCCAAACTTTTTTTTTTTCAGATAGAGACTTGTTTGGACGTTATTCTCTAAGGCCCAAAATTTCCAGAAAAAGAGAAAAGTTCGGCTCGGGTCCGATTCAGTCCGTTTTTAAAGTAGGGTGTAATTTTACCCGGGTTCTAAAACATACAACATTTCGTGCAAGTCGTATAAAATTATTGATTGTCTTAAAAAAAGACACACAGATTTAAATATAAGTTGTCCCAAAAATTACGGGTTTATATATAAAACTAAATTTTAAAAAACGACAAGCAATATCAATATATCGTTTACTGTAATGTATTTGAGAAAACAGCAAATTTGATAAACAGGATGATATATAAGTAATATAAATTTAATATGAAAATAATATAAATTTTGAAATAAACCATTCATTTTTGGGACACATGGTATATACAAGCAGAACCACCTGATTTGCCTGAGTTAATTATGGAGGGGTGTAGGATAATAGAAATACGTGAATAAATATAATATTTTAGTTTTTACTTTCTTCTATCTTTACAAGAAGAAAGTATTGGAATCATAAAAAACTTCGACTTCCGGTTTTCGATATATTTATGCGTTTTTAAAGATCCTGAACACGATTTAATGGTTTTTAGAGGATGTCTGTCTGTGAGTTTGTCTGTCACTCTGTGAGTCTGTCTGTATGTGACAAAAATTTTGTGGGCGTTATATCTAAAGAACTAATGCACGAAACTTCACAAAACTTTAGATTCAGTTAGACATTGATATCAATTGGAGCTGATTAGTTTTTGGTGTATATCGCTCAACAGGTAGCGCTTCTATAATGCATTTTGCATGATTTTCGCAATAGCACTAATTGAAGAACTAATGCACGGGTTTTCATTAAACTTCATATTCAGTTAGTCCTTAATATGAATTGGTGTTGATTCCGTTTTGGTGTAAATCGCCCAAGAGGTGGCGCTGCTATGCTGCATTTTACACGATTTCCGCAATAGTTCTAACTCAAGAACTAATGCACGGATTTTCATCAAACTTCAGATTCAGATAGACGTTGCCATAAGTTGTTGCTGATTAGGTTTTGGTGAAAATCACCCAACAAGTGGTACTGTTATGCTGCATTGTGCATGATTTACACGATTTTAGCGACAGTCATATCTCAAGCAATAATACACGTAATTTCATATCTTTAGAATCCTCATGATGGGCAAAGATTGCCATTTAATTTTGGCACTGTGATAGTGAATTTTGAAGTATTAACATGCATCAGATCGAAGTTTTGGGATTGGCACATACGACTAGTTTTATTATGCCAATATTTCGAATATTTGATGATTTTTTAACACTTTCCAACAAAGTTGAAAAGTGTTTATGCATTCGGTTTGTCTGTCCGTCTGTCCGTCTGTTCGCGCTCTAACTCCCGTAAATATACTCGGATCGTTCTGAAATTTATGGATGTTAGTGAACTCTACCATAGCGCGAACCCTATTGCACATGAAGTTTGTAGCATGTTTAGTTCATTTACAGGGACAGTCAAAAGTTTTCCGTTACATTACGGCCTATGGGTAAAAATCGTTTAAAGTGATTTTTAATGATGTTACATGCTTTCAAACATAATAAAATTGATATGCATTTATCAAGTGCACTAAAATATGCATTACGTAGACTATGCGGTGCAAAGAATAAATATTATTCATTTACAGGGCCACACAAAAGAATTCCGTTACATAATGATATACGGGTGGAGGGAATTTTTTCCTCCGTATTTTAATTATGTTAAATTATTTCATGTATAATGAAATTGATATACGTCGCTGAGGTTTACTATAACTTATTTCATGTGTAATACGAAGTGCATAGCATTTACAGGGACACAAGAAAGATTTCAGATACTATATTGCATCCGAAGTACTGTACGGTAGCGATGATTGCTGGAAATGCATTTTTAATTATGTTATGCGCTTTTATGTTTCACTATATTTATGCATTGTATACGGTGTGTATAAATGCTGTAATTAATATACAGGGCTACACAAAAGAATTCGTAACGGTTACTCGGTATGATTGTAAATTGCTTAAAGTTGGTTTTTAAATGAGTTATGCATTTTTACGCTGAACTGCAGTTTGTTTACTAAGAAATGTTTGTATAACATAGGTGAAATTATATATAGGGTCACGCAAAGAATTGAATACATGGCCGTCTATAAATGACAATTTCTGGAAATGTGATTCCAGTAGTTTTAAGAGTGTTTTACTTTGAATTAAACTTTAGCTAAATCGTGGCATGTAATAAAGGTACTAGGGGGGTACTTTGTACTACTGGGTTGTACAAAAGTATACAAGTATGTTTCCATCTATTAGTGTAAATTGCTGAAAGAGAACTTTCAACCTGTTATTCGTTTTCTTGCTAAACTAAATTTCCCCATTATATAGCATATATATCAACCTACAGATCAAATACAGAGCTGTTCAAAAGAATTTGAATACACATTTGCTATGGATGATAACTGCTTATATCAGTTTTCAGATGTTTTATGCGTTTTCTAAAATGGTTACTTAGTTCTGTTATATACCGTTTTTCCATAAATAACGAAGTTTTGATAAAGCATTCAGGAAGTGTTGGAAAGTGTTTCATAATCTGTGCTTAACGCATGATTTTTCTTACTTGTTTAAATATGTATTTGAATTTTTAACATGATTTTTTTTGTTGTAGTTATTACCTACTTAATAACTATCTTTCGAAATTTAATAGTTAATTGATACTTTTATATTCCACAAAATTTTGCTTCTTCTAAAATGTATTTATTATTATTTACATAAACAAGCTACTATATTTTGCAATGCAATAAATTAAAATACGTGATATAAAGTTGTAACAAGCTTCTTTAATTTTCTTTTAAATTATAATTTTTCTATATTATGATAATATATTTCAAAATGTATCATTTTAACTTCTTAGCTTTTGAATTTCTTAAGTCCTGGATTTTTAAGTTTATATTTTGAAGAACTGTTAAATATATTGATCTTCTAAAAATAGTTTTTAGGTATGCAATAACTACAAAACCAAACATCCGAAAAAAAAATGTCATCTTGTCATATTAAGAAATTAGAAGAATATATATTTTTTAAACCATCAAATATTCGAAATATTTTCAGAATGAAAAAAAAAATAAATAATATATTTATTCGCGTATTTAATCACGTATTTTAATTTATCTATCGTTCCAAGTAGTAGATTATTTATTTAAATATATGTAAATGATTTTAAATAACAGAAAAAAGAACTGGTCTATAGACCAGATATAAATTGACTATATCATATATAAATTGACTACTTTTTTCTTTTTACTTTTCGTTAAATATTGAAACTTGCAAAATTTCATAGTTAAAAATGTACTTATAAGCCAAAAAAAAAAATATATACAGTACCGGACCTCAAATCCGGAATCCTAAAATCCGGACGACCCAAAATCCGGAATGAAAAAAAGAAAACTGAAATTCCGCGATGATCTCGAATAAATATTTCGTAAAAACGTCCATAGATGGCGCTACGTGCGCGCGTAACACAGTGCCCAGCCAAACTAGACTCAGTAATTTTATTTTATTGCAATGTTTTTCATTCATTAGTTTTAATCCAAATTTTCTAACAGAATTATCGTAGTTGTGTGTGCACACATTTTAAATTTATTTTAAAAAGAAACCCTTTTCTTCATTTATAGAGAAAATCTAAGAAGAATAAATAAATAACCACAAGAAAGAATTATTTTTAAAAAGGTTTGTTGAATATATTTATATTATTTATATGTAAAAATTTTTTACAACGCCCTCTCCCCACTTTTAATATGTTCAACAAATTTCATTTTTCGAAAAAATTCTGTTTGTAAGCACCGTACTAAAAAATTCTTTTCTTTAACTCAAAGAGAAAAAAAAATCTATGCTAAGTTCCTTTCTAAAGACAACAAAACAAGTTGTCCATCGAAAGCTAATGATCACATTCTGATAACGTTAACTTTCCACTTCACGCAGTTAAATAAACATGTTGAATAAGCAAAACAAACAGCGGATAGATATGTCGTTTTTCTTTACTTTCTTTTCATCTAGTGGCCTTTTCTTTTAGAGGTACCCTAGCTTTCTAATAACTTATCATAATTTAATAAAAATTTGTTGCACAAGCTAATTCACTATTATTGTAACTTGCTGAAAATTTGAAAGAAATTCGTCAATTAGCCTAATTCGGTTCTCGCAAACAACGATGTATTTTCATTTTCTAAAAAATGTTTTTATGTTCCTAATAATGTGCAGACTTGTATAAAACCAAAAACTTTCTGCGCACATAAATATTGAATCAAAAATTTTCTGCAAATTAATTTAATGTTTAATAAAATAACGTGTTATGCTACTTTGACGGTATTAATTTTAAACAAATAATAAAAAAAGTTTCAAAATAATTACGAAAATATTATAATTAAATATAATAAATAATTTAATTAAATTTAAAATGCATTAATATTAATTACAGAATAATTATGTTGGCTAAAAAATTATAAAGCTAAAAATCCATGATACGAAGGGGTGAATTCTTATCAGTTATTTTGTCAATGCATTTAGAAACAGCCCAATCCTTAATATTTTGATTTCTTCTCACAAAATGCAATAATGGACATTGCTTCTGAAACAATTGAATCACATTTTGTAAGGAGAGGTCCATTCATAGGTATCATCATTAAAGAGACAGATGATTTTTTATTGCGGTACTTTGACGAAATTCTCATTTTTTCCACGATCATTTAGCGAAATTTCCGATTTTCCGCGACATTTGCGGGTTTTTTCACGATTCTTTGACGAAATTTCCGCTTTTTTTCTCTTATCCTTTGACGAAATTTGCATTTTTCGCGATCTTTTGACGAAATTCACGCTTTTTCGTGATCTTTTGACGAAATTTGCGTTTTTTCGCGATCCTTTAACGAAATTAATTTTTTCCGCGGTTCTTTGACGAAATTTGCCCTTTTTCGCGATCTTTTGACAAAATTCGTGCTTTTTCCGCTATGCTTTTGCGAAATTTGTTTTTTTTTTTTTTACGTATTTTTGGATAAAATTTGTTTTTTTTCGCGATCCTTTGACGATATTCGCGTTTTTTCTGTGGCCTTTTACGAAATTCGTGTTTTTTGGCGATCCTTTAACGAAACTAGTTTTTTTCCGTGATTCTTTTACGAAATTTGCGTTTTTTTTTTTACTAACCTTTGACAAAATTCGCGCTTTTTGCGCTATGCTTTTACGAAATTCGTTTTTCATCCTGCGCTTCTTTGACGTAATTTGCATTTTTTCTGCGATTCTTTGATAAAAGAATATTTTTTTCCCACGATTCTTTAAAGAAATTCGCGTTTTCTCCGCGGTCCTTTAATGAAATTCGCGTTTTTTCCGCGATGTTTTGACAAAAGTGGGTATTTTTTCTGCGAACGATTGACAGAATTGGTTTATTTTCGGCGACCATTTTGTTGAAATCCGCAATATATATCAGTGATATTTTTTATATCTGAATTTTCGGAGTGACGGCCGATTTGATTTAATTTTCGGGACCGAATGCCCTTTCGGAAAATTCGGAACAGAATCACCCCTGTCAAACAATAAATAAGTCGTACATAAAATTGGGGAACATTTTTAATTTTTCGGTATTGAAAAACAAAATTTACTTTTTTTTTTTTTTTTTTTTCCTAAGAAATTTTCCGAAAGTTCCAAAAAAGTTCCGAACTTTGCGGAAAATTTTCCGCGCACGGCGTGCGTCTATATTATACAACTCTGATAATGTGATGTGCAGGATTAAAAAATTCTTATCCTTATTATAAATATATTTTTTTTAAATTTATGTTTATGTTTGTTTACTTATACCTCATATGGCAATCCGCGATATAGATTCCCAGGCCTAACTCGCGAGCAACAACGCATTTTCATTTTCTAAAAAATGCTTTAATATTTCTAAGAATATGCAGTAATAGTAATTTTTTTTAACTTATTTTTATTTTGAATTACTTTTTGTAATTTGTATTTTTGGCTTTATTTACACTAAGACTAACATGGCAATTCGCAGTATAGATTGCTTCGTGGATGTAAAATTTTGCCAAGGGTATGTACCGTATCTGTTTATTTATTGCTTTGGTTGAGGACCTAAAATCCGGAAAATTCCGAAATCCGGAACGGCCGCGGTCCCGACCAGTCCGGATTTGAGGTCCGGTACTGTATATTTAATTTATATTTTTCATAAATTTGAATTATTATGCATTATTTTTCAATTACGGTTCGAAAATAATTGATAAAAATTTCGCTGCAAAAAATAAGTCTCTCTGGCGTTCGAACTCACAAAGAAAATTTTTTAATTCATCAAGCTACCAACCATCCTGCTGAGCTGCTTACCAGGGAAGAAATTTACCCGATTATAAACTGTAACGTAAACTTTGAGACTTATTTTCCAATACCCACTGTGTATTGCTCTGCTCTTTATGGCTTTTATAATAACCATCCTCTATCGATACACAAACATTCACCGCATTCTGTGTCACCGACCTCGAAACCTACCCTTATAAGCTTCCTGGAATGCATTCTTATATATGACCAACCTTTTGCTGATTAATGTTTTGTTAAATCAATTTCTTGTTATATCCAAGCTCGCTATAAACGAGTTCGACGGTATTTCGAATTGTAGTTTATTCATTAAAATAATTTGGTATTTCGATATTAATAATAGTGTTTAACTTCTTAAATTGTGAGTACGTCTCCTTGTTTGTTAGTTTATTTTTGTGGTTCAAATTATTTATTTTTATCGATCAAATTTTTATTTTTTTTTGTCTGTTTAAGCTTTTTTGTCTTCATATACAGGCATCCCTCGATTTACATAATACTCGACTTACGTAAACTCGCACTTGCATAATAAAACTCGAAAATTACATTTATGAACATACTAGCGCGTTTGATACGCATTTGCATACTTTTGATAATTGCTTTGTAAATAAAATATGGAGATAAGCCACAACAATAACATAGTTTTATATATTAGATAGAGTTATATTTTTATTCGAATATACAATCAAATCTTTAACAAAACAAATACAAATCTGATTAAAATGAGGCAAAAACAAAAACAAAAAACAAACTCGGTTTAACAGTTACAATTTTGTCAGCTGAATTCAAACCATAACGAAACCTAATTTTAAAGTTTCGATGAAGAAGAACGAGTGTATTTTTTCTTTTAGCTTCAGCTGTTTGTTTGATCTATATTCTTAACCTAGTCGTTGCATGTAGATTCAAAATTGATATAAATTAATTCACCAATGTTAAATTTATAAATCCTATATTGCACAAGATATTTTTTATTTGAAAAGTGTTCTTTTAATTTGTTGTTACATTTTTTCATACTTTTATAGTTTATATGAAAGTAAATAATGCTGCATGCTACGTTATTTATAAAATAATACTGTGTAAATAATGAATATATTATATATTTACATACAGGGTGTCCCAGAAGTAATCGGACAAACTTTAAGAGGAGGTAGGGAACATCACAAGGATTCAGATTTGAATAGAGCCCAGGGTCGGAAACGCTTTCCTGGCGCGTTAGTGACGACACAAAACACAAGAAAGACAGGATACGAATAAGAGGAGAAAACATGTTTATTATCCTTAGTACATCAAAAAACTAAGAAGAAAGAACATTAAAGGGACAACGATCGTCATCAAAGTAGGTGTTCGAAATTATGACCCCGGGCCGTGATGCATGGAAGCGCATCTCGGGTGTATGGAAGATCTAATGTTCAAGAAAATACTGGGAGTGCCTCGGACTTCCCCAGCAGCTGCCACGATGCGTGCAACAAGTTCCTCAACACTTTCCCGCATTGTCCCGGCATTTTTGCAGTACTAAGAATAATAAACATATTTTCTCTCCCTGTTCGTGTCCTTTCTTTCTTGTGTTTTGTGCCGTCACTACCGCGACAAGAAAGCGTTTCCGACCCTATGTTGCTATGTAAATCTGAATCCTTCTGATGTCCCCTATCTTCCCTTAAAGTTTGTCCCATTACTTCTGGGACACCCTGTATAATAAATATTGCATTTTATTACGAAATTTTACTTAAGCAATTTACAAATTCGACTTACGTAAATTTCAAGTTACTCAAAAGTTTATCGGAATGCATTAATTACGTAAGTCGGGGTGTATGCCTGTACTTCAAATAATCTCTTTCTAAGTGTTAATATTTTATTCTACTTACAGAGAAAAATGTAGAAGCTTATTTAGAGTATCAGAAATCACTTGAAATTCCGATTAAAGTTGCTAAAGGTAAATATGGACTATAATTATCTAATAATTATTATCATTAAATTATAAAAACTTCTTGACACTAAATGTTGATTTAGAAGAATTAGTTATACTTTTTTTAATAATGTATATTAATGTATAATTTTAAATGATTTCATTTTCCAGTAAAAGAAAATGTATTTAAATATTAGAATAAAATACATATATATATAAACAACAGTATTTTGTTTATTAAATATTAACAAATGTTTTCTGAAATGTAAAAATCCACTTAATTGCTTGTATTTAGATATATTTAAACATTTTAATTATATTTATTTTTAAGCAGTTCATAAATTATTGCATGGAAATTTTAATTTGATATTTTTCCTAATTTTCTCTCTAATTTAATTAAATCAAAAACATTTCCGGACTTCACAGTAAACCTCAACTGGCATTTCAGCAATATTTCAAAGCATAGATCTTTTTTTTTTTTGTCTAAAATTTACTTATGAAAAGGTTTTGTTTATAAAAATGGAAATAGTTTTGATAAATATGGTTCAAAATTATTTTTAAATTTAACTTTTTTAAATTTTAAACTCTGAAACATATGAGTATTCGGCCAAATATATGCTATTTCACTGGTCGAATATTCGGTTCGCCTGTGTGTCATGATAATATTATTTCGTACAGAAATTTTCAAATTTTTCGTGAATTTTTTTATGTAATTTTTCGCATTCGACAGAGATTTTTCTATATTCATAGAATGAATCCTTTTTTAATCGTTTAGCCCAATAGCCCTTTTTTCCCTTTTGTTTTAAATTTTAGTCCTTCGCACTTTTCGATATTTTAGTATTTTTTCGCGATTTACTGCGATTTTTCCACCTTTTGTAAAAGGAAGTGGGTTTCAATTTTCTAACCCTATATAGTAAATTTTTCACTCTTTTCAATAAAATTTATTCGGAATAAAATTTTTCGAGATTTTTTTATTGTGATTTTTATTTTTTTCGTGTTTCGTGCTAATTTTGACAGGCCTCGGCAACGCCGACTACACCAGCTAGTTAAAAGTAAAATACTTAATAAAAATCGAAAAGTGTTGTTGTTTCATTTATGTTTAGTTACTTTCTCATTTATGTTTAGTTAGTCAAGTTGGAATATTTTCAATTTACTCGTCAATATCTCTTTCATCGGATTTGGTAACAAGTTTATCAGATTACTTGCTAAATGTTCCGGATAAAAGTTTATCGACATTTGTTTTCTGTAGTAGCAAGAAATGATTCTACATTAAAATAAGGAATGTATAAATTATTTTATAATAAAAAAAATAGCTTTATAAAACTAATAAAAAAACAAGCATTTTTTTACTTTAAAATTCACTAAAATGTAATTCTTTCTCATCCAGAATAAGAAATGTGTTTCTGGATATGACATTTGACTAAAAATAAAAGTGAGGTGCTCAGAAAACATTAAATTGTAAGATTGATTGATTGATTTACGTAACGCAATTTTTTAAGGAGTTTACTCATTAAACGAGTTTGTTCATCAATCTGCCAGCCAAAGTGAACCGAACTTTAAACTGCGTAACGAGTTGATTGTAACTTCAGTTTATTGATTTTCATTTATCTTATTCAATGTTTTCTGAGCTCCCCAAGCTTTTATTTTTAGTCATATGTCATATCCAGGAATACTTTTCTTATTCTGACTGAAGAAAAAAAAATACTTTATAGTGCACTTTAAATGAATTAAAATGTCGCTTTTTTTAAGTTATTTCTTTCTGTTCTTATCATAAACATGTTAAAACATAGTTGAAAAGTGTTTATGAAGTCGAATTGTCTGGCCGTCTGTCATTCGTGCTCTAACACGTATAAATATAGTCAGTTTGCCATGAAATCGATATATGTTATTGAGATTTACTATGACATGTTTGGTATTGAAAATGAAGTGTGTAGCATTTATGGGCCAACTACAAGGACAGGCAAAAGAATGTCGTTATGGAAAAAATTGCTTGCGGTGTATTTTAATAATGTCACACTATTTTAAACATATTCAATATTTATATATATCACTAAAGTGTATTACAAGGCGCTAACTGTAGAAAAGGGGTGTGCATAGCATTTATCGTTGATTTACAGGGGCGCACAAAAGAATTTGGTTACATTACTGCCTCCGAACAATAATCGCTAGAAGTACATTTTCAGTTGTGTTACGCGTTTTTAAATTTAACAATGTTTTCATATTACTTGTTGTGTAACAATTCTATAGATTGTGCATAAAGCTGAAAAAAAAAAGTTCTCAAGTGCATTTCGCTTTATTGGAGGAAATTGCTGAATTGGAATTTTCAACTGCGCTATGCGTTTAACTAAACTAACTTTTAACATACTACGTAGTAAACATACAAATCTATAAAGTGCTGCATAAACAAGTTCGAATATTTTCCTGTCTATTGATGGTTATTGCAAAAATTGGATTTTCAAATGCGTTATGCATTTTCCAAATCGTTTATTTGGACAATCTTTCACCTTATGTCAACTACAGGTGAATGAGGTTTGCTACAATGAAGCAAATAAAATCATATGGCGATACGCATTGACTCAAACATAAAATATGTAATATGAACTTTTAAAAGTTTCACTGTTTTGCTTAAAAGGCGACTAAAATAATAAAAGAAATGTTACAATTTTAAAATATATATTCTACTAGCTGTTACCCGTGACTGCGATCACGTAACATTTAAAGAAGAAGAAATTCATCAATTAAGCAAAAAATTTCGATATTTAAAAGCATATATAATTAACCTTTTATCACATTTTATAGTAGAAACGCTTCTGATGATCCCAATTTGCTTATTTTTGTTTATGTATATAGGACCATTTAAATTTATTTTGTGAGCATGAAATTTCATACACCTTTTCTAAGATTAAATGAGGAATAAATTTACATCTCTGTTATTCTATTTTATTATTTATATTTATTCTATTTTATATTTATTCCGTTCAAGGATATTGATTTATTTTATGTTTTCGAGACAGAAAATATTAGTTAAAGATATATATTAATAAAGAATTTTAAAGGAAAGTGGTTATTAGTAGGTCACTTCAGACGTGACTTTGATATGATTAGAATAAGCGAAAAATCAACATGCACCATTATAAGGTTATATTCCAAAAAATCACATTTTGGAAGAGAAAAAAAAAGATAAATGGTATTAAAAAAATAATCAAACGTGATGATAAAATAATCAAAGTTCAAAGTAAAAAAATAATCAAAGTTCAAAAATAAATAATAAGAGCACGGGAAATATCTTTAACTTTCAAATATTTATTACATTTTAATTTCACGGTACCACACTTTTATGAGCTCTAGATCTACCAATAATATCAAAATGTTTATCACGCTCCAAAGACTCTTGAGCCTAAATACTTATTATTAAAGCAATAGAGTTAACTTATTGCTTTCGAGGAATAAATCGATTTATGTAAAAGCACCACAATTATAAATAAACATTTTCATATCTATTGTGTGTTGTAATTTTGGCTTATGAAAGCTTTGAAATTTGCAGGAATATGCTCCAATGGGGTAACAGTGATAGATTGTGTTTCAGAGAGATTTTTAACTATAGATTTCGATAATTTAAAATCTAAAGAAAATTTCCTTTCTTCCTTTGCGCTTTTCGATAAACACGGGGCCTTTATACATTAGAGGGATGTGAAGTGAAAGGCAAATTTATTGCTTATTTAAGGTTTTGGCTCTTGTGTACACGTAAATGATGTCACATGTAAAGCCTAATCTCAAATTGAAATTACTTGCTAAACTTTTTTAAGTTGACTTTCCTGTGCCATTTATTAAATTTTATTGAAACCAGTGTTATGGGAGATTGTACTGTAAAAGGATGTTAAACTTATATATTTGCGATTTTAAATTCTGTGCAAATCACGCCATTTTGTATAAAAACTGCTATAAAATGCTAATATTTTCTGAAAGAAAAGCAGCTAAGACTAATGTCAGACGAACATCTTTTGCACGCTTTTTTCCTTGCGTATTATCCCTACACAATGCTAGCGGCATATACGTGAGGAAAAAAGCGTGCAAAAAGACGTCCGCCTGGCATTAGTTTCATGATTTAAAATATGACGACACTAGGTTAGTTTTTCCTACGGAATGTTACTTGTCGAAATAAATAAATAAATATATATATTCTTACACTTCATGAATCATTTAAAACTATGCATTTTAATTTATTTAAAAAAAAGGGAAACCGATTAATGAAATCCAATATTATTGTACATTTAGAAAAACATTGAAAAATTATTTTTATTAAATATACTAAATTTCATGTAAGAAAATGTATTTAAAATGTAAGCTAAAATTTCATTTTCAAAGAATGCGACTTTTGATACAAAATTTTATTTCTGAAAAGTATATTGTTATTTTAAGATTTCGTTTTAACTTTCGAAGCTGGTGTAATGAAGACGACATCGCTTTGACGAAATTAAAATAAATCTATGTTAATGTTTTCGTATTAAAATTAATGCTTTCCATGAAAAAATATTACATCATTTTTAACCGATAAAAGCTTTTACTAAAAACGCCTTTGTGACATGTTTTAACTGCCATCTTTTAAAATTAATCAATTAAAATAGTATATGATTATTTTAATCAAGGCCTCCTGATAAGGGAGTCTTGATTTTAATTTTAATTCGTATGAATAGTGGGCAATAACTATCAACTTAAATGCACAGAAGTTATATTTACTCCTTGGTTGCGTCAATATGTCGACAGACGATTTTTGTTTCTGTGGAATAAATTCATTCATGAAGTTTCGATGTGTGTAAATATGTTTTCAATTTTGGAAAATTTAATTTAATCAAGTTTTTGCACCATTTATACTAATTGAAATTCAATTCTTTTTAATTTTAATGAGGAAATAGCGTCAAAAAATATATTAATCCGTTTTAATTCCCCTTTTTTCAACCAAAAATATCTTCTCCTGATAATCATAACGTGAATTTTGAAAAGAAAACTCTCATTTGTATGCAACTTACATTCAAACTTTTTAATCAGTATGGACAGTATTCCTGTGACGTCACAATTGGTAAAATAGCGGTTTTTATAGCCTCGAATCAAAAGGGAGAATAGGGTCCATTTGTAAAAAATATTTCTGTTATTCGTTTTGATATGACGTCATTATTTATCTATTTTCATTAGTTACTGATATTGATGCCCATTGTATTTTTAACGAATATTTGGAAATACCTGTTTTATTTCAAATTTGACGTCATATTTTTCCAATCGAATAACTTTATTAATAATATTATTTTTTTTCATTCTTTTTCCTTCTAATTATGACACCATTTTTGGCAGAAAACCCCTTATTAACGTAACCGATATTCATCCTTCATGCATAATAAAAAATACCCCATTTTTTGTTTCAAGTATGACGTCATATTTATTTTCTTTTGAATTCTTTTTATTTTAATTTTTAATTGTCCAGGAGAAATTATTATTCCAGATTTAGTTTTTCTTGGCAACAAGAAAGAAAGATGGTTAAATTTATCGGGAAAATGTCAATTGATTCTGTATGAAAAAGAATGAAATTTTGAATTATTAAGATAATTATTTGAATAAATTAAATAAACTATAGCCTATGTTCATTTCCGGGTTGTAATCCATCTATATCAGAAAAATACAAAAGCATTAATTCATCCGTTTAGATGCTGACTTCATTCAAACATTCGGACACACATTGACATTTATAATATTACTAGAATATAGCCCGTCAGAATGACGTGTTTGCATTTTCAAAAAAATTATATAGCATTGCATTATAAAAAGAATTGTGAAGTAATAAATTTTGTCTTGTCTGATTAATAGGGTCAGGTGGGGTAAAGTAAAAACAGCCCATTTTTCATTGAAATTTAATTGGCAAGAAAATTATTAATTGAATTGGTAAAATACTGATATAAAGTATGCAAATGAACTTCACTCACAAAATTTGAAGAAATATTTCACAAAAACATTCAAATTAGTACTAATAATGTTATTTTAAAACATATTGTCAATTAACTATTTTATCTGATGGTATGTGGTAAAATAAAAGACAATTCCAACAGAAAGTTTATTTGTTTTTATTAATTGCCAAAATAATAATTATATAACTTAAATTTTAAAAAGTTGAACAGAGAAAATCCTGATTTTTTTTAAACATGCATAAAAGAAACCTGTAATAAATTTTGATAATTAAAAATCATCTTTTATCACATAAGTAAATTGCAACTATTAATTACATTAACAATTTATTTTCCCAAATTCTGTTATTAAATTACAAATTTATTTTCCCTACAAAATACAAAATTTTATTTATTATAATAATGCATTGATATACTATATACATATATATATATGTAATACACGGCATTACATATTTCTGATATTCTAATTTCATTTTATAAGAAATATTCATTCCCCCCCCCCAATGTCTTCAGAATTCAAAAAACATTTTAAAAAGAAAATTTCTTTTTTTTAACTACCGACAGATGGCGCAACAGAGCATATAAACGTTTGTTTTAATATTTTAAAAGTTCAAGACGAATGAATCAATTGTTTGTTTACTTTCATATAGGGATAGATAAAGCTACCAATCTAATTTAAACTAAAGTTATCGCAGCAGAATATTAGATAATTGAATGTAATCTCTTAAATATTAATTTATTTTGAATAATCTGTCTAAAAATGTAACTTTTGCGAATAGTGGAAAAGAAAGCACGTTTTACTCAACGTTTTAAGATTGAAAATCAAATCAACAATCACTCGTGTGTCGTGATGCCACATGTACAACACAAATTCCAAATCCAGAAGCAATTGAATGACTCTTTGAACGAATCATTAAAAAATACGGTCGACATCCGATTTTGCTCTTAAAATATTTGTAAAACCATAATAAAGCTTTTAAATAATTTGAAATACGTTTGTTTTTAGAACGGAAACGTTAATCCGGTACAAAATAATTCACGGGAATGAATCGCCGAATATAGCTATATTCACTGAACACCATAAAGTGTTCTCATTGGTCAGAAAATAGATAGCCTTGAAAAACAGAGGTAATTTTTCGCGATATTTTTAACCGTGTATACTGAATTCAAACTGTAAATAAATGTAAACAAAAGTGAAAAACGTATTTCAAAACATTAATATGCTTTTGCAAAATATTTTAAGAGCATTTAATGAATAGCTGAAAGAGTCATTCATTTGTTTTTGGATTTGTAATTTGTGCTTATGAATGGCAACGGTAATCGCTTGTATACATCGGAACCGTGTTGTTGGTATCTGGTTATTTTTAAATTAGATCTTAAAGCGTTATAATTGTATACTTTTTGAAGGTTTGAGAAAAATTGAAGAAGAATATGTTACATAACAAATAGATAGACAGATTAAATAAGGCAGTCGGCAAATACGGCATTGGAATGTTTAAGCCTAACGTGGCCGCGTTTGGATTATCAGGAAACGGATGAGTTCAACCCCGGAAGCGTTATACATTTTGTGTCATTCTATGTATAATAAGGATTTAAAAACTTCTTAGTACTTTTGAGCTTTCCCAAGCCCTTCATCAGAGAACATTCTCAAATGAAAGGCTTGGGAACGCCCGAAAATACTACCAAGTATTAAGTTAAAATGTACATTTTCAACTTGTAACATATTTTTCAATCCCTACTATTAGTTCACACTCTCCCTATATTTATTTATTTATATATCTTGTTCAAATTTTCAATCGCTAATAAAATACTTATTATTCATCCTAACAAGTTCAAATAATTTTTTTAAAACTTGTACTGGATGACAATTGATGTTAATACACATTTTTCAAATATTAATTCATTCATTAAATTTTAATTAATTAATTTTAGTTTTATATGGGAGACAAAATGGCGGCCATTGGTTATTGAACAGCATTTAATGCATCTTCATATCTATAAGGGGGTTACTATAGGTGGGACCCTGTTCTGTCGCCAAATACCGCCAAGTTTGTCGTCAACTTGGCGATATCTCTAATATTTCGCCATATTCCCATAGACTTCCATTGTAAACCTACTTGCTTATAGAAAATCAACAAATTGAGATATTTTAATGCAACAAAAACTAATATTAGCTTAAGGGATTATATTAAATTTTTCTTTTATGACCTAAGTAGGAATTGACTTTAAAAACAAAATTTTGATATTATTTGTTTATTATTTTAGTTGCCTTTTAAGTAAAACAGTGAACTTTTAAAAGTTCATATTACATATTTTAATCTGTGAAGATTTGTTACCGTATTTTGAATGGTTTAGAAAGTGTTTCATAATCTATGCTGGGCGCATGATTTTTCTTTTTTTTAAAAATTAATAGCATTTTATCTAGGCAATGCATTACAATTATTATTAACGGACTATTCAATATTTACACATAAGAAAATTTTAATGTAAAAGCATTGAACTGATCTCATGCCTTTTCTAATTTTTTTTTTAGAATGGACGCCATGTGATGCATATGGAGCTTATACGGATGAAGATGCAAGTATACCTGACCAATTTGCTAGTATTTTGGAATCCTCTAAAAATGAATTCAAGCTGTTTATCCGTGGGCGGGATATGATTACTGGAATGCTTGAATTGGAAACTAATAATGATCTAATTAAGAATAGGTATGAAATTTTTTCGTAAGATATACTTGCACTTTAATGTGTAAAACCTATCATTAAAATTAAAAAAGGAGTATATAAATAATATAATCTATAGCCTTTTTCAAATCATAATGAATTTTCAAATTACTTATTACGCAACGTGGATTGTAATATATCCTAATTTTGCAAGTAATGAAAGAGTGTTCGTGGTGGTGGTAGGGGGGGGGGGATTGTACTTTAAAAGAAAATAATTTGAAGTTTTCTTCATTCACTTTATGATTAAGATAATATCTAGATAACTCACAAAAATATTGATTGCATTCATAAGGATATTTACTTTTGGTGTAATTAGATATTTAGATGGCATTCAGAAAAATATTGACTTTTTAATCTCAGACTAAACTATTTAATCCGTTGTCACTGACGAAGACTAATGGCAATCCAAATCTCTCAAAACTGCCTCGGAGGAATTCAATTGTTTTCGTCGTTGAGGTCATCTTCATCGGATATACTTGTAACCACTTACAGTGACAATCAACTTTCATCAAAAACATATGATCAAATATAGGAACGGCAAAATCAATATGTACACTTTCCTAGGGCATACTGGTGTTTTCCCAGCAATGAACTTTCGATTTTGTTGGATCAGTTTTGTGTCTGGCACAGTCAGTGCAGTATCTGGCTCTTCTTCTATATCGTTATCAATACCTTTCCAATAGACCAATGATCTTACGATTATTTTTATTTTAACAATGTCTAAGTGCCCTTGATACAGTTCTTGAAGATAAACAATGAGAAGAACAATACACACTCTTTGTCCTTACATAATACATCTATCTTTAACTGTATATTGCAATTCTCTTTCCTGCAAATTCTGACCTTTTCGTAAAGCATCTAAAAGTGGACCCAATTCTTTATCTCTCCACGTTTCTTGTCGTAATTCACTTGAAGTAAATGGCAACGTTACAATTTGCGACATTTGAAATACGGTATTGTCATCTGTCACTTTCAGTTATTCAGAAGTTTTAGACAATCTTGTCAAAAAGTCTGCATTTCCTTGATCATTAGTTTTGCGGAAACTTATGTCAAATTGGAAGGGTTTCAAAGTCAATGCATAATGTAATAATCTGCTAGCTGTTAATACTGGTAATCCTTGTTTTAACCTAAAAATTGCAACTAGACGTTTATGGTTAGTTATTAACCATTAAGTGGTGAAGTGATTTTTTTTATAACGTAAGTGGTGAGGTGGGGTGTATGTAACCCCAAAATTTGATTTCTTGTGCACTCCGCAAAAGTTAGCAAATTAAAATAAGAAAATCTCCTGTGAATTTTGCATTATTTACTTGTATGAAAACAACTGAAAAAGTACTGTAAGTATACAGTCCATCTAGTAATGTAAAATGGCACTATTTCAGAATTTAAATTTCTCTGGAATGCAAAACACTCCACCTCACTAGTTAAGTAAATCTTCCTCCTTTTAGGTAATATAAAACTTTTTTACTGCCCATACTAATTCTAAGGTCTCTTTGTCAATTTCGGAGAATTTCTGTTCAGTGTTTCTTAAGGTTTCGGGTGCAAAAGATATCGATGCTGTAAAACACAACCATCACATACTGCAGATGCATTACTTGCCAGCTTTAAGGGAAGTTCTGAATAATAGTGAACTAAGGCTTTTCTGAACAAATTTCTTTTTTATTTGCGCAAAGATAATTTGACAATTCCTTGACCATTTAAATTTCTATATTTTCCTGTCAAATTATTAAGAGGATTTGCAATAGTCGCTAAATTTTACAAAATTTACCAGTAAATGTTACTAATTCAAGGAAAAGATTAACGTCTTGTACATTTTTAGGAACAGGAGCTTTTAAAATTGCTGAAACCTTCTTGTCTGTTTATATATCCCTTTGGCATCTATTTTATGACCTGGAAAATTTATTTCATTTTGAAAAAAAACTGACCCTTTCTTAGATTAAAATCTTGGCCATTTTCTTTACGCTTTTTGTAAAACTACTCTAAATCTTTAAGATGTGATATTTCCTGTTATTCTAGAATCGTTCATAATTACTTTAACCCATTCCATACCTTGGAACAATCCAATAACTTATCGCTGTCAAATTACAGGTGCTCCATTTAACACAAACATGAAGTTCTTGGAAATATTATGAGTATTTATCCCTTTTGAGTAAGGAGACTGGGGCGAATGGGGTACTGAGGTAGATCGGGATAAGGAATTTATTTCCCGCCAGTGGCGTTGGAGTACCACGGCAAAGCTTCTCGAGCCTCAGTTGCTTGCAGTACTTTGATGGGAAGCGTCTGTCTGATTGCTAGAATTCATTAACTCACTTTGGCAACATTTAGCTATACATTGTGTGTCGTACTGTAATATTTGGAAATTTTCGAATCCTTCTTTCCGTATTTTGTTCCCAATTAACTTTAATTCCATTGACTTAAGACCCCACTGCAGTCACGGACAAAAAGAAATCAAGATGGCCGCTGGCATTTTAGCTGAATTTAAAGGATGGTCTAAATTCAAATGATTGACAAGCGAGCTCTTCCAATCAGCAAATAGAATATTCTTGGATCATTTCCAATAGGTTTCAGGTGGTCTAAGAGATTTCTTTTTTCAACTGTCCAGCGTAGATCAAAGCCGTATGTTTTGTGGAGAATCTGGATAACGCTGAAAGCCGTAAAAAGAATTTTAATCTGTTTATAATAAGGGTGCAAAAATTAAAGCGATTTGACTTTCAGAAAATAAATGATTATTTTATTCAGATATATTTCTTTTTTTTAATCATCAAGTTCATTTTACAGCTTTTACAAACATAAAATTGAAATTAGCGCAGTATAAAAACTATTTTATTTCACATAACGAAATTACATTTAAAATCAAGGGGGGAGATATTGAATGAGGGGGAAAATACCAGATACAAGTATTCTAAAATAACTATCTTTTGTGGGGATTCTTTTTAGAACATGAAATTTATCAAGAGATATATAAAAGCTAAACAACATTGAAGGTTAAAAATAAGATGTTCATAAAATTAGGAGAGAAAAGGTTAACCAAATAAACTGTATATTTTGTACTGTAGAGGGGTGGAGGGGAGAACGGGAAATATTAATTTTGAGGAGAAGGGGGGGGGGGCTATACATCTAAATCCCAGCGTAGTCATTTATAGGTATAGTACATAATTTATTGTTGTTAGCACTAAAATATATGACAGAAAAAATAAAGTTTTCCAAATATTCAAAACTTTGTGTGATGTTAGCAGAAAGGTTTCAGGCGGAAGAAAATTTAGATTATATTTTATTTTTACAAGTAAGTTATAAAACATAAAGGAGTTTTCACAATTTGAAATTTTAAGTGCATAGGAGTAAATTCAGGTGTGTGTGTGTGTGGGGGGGGGGGGGGTGGAGAGATTTCTGTGCACTAAATATTTTTTAAATGATGCAGACAGTTAAGAATGTTTTTTGTAGCGGTTCGTAATCTAAATAACAATAAAATACTTTTATTTTCATTTACATTTTTTCATTTTAAACACTTTCCAAGAAAGTTGAAAAGTGTTTATGAATTGGGTTTGTCCGTCCGTCTGTCTGTCTATCCGTGCTCTAACTAGCGTAAATATAGTCGGATTGCCATGTAATTGAAAATCATCATGGTATGTTCGGTGCGCCATTCATGGTTCATTTACAGATGCACTCAAAAGTATTCGCTACATTATGGTCTATGTGTGTGTGTGGGGGGGGATTATTTAGGATGTATTTTAATAGTGTTACACAATGTTAAACACAGTTAAATTTATGTACATTGAGACACACTTTAAAATTGTTACTATAGACTATGTTATGTGTAATGCTTAAAGTACGAGTATAGGGGACTCAAAAGTATTCCGTTATGTGAAGAAATATCGTTTGCGGCGTATTTGATTGATATTACTCTGTCACAAAGATAATGAAATTGACATGAATTTCTGAGGTGTCCTTAGCCTACTTTCTGTACAACATGAGCATTTAACAATTATTTACGGGGTCAGACAAAAGAACTTGGTTCAATATGGCCTACGAGAAAAACTGTTTGTAGTGTATTTTGATCACGTTACACTATTTCAAACATGACGAAATAGATACACATTACTTTGATTTACTACAAGATGCTTACATTCGAATATGGTCTGCATTTCATTTAGCGTTCATTTACAGGGAAACATAAAATATTTTTATACAATACTGTATCCGATATAGCTATTAAAAATTAATGCTAAAAGTACATTTTCAATTACAGAATGCGTTTTTAAGTTTAACTAAATTTTTGCGCACTACGTGGTGTGCACATATTTTACAAACCCTATACAGGACCACACAAAAGAATTCGTAACCATTGCTGAGAATGAGTATGAATTTCTTAAAGATGTTAGGTTTTTTTTAGTTATAAATGGTCAAGCTCAACTACATTTAATATGCTTAGAGATGTTTGTATCATACAAATAAAATCCTATACAGGGATATTCCAAAAACTGGATACATGGGCCGCCGATAGAAAATAATTCCTGCAAGTGTGATTTCAGTAATTTTGAGCATGATTTTGCCTGAATTAGATTTCAGCTTAATACTGTTTGACGTGTATAAAAATCTGTATTCTATATACAGAAATGCACAAAAGAATTCAAGTATGTTTCCGTCTATTAGTAGAAATTGCCGAGGGTGAATTTTCAACTGTTTTATGTATTTTCTTACAAAACTAAATTTTAACATAGTATGTAGAATCTGTACAAATATATGCAGTACAAATATATCATATACACTGCCTCATATGAGCTGCATATATCATATGAGCTGCACAAAAGAATTGGAGTACCATCCAGGTTATGGGTGCAATTGTTGAAATCTGCTTTTCAAACGTGTCATAGGTATTACAAATGTTTAGTTAGATATCTTCTTTACTTTATTAAACGGCGAAGTTTTGTTACAGTGTTCTGTAAGTGTTGGAATGTATCGACGTAGACGCATGATTTTTCTTTTTTCTTTATGGACATACTCGGTTCAGTCGATTACTCAGGCACCTTTGGTATCTACGTTTGATGGTTCTTTCTGAGCTAGTCGGAATAAAATGATTTCGAAAGGTTTTGAGAATTTACTTGCACGTTGACGAGAAACCACAATATTTTCCTTACAAATATCTCTCTAAAGACATTTTCCTTTGAAAAATACAGTTAAAAAGTTTTTTATGCACAATTAAATGTACACCTATCGCTTTATTGTTAACACTTTCGTACATAGTTGAAATGATTTAGTTAATATTATAGATAATAAAGATTTATAATTAGGACGAAAAAAAAGTAAAAATTAAAATGTTTTAAAGACTGTAAATTAGATTTTTTAGCTTCATGAGTTGAGGGTAAGACAAATCAAGAAACAGATTTTTTTTTTTTGGGGGGGGGGGAATTTAATAGATGACCGATTATGTAACTTATTAAAGATTTACAAATAGGGCAAAAACATTGAAATTAGGAGTTTTAGAGACTTTAAATTTTATGAGCATGGAAATAATGGGGGGAGAAAAGAAAACGTCAATTTTATATAGGGGTGGAAGAAATTATATAATCGATTATTTATTGTTCAATAAGAAACAGATAAAGCTGAAAATGTATTTAAAAAAGACTTTCAAAGATTTTAAACTTAAATAAGGGAACGAAAAAAAGGGGGGGATTTTATTTGATGACTTATTTATTTACCTTACTAAAGAATAAGAAATAGGACAAAAAAAGACTAAATTTTGTGTTCTTGGTAAGGGTAGAGTCAGAGCAAGCGTCAATTTTCAATTTTGGTGGGGGAGGAGTATAGTTATATGATTATTTATGATTACAATAAATTAACAGATAGAGTACAAAATGTTTTAAAAAAAGCAATGGCTTTTAAGGTTAAAATTTTGTGATCTGAGGGAAAAAAAAAGAGGAATAAGCAGAATTAGTTCTTTTTTTTTGGGGGGGGGGGGCGGAAGTTTATCGGCGACTTATTATTTACTTACCTTAGAAAATATTTACAAATAAGTTAAAAAAAATAATAAACGAAAAAAAATTAAGGACTTTAAATTTCAGATGCTTGGTAAGAGGGAGAGGCGAGGAGGAAATACCAATTTCAGTTGGGGTTGGGGGGGGGGGAGAAATTTTTATGATCGTTTGTTTATTGTTAAAATAAAGTGGCAAATTGAGCAGAAAAGATTTAAAAAAATTAAAGAGTTTTAAAGGGTTTTTATTTTAAAATATGGGTACCGTGGATGAGGGAGCAAAAGGGAGAAATAACATTTTCGATGGAGGCAATTTACAAGAACTTTTAATGAAATGAATATGGTGAAATAAATTGATAACGAAATTTATGACTGACTATTTATTGTTAGTTTAAAGTAACAAATAAAACAGAAAATCAAAGAAAATATTAAGGAATTTTAAAGATTTTAAACCTTGATACTGTAAGGGGAGCAAAACGGGAAACGAAATTTCGGAAGAAGGGGAGACAAAGAGTGCAAGATGTTTGGATAAGAATATGGTGTGCATCGAATTTATTGTTCATTTACAGGGAAACATTAGGGATGATTGCTGATAGTGAGTTTTAAATTATGATATGTTTGATTTATGATAAGTTATGGTATAAGTTAAGTTAAACTAATATATTTGCACAGGCACATAGGTGGTGTATATGAATTGCATAGAATATAAAGAGTGATCAAAGGGCTCCAATGCGATGTATCTCATGAGGGTTGTCGAAAAATGTTAGAAAAGTACCGGCATATTATACTATCAGCTAAATGTCCTGTCGGCTAATCGTCTTTTCGGCTAAATGTCCTCCCGGCTAATTGCCACGTTCGGCCAGTTGTCTGTCGGCCAATTGTCTGTATTGCTGAAATTATTGCTATTCCGTTGCATAGACACTACACAAAAGATTTCATCAGTAGTACCGAGAATGACTATGAATTACTTAGATGTTTTTTAATTTGATTTATGCATTTTCAAGCTCAACTACTTTTAGTATAGATGTTTGACCCGTAGCCGGTCGCAGACATTTAGCCGACAACCAAATAGCCTTCAAGACATTTAGCAGATTGCAGTTAGCTGAGACGTGCATTTAGCCGATACGTACATATAGCCGACAACACAATTAGCTGAAATTTACATACAGCATACAGGACAATTGATCGAAACGGACATATAGTAATAATTTTAGCAATACAGACAATTGACCGACAGGCAACTGGCCGAACGTGGCAATTAGCCGGGAGGACATTTAGCCGAACAGGCGATTAACCGACAGGACATTTAGCTGATAGTATAATTAGCCGGTACTTTTCTAACATTTTTCGACACCCCTCATGAGATACATCGCATTGGAGCCCTTTGATCACTCTTTCATATTATGTACCTCCCGTTCCCCCTCCCCCAATTTGTATCACCGGGAGCATTTTCCTGACTTTTCCGACATCCCTCAAGTGATATATCATTGGACTGGGCAGCCCTTTGATCACTCTTTCATATTATGCACCTCCCGCTAGGTTACAGTTAATTTGCAGTTTGGTTACAATTGCGATTAGTTACTCTTAGATTACGGTTAGGTTATAATTAAGTTACGTTTAGGTGATAATTAGATTACACTTAAGTTACAGCTTGGTCATGGTAAAGTTATGTTACAGTTACATAACATTTAGCATATGATTAGGTTATAACTAGGTAAACGTTATTTACAGTTAGATTATGGTTAAGTCCCAGTTAGGTTACATTTAGGCTACAATTAGGTTACTGTTAGGTTTTAGTTTGGTTACGGTTACTTCATAATTAGGTTACACTTAGGTTACGTTTAGATTATGGTTAGGTAACTGTTCGGTTATAATTAGGTTACGTTTAGGTGATAATTAGATTACGCTTAGGTTACAGCTTGGACATGGTAAAGTTGTATTACAGTTACATTACTGCTAGCATACGATTAGGTTATAATTAGATAAACGTTAGTTACAGTTAGATTACGGTTACGTCCCAGTTAGATTATATTTAGGCTACAATTAGGTTACTGTTAGGTTTCAATTAGGTTACGGTTACTTTATAATTAGGTTACCGTTAGGTTACGTTTAGATTACGGTTAAATAACTGTTAGGTTACGTTTAGGTGATAATTAGAATACGCTTATGTTAGAGCTTGGTCATGGTAAAGTTATGTTACAGTTACATTACAGTTAGCATACGATTAGGTTATAACTAGGTAAACGTTAGTTACAGTTAGATTACGGTTACGTCCCAGTTAGGTTACATTTAGGCTACAATTAGGTTACTGTTAGGTTTCAGTTAGGTTACATTTAGGGTACAATTAGGTTACTGTTAGGTTTCAGTTAGGTTACGGTTATCTTACACTTAGGTTACGTTTAGGTTACAGATAGATTATAGTTACGTTACAGTTTGGTATTGGTTAGGTTACAGTTACGCTACAGTTAGTTTATGCTTAGGTTATAATTAGGTTAAGATCAGGTTACAGTTACGTTACAGTTAAGTCGGATGAATATCCTGTCGGATGAATGTCCATGTCGAATAATTGTCCTCTGTTGGCTAACTGTCTTGTCGGCTAACAGTCGCTGTCGGCTAAACATCCTGTCGTCTAATTGCTGTCTGCTAAATGTCCCGTCGGCTAAGTGACATTGTAGCATATAAATAAATAGGGATATGACAAAAAACTGGATACATGGCCGTCCATGGATAGCAATTCTTAAGCTAATGTTAGCCTTAGAAGTATGATATCAGTAATTTTCAGCGTATTTATTTCTGAATTAAATTTCAGCTCAGTATGTGGCGTGTATAAAAATTTATAAGGAACATACAGAGCTTCACAAAACAATTGAAGTACGTTTCCGTCTATTGTTAGCAATTAATAAATGTGTATATTCAAATGTGTTATGTGTTTTTCTAACTGAACTAAAAATGTGGGAAAGGATTCATAATCCATACTTGACACATGGTTTTCCTTTCTTGTTTTATTTATTTTCAATAATTCATCTTCTTATGTTTTTGTATTTCTCAGTTGCAATAATCATGATTTATAGGGTTCCGTACTTAAAAAGTAAAAACGGAATCATTATAAGATCACTCCTGTGTCTGTCTGTCACAGCCATTTTACTCGTAAACTACGGAACGTGGGAAGTTCAAATTGGGAGATGTAATAAAGACTATTGACCCACATATTTACAGATTGTTAAACATTCACAAATATATGTGGGAAAAACGTAGAGGGGATAATTAGGTTATTTAAAGAAGAAATATATTTTCTTTGTGTATCGTTTGGGGTATCGGTTAAAAGATTCCGTAACGCATAACTCAAAAATACATTCCTTTTAATTTTAGATATTATATTTTCAGAGATATCGTCGAAAATGTAGTGGAAAAATGTGCCCCCCCCCCCATCTATTTTCAAATCTACTGAAACTAAAATTATGAAAAAATTAGAGGTAGTAGAGGTTAATTTAATACTCGCAGGAAAATTATAGCGATTGCCCTATGTGGCATAGTTTTTCATAAAATCGCATTTTTCTGTTACATACAGATTTCTATTTGCGGGCATTCAGCAAAGGTATCGAAGAGCGCTAAAGGTACCTATCGTATCAAAAGTATAAAAGCATTGTTTATAATGATTTTCGAAAAAAAATCGTCGGTAATTCGCCGAGATATTAAGACTCCTGTCCCTGCCGCCGAAGACACTAACGAGCTAATGCTAATCCGATGGGGAGGAAAAAGTAAAGAAAGGTGCGATGTAGAGACGGATCTCGGCTATATAATGCCAAAAAAAAAATTAAAATATCGAAATACAAAATAGATATTAGAAAAATCCTTCCCTATACGATTAGCATTAGCTCGTGAGTGTCTTCGCTGGCAGGGGCAGGAGCCTTAACCCTTAAAGACACGGTTGGTTTGGACATACATAATGGCAGAGGCGGCGTACTCTATATACCATCGGTTTTTAAATACTAGATAACAACTTTTAATGATATATATGTGTAATGCAATACCCAGTAGCAGCATAAAAGCAGTAAACGTCAAATTGTTAAAAACAGACCAATTTAATTATAATTAATCGCATAAATACTATGGGATTCGCGACTAGTTTGCGTTGAGTGGATCTCTCAATACGCCTCCCGTGTCTTTAAATGATAATTAAAGACCTATTTGAAAAAACGCGGCACGGACAAAGTCGATTTGCATCTTTGCGACCTCCTTTCGAAGCGCGCGTAGTACAACGCCAAGTTTAAACTTTGAACAAGGATTTTATTTCATCTACACTGAAAAAAGAAAAATATTTCTATGTTGAATTTAGTTTTATGAAATGCCAAATGAAATTTAAATATGCAGTACTTTTATTGTTAGTACCAAATTAAGTTCACCATATGCAGATTAAGATACGTTTAAAAAAAGAATTATACAAAATAGCAATATTTAATTTTATTTCGGCTTCATATCTCTTTGAACCTTTGTGGTATACTCAATCATACTTTTCTAATATATACAGCTATACCCAACTCTACGTTGTATAGGTTTTTACAAAGTTTCATTATTCTTTTAAATAATACAGTTAATAATTCATATATTTATTGTACGGAACTCTCTGAGCGCGAGTAATACTCGTACTTGACCGTTTATTTTATATACAAGCTATATGCATTGGTCTGCCAAGTCGTATCTTGGTGGAAACCATCTGCAGAACATCAATTTAGTGGTTGATCCGCAGGTTTACCATTGTGTTTTCATGAACCCAAACTTCAATATTTTCATACATTTGGGTGCTGCAAAATACAATGATAAACCAATCGATCAAAAACTAAACTCCGGTGTGCAGGTGTTTTCTATCAAGATATGACTTAGCAGACCATTTGCATTTTAATATGCTAATTGAGTTCTATCTAATCCTAAAATTTCAGCCTTCAACTTGATGAGCTGATGGTCTGTGCAATTGCCACCCGTCGAACAAATCCCTTCCTGTGAAATCTTGTATCAATCTTTAGGAATCTGTGGACAGGCACAAAAACATCCTATCTGTGTTTTTATACCTAGATTGTGTATAAAAACCTTTTTTAATTCATTACTCTGAATTTGGAGATTTTTGTAACAAATACAGCTGTATTTTTTTTTTCTTTTACAATTGTTTGAGAAAGACTTTGTTTTTATTTTCTCTGAAAACTGCTTGGATTTTTCATTACATTGATATGCAATTCTGATAATGAATTTCATAGAATTCCATTTCAAAGCAATATTTCGAATTTCTTCCAATTTTACCAAAGCATTCTTTTTCTTTATCAGAAATCAGTGAAAATAAATTTATTTTCTGCATCTTTATCTTTAGACTAAGTTACAATTTTATTTTCCCCGCATTGCTGATAGAGATTTTTTTTTACCTTGTCAGTTGAAAGCTCACAGTCAAATATCTCCAGAGATTCTCCATCTACTATCCTCTACTTCCCAGTTAATAATCAGGAGGAGTTGCCGTAATATCCTTTACCAATCTGTGTCCTATATCGGAATTTGGTAAATTAACAGTGCTTTTAGTTTATAGTCTTTACTTGACCTTACCGATCATGACAGTGTTAAGCTATCATTCGTTGTTGCTAAGAAACTGTTTTTACTAGTTTATAAATTAGCTTGGTAAATTATCACTGGTTTTACTTTGCAGCCTCTACTTGAACTTGCGATCAAGACAATGGTAAGCTGCCATTCATTGGTGACCAGAAAATGTTTTTATCAGTTTGTTAAAAATGTCCTACTGACATTTTCTACGTATATAACGCAGACTTTCACAGTGATAGACTTGTTGATGACGGTATTATCCTTCTCCTATAATTCTTGAAAAGCTAATAACAAATTTACTAACTGTTGCTTTGTGAGCCTTAATTTCCTCTCTAATCATTTTATAAAATTGTGTGATTGAATAATGAATTGTAGTAAACGAAAGAATGTGCCATTACAATACAACATGAAATAAAAATGTTAACTAACGCAATCTTTAACAGGATACCAATGTAAATTGAAAGTAAAGATCGAGTGTTATTAAAATTCATAGTAAAAGACCAGAGAAGAATCTATTACCAAATTCCAATTTTTGGGACGGATGCAAAAGTTTGTCGCATATTGTTGATGGAAATTAAAGAAAATGTATTTCGTGTAAATTTCAATTCCTAGCAGTTACATAATTAGCGCTCATCTGGCTAAAGAATCGATGTATTTTCTCAAATCTTCCAAAAAATAAAATATCTTATCCTCAAAATGTTTTGAAGTGATCTAAATAAACGGTCATACGACGATGCAAGTTTTGGAGAATGGTTCTTGGATTGAAGCATTTCATCTCAATTATAACAGTTTGTGTCTGAAGTGGGCTAGATACATGTGGTCTAGCAGTCTTGTTGGAAAACAATGCCTAATTGTTGATTGTTTGAAGCTGCTTCTAGCGGATTGCTTGATTTAATTCACTTAATTATAAACAGTATTTCTGCAAATTAATGCTGTATTTTCTACGTAACATCTATTAATAAACAATTTTCTTGTCTCACTGAATGCGAAGAAAAATCTTCTGTAGGTAGGAACTGACTTTTGCTTTGATTAAAAGGCCTCTTCGATGTAGTCATCAATGTAGTCTAAATAATTATTAACATTGCTACTATTCCTTATATTCCATGAATTTCGAAAATAATCTGAAAATAAAAACTATGCGTAAATCTGGTTTTTGAATAATGTAGAATAACGTTGTTTTAAAAATATCGACATGTTTTGTAGAAACTGAGTCAGGCTAAAGTTTTAGCTTCATAAAACGTAATTTTTTTTTTTTTTTTTTTTTTTTTTTTTTTTTTTTTTTTACTGCTAATTGTACTGTCAAGTTCCAGGAACAAGAAATTTCCCTCCGAGGAGACCTCTACTTTCAAATATTTAGCCAACAAAGACTTATAAACTGATACAATCAATTATGACTCGTATTCAATCATAGAGGCTTGCTTATAGAAAAAGTTTCAGGCCGAAATGTGCTGGATCGAACCGTAGCTTCCGATTTCACGAGGATGAAGTAGGCATACTTCTATTACAAATTTTTTAATTTTTTTTTATCCTATTTAATAACTTCAGTTAATTAAGACAATAATAACATTTTAAAATAAGTGGTAGAAATTTGTCTGATTTGCCTCCATTAAAACATCGCTTATAGATCGAATTTGGCAAATTCAAAAGTGGAGATTTTATTATGATTTTATCACATATATATACTTTGCAATGAAATGCTAATTTGGGTGGACTTTCTGCTGAAAATTCCTTCATGAAAACACTTCATTTATTAACATAATCAAATTAAACCTCGTGAAATTGGTCTCCTTCTTCACCCCCCCCCTCCTTTCTTTATCATTTTATGAGTTTCTCCATCTTCACTGTGTTTGTTTTTTCAAAAGAAGGTAGTGCGGATGGCCCACTGCCTTTAGTAATGTGGACTATGGTGATTTCAAGTTAAGTTAGAAAACTTAACCAATCTTCTGATTTTCATCAACGTCTTATAACGGTGGATTAAACATGAATTCGCCATTATTCACCAGAGATGAAACAGCAATCTAAACAATGTGAAAGAGCAGCTGAAATTGCGCCAAAGAAAGTGAAAACGGTTCCATCTGCTGGAAAAGCCATGGATACGGTTTTCGGGAATTCACAAAGTGTGGTGATCATAGAGCACCGGCAAAAAAGTAGAATCGTCACCGGACAGTGTTATGCATTTCTACGGGACCAATTAAAGAGTGCTTATTCCGACAAAACGTCTATACCTGAGCAACAAATACGTGTTCTTTCACCACAGCAGTGTTCTTGCACACATGCTTGTAGTTTTCGCTACGAAAGTCAATGACCTACGCTCTGTAGTGCTTCTACATGCACCGGATTTTGCTCCCAGCGATTATTTCCTTTTCCCAAGCCTGAAGAAATGGCTCGGTAGTCGGAAATTCACTTCAAAATATGGGGTTAAAGCAGAGACCACCACTTCATTTCCAAAGTTAGATAAGGCATATTATGCTAAAGATAATAAAAAGTCGGAAACTCGTTGGTTTAATTTTTTTAAGTTGTAAGGAACTACGTTAAAAAAATTAAATATTGTCAAATTTTTTTCATTTTCTTTGTCGGGCTAATAACCTTTCGAAACACACTCGTATCGATATCAAATTTTATTCCCCCCCCCCCCCCCCCCCAAAAAAAAAAGGCGGAGTTCAAGAAAAATGCAGGTCCTAGTTGTAATTAAAATTCGACCCCCTCATGCTGAGAACATGACACTATAAAACTTGGTAAGACGGAAACATAAACAATAGGTGCTAAATACCTTTTTAGATGGGTTTTTTGCGTCTTTGCAGATACAATTGCAGGGTATTTTTAGGGGAATAATGAGAATTCCGTTTAAACCAGGGTTTCGTTACAGCTAGGTATCAGAAAATAAATTTGTTACCTAGCAGACATTTATAAAATGTAATATTTTACCATACAGTCTCTTATTTTCAGTTTAACATTATTATAGTTAATGATAAATTTTCGCGTTCCCTTTGCGTTACAAAAAATATCTTTAGGTTACCTTTGAGAACACATACAACACTGTAGAAAAAAAAAAGGACCAAAATACGGAAATACTACTGGCAATCTAGACGCCAGCACTTAGACCGGAATTTAACGGATTTTTTCTGTAATTTAAAAAGAAAAAGTTCCATTAAAATACGGAAATAGTACTATCGTCTAGATTGCCAGTAGTATTTCCGTAATTTAATCCTTTTTTACAGTGTAGTGACGGGAAAAAAAAATGTAAGCGCTAATGTTAAGTCTATGGGAGCGTTATTTTCAAATATCTCGCGTCCTTTTTAATATTTTAAAATGATTTTTTTTTGCATAGGATAGCTGAGAACGATCTACAACCGGGCTGTTTTTTACTTTTTCGGTTTTGGTTAGAGATATTAAAAAAAAAAAAATTTACTTATACTTTCGGAACTGGTGGAATCGGTTCTGAAATTGAAACTATCATAATAAAAGAAAACTGAAACTAAAATCGAAAAAGTAAAACCTAGCCTGGTTGTTGATCGCCCCCAGCTATCCTATGCAACAACAACAAAAAAAAAAAAAAAAAAAAAAAATCATTCAAAAATATTAAAATCAAAGCCAGAAAATTGAAAATAACGCCCCCATAGACTTAAAATTAGCATTTTCATTTCTTCCCGTGTCTGAAGTGGGCTCTTGGAAAAAATATGTTACGCAGGACAAATTTCGCATTTTCTTAGACTTTTAAAGGTATACTGTACCCATAAAAATGACAAATATTAAAAATAATAAATATTAATATATTTTTTTAAAGTTTCGAACAAATTGATCAACTCTTTTAAAGTTAACAATCTTTAAAACTTACAAATTTTAAGTTCTTGTTAAATCTTAGTAAATTTAAATTGTTCAAAATTAGGAAAAATTAAAATAATAAAGTCATCAATAATGTTCTTAGGCATGTTTTAAAGGCATGAAAAATATGCTAAAAATTAATATAATAAGAAAATGAATAATACAGATAAAAATCAACTTTCAGGAATTTCTGCCAATTAACGGAAGTGTATTTGCATTCTTTTGTACAGCCCTTACATTAGCAACAAGATTTTATACACGTCACATGTTAAGATAAAATTTATTCCAGTATAAACATGCTTAAACTACTTAAATCGCACTTCCAGAAATTATGATCCATAGGCGTGCATGCATACAATTCTCTGGATAGCCTTGTATATTATTATATTTAGTTTGTTCTTTCGGAACCGGTTGGAATCCATTCTGAAGTCGAAACTATCCTAATATTAAAAAAAACTAAAACTAAAATCGAAAAAGTGAAAACTAGCCTGGTTGTCGATCGTCCTCAGCTATCCAATGCAAAAATCTATTAAAATAAAGCGGGAAATTTGAAATTAACGCCCCCATAGACTTAAAATTAGCTTTTTTATTTCTTCCCATGTCTGAAGTGGGCCCTTAAAGAAAGATGTGTAATACAGGACAAATTTCGCATTTTCTGCGGCTGTTAAAGTTGTACTTTTTCGTTAAAAATAACAAATATTAAAAGTAATAAATATTAACAATATTCCTTTAAAGTTGATCAAAACTTTCAAAGTAAACATTCTTTAATACTTACTAGCTTTAAGTTTTTGTTAAATCTTAGTAAATTTAAATTGTTCAAATTATTGAAAAATTAAAATGATAAAGTCATCAATGGATATTCTTGGGCTTGTTTTAACGGCATGAAAAAAATGATAAAATTTAATATAATAAGAAAACGATTAATGCAGATGAAAGTAAACTTTCAGCAATTTCTATCAATAACCGGCAGTATATTTGCATTATTTTGTACAGCCCTTGCATTCGAACAAGTTTATATACACGCAACATGTGAAGATCAAAATTATTGCAGTATAAACATGCTTAAAACAACTGAAATCGTACTTCCAGAAATTATGATTCATAGGCACGCGCATGCATCCAATTCTTTGAATAGCCTTGTATATTATTATATTTATATTTTACAAACAGTTTCTAATTATAGTTGAACTTGAAAATGTAGAATTTAATTAAAAAAAATTAGCAATTCACTCTCATTCTCAGCAATTCTTCCTAGTTCTTTTGCGTAGCCCTATACACGGTCTATAGAAATCATATATATAATCAAGTATTAAAACGGATATCATAGGTGAAAACTCATTTTTAGCAATCAACTCTAATAGAGAATACTTCGTATACAGTATTGTGTCCAGCAACTTTTATATGCCCCTGTAAATGAAATAAAATGTGATTCACATCATATTCTAATGTAAGCATCTTGTAGTAAACCTCAGTAATGTATATGAATTCCATCTTGTTTGAAATCGTGAAACATAACTAAAACACACTTTGCAAGCAGTATTTTCTGTAATAAAACTGAACTCATTTCTGTGACCCTGTGAATGAATGATAAATGCTTTTCAACCCCTTCAGAAAGCATGTTTTACTGCGCATCATAAATTCATATCAATTTTATTATGCTGTAACAGAGAAACGTTATTAAAATACACCGCAAACGTTTTTTCTTAATAGGCCATAATATAAAGAAATATACTTTTAATTCCCCTGTACACGTACCGAAATCACCCACTCGTGGACAGCCAACCTTTCCGCATAGGAGCTGTGCACTTAAATAAGGTGCATAATTTTTATGTTAAAATTGTTTTACATCATTAAAGTACACCGCAAATGATTTTTCCAATATAGGCCATAATATAAAAGAATACGCGCGATCTGATAGTAATTAAAATTCGACCCCTCATGCTAAAAACGTGACGCTATAAAACCTGGTAGGACGGAAAAAAACAATGAGTGCGAAATACCGTTTTAGGTGGGTTGTATCCGTCTTAGCAGATACAATTGTAAAATATTTTTAGATGAACCATGAAAATATTCAATTTAAACCATGATTGCGTTACAGTTACGTATTGCAAAATATATTTGTCAGCTGACAGACTTTTATAAAATGCTATATTTTACCTTACAGTCTCATTATTTTTAGTTTTACATTATTACTAGGGGGCTCTGCCCCCTGCAAGTTACGCTCGCCAACCCCCGTTCAGACACCGCAGAATCTAAAAACACGCTAATCTGATGGGTTTAAAAAATATAAGAGAAGATTGAATTATACTGAAAAAAGCTGTGCAGATCTCACTGTAAATGGGTTTCCATTCAATTCCATTTGATTGCAAAAATGTAAGGCCGAATCAGTTGCTGTTAAGACATCCAATGGTTATTTTCGTTTTTGATTAAAGAGGATCAGTTAAACATTCGAAAAATAGCTGAAATAAAATGAATTAAGTATACAGAGTCTTTGTCTCCCGGTATTTTAAAACAATCTCTATAACAATAGCCTAAGTCATGTGACTATCATCAACAGTTTCGGGCGGGCCATTTCGCTTTTTATACTCTAGGTGCCATTTTGGTACTTTAATGTTAGCCATGCACAGGTGATAAGTCGCCAAATATTATTTTATCGCCATCGTTTCATCTATATTATAATAGTTCAAGTCAACAACTGTCATAAACAAATACGGTCTGATCCCTTCGCCTTTCATATGAAACTTTGGCACAGATGTCATATAGGATATTGGCGCGATTTTTTTCCGACGCCAATTTGGGAAACCCATCAACAGCATAAACAACAACATCCGGCTTGCCATATCAAGCAAAATAACAATACTTTGGCGCCAGTACCCGTTGCGTATATGCCATTGGCGTCAGAAAAAAAAATCGCGCCAATATGGGTCCGTATATAACATCTGTACAAAAGATTTCCATTTTGGTTAAAAAATCAAATTTTTTTTCAAATAAAACTATAAAAAAAGTTGTCATGGTCACAAAGAATTCTTGGTACTGTTACGCTAGCCGGGTGCAAATCTCGCCAATAGCTTTTTTTCAAATTGCCAGATAGCATTTTTTTTTCGAGCGGTAAATTAAAACATTGGTTTGAAGTTGAAATTAAATGTCATGGTTTGTTGCATTATTGGGAAGAGTTCCATATTGTGTGCTGGTTGGCGCGATTGGCAAATGAATCGAAAATGGCGTCAAAAAGCCATTTTTAGCGTCTTATAAATTTTTTCAGGATGTCGGAAAAACATGGTCTTTAAATATTTGTAAATATATATATATTTAATAAATCTTATGTATGTCACATGTTAAAAAAAGTACGATGTTTACACAGATAGTTTTATATATATCACGTATAGAGATATACCTTATACAAATATAGTATATATACACCTATAAATAAATATTATGTACTTATATTTTATGTATTTATTATATTTATTATACATGTCAAATTAAAACAAAGTTATATATTTTTCCGAAAAATATAAGCTAAATGCAAAAAAAAAAAAAAAACCGCAAAAAACATATGAATAAAGTTCATTCCAGAAAAAAAAAACAACCTCAAAGGCTGAAGATCGCAACAACATCGATTCATTTAACGCCAAAAAAAAATCTCGCCAAAAAAACCAGCACACAATATGGAACTCTTCCCGCATTATTTAACATTTGGCCAGATGTCACATACGCACCGCAGATTTGGCGTGTTTTTTTTTCTTTTTTACAAAATTTTGGCGAAAACCTTTTTTTCGAACAGCAGTTACATATGCATTTTGTGTATTACTTAGTTATCCCGTCGACCAAAAATCTATCGCCAAACTATAATATTAAATGTTAATAATGGTTGATCGTAAATGTCACATTCACTTGACTTTATGTAAGTTACACATGTTTACGTCATCAAGTGATTTTTATTTCGACGTTTTATTTGTATATTTATTAATGTTATACTAATTTATTTGTTCTTTCGTTATTTAAAATAAAAGTTATGTCAATTTGTATAATTTGGCGATTTACATAATTTGGCGAATTTGGTCGACGGAATAACTAAGTAGTACCGTATCATAATATTAAAATATTTATTTGCTTAAAAGACGTTATAAAAACACATTAAAAGTAAATTAAAAATCCATATTATAAATATATTTTATCTATATTTACAAAATATAGATTTTTAATTTAATTTTAATGTGTTTTTATAACGTATTTTAAGCAAATAAATATTTTAATATTATGATATGATTCGTAATGGACGTAATTTTGATTTACTACTCGCACTTATTTACGTAAGTAGTACCGTATTTTTAAATTATTTTCTATTATTTTCAAAAGGAAATAACAAAAAAAAAATAATTAATAACTATAGAACAAAATAATTTATATAATTTTAAAAAAGAAATAAAAGTAAATAAACATTTATTATTAAATAAACAACAATAGCCGAGTTACCATGTCAATCAAAATAATGCCATTTTGGCGCCAATCAGAATCTTTCGATTTGGCGAAAGATTGTTCAAGTAAATTGAATTATAAATAAAAGTAGCACGATACATTTTTTGGCATATATTTAAGGGAGGCCAAACTGGTCGCCAAATTAATTTAAAATAACCTTTTCTGAAATAAGAAAAAAAAAATATCTTATCTGATTAAAATTTCAGTTGCCATCATTAGAAAAATGTACTTAAAACAAGTGGGTAAGTGTGATCACAGATCTCACAGATGGTTTCGTTTAATATTCCTTTAAAATACTTTATCCTTTTGTGAAATCTGTTAGTTCCACATTTCGCAACCAGGGGCGCATTCTATTCTACACAAACCTCTATCCAAAGGAAACTCCGTTTTACAACCTATGCGTAGGTATATTAGTCGAGGGGATCGGGTCTATAGCACCCGAGATAGGTAGGCGCCCCAGGAAATTGCACGGAACATTCTTTTATAAGCTTTTTATTATGTGCTATGAACTATGTCAAAGTTTCCAGCAGATCGACTTGTTAGATTTCATAATTTTAACAAAATTGCGTTATGTTAGTTGCAAATTCCACCACCAGGGAGCGCACACTATTCATAACAAAAGTGTATCAGATCGAAACTCTGTTAAACAACCTATCAGTGGATGTGTTACTGGAGTTGGTGGCGGGCTTAAGCGAGAAATTAAGAAATTTGCTGAAAGTACTATTCGGAAATAGTGGTAACTAAAATTTTGACATTTTTATATTTCATAAGCAGCACGTGTCTGAGTGCTCAAAAAACGACACCTAAAAAGGTCGTAAACGCTATTTTTTAAAAAAGAAATCCAGCGCCCCTCCCCCGCCCTCCCTTCACAGGAAATTGCATGCACCATTATTTTATAAGCTTTTTATTATGTGTCATGAAGTATCTTAAAGTTGCAAACGGATCGCCTTGTTATATTTCCTAATTTTAACAAAATCGCGTTACGTTAGTTCCGCATTCCACCACCAGGGAGCGCACTCTATTCTTAACAAAAGCATATCTGAACGAAACTCCTTTGCGCAATCTCTCCGTAGATACATGGTCGGGAGGGTGGCGGTGCAGTCTTAACCAACAATTTAAAACATTTTCTGCGATAACAAACGCTAAGATTTAATAAATAAATCTAGCCCCCCCCCCTCCACTCCTCGAAATATCACACTCCATTCTTTTTTACACTTTTTCTTATGTGTTATAAAGTATCTTAAAGTTTCGAAGACATCGAGTGGCGGTCTTAAACAATAATTTAAGATATTTCCTGAAATTGCTATTCGGAAATAGTGGGATGAACACTTATAAACCTATAAACTTTTTCATATTGAATAATTAATACTTATCTCATAGCGCGCCGTCGAAACACACCACGCAAATTGTTAATTTCCCAATTTAAATGAAATCTCCGTTAAAAAAGCACGTGCCTCCATCTTAATCTGGCATTTGATGGAAATAAAAGGAATAAAATAATAATTAATATCTCAGCTCGTAATGAAGCAACCTCTTTGAACCGGGTATGTATGGAATCTGCGAGAAATTTCCAGACCGGATGTCAAAAAATTTAATCGAAAAATTTAATATTTAAAAAGTTTAAATTTCGTATTAGACTTTCCTCCCCTTAAATTTCTCCCGCGCCGATATGTCGAGAAATGATGACAGTTGCCTTCCGGTGAATGGAAATCTGTTTTCATTGTTTTTAAAAACACAGAAATTAAATTTTTATCGATCGATTTTTAGTGGATTTTTTGCGTTATATCCTATGCAGAAATTTGAAATTTATACCAAAATAAAGTAGAATTTTTTCCGCGTATTTCTACACCTGTTATGAATTTGTACGACCGATATTTCGGCAGATCCAATTTTGCTTTTTGAAGGTCCACTTCATTTATTGCTTAAAGTACTCCGTGGTAACCCTGCACCGGCTGATTTGACGGAGCATCCGCCGAGTTTACTGGCAACCATTAGGAGAAACTGGGGGAGGATTTCGATAACGTGCATTTTCACCTGCATTCAAAAGGTTGATTGGTTAATTTTAGAATTTAATTAGCCCGTAATTAGGTTAATTACCAACTTTTTCAAAATTTTGTAATTTGTTGTTTGATGTGAGGTGTTCAGCTATAAGTACCCAAAATTTCAAGTCTCTAACATGTATAGTTTCTGAGAACGGGCTCTGTGACGGACAGACGGACAGACAGACAGAGGAGCGAGACGAATAGGGTTTCGTCAGATGAACGAAACCCTAATTAGAAAAAAATTAATATTTCGAAAACTAATTCGAATTTAAAAGTTCTAATACCAGCTTTGAGAACCGCAGATCAATACGGATTTTTGGTGTTAATTTCATCGCAATGTATTCCATATTTTAGGAAAAATAGCCGTGAAACTGAATCAGTCGTTTAATCAGTCGTTTCAAAGAATCGTTTCATAAATTCGTTTCATTAGGATTTTATATATATAGGGTAGATATTTAAAGATAAATTTTCGCGTTTCCTAACCGTTACAAATAATATCTTTATGATTCATTTGAGAACACACACTAGTAACGGGGAAAAAAATGAAAGCGCTAATATTAAGCCTATGGGAGCATTATATTTTCAATTATCTCGCTTCCTTTTAAACATTTTAAAATGAATTTTTTTGCATAGGATAGCTGAGGACGCTCTATAACCGGGCTAGTTATTACGTTTTCGATTTTTGTTTCAGATATTTTTCTTTAAAATTACTTTTACTTTCATAACCGGTTGTAATCCGCTCTAAAATTTAAACTATCCTATTATATATATAAAAAAACTATAGCCAAAATCGAAAAGTAAAAGCTAGCCTCACTGTCGATAGTCACCAGATATCCTATGCAAGAAAAAAAGAAAAAAAAAAGAAAAAGAAAAAATCATTCAAAAATATTAAAATCAAAGCGAGAAATATGAAAATGACCCCCCCCCCCCCATAGACTTAAAATTAGCGTTTTCATTCCTTCCCGTGTCTGAAATAGGCGTGCATGCATCCAATTCTTTGAATAGCCTTGTATATTATTATATTTTTATTTTTCAAACATATCTTTCTAAATGTAGTTGAATTTGGAAATAAAATTAATCAATTTCTCAACAATTCTTCCTAGTTCTTTTGCGTAGCCCTATACGTAGTCTATAGAATTTATATATATAATCTAGTACGCAGAAATTTAGTTAAAAACGTATATCATAGCTGAAATCTCACTTTCAGCAATCATCCCTAATAGACAATACTTCATATGCAATATTGTATCCAATATCTTTTATGTGCCCCTGTAAATTAAATAAAATGTGATGCACATCATATTATAATGTAAGCATCATATTGTAAACCTCAGTAACGTATATGAATTCCATCTTGTTTGAAATCGTGAAACATAACTAAAACACACTTTGCAAGCAGTTTTTTCTGTAATAAAACTGAACCCTTTTCTGTGACCCTGTAAATGAATGATAAATGCTTTGCTATCCCTTCAGAAAACATGTTTTACTGCGCCTCATAAATTCATATCAATTTCATTATGTTGTAACAGAAAACGTTATTAAAATACCCCGCAAACGTCCATAATGTAACGAAATATACTTTTTAATTCCCCTGTACAAGTACCTATGCTCTTCAACAATGCGAATAAATTGTATGTTTAAAATTGTTTTATGTCATTAAAATACACGCAAATGTATTTTCCCACATAGACCATAATATAAAATACTTTTGAATGTCCATGTAAGTGAAGTATAAAATATTAAAAGGTAATACGTATTAGAAAAAAAAAATTGCTAGCTAGTATATTTTTATAAAATGCTATATTTTATCTTACAGTTTCATAACTTTTAGTTTTACATTATTAAAGTTAATGATAAATTTTCGCGTTTCCTAACCGTTGCAAAAAAAATATCTTTGCGTTACATTTGAGAACCCACGCAGGTTACGGGAAAAAAATGTAAACGCTAACGTTAAATATATGGGAGCGTTATTTTCAAATCTCACTTCCTTTTTATCTCACTTCCTTTTTAACATTTTAAAATGATTTTTTTTTTGTATAGGATAGCTGAAGACGATCTACAACCGGGCTAGTTTTTACTCTTTCGATTTTGGTTTCAGATATTTAAAAAAAATTACTTTTAATTTCGGAACAGGGGTGAATCGTTTCTGAAATTGAAACTTTCCTAATATATATATATGTCGTAGGCTAATTGGGAAATCCGGCTCTTTGCAAAGAGCCGGGCTAATTGGAGAATCCATCTCCCTTTTTCCAATCAGCCTGGTATTTTTCAGGCTTATTGCAAAGAGTCTAGAAAGCGTTAGGCTAATTGAAAAATGACCACTTATCCGATCACGGTGATATTTTTAGCTCACAGGCTATTAAAGCCTGGGAGCTTATGTGCCCGCCGATTCTGTATGTACGTGTGTACGTACGTAAAGCGATAACTCTTGATAGAAATATCCGATTTGCTTCAATTTTTTTTCTAGGTTCATTCTGATAAGGTGCTTCCCTGATTATTTTTTGGGCTTCATTGGTTAAGGATAAAGGGGGAAAAGGGGGCTAGTCCCCCCCCCCTTAATTTATATAAATGGGTTTTTCGTGCAGAAATATTCTATTTGCTCCAAATATGGTATACCGGTTTATTGTGTTAAGGAGCTTCCTTGATTAGATTTGGAAGCTCATCATTTAAGTATAAAGGGGGGAAAGGAGGCTACCCCTTAATTTAGATAAATCGGTTTTTCATGATGAATTATTCGATTTGCTCCAAATTTGGTATACCGGTTTATTAAGTTAAGGAGCTGCCTTGATTAGATTTAGAGGTTCATTAGTTACATATAAAGGGAGGAAAGGGGTGCATCCCCCCCCCCCCCCCGTAATTCAGATAAATGGGTTTTTCATGCAGAAATATGCGATTTGCTATAAATTTGGTATAGCGATTAATTATGTTAAGCAGCTTCCCTGATTACATTTGGAAGATCATTATTATGTATAAAGGGGGGCAATTGCCTCTCCCCTTAATTTAGATAAATACGTTTTTCATGTAGAATTATTCGATTAGCTCATATTTGGTATACTGGTTTATTATGTTAAGGAGATGGCTTGATTAGATTTGGAGGTTCATTAGTTAAGTATAAAGGGAGGAAAGGGGGGGGGGGGCTAGCCCCCCCCTTAATTTAGATAAATGGATTTTTAAAGTAAAATTATTCGATCTGCTCCAAATTTGGTATACCGGTTTATTATGTTAAGAAGTTTCCCTGATTAGATTTGGAGGTTCATTAGTTAAGTATAAAGGGAGGAAAAGGGGGCTAGACCCCCCCTTAATTTAGATAAATGGGTTTTTCATGCAGAGTTATTCGATTTGCTCCAAATTTCGAATACCGGTTTATTATGTTAAGGAGCTTCCCTGATTAGATTTGGAGGTTCATTAGTTAAGTATAAAGGGAGGAAAAGGGGGCTAGACCCCCCTTAATTTAGATAAATGGGTTTTCATGCAGAGTTATTCGATTTGCTCCAAATTTCGTATACCGGTTTATTATGCTAAGGACTTCATTATGCCTTGATTAGATTTGGAGATTTATTGGTTAAGTTTAAAGGAGGGACAGGGGCTAGTGTCCCCTTAATTTAGATAAATGGGTTTTTCATACAGAATTATTCGATTTGCTTCAAATTTAATATAACAGTTTATTACGATATGGCTTCCTTCATTTGATTTGGAGTTTCATTGGTTAAGTATAAAAGGGGGGAAAGGGGGGCAATCGCCCCTCCCCTTAATTTAGATAAATGTGCTTTCATGCAGAATTATCTAATTTAGTTTAATTTTTTTTTCTAGGTTCATTCTAATAAGGAGCTTTTCTGATTATATTTTAAAGTTCGTTGGTTCAGCATAAAGGGAGAAATGGGGGAGCTAATCCCCCCCCCCCTTAATTTAGTGAAATGTTTTTTTCATGCAGAATTATCTGATTTGCTTCAAATTTGGTATAGCAGTTTATTATGTTAAGTAGCTTCCCTGTTTAGATTTGGAGGTTCTTTGGTTAAGTAGAAAGGGAGGCAACGGGGACTAATACCTTCATTTATTTTTCGAGGGGTATTATTCTTTGAAATAAGAGTATAATATACAATTAGTGTGAATAGCCTGAGAGCTCAATGCCATCAGTTTAACTGGGCAATTTTCTTTTATTAGGTTTTTTAACGCATAATCCTACCCAAACCCAAAAAATAAATTACAACAGACAGTACCCCGATCCGAGCAAGACAAAATAATTTCAGTCTACATGCAACCCGACCCGAACCTGAGAGTCCCATTTGAAAAAACCCGAAATCCCGAACCAAATCTGATAACCGACAAAAATATTCCAAAGATCCATAACCGGATCCGAACAAGACAAATTAGTTTCCGTGGACACGCAACGTTACCAGAACCTACAAATTCCATTCGAAGTCAACCTGAAACCCGTCCCGAACCAAATCTTAACCGACAAAAATATTCTAAAGAACTATAACCCGATGCAAGCCAGACAAAATAATCTCTGTCCAACGGCAACCCGATCCGAACCTGAAAGTTCTAATTGAACTCAATCCGAAACCTGGCTGTGGTCGGTTTTCGGGTTGACTTCAAATGGAACCTTCAAGTTCGGATCCGGTTGAAAAAAAATTACCGGGCCGAGAACTCTAAAAATATAAACGGGCGGGGCCGGGCCGGCCCAAGATAGCCTTCGTTCGGGTCCGACCGGAAATTCCGGCTCGTGTAGACCTCTACCATCTCCTGTCTGTGTTTCATATCACTCTGAATTGATTAAAGTTACTGGTCATAAAACTAAACATTTTCTTTTATTATATTCAGTACTGATATGTGAACTTCGAAACATTTTAAATACAAAAAATAATCTATAATAATACAAAAACCATTGTATCCCATTCTGCCCGTTAATATTATTTTTAATTTTTAAAAATTATATTTTAGCTTTTTTTATAACTTTGTATACTAAAGTTTATTTTAAAATATAGAAACTGTTTCTTAATATATAAATTTGTTTTTAATATCTGACACCTAAAACTTTGCTACAAACCTTAAATACACCGTTCCGCCCTGGTGCCCCCTATTTATTTTTAACACTTTCTGATTTTCGGGATGTACCTTCGTTTGCAAATATGCATACTTGATATCTAATTTTGAGAATTTTTCTCTCCCATTTAACTAGCGAATATCTCCTCCAATCTGAATAAAGCATGTTTTGGTAAGATTATATTAGGACTTAAGGTTGCTGAATAGTCGGCACATAATCTTGTCCATCGTTGCCTGTCGTTTTCCATTCAGAGCTTTCACCTCTCTCTAAAATACCTTCTTTTTGTAATCTGTTTATTTCATCTTGAACTCTGCTCTTTAAAGAAAATGGCACTGATTTAACCCTACAAAATATAGGTTTAAGATGCGATTTAAGTTTGAGTTTAGCTTCATAATTATTTATTTTTCCCGGTGTATAATAAAAATTATCTTTATACTCTTCTAAAAGATCTTTTAAGTTTCATTTTAATCTTAGCTGTCAATGCCTTAATAACATTCTAGTCTGGACTATTTTATATATCTATTTATAACCAAATAAAAGAAAAAAAAACTGATTCCCAAGTACTCCTTAACAGTGCATAAGTTGAAATTCGAAATTTGATTTTATATTGAACTTCAACTGTAACACACCCTATAAGTACTAATGGTATAAGTACTTTCAAAAACTATATTACTGGGTTGAATTTTTTTTTAGAAATTTTTTTTAATTCCTTTTACTCATGACACTTATTGCCCCGCCACTATCCAGTTCCATAGAACAAATCTTCTCGTCAATTTTAAAATAATCATTATCGGAGGTCCTTTCATTTCTTCCTTGCCTAATGTACAATCGGTGGTATTTAATTCAAATAATGGAAACTGAATTTAGTTTTCACCTATATTCTTTAAATTTACTTGGGTTTGTTTAACTGATCTAGCATTTTCCTTTTTCGATGCGAAACACGCCTTCTTGATGCGCCCAATTTTTAAACAAAAATTGCACTTACTGCATAAAAACTCACATTTTTCTTGATCTACATTTTTTGATCTCTTTTTTCTTCTACATGATCCGTGCTGGTACTTGTGATCAGCATAGAACTCTGTGTTACAGCAAGCGGCAAAAAAAAAAAAAAAAAAAAAAAAAAAAAAAAAAAAAAGTTTTTCTTTCACAACCAAATGTCACTTCTGGTTACAGCAAAAAAGGGCATTATTGGTAAGGAGCAAGAAATTAAGTCCTTTTTCCAAAAAATGTAGTAATTGTAATATAAATAAAAATTCCTCTATGTGAGAAGCAGCTTTTTTGTATTCCTCAAAGATACTTTTATCCGGTGCAGATGAGATTATGATTTAATCGAATTGCGTTAATGCAATATTTTCTATTCAATAAAATGGTTATTCCAATATGCGACAAGTTCAACAAAATTATTTCTGTTTTTATTTCTAGATTTATAAATCTGGCAGGCATTTGAACAAGGGAAGGAATACACTTTTTAATGAAGTATTTTTTCAGTGTGATTCGGTGCTTATAAAACTCTTTTGGGGCTTAAAAGAAAAAAAATTCTTTTTTTGACTTCCTATCTTTCAACAAAATGCTTTTAACCCATATAAATTTCTGGTACGTGGATACTTTTATAGTAAAAATTAGTGCTGATCTTTTTCCTTTTTAACATTTCCCAACATAACTGAAAAGTGTTTATGAATTAGGTTTGTCTGGTCGTCTGTCTGTTTCTCCGTTTGTTTGTTGGTGTTCTAACTAACATAAATAAATTCTGATTGCCATGTAGATACATAGTTCATTTACAAGGGCACTCAGAAGTATTGCATTACATTATGGTCTATTAAGAAAAATCATTTGCGGAGTGTTTTAATAGTGCTACAAAATTATAAACATAATGAAAGTTATACACATTATTGAGGTGCACTAGAAGATAGTTACTATAGAATATGATATTTGTAGTACTTACAGTACGCGTACAGGGATGCTCAAAAGTATTCACTTTATGTTATGATCTATGAAGAAAAATCGTTTGCGGTATATTTTAATTATGCAACTCTGTTACGAACATAAGGAAATTGATATAAATTTCTGATGTTCACTAATAAATGATTTCTGTAGATTATGGGATGCAAAGCAGTTATAATTCCTTTACAGGGTCACACAAAAGTGTTCAGTCATATAATTATCGTCGGAGAAAAATGATTTTTTTCCCGAGTATTTCAGAGTATTTTTATTTATGTTGCACTATTTCAAACATGATGAAATTTATGTACATTACTGAGGATTACCACAATATCACACCCTTGCTTCAAAAGTGTCACAACGCAAAAATTGTTTTTTTGTTTAGTTATGGCTACCATTCTACTTTGTTTTTACGTCTCTACCAATCATCTAAAGTACCAAATAGTACACTGAAAACCCAGCCACCAGGTAGCAGCGGTGTTTGCAAGATGACAATTGACCCTTCCACGGCCCGGAAACAGTTTTTTGCATTTCCTGAAAAACGAAGTTTTTTGAGTTATGCCACTTTTGACAGAAGGTTCCGATATGCTTACAGTAGAAATTGATGTGCATTACATTTATCGTTCATTTACAGGTGCAAATAAAAGATTTTGGATACAATACTGTATCTACAGTGTGTACTAAGGATGACTGCTGAAAGTGCGTTTTCAGTTACAGTATGCTTTTTTAGGTTTAACTAAATTTTTGCACTCTAAAAATCTGTATGTCTGTATTGAGTGTATAAAAATCTGTATACAGGACTGTACAAAACAATTCAAGCACGTTTCCGTCTATTAGTAGTTGAAGGTGAATTTCCAACTGTGTTATGCGATTTCCTGCTAGGCTAAATTTTTTCATAATGTATAAAGAAGCTGTACAAATGTACACATCGTATGCAAATACTCTGTAAACGAATTGGAGTACTTTTCTGGCTGTGGACGGTAAGTGTTAACGGCGAATTTTTGTTAAAGTATTCTAGAAGTGTTGGAAAATATAAAATATATAATGTCAACTTTAAAAAAGTCTACAGTTTTACTTAAAAGGCGACTAAAGTAATGAAAAAGATGATATTTTAAAATTGTAACATCTTTTTAATTACTTTAGTCGACTTTTAAGTAAAACTGTGGACTTTTTAAAGCTCACATTATATATTTTATGTTGAATCGAGGTAAAAAAATTGCGTTTCGTCTTATAATTTTATTTGTGTTGGAAAGTGCTTCATGATCTATGCTTAACGCATGATTTTTATTTCTTGTTCCTTTTTGTCAATATTTTCAAGTTTAATAAGAGGTCATGATGCTATGACCATATAGATATACGCATAGGAGATATAAATAAAACCATAAAATTAATTTTCCATTTCAGTATGAAAGTTGAGTAAAGTGTTTTATACAGGGTGATTCAGCTCGTCGGTGACAAACTTTAAGGATCGATAGAGCACACCTAGACGAACATTTTTGAATAGGGAATGTAGGGTCCCTGACGCGATGGTAAGGCGCTAGGCGCTTTCGAAAATTTGGGTGCCGAAATTCGAAACGTCATAAAAACTAGGGAAATGGTTAGATTTTCTTGCTTGTTGCGTCGAAATGATTCTGTTTGTTTAGACTTTCTTCAGTACCAATTTGATAAGCGTATCTCTTAAAACATGGATAGGGGGCGCTGCAGACTTTGGAGAGCTAGACAACAACTTTAAGCCCGTTATTTTGATAATTTAACACATGCTCGCCAAAGTTTATACTCTAACTTAAAGTTTGAACCCAAAAGTAGAGCCCTGCAAAAAGCGTAAGAGCCGGAATAAAATGTCAAAGTACAGGGTGGTCGAAACTCGAAGGCTCCTAGGAGATAAACAAACAGATTTCTTGACTTATGGCATGCATTTTCATGATTCTGTTTGCTGCGGCTCTCTGAAACTCAGTTGAACGGTACAAAAAGAAACATCGATAGGGGGCGCTTTGGGCAAAAAACATAATTCGTTGACATTTCGGACGCTAACTGGAAACGGGACGCTACGATCAGTTAGAAACAAAACAAGAGAGTAATTTACTTATCATAAGAAGCTATTAAAACTGCAGTTTGTTTGTTTTTTTTAACAAACATAGCTGGTTTCAATCATGCACAATGCGCGCAATAAAATTTACATAAGGTGCTTTTTGCTGATTTATGCAAAAGATATCGTACCATATCGATATGCAAAAGATACGTAATGCGTAGACGACAACGCGAGATGACGTAGTTGTATGCGCAGACACGTCTTTTGAACGTGCGGTACCTACTTAAGCTTCGGGTTACTTGTCTGCAGATCGGTAGTAGGATGGAACGGTACACAAACTCTGAATTGGCTGACATGCATTTGGCGTATGGCGCTGCTGGTTGTAATGGACGAGCCGCTCAGCGGTTGTACGCCGAGCGTTACCCCAACAGGCAAATCCCCTGCCATGCCTTCCTCGCTCGAGTACACCAGAGGTTGTCCACAACGGGATCTTTCGACGGAGGCAGGCCTGAACGGGAGCGATCAGTGAGCACCCCCGACAACGAAGAGGCTGTGCTTAACCTGGTTGAGGACAACCCAGGTCTTAGCACGAGAGATATCGCCAGACATGTTGGCATTTCGCAAGCAACTGCGTGGCGCATCTTACGTTCCCGGAATCTGCACCCCTACCACATCCAGCGGGTGCAGTTGCTCAGAGAGCAGGATTTTGGCCCTCGAGTGGAATTCTCAAGATGGTACTTGGCGATGAGATCCAGGGATCCCCGTTTTGTAAACAGCATTTTGTTTACGGACGAGTCCACCTTCAGCCGGGAGGGAATGTGGAACGCCCACAACAGTCATGTGTGGTGTGATGAAAATCCACATGAAACCAGGAGCCGAGCAGCCCAGGAGCGTTTCTCAGTAAATGTGTGGGCCGGCATTCTGGGGGATTGCCTCATTGGCCCTTATTTGTTACCTGAACGGCTGACAGGTGGAAATTACCTGATTTTCCTGGATCAAGTGCTGCCGCAGCTTCTGGATGAGGCGCACGTACCCGAAGGTTCGCGTCGCCAGATGTGGTTCCAGCACGATGGAGCTCCGGCCCATTACACGAACGACGTGCGTCTCCATCTAAACGCAAGGTATGGCCAGCGGTGGATCGGGCGTGGGGGTCCAGTTCACTGGCCTGCCCGATCACCAGACCTCACCTGCTTGGATTTCTTCCTTTGGGGTTACCTGAAGGCCGAGGTATACCATACACCTGTCAGCAGTGCTGAAGAACTTGTGGCGCGCATTGTGGCAGCTGCAGGGCAGATCAGAGATACTCCTGGCATTGTTGGAAACACACACTCCTCAATGCGACGGAGGTGCGAAGCCTGCATCATGGCCCAAGGTCGAAATTTCGAGCATCTTCTGTAGTGTTATTTTTTGTAAATAAATTTCCAGTATCATTGATGTTTTTGGTCTAAATTTATTCAGAAGTGTTGAGCAGAGGTAGAAAATGTGTTTTCATTATTACTAACTGATCGTAGCGCCCCGTTTCCAGTTAGCGTCCGAAATGTCAACGAATTATGTTTTTTGCCCAAAGCGCCCCCTATCGATGTTTCTTTTTGTACCGTTCAACTGAGTTTCAGGGAGCCCCAGCAAACAGAATCATGAAAATGCATGCCATAAGTCAAGAAATCTGTTTGTTTATCTCTTAGGAGCCTTCGAGTTTCGACCACCCTGTACTTTGACATTTTATTCCGGCTCTTACGCTTTTTGCAGGGCTCTACTTTTGGGTTCAAACTTTAAGTTAGAGTATAAACTTTGGCGAGCATGTGTTAAATTATCAAAATAACGGGCTTAAAGTTGTTGTCTAGCTCTCCAAAGTCTGCAGCGCCCCCTATCCATGTTTTAAGAGATACGCTTATCAAATTGGTACTGAAGAAAGTCTAAACAAACAGAATCATTTCGACGCAACAAGCAAGAAAATCTAACCATTTCCCTAGTTTTTATGACGTTTCGAATTTCGGCACCCAAATTTTCGAAAGCGCCTAGCGCCTTACCATCGCGTCAGGGACCCTACATTCCCTATTCAAAAATGTTCGTCTAGGTGTGCTCTATCGATCCTTAAAGATTGTCACCGACGAGCTGAATCACCCTGTATATATATTCTAATATCTACTGTTTTAACCCATTCGGGTCAGATTATTTTTCAATTTTGAGAACAAAATTACTTTTACATTAATAATGTTAATCGTAGCTATCTAAATAAATGTAACGAAGTGTATTGATTATCTCATTGTCTGAAATCGAACGAACGTACTTATTTTGCGTAGTATTGAAGTCATATTTATATGATAATAGGTTGAGGATGATTTTTTGGAGACGTTCGGAAAATATCGTATTGCAACAAGGTTTAACAGATATTACAACTTTCAAATGTTTTTTGACTTTTATCACACATGATTCGTTAAGAAAAGTAATCTATATTTTAAATTTAAAGAATGAAATATAACTATAAAATAAAGGAATCGCCAACTGTGCAAACAGAATTAAGCAAATTTTTATTGTTTTTGTTATTACTAAATGTCAAAACATAAATGAAGTCATAATGCGAAATGCATATCCATATACTAACATTGCTATATGTAAATAGTAACAAAAGTAATTGTTAAGACAAAATAATACTCGATGAAAAAACATGTACACTCTGAAAAAAAATCCGTGATTTGAAGATTGTTTTCCGTTAAAATACGAAAGTTTCCACATGGATTTACCCATCTTCTCTCAAAATACTGATATTTTCCCGATATAGCGTAAAACTTACGTTAAATCCTCCAATTTAATCTACATTTTCGTCAAATTACATGGGTGTTCCGGCAACTGTACTGTCAGACATTTTTCGTTTTAGAAACATAATTTTTATGTATGAGCCTTTTTTCTCAAATCACCGAAACCTCGCAAATTTAAGTTCAAAATATCCTGAATTCTTCCAATCAAAAGACAGAAATTTCGTGAAATAACAGTAAAATGTCTTCAAATCACAGGGGTGCTCCGGCAACTGCGCTGACAGTAGTTTTTACGTTGTTCCACGAACAATTTTTTGAGAGTGTACTATTAATAGTACACCACACCCGAAAGGGTTAATAATGCATTTTTGTAAGAATTATTTTCAAATATTTTTGTGTTCTAATGCTAATAATTTATTGTAGATTAATTGAAGAATCAATAGAGAAAAAATTAAAATTTCAGACATCTACACAGATTTCATTTAGGTATCCAGATGGCAGAGAAAAAATTGTAAGTTGAAATATTGCAAATTTATATAAGGTTTTTCTTGTTAATATTCTCTACAGTGCAGTTTTTGCATTTATGCATGTCATTTTTCATTACTTTCTACTTACTTATTTGGAAACGCACCTATTTTTAAGATATTCAAAAGAAAAGAATTATATATTGATAAAATAATGTCCCAAAACTTTATAAAAACTTGAAAAAAAACTAAGAAAATATTTATTCTTTGGGTTAAGATAAGCATGTGCTTATCTAAAAGTTTTATTACATTATGATTTACTATCTACTTCGCATTTTTGCTCCCTGGCTTTATTGAAATATGGAGTATTATTATTTCATGGTAACCTACATTTACAGTAATTTACTTCAGTAATTTTATTAATAAACACAAAGAAAATATTCAAAATATAAAGTTGATGCGATTTGTTAGTTAAACCTATCCAAAGTTCAATTTCGATGAAAATTACCTAAATTTAGTACTATTTTTTAAAACTCTGGCAATTATATTTACTATGGTAACTTACATTACTGAAAACGAACGTAAGTTAGCATAACAAATATAATAGGTAGAGTTTAATAGCAGAAAATTTAGGTAATTTTCATCCAAACATATGATTCATAGCTTTAATCAACGAACCATGTCAACTTATACTCTTTAAGGTGTTATATTACTACATTGTAAAAAAAAAAAAATCTGTAAATTTGCTAAAATGTTTCTAGGAAACTGAGATTCCTAGAACTTTTCATGTAACGGCAACAACAAAAATTCATGTAATAGATACACTTTCGCATCGTAAATCAAAAAATCTGTAAGGTTACTAAGAATGTTTTAGGGAAATGGGACGCCTAGAACTTTTTATGTAACTGCACCCCTGATTACAGATAAAATTTTAGTAAGATTACTGTAATTTAAGTTGATTCTTTTGTAATGATGCAGATTTCTGTGGCTTTGTAAAAATTAGTTTTGTAGATTAACATCTTTTCTTGCACAGTGTACAGATAAAATTTTAGTAAGCATACAGATTTCTGTAACTTTACATTTGTAGAATTGCATTTTTTTTAAAGTGTAAAAGTACTGAAGTTAATTCTTCTAAATGTAACGTAAGTTACCATTGAATGACCCCAGTAGGTTATAGAATGCTTTCATTGTGTTAAGTAGTTTATGCTTACTTTTTGCAGAAACATGTTTATAGAATTGCTTCTACTTTTTAACTGTGTGGGATACCTTTTCATGTTTTTAATATATCACATGATTTATCCACAATACTTTTATCTACTGTACTTAGTATATACTACTCTAAGTTGATAATAGAATACCACTGGCATGTACATGTACAGTAGGACATTTTCTTAGTATCTTTTTTTATATATAAAGGCGTATTTCTCAAATCACTTCTTCTTTAATGGTGGATATATTTCCTTTTTTTGGAAGTTTTCTTGCATTTCATTATTTTATTGATGTAAATTGATATCGAGACATCATAATTTAAAAATTTTATATATTCTGCAGAATTTGAGAGCCTTTTTTATTAGTTTTGATGTTTCTTGACACCTAAATCACATTTTTTGTAAAATTATTTTGTCAATAAAAGACCGGGAGCGGCTGCATAGACCATCACTCATCGAGTTGACAGCTGAAATTCCGTGTTTAGACAGAACTCGATTAGCATGATTAAATGCAACTGGTCTGCCAAGTCATATCTTGGGGGAATCCGCCTGCAGACCCGATTTTAGTGATTGATTGGTGGGTTTGTCATTATATTTTCCTGCAACAAAAGGTATGAAAACATGGAGGACTGTGACAGGAAAACACAATAGTAAACCTATCAGTCAGCCACTAACATCTGGTTTGCAGGTGTTTTCCACCAAGATATGACTTGGCAGACCAGTTGAAATTTAATATGAGAATCGCTTTTTAACTAATATTGGAACTTCAGAAGTCAACTCTATGAAGTGATGGTTTTTGCAGCTGCCTCTCTGTCTATAAAGAAATTATAGTTTTACAATCTGTTGTCTAATCCTGTTCAAAAATTCAAATTAATAAATAAAAAGTATTATTGTTGTTAGAAATTTATTTTTCTAATGCTGACTGTTTGTTTAATATCTTATTTATTTTTTTATGTTTTTTTTTTCTAAAATATTATTTCATTTCTTTTCAGTGTAAAACTATAAAAGTTGATAACAGACTCACTGTACAGGTTTGCATAAAATTAGTTTCACATCAACTTGGTTATCCATGCTTTTAGTTTTAATTTCATTATACATGTATTTGGAATTTAAAGTTAGTTTCTCTGATTAAAACGTTCTGTAATTTTAAAATGTATTTTAAAATAAATTACATTGAATAGGGTAATGCATTTGAATTTCTTTTTAAAAAGATTTCCTTTCTGTTATGTTTTTACATTCACATTTGCTATCTTGCTTGTGTAATTTACATACATAGAGACTAAAATATAAAATATTTTACTGTGCGTTGTTTATTCTTTTATTGTGTAAAGTAGTCCGTTATAAATCCATAAGGTTTGTGCGTATTAATCGTGGAAGGCATAATACACTGTCTGAAAAACTCGTCAATATACACTAAATTAATCTTCATTTTTTATCAAATAATTTCTGTACTCCTACAAAACATGTTTTATACGTGAATGCTTCCCTAAAAAAGAGAAAGAAATTCCGTTCATTCCTAACACCCATGATTTCCACTAATAATAAGCTCGAAGTGGCAGGAGTCGGTCAGTAGCTTTAGGGCCCCGAACTCACCCTTCCCGGTTTTCGGTGTCTTTAATTTGTGTAATTTCCCTTTTAAATTTGTCCGGTTTCACTTTTTGATTTTTTTTTTCAACGTTGCTTCCGCTAGTGTCTCTTATATTCGGGACGTGGCTGTGGACCTATGAACCTTGCTTCCGCAAAAGAGTCGGGATAGAGTAGTAGAATAAAGGGCTGCGGACGAAAATGGTTACGAAAATTACTACTAAATTCCGGATTCCTCTTAAAAATGAAAAACGAAAACTTCTATAAATTAAGATTTCTAACTTAATCAAAACAGAAAAAAGTTTTGGAATTTAAAACTAAATAACAATTACTTTTCTAATTCATTCAAAAGTTCTCACAATTTATTTTCTTAAAGTTGAATAAGTTGAATAAAGTAAATAAAGTTGAATTTATAAATTTATTTATACAGAAAATATTCGCATTTAAAATATATTTTAAATGAACACGTTTAATTTAAATATTATACAATATTATACATTAACACATATTTCAATTTAAATTTAATTGGAAAAAAAAATCGTTTTTACTCAAAAAGATAAAAACATCTTATTGAATAAAAATATAATATTCATATTTTACATCGAGCAATCTACTTAAAAATATTTATAATTCATATTTTTATCATATACTAATAAAAAAGTATAAAAAACCCCAGCCACAATATAATTAAAGAAGAAATCTTCCTAAAATTAACTTCAAAATTAAAAGATTTTCAAAGAAATAAATCAAGCCACACCCTTCTGAAGCAAACATATTTACTTCAAAATGTTTCGCTATTGTCCAACTGTAGCCAAGTGGTTTACGTACGCGGCTCGTTACACAAAGATTGCTGTTCGATTCCAGGTTAGCACCTTTTATTTTTTCCCACTTTCTTTAACTGATGTATATTTTACCTCCTGTAACGAAGAAAAAACAGATATTGGTCCATTAACGAGAAAATCCTCGTAGCACTTCCGCCAGGAAAATTTCCGTGAATCGAAGAAAGTATTTCTGTGAGTGTACACTAATTCTTCAAGCTGCAAGTCGAGACCAATGTCATGTAATGAATGAAAAATGTACTTACATTAGTAATATAATTAAATTAGTAAAGTTATAAAAAATATTTCAAGTTATAAAATATCAATATCTTATTATTAAGCATTTATTTATTTATTTTATATAATTTTAACTCTTTACTTCAGTTGTAATCAATTTTAAAATATTACAGAATGTATGCTTTCTAATTCCAATGAAATTTATATTATCAAGTTTTCGGGGAGATGCCTAAGTATTGTATGTTTTTGCTATGTAATGAATGGATATTGTTATTGAATACTGATAATTAATTATTCTTTTTACAGGACACGGGGATTAAAGACTGCAAATTGTGGGTCAAAACTGGAAAAGATGATTCCCCTTATCCACTAATAGATATATGTAATTTATTTTATGGAATTTTTATGTGCATGTTTTAAATTTCCAATCAGATGTAATCTGAATTTCAATGTTAATGAATATTTTTTCCCTCTTTCATTGTAATTTATTTTTCAATCGATTTCAGCTAGAATTGTAAAAATTATGTATACAGAAGTGTTTCGATTTGCAGTACAACATTTTAATATTTTTATAACTTATTTTTGAAAAATTTTTTAGGTGCGTTCGTAATTATATAAATACGTAACACCTATACGGACCATCTGGTCCGCCCATCTGTCTGTCTGTTCGTCTGTCCGCATATAACAGCGCAAAAACTACCCAACCGAATGGCTTAAAAATTATATATGTAATCGTTGTAGAATTTTGTCGAGTCATTTCAGACTTTATGAAAATCGTATCAAAACTTAAAAAGATGTTAATAAAAGTTTTCTTCATTCTATTAAATCGTATCATACGTCAATAATTCAATGATATCCCATGAGGGGTAATGATTTTAGGTTGATTATTCTATTAAATCCTATCATACGTAATTAATTCAATGATATCCCACGGTAGGTAATGATTATAGGTTGCTATGGTGATTACGCCCTATTTAAGATGGAGTCTTATTATTTCGGTATTACTGAATATATATAATGGTAACAAATTTTGTATTCATACATTTCTGCATAAGAGTGCAACAGCTACTGCAACAAGATCTGAATATTTACAAAACTAGTTATTGTACGAATGCAACTCATATTTCCAAATTGTGTCATTGATCAGACACAGGGGATAAACTGCCAAATACTGTTCATGCTTACAACTGTAAGTGCTAGAAAAACATTGGAGTTCATTATGTCCCAAATCACACTCAATAAAACATGCTAGCTTCCTGTGAAACTGCAAGAATGAAATATTTGAAAACTAAAAAAATCCCTGCCGGCCCGGCCTAAAGGCAGAGGTACATTTCGAGCTCAAATATACTAATTTCACAAACAAAAACTAAATCATGATTAGAGATAAATCCACTTTAACAATTTTATCTGGCCGCTTTTGACGAGTTTTTATTTCATTTTTATATAATAGCTGGTTTTATAAGAATCATGTTAGGGCGGTATTCAAAAAAAATACTTTTCCATGCTCAACAACTCGACATTTTCTGGCATAATTCCAGATTCATTTTTAATATAAAAAAAATATGAAACTTGCTGACGGGATTTTTGAAAAGATTTATAAGCGACCTGTGTTTTTATTTTTTGTTCAATTAATTAAAACTTGATATATAAACAATTATTTTCTCAGAAGAACAATATTTTTCGTTTCTAACACAATCGCTTCGGGAAATTCCGTTCAAAATGCCCACTTTGACATCATTTTTTGAAATATATTCTGCCTCTATCCAAAAATCGATCATTACAGTACATTATATAGTTTCTGAATAAGCGAATCTACCAATTAAATGCGTTTGAAAGCAAAAATGAATTTAAAAATGAGTCAGAAAATAAGCAGTTTGGATTTGAGTGACAATGATTTTTCCAACACAATCCACTTCGGTAGATTCGGTTCAAAGTGCCCTTTTTAACAGCATTTAAAAAAAATATATTCTGCCTTTATCAAACAATCGACCATTACGGTAGTTTATATAGTTTCTGAGTAAGAAAACGTACCAATTGGAAGCCTTTGAGAGCAAAAATGAATTGTAAAATGAGTCAGAAAATAAGCAGTTTGGATTTGAATATACCCTTACTAAGATGATTTTTTTTCGTCAACCGCTATGCATTTTTAATTTGTTTTGCTGTAAGAATTGGTCCTATCCAAAACTTGTCTATATAGATGTTGTAGACAAAATTAAGACGATATATGATAAATTCATGGGAATTTTATATCTTTTGAATTGACGGTGTTAGGGATTTTTTTCTTCTTCAAACCCCCTTTTTGTTTTCGTTTTTAATTTTTTTTTCGGTACGAATTGGTCCTATCAAAAACTTGTGAATATAAAAGTTGTAGATAATATTAAGGAGATTTATAATAAAATTAATTGGATTTGATATCTTGAGAATTGACGAAGTTATGATTTTTTTTCTCCCAAAAACCCTATTTTTTGCGCCCCTTGAGCCCATTTTGAACTTTATCAAAAATCTGTTATACATAAATTTTTGACCCTATTTTTAGAAGTAATAAAAACTTTAAACTGATTTGATATGTACAAAAATTAAGAAGTTGTGGGGGGTTTTCTGTTTTCACAAAACCCCTCCCTATTTCCATCCCCTTGGTCCGATTTTGCCCATTAACGAACTTGACCGAGATTTTATGGCCATTGATTTTATGTATCAGTTTGGAAGAGATTGGTGCAGAATTACGAAAGCTATCGTGTCCAGAAGAAAGTGATATATATATATAGATAGATAGATACATAGATAGATAGATAGATAGATAGATAGATAAAGTTTCTTACTGAGGGTGGTTTTGGGTTCTAGGGGTCATGATCGGTGTAGATCTGCAAAAATTTTTCAGAAATTCCAACATAGGAACGATCCCAACAGGTAGTATTTCATACGAAATCTACCTAAAACTAAAATATAAATAAAAGATAGCGTATAATAAGTTGTTTAAGTATACTTTGACCAATTAATAGTTAATTATGATTATACATTTGGAAAACAGTTTAATATCCTAAATAATAGTTAGAAATGTTAATAATACACTATTATTAATTCAATAACATACCATCTTTGATTTTCATCTTAAATTTCGGCTTCAGCCAATTAATCGGAGTAAAACGAGTTAACCTCGATCATGATATTTATTAAAATAAATATTTTTCGTTATTCTGTTGTACACTGGCTGTTTGCGAATAGCCGGCTTAGCAGGATGCAAAGTTATCGTTGTTGCACGAGCCGCCAATGTATAACAAAACTACGAAAAGTCGAGAAAATTATGCAAAATCGTTATTACAGCGCCAGCTTTAGGTGGAATATTTCCAAATTCAAGGAGGACTTGCTTGCAATAGCCGAAAACGTATATATGAGATTTGGTTCAATTCTATACATAACTTCATGCTTTTCGGTGGTAGAATAATGAAAATGGAACAAAAATCGCTATTACAGCGCCACCTTCCGGAATATCTCGAAATTCAAAGAGGTTCTGTTTGCCATAGCAGAAAACATATATATGAAATTTATTTCAATTATATGCATAACATCATACATTTTTCGATAGTACAATGGCAACTCGCGGACGGGCAGACAGACATTTTGTATAAACATGTTTTTGGGGATCACTGACACCTAAAACGTGTAAATTCGTCGAGAACCAGAAGTCGAAATTTTTTTAAATTATGATACTTTCTTCAAATACAGATAGAAGAAAGTAAAAAAGAAAGTTCCTAGTATTTGGAAGTATCTGTGTTCCAGGGACCCAGGATTTCAAAGATTTAGCAGTATCACTGAAAATGTTAAGAGTGTTACATCCATGCTTAGATCATTTGACTATCTCATTCCATATTCCCATAACTTTAAATATTCTTTTAAAAAGTCAAATTTGAATTTTTTTTTAAATTTATTGCCACTAGAAAAATACTTAAAACTTTGAAGACATTTATTCAAAACATAGTTTTTTAGTAGGGTAGACCGGGGCTTGTAGACCATAGGGACACATTTGTTCATCCGCGATATCTTTAAAACTATCCGTTAGATGGCGTTACTAATTTAACGGCGTGTGTCTTATCACGTCTTATTTCACCAATAACTACGTCAGCAGCGAAAGAACAATCAAATGAAAGCCTCTTCAACTTTTCACTCAGGTATATATATATATATATATATATATATATATATATATATATATATATATTTTGTTGCACTTATAAATAATCGCTTCTGATTTGATTATAAATTAAAGTTTTACTTTGATGAATGGTAATCTAAGAGACCGTGGCTGAGAGCTAATTTTCTACTACCTGATTTTTAAAAATAATAACAGAATATTTTGAAAATACGGTCAAACGACAAAATGGCGATATGAGGCAAGTTGACCCATTTAATCCATGTGAGGTTGGTCCGCAGTCCAAGAGTTAACGCTATAAAAAACAATAAAATTGCAGATGTGACCGAGCGGAGCTGTATTAGCAAAAAGGTTAATAAGAAGTGTGGATTCATTGTACCGGCTGCAAACATTGGGCACACGAATCATGTGTAACTGGGGACACTATATTTTATATTTGCATTCATTGTGATTATGCGGAAGATCTGGATGAAGGCAGTAGTTAAGTTGAACAAAACTTGAACAACTTTGTTAAGTTGAACAAAACTTGAACGACTTTGTTAAGTTGAACAAAACTTGAACAACTTTGTTATTGGGTGAGTGCAAAAGTTCTACCCGTTTTTTAGTGAAAACAGAAACACGGAGAACACAAAAAGTTAAGCACCTATGAATTCACGCAAGCACCATAATTATGTATGGCCTCTTGTCATCTGTCTGGCAATAAGTGATAATTGATACCACTTATATCGGATACCACACCGATAAAACCTATGTGTTTTACAGTCAAATTATTGTTGCAACTCCTTTTTTATAGTCTCCACATAATTGAAAGTTTGGCGAGCGAAGGCGTTGTGTAACGATAAAAAAGGTAATAAATCGCAGGTGCAAGTTCGGGGCTATAAGCCTTGTGAGGTAAAACTTTCCAACCAAGGTCCAGTAATTTTTCCCGAGTCCTTAAAGCAACATGAGGCCTGGCTTTACCGTGATGAAAGAGATTCCCTCCGCGATTGATGAGTGCTGGCCTCTTAGACGTGCGTTTTGCTCACAGTCTGTCCAATTGTTGGCAGTAGATGTCTGCATTGATCGTTTGGTTTGGTGCGAGGACCTCCTATTTGGTTATACCCTTGGCATCCCACCATACACTGAGCAAAACATTTTCAGGATGAAGTCCTTCTGCTTAGGTCGATGAAGTACCCTCATCGCCACACGGTCCTTCGACGCTTCACATTGCGGTACTGTATTCATTTCCCCTCATCCGTTGCAATTTGGTTCAAAAATTATTCTCTACTGTTCCAGGAAAGCAAAGAAACACAGGTGCTGATCCACTCTTCTCGTTGCCTTACTGTAAGCTGGTGTGGTACCCACTAATCGAGCTTGGTGATAAAGCCAAGTGGATGCATCAGTCTTTCGACTGTTGTTCTGTGTACAGAGAGTGTTACCGCTAATTTTTCGACTGTTGGATGTGGGGAATTTGTTATGGCTGTGTTGAGATCCTCATCAGAAACCTCTGACGGGCGTCCAGAATGTTAATAACTTTTACAGCTCCTGTCTCCGTCGCGGAATTTCCTAAACCATCGGCAGCAGCTGCTATTGTCCTTGGCAACCTGCCCATACACTTGAGAAAAGCTGCGACAATCTGCGGCTGCTGTAACGGCTTTGTCATACTCGTACAGTAAAAAATGTCTGATGTGGTCTTTCTTGCTTGTCATGTTGTTTCCCGCCCGGCATGAGTTATTCTGACAAATGTTGTGCCTATACATACTCAACTACTCTACGCGTTATAAGTCACTTTCCTGTCCTTGAAACGTCAGCTCCACGTCTATACTCCACTGGATTAATGCATATCTTCAAAACGGGTAGAACTTTTGCACTCACCCAATAAGTAGAACACAACTTGAACAACTTTCTTAAGTTGAAGAACTTTTCTTATCCTTTTCAACTTTTATATACCAAATTAAAATTATATTTAATATTTTATTTGTTTTTTCTTTTCCGTTATTACTCCGAAAATCAAATCAATTTAGAGGACCAACCTACCCCGTTCGATGGGGGCAGGTTGGCCAGTGACTTGATGTCCTTCAGAGCTTCATATAGAAACTATTAATTAACATTTTTCAAATTTTCCCATAAGGTGTTAATCTTTAAGATGTGCTGATTGTACAAAAAAAAAATTAACAATATTATTAAAATAAACGGTCAAGTGCGAGTATTACTTGCGCTCAGAGGGTTCCGTAGAATAATTATATGAATTATTAACTGTATTAATAAAAAAATCATTGCTAAAAGATTAATAAGACGTGTAGGGTTGGGTATAGTTGTATATATTATAAAAGTATGAACGGGTATACCATAAAGATTTTGTAAACAAATACAAGGTTCTGCCTTTTTTCCTCGTGCAGGAAGGTTGTTCCAAGGAAATAACGCCATTTTGAGATCATTTGAGGTCATGCCGGCAAAAGGCGTAGCGAATACCTCATAGCTTAAATAACTAAATAACTATACCATAAAAGTTCAAAGAGATATGAAGTCTAAATAAAATCAAATATTGCTATTCTGTGTAGCTATTTTTTAATTTTATCCTAACCTGTTTATGATGAACTTCATTTGGATTTAAATAAAAGTAGTTTTATTTAATCAGCACATTAAAAATTTGCCAATAAAAGTAGTGCATGTTTAAACTTCATTTGGCATTTCATAAAACTATATTCCGCGTCGTAATAAACTTTTATATTTACAATGCAACTGAAACAAAACACTTTTTCAAAGTTTAACACGTTGAGTGGCACGATAACTGACACTGAAGCGCTGAAAATCTACCATGTTCAAAGTAATTTTTAAGAAAGTATAATCCTGTAATAAATAAAAGGTAGGTAAATTTTAAATATTTGTTCAGTAATTATTTAAAACAATGTATATTTTTTGAGTTTTGTATCATATTTTAGACGTCAGCCCAGGGGCGGATCCAGAGAATCGTTTTTTTGGGGGGGGAGGGCGATATCGAGTGACATATAATCAACGTAGTGATAATTTCTATAGCTCAAATCCTTCCTTGCAGTTAATTATTAAATGAATATGAAATTAATGCGATTTAAAAAGTATTACAGACTCTTGATTATCCGACATCCTATTAACCGAAACACTCGGTTATCCATCACTCTTATTTTATAATCTCGACCTCTCCTCAAAATATCGTTTATTGTTACTTATTAGGTCGTAAAATTAAAAACGTTATAACAGAATTTATTTATTAAATGCCTTTTTTTCTTTTTCTGTTTACTCTTATACTATGGTAATTATTTATCTTATTTTTTGTTTTTTTAGTTATAGTGAAGAACGTTAGTAACACAAGCCTGCGGTGATTGTCTTTTTTAACTTTTGATAATTGATTTTGATGTAAGACTTTTTAAAAATTTGCGATTTATGTGAAATCCTGACGTGATGGCATGGCACAAAATGAAGGTCCTTTTTGGATTCAGCACTAAAAAATACATAAGAACCAATTACCGAAAGCTGAAAAACATAATCATCACATCCATTTTTTAATATCAGATTTCTGAAAGAGGATAATCTCTGAAAAAAGATCCCCTTCAGAAATCTGACGGGCCTTTAACATACTAGAAAGTCAAAATGCGTCATCTACGTGGTCTGTTAGAGGTCTGCACGGGCCGGGGCCCGGGCCGACCCGTTTGTAATTTTTACAGTTCTCGGCCCTGCCCGGCCCGTACTAAAATCAGTGAAACAGGTCCGGCCCTGCCCGACTCAATTTCTACAAAAAAAAAATGCGTTTTTTCTCGACATACAGTGATGGAACAGTGTAGCACTAGAGAATAAGTTGACACCTCTAAAATTTATTAGTATTCTTCGTCTTATTTAAAGGATAGAATTCTGAGATTTTTCAATGTAAAGAATACTAAAAAAAGTTAGTGGTAACAATCGCCTAACTGCTACGCCACTGTTCCATCGCTGGATATACAATTAAGATTCTTTTAATGAATACTACATACATATTTATGGGAACATTTTACAGTATATTTTAGATTACTATGAGTTCGCAAAACAGAAAACACACAATAGTAAACATTAACGATTACTTACAGTGTTTTAGTCATCGTCTCTAAAGACATTTCGAAATTCCAATAAGGATTCATTAAAAGGTTAATATAATTCAGAATAAAGGATTAAAAACATGATAACTTTTGAAGCTGTATAATAAAAGTAGATTTGTGAAAATATTTTTCTCATTTTTAAGGCTTTTCTCAAATCCAAAGGAGCTGCATATCGACACATTTATGAATTCATTTCTTTTTGGAAACGCGTAAGATTGGCAGGTATTCTTATTCAGAAACTATGTAAATGCCGTCTTTCTCATAGATAAAAGCAATATATCTTTCTCTGAAAACACTGCCAAAGTTAGCGTTTTGAATCGAATTTCCGGAAGCGATAGCACAGGAAAGGAGAAAAACGTACAGTCAGGTGACAAGAATCTCTGTTACCTCTGTAACTAATTTATCAAATATGGAGAAAGCTATTCGTTTCCAAATGCTTTCAATAGTCAGGCTTGTCAATTTTATGCCTTTATAATTAAAAATGAGCCAGAACATGTGTCTGAAAGTTTCGCATTGTTGAGCAGTGAATATGAGAACCCCTTAAGGTATATTTCCAAAGATATTGTTAACAGAAATTCATTATCACTATTAATACTTTTACAAAACACAATGCCTGTCCTACACATCCTGAGATCGATTAAGACCAGTTCCATCCCGGCACGAGTCTGCTGAAAAAAAATTAAACCCGGAATCAGATGTCTTGTAACTGTACGATGCCGATTTCTACGATGGACATGTTATATATCTGTATTGATGTTGTTAAAATCGCATTGGCTCGTGACGCACATTTATACTTCTCGAGAAAATCGTATTCATTGAAAATGGCTCGTATATCGGCCCGATTACTTTTTTATCGGTCCGGCCCTGCAGGCCCGTTCAATTTTGTCTGTCGGCCCGGCCCGTTTAAAAAATTATCCTAATTCTGCCGGCCCGTTGGAAAATTCGTCTTCATTCCGCCGGCCCGGACTCGTGCAGACCTCTATGGTGTGTATACCTCTTCACTGGCGCGGATCCAAGGAAGGGGGGGGGGTGATCGCCCCGATCGCCCCTCCCCTTTGGATCAAAAAATATAAATCCACCGCGAATTTCGACAAATGGTAGCCAAAAAAAAACTATTCCGTCAATCTTTCGCAGGTCAAAAAATCGCGCAAAAAATGCGAATTTCGTCAAAGGATCACGCAAAAAACATGAATTTCGTCAAAGGATCAAGCAAAAACGTGAATTTCATCAAAAAAGCGCGAAAAAACGTGAATTTCATCAAAGGACCACAAAAAACGCAAATTTCGTAAAGGACCACAAAAAACGCGAATTTCGTCAAAGGATCGCAGAAAAAAACGGAAATTTCTTCAAAGGATCGTAGAAAAAACGCGAATTCCGCCAAAGGAATGCAGAAAAAACGCTAATTTCGCCAAGAAATTGCGGAAAAACGCTAAATTCGCGTAAGAATTGCGCTAAAACGCTAATTTCGCGAAAGAATCACAGAAAAACGCTAATTTCGTCAACAGATCTCGGAAAAAATGCGAATTTTGTCAAAGAATCGCGAAAAAAATACGCGAATTTCGTCATAGAGCCGCGGAAAAACGCACAATTAGCACCAGGAGGAGATTCCCCTAGGTGCGCATCTACGGGGGGTGATCAATCGGGGTGGTCGCCGCCCCCCAAGATATAAATCCAATGCTTTTAACGGCAGTTTTCGCGGAACAGACAGACAAGCAAACGAAAACACTTTTCGGGTGTCATTGGTAAACCTCACTGACGTTTCGGCAGTTAGTGAACAAAATAGGATTATGTCCTGTCAAAAGGCATATGGCGCTATAATTTTTTACACTAATGGGTTGAGGTGGGGACGATGCCACTTCGTGTACCTTTTGTTGAATCTCTACAACAGAAATTAGCAACGTTATTCGGATCCCTTTAAAGTGTTGAAACTTTTTCGTTCGTTCAAAGAAGCTGCAATTCTAATTTCTGTATAATGATATTTTTGAGGAGTGCTTTATTGTTCGAGAAAAGAATGGGATTCATAGCAATTTCCAAAGAAAGAAAGAAACAAGAAAAAGAAAGGTCCTATGAAAAATTCAAGCATCTTAATGTTTTCTGAAGAAAATCAATAATGTGTAAAAATTATACTGTTATTACCACCCACATTGGTAAATTTCAAGGGTATTTCATGAATGAAAAAAAGGATTATGTCCTAATCCTAGTCAGTTAAAAGCTAAAATGCGTATGGTGTGTTGATTTCTTAAAAACCAACTTGGTAATTTGTTCTTCCCTTCTTTGCCCCGATCTAACATCCCCCCCCCGGTGGATGCACACCTCGGGAATCTTCCTCCCGGTGCTAATTGTGCGTTAATTTTGGCAACCCTTTGACGAAATTTGCGTTTTTTCAGCGATTCTTTGGCGAAATTCGTGCATTTTTTTCGCGATTCTTTGAAGAAATTCGCATTTTTTCAGAGATCTGTTGACGAAATTAGCGTTTTTTGCGCGATTCCTTCGCGAAATTAGCGTTTTTACGCAATTCTTTGACAAAATTCGCGTTTTTTTTGCGATCCTTTGACGAAATTGGCGTTTTTTACGCGATCTTTTGACGAAATTTGCGTTCCTTTTGCGATCCTTTGACCTGCGAACGATTGACGAAATTGATATTTTTCGGCGACCATTTCTCGAAATTCGCGACAATTGGTGGATTTTTTTTTGGGGGGGGGGCGATTGCCCCAATCCGCCCCCGTGGATCCACGCCTGCGTCAGCCATCGGTGAATGACGCGTTTTAAACGGAAAGTTCGCTGTCATCAACCGGTGGCTGACGTGGCGCTTAACGTGTTAAACTTGGCATTGTACTAAGCGCGCTTCGAAAGGAGGTCTCAAAGGCACATCACCACCTTGGTACATGCCGCGTTTTTCCAGATAGGTTTTTAATTAACTTTTAAATACATGAGAGGCGTGTAGAGATATCCACTCAATGCAAACTAGTCGCGAATCCCATAGTATTTATGTGATTAATTCTTATTACATTAGTCTTTTTTAAAATATTTGACGTTTATTGTTTTTATACTGCTACTGAGCATTGCATTACACAAATATATCATTAAACGTTGTTATTTAGGCTTTGAAAGCCGATGATGCATAGAATACGCCGCCCCTGTCGTTATGTATGTTCAAATCGCCCGTGTCTTTAAGGGCTAATATCTCGGCTAATTACCGACGATTTTTTTTGTAAATACTTATCAACAATGCTTTTATACTTCTGCGACTGCAGGTACCTCCAGCGCTCTTCAACACCTTTGCTGAATGCCCGCAAATCGAAATTTGTGTGTAACGAAAAAACGCTTTTCCCGAAAATTATGTGACCTAGAGTAATCGCTATAATTTTCCAGCAAGGTTTAAATTAACATCTACTATCCCTAATTTTTTCATAATTTAAGTTTCAGTAGACTCGGAAATAGAAGGGAGGGGGGGATATTTTTGCAATACATTTTAAATAATATCTCTGAATATATAATACTCAAAATTAAAAGAAATATATTTTTTAATTCAGCGTTACGAAAGCTTTCACACAATAACCCACACGATATGCAAAGAAAATATATTTTTTTCAAGTTGCTTAATTAGCCCCTCTACATTTTTCCTAAATATATTTGTGAATGTTTAATAATCTGTAAATATGTGGGTCAATAGTCTTTATTTCTTGCCCGAATTTGAACTTTCCACGTTTCATAGTTTACGAGTAAAATGGCTGTGACAGACAGACAGACACAGAAGTGATCTTATAATGGTTCCTTTTTTACTTTTTAAGTACGAAACCGTAATAAAAAAAGTAAAAAGTATTGACGAAAAATGGGCCAACAAGCTCTGGTCTAAACTATCAGACATAGTGAAAGCTATATTTTGATATATAACTATATTTAATGAATAAGTGTTTAATAAAATGCATAGTCATAAGGTACATTTTACGTCTTCTAGGTCATGAGTTTCCCTTCAGTACTAAAATGAATTTAATTAGAGGGCTGCTGAGGCATTCGGAATTTGATTTAAGAAATGTAAATAGTATCAGTACAGATGCCGACTTTTACTTCATTCTTCGTAAGAATATACCCAATTCTTCTATTAGAGTTGGTAAGTATTTTTAGGATTTTAAAAAATGTGTGTAATGTTTGAAAATCTTATAATTGAGATCGTTATGAATTATTTTATCGATAACTTTTCCATAACCCTTTAAGATCTGGAGATTTTTGGTAGAAATTTAGTGGTTTACCCTCATTAATAGGATCAAATTTAATTGAAAAAACATTTTATAACATACCCGATGTCCGGTTATGCCAAGGGGGATCTACGCCATTCTGTGGGTGCAAGCTCGAATTTAAATAGCACAAAAAGAGGAAAATGTTTTTCCTTTTTTTATGACCATCTATACAATTGTGTAGGTCAGGTCTTAAAGGGTTAAAAAATATGTGTGAATTTGACTCACATTTTAATTGACTCACATTTGTGTGTAAAATAACTGATTCATTTAAAAAGCAACATAGCTAATTGTAATTTAAAATTGAAAAACTTAAAAAAAAAATTATCTCGTAAATATTTTTGATTTAGTTAACCAAACATTTAGATAAGTATTACAAAATTATTCTTAGTTTTTGAAGGGTTTTTTATTTAATATTTCAATAAAACAAAGGGGCCATCCACAAATGATGTCACCCTTAGAGGGGGGAGGGGGGGGGGGTTCGTGAAATTGTGACAGTTTGTGACAAGGGAGTGGAAGGGGGTAAGAAGAAATGTGACATCACATATTTTGGTTAAAATAAAAGCATTAAAAATCAGCAGATTAAACTTTGAAGTGATTTTAAAATTAAAGTATTTTGTTTTCATAAAGCACGGATAAGATTTAAAGCCAAATATATTAAATTCCGTTTCAAATTCCAAAATTCTACTGTTTTCAATAGCTCTTTCATATTAATATTTTATTACTATTGTATATTAATTATGTATTTTGTCGTAAACCTTAATCTTATTTCATACAAAAAAAGTACATGAATCCTTTTTATAGTTATGCTCTCAAATGTCATTAAAACACAAAGTTAAAGTTTAAAAATAAAATTTTAAATATGATCCATAACGGAGTGCTTTGTTTCTGAACTGCAAGTATCTAATCTAATCTAATCTTCTTCTTCTTCTTCTTCTTCTTAATATTATAAAGAGCTAAAAATTGTTTATTTGTAGGAGGTAAGCTCTGGAACTACCGAACCGATTCCAAAAGTAATGGTATCAAAATGATGGTGTTAGTCCAACTTAGAACATAGGCTATATCTTATGTACGTGCCACAGGCCAAAAGGGGGTGCAGGAGCAAAAAACGTTCTAAAAATGCGATTTTTGTGTTACTGAAGGGTCTAGAAACATGAAATTTGGAATGGCAGTTACTTATAAGATACTAATGATCTCTAAGGACATTTCTTAAAAAAATCGAAATTTAAAATGGGTAAAAATGCGCGAAAAGCGTTCTAAAAAACGTTCTAAATGGCGATTTTTACGCAATTTCAGGAAGTACCAAACTGATTTAAAAAATAATGGTGTCAAAATGATGGTGACAACCCTTGCTCCAACATAGGCTACCATTTATGTCTGTGCCACTACCCCTAAAGGGGTTCAGGAGCAAAAAAAAAAAAAAAAAACGTTTGAAATAGTGATGTTTGGTGTTACTGAAGTGCCCAGATACATGGTATTTGGTATGGTAGTTACTTATTAGATATAAATTATCTCTAAGAACGTTTCTTAAAAAATTCGAAATTTAAAAGGGCTGAAAATGCGCAAAAGGGCGTTCTAAAAAAACGTTCTAAATGGCGATTTTTACGCAACCTCAAGAAGTACAAAACCCATTTCAAACATAATGGTGTCAAAATGATGGTGATAACCCTTGCTCCAACATAGGCTATATTTTATGTCGGTGCCACTACCCCTAAAGGAGGTGCATCAGCGAAAAATCGATCGAAATTGCGATTTTTGTGTTACTGAAGGGCCCAGATACATGGAATTTGGCATGGTAGTTACTTATTAGATATAAATGATCTCTAAGAACATTTATTTAAAAATTCGAAATTTAAAAGGGGTGAAAATGCGCAAAAAGTGTTCTAAAAAACGTTCTAAATGGCGATTTTTACGCAATCTCAAGAAGTACTAAACCAATTTCAAAAATAATTGTGTCAAAATGATGGTGACAACCATTGCTCCAACATAGAGTACGTTTTATGTCGGTGCCATTAACCACAAAGGAGGTGCAGGAGCAAAATAAAACGTTCGAAAATGCGATTTTTGTGTTACTGAAGGGCCTAGAAACAAGAAATTTGGAAAGGTAGTTTTTTATAAGATATACATGATCTCTAAGAACATTTCTTAAAAAAATCGAAATTTAAAATCGGTGAAAATGCGCGGAAAGAGTTCTAAAAAACGTTCTAAACCGCGATTTCTACGCAATCTCAGAAAGTACCCAACCGATTTCAAAAGTAATGGTTGGAAATTGATGATGACAGCCCTTTCTCCAATATAAGATGTACTTCATGCCGACGTCACTACCACCTTGCGGTTGCATTTTAAAAAACGTTCTAAATTATGATTTTTGTGATACTGAAGGGGCTAACAATTTGAAATTTGGCATGGTAATTACTTATGAGATGTAAATGTTCTCTGAGAAGAGTTCCTTAAAAATTTGAAATTTAAATGGTGTGAAAATAAATGAAAAGCGTTCGAAAAACGTTCTAAATAGCGATTTCTACACAATCGCAGGGAATGTAAACCGATTTCAGAAGTAATGGTTTCAAATTGATGCTGACAGTCTCCGCTCCAACATAGCCTATATTTTACGTTGTTACGTTGCCACTTGGGTGTTACAGGAGCAAAAAATGTTTTAAATTGCGTTTTTTGTATTAAAGAGAGGGTCTAATATTTTAAATTTGAAATGGTAATTACTTCAAAGATGCAAATGCTTTCTAAGAATTGTCGAAAGCAAATCTCAAATTTAAAAGGATGAAGTGAGCGAAAAGCGTTCTATAAGCGTTCTAAATTACGATTTTTATGCAATCGTATGAAATTCGAAACCAATTTTAAACATAATGGTTGCAAATTGATGGTGATAGAACCTGCTCAAACATAAGCTATATTTTATGTCGGTGCCACAACCCCTAGAGAATTGCAGGAGCAAAAAACTTTCAAAATTGCGATTTCTGCGGTACTGAAGAGGCTAGAGATTTTTAAATGTAGCACGGTAGTTACTTATAAAACATAAATGTCCTCTAAGAACAGTCGAAAATAAATTCGAAATTAAAAAGGGTGAATGGAAGGGAAGGAGCGAAAAGCATTCTAAAAGAGTCCTAAATTACGATTTCTATGGAATCTCAGGAAATAATAAGCCGATCACAGAAGTTATTGGTTGCGAATCAAGGGTGATATGCCCTGATCCTATATGGACTATATTTTATGCCCTTTTCACTACCACCTGGTTGGCAGGAACAACAAGAAAGCCTTTAAAAACATCTAAATTCCGTTTTCTATCGAATATTAGGAAATACCAACAGATTTCAAGGTTAATGTTGGCAAATTAATGGTGACAGTCTCTGTTTCAACATTTTTCGAGACATTCTATTTGAACTCTGTTTCGGCATTTTATGTTGGTGCCACTAACACCAGAGAGGTGGTAGACTGTTAGACAAGAAGCTTGGAATTTGACATGTTGGTTAATTTTAAGATGTAAATGTATTAAGTTGGTTTCTAAAAAATTCAGAACTGCAAATGAATACTGAAATGAGCGTATGAAATGAGCACAAATGTCTCAAAATACTTTTTAAATTATCATTTATTTGGAATTAGTTTTAGTTCTTCTTATTAATTAAAATCTCATTTCTGTCTACTGCACTTTTATAATGAAGTTTAGTCAAACTGCGACTTAATTTGTAATTTTTGAATTATTCCAAAAAGTGTTCTTCTAATAAAAAATAGTCATGCAAATATCACTTGGCATATTTCAACTATTAAGCGAGCAAAGCCGCGGGGTTTGCTAGTATGTTTATGTAATATAGCGTGACATCTGACAAGAGGGGGTGTGTGTGGGGGGGTAAGGCGAAGTGTGATACTTTGTGACAAAGGGAGGGAGGGGGTTCAAAAATATTGAAAGAAAGTGTGACATCATTTATGGACCGCCCCAAATGTTTTATAAAATTCCATTTTTAAGACTTCTTTTATCTTTTTTTTTTCTTTTTGAAATAGATGTAAGGCTTCAGGGAAAAGAGAAAAAGCGTTCGCGTCCTCATAACAAGATTCTTTGGTTGTTTAGGAAGCCTGCTGCAAAGGATGATTCTGTAGATAGTGGTTATAGTAGTCCTTCACAAAACAGTTTATTTAGTTTGCCCCAATGGAAGTTGCGCTTAGACAATAATAATCTTCCAAAACCTATAATGGTAAGTATCATTGAAAGTAAAAATTTTTATCCTTAAGAACATGTGTAATAAGAGTAGGGGAGGGTAGTACACAGTGAGACGAAAATTATTATTACTTAACGAATGGCGACGATTTTTATTCTTTTGAATAAAAAATTGCTACATCTTTAAGCTACACAAATACGCTACACATTAATGTATAAATGGTTTTAAAAAAGTTATTTATAAAAGCACAGAAGCAGCATAACGGAGTATGAAATTGTTTCACTGTGTACCACTCGTGGTACCCCGTGAGACAATGTATATATTATCATAAATCATGCATTTTTACACTCTATCAATAATTTTCTGCAGTTCATGATTTCTAATTACTAATATTTCTAGATTTTCAAAATTTAAAAAATATGAGCCTCGGGTGGACCATGGCAGACCTTGGGCAAAATTCATGCAAAATTTTAGCCTCTTATGTTTAGTAGATTTCCCTACCCATCGCACGCCCAAACACACACACAGAAAGAGAATAACCTTCTTTTATTAATAAATAACTTTTTTTTACATCAGAACCATGTAGTAGGTACACAATGAGGCACGTCTCACTGTGTACCACAACTGTGTGTCTCACTGTGTACTTTCGTTACGTTGTAACAAAATGGATGCCACATCTGTTACATCAATTTCATTGCTTTAAAAAGTTTATGTCGTTTTTTCGAAATAGTCTATAATTAGATATAGCTAGGTTTAGTTAAGTACATATATGTCATATTGAAGAAAATAATCTTTAAGATAGACATTTATGTAACTTTAACCATTATAAAATAAAGAATTATTTACTATTTTGTCGGACGAGTAACTGAAGTGTCGAAACTACATCCACGTGTTGCATAAGATGAGGTCGTTATGTGTGTGTACCGGCTTGGAGAAAAAGTTACAACTGTATGTCAAAGAGGCTGCTGTCTCACAGTGTACTACTCTCCCCTATATGTAAAATATTATGTTGAACTTCTTTTAATACATATAGTAATTTTAAATCTGCTTTTGTTATGTAATTATTCCTGGTTTATTTAAGACTTATCTTCTTTATGTGATGTATGTAATGTTAAACATGGCTGTTTTACTCTCTTATTTAATTGTACTGGTATTATATAAACGTAATGTCTTTTTTAACACTTTCCAACAAAGTTGAAAAGTAGAAAGAGCATCAAAAACTGGCTATAACTCACAATTAAAATTATAAAATTTTGTAAAAATTGATGGTGGGCTGTTAATTTTCAAGTCGAAACGCTCCCTATACATTGTTTTGACTTAATGATGATTTTTACAAAGTTTTATTATTTTAATTGTAAAGTTGAAAAGTGAATCTGGTTTGTCTTTCTGTTCGTCCGTACACTGTAATAAAAAACTCGGAAACGTTTCTGTACCTGGTGGGGCAGCAATGTGGCCCAACGGTTCTGTTATGTTTCCGCATATTTCGGTCAGATTTTCGTAACGTTTCCGCATATTTCGGTCAGATATTTGCAAAAGATTTCCGTATACATCGGTCAGATATTTGGAAACTTATCCGCGTAATTCAGAAGAATATTCAGAAACGTTTCTGCGTGTTTCTGAAATGTTTTTGGATATGTCGGAAATGTTAGTGTATACTTCGGATATGTTTGTGTATATTTCGGATATGATTGTGCATATTTTGAATATGTATGTGTATATTTCGAATATGTTTGTGTATATTTTGGATATGTTTGTGTATATTTCTTGTTTCTGTGCATTTAGGAAACTTTCCTTAATTATGTCAGATATATTTTTATTTAAGAATGTAATACGCTTTTTAAAAAGAATTAATATTATCCGATGGAATTTTATTGCATAATAATTTTAGATTTACAGTTAATCATTTGTTGCACATACAAAGTTAAATAATTCTTTAGAAATATATACTCTTGTCCATGAATCTATAATAGAGATTATATATTATATATTTGATTAATGAATAATAATGTAGTTTTAGGATTAGTAAAGTACAAATAGCACTCCTTATAGGTTTTTTCCTCTTTTCGTTTTGAAGTTATGTTCTGATTCAGAACTTTTGAAATGATGAAATGATCGTTTATATGACCGAAGTAATTGATAATTTCACTTCTACTAATGCGTTTTGTCCTCGTTTATGAATTACATATTTGTAAAAAGATAATATTGAAGTTTGATTTGTATATCTATAAATAATTATTTTAAAATGCGGTTTCGTGAGCTCTATCCTGTAAATAAATACTTTATGAAAACGTTTAATTTCACTACATATAAATAGATGGATTCTTTTATACCTTTAAATAATTATTTTTTTTCGTATAAAAAATAAATTTATTTAATAAATCTATTTAAAAATAATCAATATCTGCGATTAGTTACTTTATTTTCATGAATTGTATACTTATAAATGGATACATTTTCTCAGGTTATTTCAGCATTTCTCAAGTTATACAAATAAAATAAATACTTTTAAAGGAATATATTTAAAACCATGGTATTTGTAAAACAATATATTAAAAATGTACTTACAAATAGACAAAGCTTTTTCAAAAATGTAACTGTTTATAAGTATTAAAATCACGAAAATAAATTAATTACTCAACAGATATGAAATATTGTGAAATAGTATTCTATAATTCTGAGATTAAAAAAACAAATATTAAAAAGTATAAAAAAATCCATCTATTTTCGTAGGGAAATTAAAATTTTCAAAGTATTTGCAGGATGGAACTCACGAGATCGAATTTTTAAAAAGAATTTTGTATAGATCTATAAATTAAATATCAATAAGATCTTTTTTACAAATATATGATTCATAAACAAATAGGATAAAACGTATAGTATAAGTAAAATCCTGCATTTCTTCAGACATATAGACGATATATTTCATCGTTAAATGGAACAAAGTTCAAAACGAAAAGATGATAAAAACATATAAATAGTGCTATCTGTACTTCACTAATACTAATATGCAGGGTTCGTACGCTTCAATGACCTTTTACGAGAATTTTCGTAAATTAACATTCGCCATATTTAATGAAAAAAATTCTATCTTCAGATATACCAAGCAGCACTTTACGAAATTTCTGGTATGAAAACACCTAAACTCCCTTGATGCGTACGAATCCTGTTATTATTCGTTAATCAAATATCTAGTCTTATATCTATCATAGATTCATGGACAAGAGTATATATTTCGAACGAGTTATTTAAATTTGTATCTGCAACAAAATATAAACAGTAACTTTAATATTATTATTCAATAAAATTCAATCGAATAATATTAATTCTTTTAAAAGAGCGTATTACTTTCTTAAAAAAAAAAAAAAAAAAAAAAAAAAAAATATATAAATGCTTATTTTCTTCAAAATATAAGTTACGTCTCTTCATTACTTTCAACCACAAAACAATAAAAGTCACGTGATCATGACGTTTGTAGAACGTATTGGCCATGTGCAGAAAATCCGAATATTCGCATTCAAATACTTTACACGAAAATGAGAGTAATATTTCCGATTTAATAAGTTACTCAAGAGAATTCATAGTTTACACTACATTTTCTGAAACATTTCCGCTATGGACTGTAACGTTTATGATTTTTTTTACAATGTATTCGCTTCAAAAACTTTACACTGAAATGAGAGTAACGATTCCGATTTATTCAGTAACTCAAGAGAATTAATAGTTTACACTGCATTTTTGGAAACGTTTACGCTATGGACTGTAACGGTTCTGAATTTTTTTACAGTGTACTCTAACTCGCGTAAATATAGTCCGATTACCATAAAATTCATACATGTTATTGGATATCATTATGGTATGTTTGGTAGTGTAAGTTAATTGTATAGCATTTACAGAGACACTCAAAAGAATTCTGTTACATTACGGTCTATGGGGAAAATCGTATGCGATGCATTTTAATGATATCACGCGATTATAAAGATACTCAAAGTTATATATATCAGCGAGGTGCACTACGGCACTTACTGTAGAATGGGGTTCATAGAATATACCATTCATTTACAGGGATACTCAAAAGAATTTATTTACAGAAGAAATTTAACTATTAAAGTCTATGAATAATAATTGTTGGAAGTGAGTTTTAAGTTGTGGTGCGCGTTCTTAAATTGAACTGTAAAAGTACGTGTTATTACACGTAAAAATTGCAAGCGACAAAAATCGCTTGCGACTCGTCAGATTTCCTGAAACATACGTACTACTCTTTAGTTTTCCAAGCATTTTATTGGCTGTTCGGGAAAAGGCTTTTCCATCGTCAGTTTTCCAAGCATTTGATTAGCTTTTACTGCCGGCTCGCATTGTTTCAGGCGTCAAAGACGCGCTGACAAAAGAAAGTTGCTTGCTTTTGAAGCGACAAGGAGGCCATAGGATAACATGGAGAAGCCTGGAATTTGAAGCGACTTTGACCCCTCGTGTAATAGTACTTTAACGTATCTTTTTGGTAGCTTCTCCGCATGTCCAGAGGGCGCTGTGGTTCCTTGCGCACGGAATAATAATTTTTATAACGTTAATACGCAGTTATGAGCTAGTCAAGGTGCATGCCGGGTCATATCCGTTGGCCGGAAAAATTCAATACACCCAACCGTACTGTTACTTATTTAAATATGTGAAACTTCTGGTTGTATATTGGTGTCGTCTCGTCTATGTGTACGTATATATTTGTAGAGTCCTAAGATAAAAGCATTTTGTGCTTACAAGATATATCTTCATTTCTGCGAAAGTGTGCCATTCTGTTACAGAACTATTTTTTGAAATATTACTTGGTGTGGATAAATACTGTAAATATTATGCAGGTCAGCACAAAAGTTCTCAAGTACATTTCCGTTTATTCACGGAAATAGCTGAATGGAAATTTTCAACTGTGCTATTCGTTTCACTGAACTAGCTTTTAGCACACTATGTAGTATACATACAAATCCATAAATGATACATAGGGCTACACAAACACACAAAAAAACTGATAGTTTCCCAACTTGATAATAATAGCAGAAATTAGGTTTTCAAATGCGGTATGAGCTTTTCAAATTGATTATTTAGACATCACATTTCACCTTAATAAACTGCGAAGTTTTGTTAGAGCATACTGAAAGTGTTGGAAAGTGATACATAATCTATGCTGGAAGAATGATTTTTCGTTCTTGTTTTTTAATATTGAAGTTTATTTTGCGAAGGTATAAGAATTATAAATAGTTTATGGATATAAATGTTCTATTATATAGCTATCTTGTGGAGTTTTAAAGGTAGGAAGGCATGTCTTCTAACTTTAGAAACACACATATGATTTAGTCTGTTAAGGAGAGTCTGAAAATTAGTCTTATTGGAACTAGCCATTTTTTAAAAGCTAATCTAGCTTTACTTTATTTGTAGTTAAAATCTATGTAAAATAATATTTTGAATATTTAAAAGAGATAATAATTTTAAATGTGTGCTTTTGTTATCTAATTATTCATGAGTAATTTGTCACAATCCTCTTTATGGATCAATGAATATAATGTTAACCCTTAAATGCCTGATTTTTCAAAAATCATTGTAATAATGTTTTTCGGCTTTCATTTTTTAAATAAATCATGGGAAAAATACTTAAAAAAAAATCATATTTTCTTTTAAGTATGGTTTACGGCTAAAAAACAGTTTGTTTACTAATCAGCAATACTGGTCTTTAATTGAAAAAATAATATTCCTTGATAAAATTCTATAATATTAAACACACAACAATTTTAGGAACTATAATAAGAAATAAACTTTACTTGCTCACAGCTGAACAAAATAGGGTATTTCACAAGCTTCCCAACAAAACAGAAATAACAAGTAGCAACAATTGAAAAAAAAAATCTATCTTTATTCTTAAACAACACAAGTGTTGCCATCTACATGTTGAAAATCGACTTAATAATATTTTCAGAATGCATTTTATTGGCAACATTAGGCATTATAGCTTCAATATTACTCTAATAGTATTTTAGAGCCTAAATTGGGGATGTTGCCAAATAGAAACACCCGGCATTTAAGAGTTAAGACTTTTCTTCTTGTTTAAGTGTATTGCTATGATATAAAGGCAATGTTTTTTTTTTAACATCGAAGTTTACTTTGTGAAAATAAAAATTAAGTACACTGGTGTATAATATTCGTGCTTTTTTGAGGGAGGAAAGCAAATGTCTTGTATATATGATGAAAAAATATCTTGTGTGTAACATGACCATGTAGGTACTGAAAACTGAGGTAAATTCCTCGCGGGTCCTCTGATTGAACTCGAGAAAATAACTGTTAGCTGGAGCGATGAAATAAAGGAGTTTGGTCCACAAAGATGTTCCCGAGTCGAATTATTATCTTATAAGTAATCTCCCACTTATTAGTTAAATACATACATTTAATTTGTTAAATACAAACAAAAAAAGCATTGGCGTGCTCATAACAAAATCCATTGGTTGTTTAGGAAGCCTGCTAGAAAGCATGATTCAGTAGATAGTGGTAAAAGTAGCCCTCCACCAAATAGTTTATTCACTTAGTCTTATATAGTCTTATTCTCAATGGAAGTTGTGTCCGGACAATAATCTTCCAAAACCTGTAATGGTAAGTATTAGTGAAAGTGAAATTGTTTATCCTTAAGAACATGTGTAATAAGAGTATGTAAAATAACATTTTGAATTGTTTGAATAGATATAATAATTTTAAATCTGCTTTTCGTATGTAATTATTCCTGGTTTATTTAAGACATTAAATGTGATTTATATAATGTTAAGCATGATTGTTTTACACTCTTATTTAATTGTATTGAAATTATATAAATGTAATTTCTTTTTATATTTCTTTCTTGTATATATGATGAAAAAATATCTTGTATGTAACATGACCATGTAGGTACTGAAAACTGAGGTAAATTCCTCGCGGGTCCTCCGATTGAACTCGAGAAAATAACTGTTAGCTGGAGCGATGAAATAAAGCAGTTTGGTCCACAAAGATGTTCTCGAGTCGAAATATTATCTTATAAGTAATCTCCCACTTATTAGTTAAATACATACATTTACTTTGTTAAATACAAACAAAAAAAGCATTGGCGTCCTCATAACAAAATCCATTGGTTGTTTAGGAAGCCTGCTAGAAAGCATGATTCAGTAGATAGTGGTAAAAGTAGCCCTCCACCAAATAGTTTATTCACTTAGTCTTATATAGTCTTATTCTCAATGGAAGTTGTGTCCGGACAATAATCTTCCAAAACCTGTAATGGTAAGTATTGGTGAAAGTGAAATTGTTTATCCTTAAGAACATGTGTAATAAGAGTATGTAAAATAACATTTTGAATTGTTTGAATAGATATAATAATTTTAAATCTGCTTTTCGTATGTAATTATTCCTGGTTTATTTAAGACATTAAATGTGATTTATATAATGTTAAGCATGATTGTTTTACACTCTTATTTAATTGTATTGAAATTATATAAATGTAATTTCTTTTTATATTTCTTTCTTGTATATATGATGAAAAAATATTTTGTATGTAACATGACCATGTAGGTACTGAAAACTGAGGTAAATTCCTCGCGGTCCTCCGATTGAACTCGAGAAAATAACTGTTAGCTGGAGCGATGAAATAAAGGAGTTTGGTCCACAAAGATGTTCCCGAGTCGAATTATTATCTTATAAGTAATCTCCCACTTATTAGTTAAATACATACATTTAATTTGTTAAATACAAACAAAAAAAGCATTGGCGTCCTCATAACAGAATCCATTGGTTGTTTAGGAAGCCTGCTAGAAAGCATGATTCAGTAGATAGTGGTAAAAGTAGCCCTCCACCAAATAGTTTATTCACTTAGTCTTATATAGTCTTATTCTCAATAGAAGTTGTGTCCGGACAATAATCTTCCAAAACCTGTAATGGTAAGTATTAGTGAAAGTGAAATTGTTTATCCTTAAGAACATGTGTAATAAGAGTATGTAAAATAACATTTTGAATTGTTTGAATAGATATAATAATTTTAAATCTGCTTTTCGTATGTAATTATTCCTGGTTTATTTAAGACATTAAATGTGATTTATATAATGTTAAGTATGATTGTTTTACACTCTTATTTAATTGTATTGAAATTATATAAATGTAATTTCTTTTAATATTTCTCTCTTGTATATATGATGAAAAAATATCTTGTATGTAACATAACCATGTAGGTACTGAAAACTGAGGTAAATTCCTCGCGGGTCCTCCGATTGAACTCGAGAAAATAACTGTTAGCTGGAGCGATGAAATAAAGGAGTTTGGTCCACAAAGATGTTCCCGAGTCGAATTATTATCTTATAAGTAATCTCCCACTTATTAGTTAAATACATACATTTAATTTGTTAAATACAAACAAAAAAAAAAGCATTGGCGTCCTCATAACAAAATCCATTGGTTGTTTAGGAAGCCTGCTAGAAAGCATGATTCAGTAGATAGTGGTAAAAGTAGCCCTCCACCAAATAGTTTATTCACTTAGTCTTATATAGTCTTATTCTCAATGGAAGTTGTGTCCGGACAATAATCTTCCAAAACCTGTAATGGTAAATATTAGTGAAATTGAAATTGTTTATCCTTAAGAACATGTGTAATAAGAGTATGTAAAATAACATTTTGAATTGCTTGAATAGATATAATAATTTTAAATCTGCTTTTCGTATGTAATTATTCCTGGTTTATTTAAGACATTAAATGTGATTTATATAATGTTAAGCATGATTGTTTTACACTCTTATTTAATTGTATTGAAATTATATAAATGTAATTTCTTTTTATATTTCTTTCTTGTATATATGATGAAAAAATATCTTGTATGTAACATGACCATGTAGGTACTGAAAACTGAGGTAAATTCCTCGCGGGTCCTCCGACTGAACTCGAGAAAATAACTGTTAGCTGGAGCGATGAAATAAAGGAGTTTGGTCCACAAAGATGTTCTCGAGTCGAATTATTATCTTATAAGTAATCTCACACTTATTAGTTAAATACATACATTTACTTTGTTAAATACAAACAAAAAAAGCATTGGCGTCCTCATAACAAAATCCATTGGTTGTTTAGGAAGCCTGCTAGAAAGCATGATTCAGTAGATAGTGGTAAAAGTAGCCCTCCACCAAATAGTTTATTCACTTAGTCTTATATAGTCTTATTCTCAATGGAAGTTGTGTCTGGACAATAATCTTCCAAAACCTGTAATGGTAAGTATTGGTAAAAGTGAAATTGTTTATCCTTAAGAACATGTGTAATAAGAGTATGTAAAATAACATTTTGAATTGTTTGAATAGATATAATAATTTTAAATCTGCTTTTCGTATGTAATTATTCCTGGTTTATTTAAGACATTAAATGTGATTTATATAATGTTAAGCATGATTGTTTTACACTCTTATTTAATTGTATTGAAATTATATAAATGTAATTTCTTTTTATATTTCTTTCTTGTATATATGATGAAAAAATATTTTGTATGTAACATGACCATGTAGGTACTGAAAACTGAGGTAAATTCCTCGCGGGTCCTCCGATTGAACTCGAGAAAATAACTGTTAGCTGGAGCGATGAAATAAAGGAGTTTGGTCCACAAAGATGTTCCCGAGTCGAATTATTATCTTATAAGTAATCTCCCACTTATTAGTTAAATACATACATTTAATTTGTTAAATACAAAAAAAAAAAAGCATTGGCGTCCTCATAACAAAATCCATTGGTTGTTTAGGAAGCCTGCTAGAAAGCATGATTCAGTAGATAGTGGTAAAAGTAGCCCTCCACCAAATAGTTTATTCACTTAGTCTTATATAGTCTTATTCTCAATGGAAGTTGTGTCCGGACAATAATCTTCCAAAACCTGTAATGGTAAATATTAGTGAAATTGAAATTGTTTATCCTTAAGAACATGTGTCATAAGAGTATGTAAAATAACATTTTGAATTGCTTGAATAGATATAATAATTTTAAATCTGCTTTTCGTATGTAATTATTCCTGGTTTATTTAAGACATTAAATGTGATTTATATAATGTTAAGCATGATTGTTTTACACTCTTATTTAATTGTATTGAAATTATATAAATGTAATTTCTTTTTATATTTCTTTCTTGTATATATGGTGAAAAAATATCTTGTATGTAACATGACCATGTAGGTACTGAAAACTGAGGTAAATTCCTCGCGGGTCCTCCGATTGAACTCGAGAAAATAACTGTTAGCTGGAGCGATGAAATAAAGGAGTTTGGTCCACAAAGATGTTCCCGAGTCGAATTATTATCTTATAAGTAATCTCCCACTTATTAGTTAAATACATACATTTAATTTGTTAAATACAAACAAAAAAAGCATTGGCGTCCTCATAACAAAATCCATTGGTTGTTTAGGAAGCCTGCTAGAAAGCATGATTCAGTAGATAGTGGTAAAAGTAGCCCTTCACCAAATAGTTTATTCACTTAGTCTTATATAGTCTTATTCTCAATGGAAGTTGTGTCCGGACAATAATCTTCCAAAACCTGTAATGGTAAGTATTAGTGAAATTGAAATTATTTAGCCTTAAGAACATGTGTAATAAGAGTATGTAAAATAACATTTTGAATTATTTGAATAGATATAATAATTTTAAATCTGCTTTTCGTATGTAATTATTCCTGGTTTATTTAAGACATTAAATGTGGTTTATATAATGTTAATCATGATTGTTTTACACTCTTATTTAATTGTATTGAAATTATATAAATGTAATTTCTTTTTTCATGTATTAAAGTTTACTTTATGAAGGTATAAGAAATGTAAATAGTTTATTGATATAAATTTTCAATTACATAGCTATCTTGTGGAGTTTTAATGGTAAAAATGCATGTCTTCTAAATTTAGAAACACACATATGATTTAGTCTGATGAGGAGAGCCTGACAATTAGTCTTGATGGAACTAGTCATTTTTAAAAAGCGAATCTAGTTTTATTTTTTTTTGTAATGAAAATATATTTCAAGTAGTATTTTGAATTTTTAATAGAGATAATACTTTTAAGTGTGTGCTTATGTTATCTAATTATTCTTAAGTAATTGGGTACTTCATTCGCTTCATTTAAAATACAAGCAAATAAATTAATAAGAATGGAAAAAAATAAGAAACAATACCATAAACGAAATCTTTTTATAACAGCATAAAGCAATTGTTTCTGATTTACAAACACACACACACACACACAAAAATCCACTAATGATGAGAAAAAAATGCTATTGGTGATATTTGTGCCTGGCTAACATAAAAAATATCAAATATTTTTATTACTATGGCATGCACTAGTTTAAATTAGTCATAGTTTTGTTGTATGTATTTATATCTTAAGTATATATCTATATTTGTTTCAGTCTATGTTAGTTCAACTATTCTTACAAGGTCCACAAACTGAGGGAATATTCCGCAGGTCTGCCAATGTTCGTGTGTGTAGGGAAATAAAAGAAAAACTGGAATCAGACCCAGAGTGTGATATGAAGAAAGTGCCTATTATTGTTTTGTCTTCTGTGTTTAAAGTAAGTCACGAATATTTTCTTATATTTTAAAAAATATCGTTACATTTCTTAAAGGTTTTGTTACTTTAGAATTTATACCATTCAATCATTGAAGTATTAAGGTGTTCTAAAAAAACATTTTCCCTGCTTAACAACGTTAAATGTTTTTATCATTTTCGACTAATTTGAAATAAAAAAGCATGACGCTTGTCAACTGTGACAACATTTCTGAAAGAACTTCTCTCTTTACCAAACTAGTCTGATGTGCCAAACCAAAAACGTTCTTCTATCTCATACGTGTTAATACTTCGAAATTCGCTATCACCGCGCCAAAATTAAATGACAATCTATGCCCATTATAAGGATTCTAACGATATGAAATTGCGTTCGTTAGTTCTTGACCTATGACTATCGCTAAAATCATGTAAATTCTAAACAATGCAGCATAGCAGCTTCACCTTTTGAGTAATTTACATCAAAACTTAATCAGCAACACCTTATGTCAATGCCTAACTGAATCTGAAGTTTAATGAAAATCCGTGCATTACTTTCTGAGATAGAGCTATTGCGGAAACCGTCAAAAATTCTGCACAGCAGCGCCCCCTGTTGGGGATTTACACCAAAAACTAATAAGCACCTATTTATACCAGGACTAACTAAATCTGAAGTTTGGTTAAAAATCGTGCATTAGCTCTTTAGATAAAGCAATTTCAGAAATCGGGAAAGATGCAGCACCTCTTGTTAGGCAATTTACACTACAAAGTAGTCAGCATCGAATTCTCTGAAAGTATAACTGAATTTGAAGTTTGGTGAAAATCTGTATATTAGTTCTTGCGGAAATCACGAATAATGCACCATGGCATCACCAGCTGTTGGGCGATTTACACCAAAAATTAGTCAGCACTAATTTATACCTGGGACTAACAGAAGCTAAAGTTTTATTAAATTATGTGCACTAGTTCTAGAACACCCACAAAATTTGTTTGACAGACTCACAGACAGACATTTTCTAAAATTAGTCAAATCGTGTTCAGGAGCTTATAAAACGTGTAAAACCGTCTAGAACCGGAAGTCGATTTTTTTTTTCACGAATCCAATACTTCCTTCTTGTAAAGATAGAAGAAAGTAAAAATGTGAAAAACTGTTTGATTACATAATTTCTGAATAAGATTATTTGAGATAAGAGCACCTGTCAATTTCGTGCAATTGAGTATAGAATGAATTTAAAAATGTGTCAGAAAGTAGGAAGTTTGGCTTTACCTTAACAAACCAGGGGACAATTTTTTAAAAAATTCTTGCGTTCACATTAAAATTATTTTTTCTGTATATTTTCATTCAATCTAAATTATAAATCAGATCTGGAAAGTTGCAGTAATTTATCTGTCAAATAATAAGAAAATCTTCTGTATTAACTCAATTTTCATTTGTTTTATTTAATAGTGCGTAATTTATGAGTGATTGTTTTATAATTTCTGATTTTTAAAGTATAGTTAAGAGCTGTATTAATCTAGTTGTCAATAAAACAAAATTGAAAGTGCAATTTTATTTTTATTTTCTTTGATACTTCTTTTAGTGTACATTTTATTCAATATAAAGAAAGAAAGAAATTCGAAGAAATAAACAATATCTTTTTCAATTCCTACTATTAGTTCACACCCTCCCTATATTTATTTATTTATATATCTTGTTCAAATTTTCAATCGTTAATAAAATACTTATTATTCATCCTATCAAGTTCAAATATATTTTTTAAAACTTGTACTGGATGACAATTGATGTTAATACAGAATTTTCAAATATTAATTCATTAATTAAATTTTAATTCATTAATTTTAATTTTATATGGGAGACAAAATGGCGGCCATTGGTTATTGAACAGCGTTTAATGCATCTTCATATCGATAAGGGGGGTTACCATAGGGGGGACCCTGTTTTGTCGCAAAATACCGCCAAACTCGTAGCCAACTTGGCGATATCTCTAATATGTCGCCAAATTCCCATAGACTTCCATTGTAAACCTACTTGCTTATAGAAAATCAACTAATTGAGATATTTTAATGCAACAAAAACTAATATTAGCTTAAGGGATTGTATTAAATTTTTCTTTGATGACCTAAGTAGGAGCTGACTTTAAAAACAAAATTTTTATATTACTTGTTTCGTCCTCCAAACAATTAATATTGTATCATTAAAATGTTCAATTTGTTCAACTTCATTCATAGAGCAGTTATGTCTTTGAGAAAATTGTCCAAGATGTCAATTTAAAAAAATATATATATTTCCTGGTATCTTTTGCATGTAATGCAGTATACTCCCTCAAATCCACGCGGCTTGAAACAAGGAGTCCAGATTTTAGAATTTTGTGGATTTCTGCTCATTGTTTTGTTTAAATTTTTTAAACAGCAATTTTAATATAGTTAAGCATAGGAAATTATAATGAATGCTTACAATGAAGTAAAATATTAAAATAATTTATTAATTTAATATTTAATAATTGTATGAAGTAATTATGTAAAATAATTACAATTTAGAAAAAGGTTAAAATGTTAAAAATAAATTGTGTTTCTCTTTTAAATTTTAAATTTCCATATGATGTCAATAGTCATATGCAAATTTAATTTTTTTTTTTTCTGTCATGCACTGTTGTATGGCTTATTCTAAACGATTGTGCCGAAAAACGAGTTGATGAACGTGAATCAAGATTTTCAATGATCTCTACTTTTTGAATTATTGTGAAACTAACTTGTTTCCTTTTCCTTTTGTACCCGATTGCCAAGAAGGGTTATGTGTTTCACGCGTATCTGGGTATGTGGATTTCTTTATACCCTCGAAACATCCCAACGGCTGGATGGATTTTAATGAATGAGGTCTCTATTGATTCGTCTTAACCGTCCGATGATTACAGGCTAGGTTTTGTTTTTATAAATTCAAAAAGGCGGCCGTAAAATACAAAATGGCATTAGACAAAATAAAACATTACGCACCGTATTGAGTAGCATATCATTGGACAGGTCTTTCAAAATGAAGACGATGTTTCATTGACTATTTTACAGTCAGAAGATCCGCTTAAATATTACACAACCTAGAAGTTGTGTAGGTAGGATCTGTAGCTTTACTGCAACTCTAAACATCATAGACATCTATAGGCCTCACCAAAACAGTGTTTACAGATGGAAACTAACAATTAAACACAACTGAAAAGTAATCAATACAAGTAAATAAAAAGAAAAAATAAGTAATATAAAAATAGTTAAACATTGATGATAAATAATTAATTAGTTCGCCTTTTACGCAGTCGGGTTTTTTGATTTTTTAAATTTAATTTTTACTTATTTAAATATAAATATTGGAATCAACCCGATTAGCCATATGGATGTACATACGAAATCACAAAAAATAAAGTAAAAAATCATTACAGGTTAAAACCGAAACTAATAAAAACAAAATAGTAAACGTAAACATTGTGAGAGCTAAAAGATCTTAAAACACCCTCAACAAATTTTAAATGCGCTAGCCCTTTCGAAAGAAATTAGTTTTTCTACGTCAGGCGCAAGACATGCTTCTTCTATGAAAGCAGCAAGACTCAAACTAAAAGGCTTTTTAAAACACCATCAAAAAATTTTAAATGCGCTAACTAAAAGATCTTCTTTACTCCTTTTAACGGTCGCATTAAATTACGGTTTAAAAATTCAAACTGCTTATTGGCACCACTTTTTTGAAAAAGAAATATTCACCTTATTTAATGACAGGTAAAATGATGCCATAATAAAGCCACTATTTTATGAAACCCGTGGGAATCAAACAATAAGACTCAGCCCGTGAATATCACGGGAACGAGAATTAAGGGGTTAAAGCACAATAGAAAATTTTTAAATGCGCTAACTAAAAGATCTTAAAACACCATCATAACAAGCGTTTTAAGAAGATCTTTTAGTTCTTATGTTTCACACCAGTTTTAACTTATTATTTTTATAAACAATGTGGCTTCAACCATTACAGCATTGTGAAAGTTACCGTTGTGATGTATTTTTCTTTTAGATAAGAAAATTGACACCAGAATCGTAAAATAACAAATTTTTATGTCCTGTTTATCCAGATTTTATAAGCAGAAAAGCTGGATTAATTTAAAAAGATGTCTTGAAAAAAGGTCGCGATCGCCACTGTTATTAGCGCAATCTTCCTTTTTTTTTCAGAAACTAGGGGCCTCTGCCCCCAACGAACTACGCTCGTCAACCCCCGTTCAGACACCGCAGACTCTAAAGGTACGCTAATTTGATCGGCTTTAAAAGATTTCGGAATATTAAATTATAATTTAAAAAACAGTGGCGATCTCCCTATAAACGGATTTCTATTCATTTCTCTTTGATTGGGAATTTTAAGGTCAAATCCGCTGCGGTACTACTTGATTATCCCGTCGACTAATTTCGCCAAATTATATAAATCGCTAAACCACTCGCCAAATTATACAAATTGACATAATTTTTATTTTAAATAACGAAAGAACAAATAAATTAGTGCAACATTAATAAAAATACAAATAAAACGTCGAAATAAAAATAACTTGATGACGTAGACACGTGTAACTTGCTTAAAGTCAAGTGGATTTACGATCAACTATTATTGGCATTTAATATTATAGTTTGGCGAATGATAGATTTTTGGTCGACGGGATAACTAACTAGTACCAAAGATGCAATTGCTGTTTTCGTCTTTGATTAAGTAAAATAAGTTCAAAATTTCAAAATAAGCTAATATAAAAGAAATTAAGTAAACAGAGTCTGTCTCCCGGTAATTTTTAACAAAGCGAAAAAAAGTTCTTTTAAATAAGACATTTTAAATTAATCGTTTTTAATCTGACGTAATTTTTACCAAACTATTCTTTCTTTTTATAATATTCACGTGAAAATACTTTTTTTAGAAATTAAATATTATTTGCGCTTTCCTAACGAAAATAGTTGAAAAGTATCCTCTCAAAATATCAAATAAATGTCTAGCGCAATTTCTAAATTTAAACTGTTTTGCAATATTATTTTGTGTTCATTTTGTGTAATAACTGTAATGTGACATAAATATGACGTAATTTCCCCTATTTGAGACTTCTAACGCATGCTAATGAATTTATTATTTTACAATTTCCTTTCTCTCTTAAAATTTATCTGTAAATATAGTTTTTATGACGTAATTTTTAATAAGTTCCTGCTTTTTGTACATAATTATTTAATTCTAATTCCAAATGTTTTTTTTCTGTTTATAATAGTCACGTGTAAATAAATTTTTAATTTATTTACACGTATAAATATTTTTTTTATTTGAAGCAAACATTATTGTTTGCGCTGTTTATACAGTTGGTAACAGTTTAAATTAATATCACTTTCTAAAATATCTAAAAAATATCTCTAGAAATGCTGAAAATTTGAATTTAAAATAGAAATAAAACCTCAAAAATGACAGTTTGCACACCGGGAACTTCAAACGTATAAAATGATCTAAAAATTATTAAATTCCCATGAATAGTTTTTGCTCCTATAATACTTTTTTAGTGGAATGATTTTGTCCAACTTTAGCATTAAATATCTCTTAAAATAATTCTTCGATTTAAAACCTGTCAAACATTTCTGTATAATACTACCGATTTTCATATTTTTTTATGCATTATTTTTCTTAATGTTAACGAAGAAAGACCCCCGGTCATAAAAATTCAAAACCGGCGGCGGTGACAGCGGTAGTTACTTTTTTTTTAGAATAGAGAGATAAATTCATATTTTCTTCATTAAAAGGCCCGAGTTCGGTCATACAAACTAGTATTACATATTAAAATGTGTATCCAATACTGAAAATTATAAAAATAAGTATTGAAACACTTAAAAACGCGTGCAAGAAATATAAACAAACAATTTAGTTACAGTTTACACTTGTAAATATTAAGCAGCACAAATATTGGCGAATTTTTACTATAGATATGCTAATTTACATCAAAATCAAAACTAACATAATTTTGTTTAGCAGTGAGATGTAATAGCCAAAAGAAACAATTTAGTAAAAAAAAAAAAGTGTTGCGTTCGTCGCTGATTTCAGCGCCGTCTTGAATTTTTTCCCCCTGCAACTTAACTGTAAGTTTCACTGCTTACGTCTGAAATGATACGCGGCTTTCAGAGTCGCGGATTTAGAGGGTCTACTGTATATAGAAATTATTGTAATATGGCATTATGATGTTAACTGTATTATCATGCAATAATTTGTATTTTTAAAATTCTGAATTTAAAATACACATTCCTGTGCTAGAGATTTATGTTTCCACATTCTGTTTCAGGAATTTTTAAGAAGTCTTCCAGATTGTCTGCTTCACTCAGACCTGTATAAACAATGGTTGCAAGCTATTTCTTGTAAGTCAGAATTGGAATGCAAGAAGCGAGTTTTAAGGTATAATTTCCTGTATTTTTTTGTAATTCCTGAACATTTCACATAAATAATATACACCTCTATGCTCTTCATTATATATATATATATATATATATATATATATATATATATATAGTATACAGGGTGTCCACTCTCAACGGTGTCCAATGGCTAATTCCTAAACCGTTAGTCATAGACATATAGCTCCAATTACAAAAATGTTTTAAATGAGGTAAAGAAATATTTTAAAAGCAATTTGGGTAAATAAAAACATTTCTTAAAAAATTGCGAAATTTAAATTTTTATACGGTCCTATAAGTTATATTTAGTAAAATTTTCCTGTTACACTGACAAGTAAGTCAAAAGAAATCAGATTATTCTACGATTAAAATTGACCGAGTAATAACTGTTTAAAGTTGGAACATATTTTTTGCTACAAATTAGGGATCATTCACAAATTTAGTAGAAATATAATTTCGTCAGATATATTAAAAAAATGATTGAGAGTAAAAGTAACATTGCAATATAAATTTGAAATCTTTAATCATTCTGACATATTAATGCAAAATATACAATTTGTAATAAACGTATAATAAATAAAAAAAACACAGAATTTTTGTTAAATATAATTGATGAAAATTAATCGTTTTAGCTTTTGATAATTGATTCTTATGTATTCTGTACCACTGAATTAGATATTGATCTTCATTTTTTACCATCACGTAAAGATTTTTTGCAAATCGTAAATTTTAAAGTTAAAAAAAGAAAAAATAGCGAAAATTTGATACTATAAAATAGATGTCATTGTTGTGTTTTTAACTTTGATAATTGATTTTTATGTATTTTTTTACCGTTGAATCAGCAAATGAGCTTCAGTGTTAACGATCAAGTCAGGATTTTCCGCAGTTTGCAAATTTCAAAGTTAAAATTTAACCTCCTCCTCCACCCCATAGTACCCTTCATCTTTTTAGTTGTAAGAATCCGAGTATAAGACAAAAAAAAAATGCATAAATTATTAAATTAAACAAAATTAAATTAAATTAAAAAAGTTTTACATCTGTTTATAGTATGAGATTTTCGCTATATTTTAACTTCGACATTTACAATTTTCAAAAACATTCTAAAGTGATGGTTAAAAATGAAGGTCATTTTCAGTTTTAGTGCTAAAAAGTGCATAAAAATCAATTATCAAAAGTTAAAAAATACAGTAATCTCCTCTATTTTATAGTATCCGATTTCTGTCATTTTTTAACTTTGACAATTTATAATTTGCGAAAAATCCTGACATGGTGACTAAAAATTAAGGTAATTTTCGGATTCAATGCTAAAAAATACATAAAAGTTAAAAAACACAACCACGCAGTCTTGTGTTATCTAATCTAAAATGTGTTCTTAAACTTCTTGGTGGTAATCTATTAGAATTTGTTTGTGTTATCCTGTAAAATAAGTATAAATGGTAACCAGCGAAAATCATAATATTATATTGTCATCGGATTTACGCCACTGCGTAAAATTTAATCTCGATCGGATATTTGAAAGTGAGTTAAAGTTCGAGTACAAATTTTGAACTGGAAAAACATACATACGATCGTTGAAGTTTGATAAAAACTTATAAAAATAACATATTTTTTGTTAAAAGAAATAATCAAATAAACAGTCTCAAATCCTTACAAAATAAATAAATATGTTAAAATACAATCATTTTAGTCAATCTGAAACATAATAAAAGTTAACTCAATGCTTGTACGATTTTTTTTCAAATCGCAAATACACATGAAATAAGTTCTTCGAATAATTAAGCACTTGGTATATGACCCCTCAAAGCATGCGGAAATCATCAGTGTTCATATGCAGAAAAGTGGTATAAGTCATGCATTTTTAAATTTTCATAACTCGGTCAAATTTAGTGTTATTGAAAGGGACTTTTTTTGTCTTAATTGTAAGTGAATAGGAAAATTTTACTAAATATAACTTATGGGGCGGGGGATCGTATAAAAATTTAAATTTAGTAATTTTTAAAGAAATGTTTTTATTGAACCAAATCGCTTTTAAAATATTCCTTTACCTCATTTAAAACATTTTTGTAATTGGAACTATACCATGACTAACGGTTTAGGAATTAGCCATTGGACACCGTTGAGACCGGACATCCTATATATATATATATATATATATAATATATGCGTATATTAGCAGAGTTTCCCTAAGGTTAAAAAAAGGCAGGGTGTTAGTGGAGGGAAAAGGATACATTTTAGATTTTTAAGAACACACTTCAGAGATTCTTAAAGGCACATTTTAGATACACAAGCTCTTTTTTAATTTTAAATTCATGCCTTTGATTTTTAAAGACACATTTTCAAGACACAACAATGAGTGAGGTTTTAATATGCAAGTTATTTTTTTTCGCGCAGATGACGGAAAGGGCGCAGTTCTTTCTTTCTTTCGCTTTTTTTTAATGAGGTGGAAAAAGAATGCTATATTTTAAACCAAAAAGTCGACCGGTGGCAACACGCTCTTTAATTTGCCTGGGGAAAATTGATTATTAGATGTTCCATTATTGGTTAATATATTTAAGTATGGATACCCAACTATTCTGTGTTTACTTCTCTTTTGAAAAAAAAATTGCGTAACAGTTTTTTTTTTTAATGTCTCTTCTGTTTAACAAACAGTACTTTAGCGTTTTATAAACTCTTAGTGCTAAGCATATTTATTTTATCCTTTATTTTTTAAAATTCTTGAAAATGTTATGTATGAGTTCTAACGTTTATTCTAATATTTAAAATACATAGAAATGCTTGTTTAAGGAATTTAAGTTTTCATTTAAAAAAAAGTTTTGTCAGCTAAATATTTTTAATTTTTCTTTCACATAAGTTAGATTTCTCATATGGAATTAAAAGGCGATTATTTATTACTAATTTAAAAGTAAGATGATTTTAGTTTTAAAATTTTAAAGTGCTGATAAAGATTTGGGAATTGAAAGATAAATATTTTTCTTATATAATATGCATACACACACACATCTGGTTTTACATTATATTAGGAGTTGCACGCGATTGCAAGATGCACTGAATTAAATATATTCAATTTTTAACACTTTCCGACATAGTTGAAAAGTGTTTATGAATTGGGTTTGTCGCGCGTCTGTCTGTTCGTGCTCTAACTCGATTAAATATACTCGGATTACCATGTAATTGATATACGTTATTGAGGTTCATTATGGCCTGTTCGCTAGTGAAAACGAAGTTTGTACCATTTTAGATCGGGAGCCGGCAGAACAGACATATAGTTCGTACGGATACCGTTATTTCTTCAGGATAACGACCAGTATCTTTTTATAGAAAAATAAATCTAGGTTAGACGAGCGAAAATTTCGCCTTCTTTTAAGAAGAGATTTTCTATAAGATAATAATGGTGCCGAAAAATTTCGTGGCCTGCAAAATTGAAGGAGGTGTAAGAACGATGAGACAACTACCTCATCGAGTTGGAGGCTGAAATTCCAGAATTAGCTAAAACTCGATTCCCATATTAAAACGCAATCGGCCTGCCAAATCATATCTTGGTGGAAAATACCTTATTGCTGTAGAAATTGCTGAAGGTGAATTTTCAACTGTGTTTTGCGTTTCCCTTCTAAACTAAATTTTATCATAATATGTAGAATCTGTACAAATCTATACATCATATACAGAGATTCACAAGTGAATTGAAGTACTTTTCCGGTTATGGGCGGTAATTGTTAAAATGTGCTTTTCAAATGTGTTATACATTTTCTAAAATGTTTACTTAGATATTTTTCTTAATTTATTAAATGGTGAAGTTTTTTTTAAATATTCTGGATGTGTTGGAAAGTGTTTCATAATCTATGCTTGATGCATGATTTTTTTTCTGTTGTTGAGAAAAAAAGGTGTGTCTCTCAAATTCGAATAAACAGTGTAATAGTTAAAACAAATTAAAAGTTTCCTATAATACTTTTCAAATAACTTTATGAAACTTATGTTAATAACCCTAATGAAAGATAATTTGTTGTTTATTTCTTTCTAAGAAGTAAGTCTTTTCTCATCTCTGTCACATGCATACATTTTTTACAGAATTAAAAATATGTAATTATTATTTTTATTTATTTTTTATTTTCACTACCTAATATCTACTACTGAATTGTATAGAAAAATGCATTATCTAAAGTTTACAAAAATATGTTTTAGAAAATGAAAAATGTATAACTAAATTATCATAGAGGTTTAAAAGTCTGTCGAAACAGGAGAAACATAAATACATAATCAAAGTTTACGAAAGAGATGTTTTATTTATATTCGTTGGGTTGATTTTTGACGGCCAATTATCTACTCGAGGGATATAGGCCCAGGGAGGGGGAGTGCCCTTCGTGGGGGGATCTTCCTAAGGGAACCTAACCCGTATTTACGCATGGAAATCCATGGCTTGAAGAAAACCACGAAAACTCCAAACGATTAGGCCGACGGGCATGATTGGGTTCGAACCCAGCACCTCCCGTTTACCAGCTTCGAGAGCAGAACTTCTCGGCCACTGGTGGGGCTATTTATGTTTGTAATTGTTCATTGCGTTTAAAACTTGTTAAGCTGTGCTGTTGATATTTTTGTTTGCTAAATAATTTTTTTGTCTTGCAGTTTATTGAAGCAGTTACCCCCTGCCAACTTCTGGCTGTTGCAATATTTACTGTGCCTATTGTGGCACATAGCTCAACATGCTCCTAAAAATAAAATGTCTTCCATGAATCTAGCTGTTTGTATTAGTCCTACATTATTGAATCCAGGAAAGTTCCAATCATCTGTGTTAAAACAGGAGGTATGCTGAATTAAATTTTTATGTGCATTAGCTTATTTCTATAGATAAGATTAGTAATACTGTTCAAGACTGTAGAAATGGGAAAAAATCTAGTAATCAGCAAAAATTTCCAGTTGCTGCAAAAATGTATTTCTCTACCCCCCACCAACATTATTTAATCATAGATTTTTAAAACAAAACGCAAACAAAGTTTTCATAAGTGGATTAAGGAAGAATAATTACTATTATAGTAATGATAGCGCATACACCAGTAACTGAATAGTGAGAGAAAGAAAAAAATAATGCACAGATGGGGTGAATTGTGGTTATTAAAAAATATCTTCTCAATTACTGGTACACTCACTCTACCATGATTTGTTTTAAATTTTCAACTTAACTGATGAATGAATTTTGAAAAGTAATATATTCACAATCATCAGTTAAAATATTTTGCTCTCCACTGGTGGCCACATTTTTCGACCTCTTTCACTGTTATTTATTCTTTTCCATTTGTTATTGTTGCCTTTTTCTGATGAATTTACTGTAGAATATATCTCATTAAATAGAATTTCATAAAAATTATCAATTTTCAGTTATTTACATATATAAAACATACTTTTCTCCAACTTTAAACAGTAAGTCTTAAAACGGATTTGTATAGGGCTTTCCTTTCAATGATATTTCTTACAAACAAAATGATGCTTTTTAATTTATGAAGCATTTAATGAAAGAAATGTAAAAAGTAATTATCAAGCGTAATTTACACTTTTTTCTAAAATAAACAAAAATTAATAAAAAGTAAAGTTTACTTAATCTGAAGTTTTCAAAGCAGTTACATGGAAATTAGAAAAAGGAAAAAAGGAAAATGTTTAATCTATGTCATATTGTCTTAATCTTGAATAGCTTCAGTAAACTATAATTATTAGAAAAAATATTGCGATTATCATCTATAGTACTTTCACTCATGAGAATAATTTTACATAAAATAAATATTTAGTAGAGGATAAGATGTAAAAACGGGCACAGGTGTAAATATGGTCACCCCTACCGAAGTGGCCATTGGAGGTGCTGAAGACTGGTGGCCAGGATTCTATATGATGCCACTTATTGATTTAAGATAATAGAGAGCACTTGGAACAATTTTTATTAGCTCACAGGCTATCAAAGCTTGAGAGCTTATGTGCCCGCCGGTTCTGTATGTACGTGTGTATATACGTATCGCGATAACTCTTGATAGAAGCATCCCATTTGCTTCAAATTTTTTTTCTAGTTTCATTCTGATAAGGCGCTTCTCTGATTAGTTTTGGGGGTTCATTGGTTAAGGATAAAGGGGAAAAAGGGGGGTTAGTCCACCCCCCCCCCCTTAATTCAGAAAAAGGGTTTTTCATGCAGAATTATTTGATTTGCTCCAAATTTGGTATACCGGTTTATTATGTTAAGGAACTTCCCTGATTAGCTTTGGGGGTTCATTGGTTAAGGATAAAGGGGGAAAAGGGGGTTTAGTCCATCCCTCTTAATTCAGGTAAATGGGTTTTTATGCAGAATTATTCGATTTGCTCCGAATTTGGTATACCGGTTTATTATGTTAAGAAACTTCCCTGATTAGTTTTGGGGGTTCATTGGTTAAGGATAAAAGGGGAAAAGGGGGGTTAGTCCATCCCTCTTAATTTAGATAAATGGGTTTTTCATACAAAATTATTCGATTTACTCCGAATTTGGTATACCGGTTTATTATGTTAAGGAACTTCCCTGATTAGTTTTGGGGGTTCATTGGTTAAGGATAAAGGGGGAAAAGGGGGTTTAGTCCATCCTCTTAATTCAGATAAATGGGTTTTCATGCAGAATTATTCGATTTGCTCCGAATTTAGTATACCGGTTTATTATGTTAAGGAACTTCCCTGATTAATTTTGAGGGTTCATTTGTTAAGGATAAAGGGGGAAAAGGGGGTTAGTCCACCCCCCTTAATTCAGATTAATGGGTTTTTCATGCAGAATTTATTCGATTTGCTCCGAATATGGTATACCGGTTTATTATGTTAAGGAACTTCCCTGATTAGTTTTGAAGGTTCATCGGTTAAGGATATAGGGGGAAAAGGGGGGTTAGTCCATCCCTCTTAAATCAGATAAATGGGTTTTCATGCAGAATTATTCGATTTGCTCCAAATTTGGTATACCGGTTTATTTTGTTAAGGAACTTCCCTGATTAGATTTTGAAGTTCATTGGTTAAGCATAAAGGGGGAAACGGTTCTGATCCCCCTTCACTTATTTTTTTGAGCGGCATTATTCTTTAAAATCAGAGTATAATATACAATTAGTTTGAATAGCCTGTGAGCTTAATGCCATCAGTTTAGCTGGGCACTTTTCTTTTTTATTTAAATAGTGTGAATGCCGCGTGAGTTATTGTGCGAATTGGTGTTTGTTCGGAACTCCAAACTTTTGACAGGTATCTGTAATCGCTTTCTTTTCATGTCCTTATAGTTAGTTTAAAATAATTTCAGAGTGATATTGGGAAAGCAAAGAGCCTAAGCTACTTTTAGAAGCACGTCTTTAGGTTACATGTGAAGGTGCCCATCTTTCTTAGTTGGGGTTGGTGTAAATATGGGCATCCTCTTTTTCGAATTATCTTGATATACAAGCATATTTAACTCTAGCTATGCTAATTGATGAGGCTTCTGAAATACCGCAATGTTCCCCGGAAACTTTAAATGTAGTTTCTCCGGTCAACATATCTCCAGTTCCCAAAATGAAGAAGAGATCCGCTACTCGTGGACACAAAGCAGCAAAGTTCACCGTCATCACTGGATCACCATACAAGGATCAGTTGACCAAGTCGCTTGACAAAAGTGCTCTCAAGAAGACATCCTTGAGTTTTCCCGGAGTAATAAACAGGTCAGGGGGCAGGGGTAGGAAGGCCGAAGGCCTTCAAAGAAAAATCGACCTACGAAAGATACGACTTATCCTATGACTCATCACTGACACTCCCCTTCTAGACAGTGATGATGATATGAACCTGATATCAACGATGGGATAAAACCAGTCTCGAGTGATGCAACTTGCATCTTTTGTGATGGAAAGACACTCGCAGAGAAGTGTGGGTTAAATGTGCTATGTGCCAAATGTAGGCACGCTTAGGTTGTGCCGGGCTGAAAGAGACAGTTATGCTTTCGATTTCTGAAAAAATATTTTTTCTGTAATAAATAAATTCTGTACCATTTTGTATTGTTTTATCCTGTTTTAAAACATTTTAAACTAGTTTTTATGGCCTGATTTGGAGAGGGCCCATATGTGCACCCCATTTTTTCTGATGCTTTTTTCAAAGCTTTTTGTAAATTTTCGTTTTTGAATTGAAATAATTGATATTAATCATCGTTTTGCAACCTCTCATTTAGTAAACTTGTTATAGTTGTTGATGAAGCCCAAAAATTTAATTAAAAAAAAAAATGAAAGTCACTTTAAAGTCAAAAACAAAAGAGGGTGCCCATATTTACACCTTTTCCTCTATTAAAAGTTATATTACACTACTGTGTTTAATATTTATTTCATTTATTCATTATTAGCAAAATCAGGAGACAATTTCTATATAATAAGTTATTTATTGTCACTGCTATTATTATTATTGTGGCATTCAAAATGAAAATAATCTTTTTATTTTACATTTTTATAAACTTACTGTATTTAAATAGATGTTTGTGCAATCCTTGCTGATTTAAAAAGGTCTATGTAAAAATTTAAACTAGTGATTATTCATTATCTAGTGCAATTATCAAGATTTATTTTCATCATCAGAACCTCAAGAGATCTTTCACAACAAGGATATCAAAACAGGAACCTTCACAATTTTTTCCATCTTAAAACAAGACCCTTCACAACATTCTTGTAGACTTTCCAAAAAAGTTTTCAATTTTCAAACCTTTTACAAATTTAATCGTTTAAAGTTAAAATCTGATCTGTCACAAAATAGCTGAATTTTCAAAAAGAACATATTATTACTATTATTATTATTTGTTATTTGTTATTTTATAGATAAAGGATACATACACAGAAACCTGAATAAAATGATAATTTTAAATTCACAAACTTATGACTAAAATTTCACAAAAACAGAACCTTGTGAGAAAAATCTGGACAGACCTTTGACCTTGTATGTACATATTATATTAAAAATAATAATATTAATAAATCTTAATTTTTAAGTATTAATAAATAAATAAAGTCCATAATTTATTTATTGTCATTATGATAGCTTCCTGTGTGTGGAAATCAAATTTTGGTAACTATATAATGAAAAATCACCTGTTCTCCATTGTTCTTGCAATCAACAAGGAGAAAACCCGTTTTGTTTGAAGGTCTCCTTATGTTAAATACTGATTTTAAATTTCAGCCATTGTATGTGAAATTTTTCATTGTTTATTAAACATTAAATTTTCCTACAGGATGTTGTCAAAAGGATGCCTAAAGTCGTTGCTTTCTTGATTGACCATTGTGCTGAGTTGTTTGGTGAGCAAGTTTTACAGCTACTTGGGACCTTCCCCGAGAGAGATGGCTCATGCCGAGATTCAGGTGTAGAAGTGTCTGAGAGTTTGCATAGCCTTCGTGATCTTGCAGGTATGTAAAGCAAATGATAAATGGTCCTATAATCATTTCTGATCTTAACATTAAAATTACTAGATTAGTTCTTAGATTAGATACATTGATTGATTAGACACAGCCAACCTAAAAATAAAATTTTAACACTGAGAAATTTTATTTTAAATTGTTACAGTGTTCCATTATATCTCTGATAAGTACTTTAAAAATGTTCAAAATATTTATAAATTAATTCTTCACTTTTTATATTCATTGATTGAGTTTTTAATATATTTCTACTATCATAATGCATATTTACAATAAATCCCGTAAATAGAGAACCTTTCTATGCCAGAATATTGCTTGAAATCTTCATAGGGTGTGCCTACTATAAAAGGAACCTGTCTAAAATAAAATTTTATTCAGCTCCTTGGTTACTATCTTAGCACGTTTAAATGTATTTAATTGAATATTATAGAACACTTGTCTAAGGGAAAAGTTCAAATCCCATTTCTTTGTTTCTAGCCGTTAACACCATATATTTTTGCAAATAGCATGAACTACAACCACTGTGTTGTAAATCAGTTTAAGGCTGTTCTCAAATTCACGTAGGTTACTTTTTGGCACATTTTATTAACACGTTGAATGCCAAGTCTATTTTGTATGTCTTTCCGTTTGGGCCATGAAATAACATTCCCGTTACACAATCTATAAGTGTCAGTCCCAATGACCGACACTGCCTAAACGGAATGTTTAATGTCAGTCACTGGTGACTGACGAGGTCCTCAACGTGTTAATGAAATTTATATTAAACTAGATGATAATATTCTTAAATAAACCTTAAATTTGTATGATTTTATATCTTCTGCGCACGCGCTGATCAAATGGTTTATCACACAGCTGCCAGATAAAAAACGCTCGAAAAGTTAAAATTGTTAATTAATGTATATTCGTTAATAGCGGTCGGATTTCAAAGAAAATTAGATATTTGGATTCGTCGTTTAAAAATGCATTGGAGCGTTATTCCAAGGATAAAGATTCGATTTCCGCCTTGGACATTTTTAATCTGTTGGTTTACGCTTAGCCGGTTAGCATTGTGATAAAAATTCACGTATGATACGTTGATATTCACCATGCATTAATGGTGAATGTTGAATATGTTGGAGATTTTCATTTTCTTCTCCGTAATTCAAGCGCAATGAAACGTAACAAGTGTGACGTAACTTTTTCGCCTCTCTTGCGGAGAGGAGTTACTAATCACGGTGAGGAGAGGGGTTCGTCACTCTGTAGAGCAGTTTTCACTGCGGAACTAAGCCCGAAGAATTTAAATGCCGTGGTAGATTTAAAAGGTAGCCCTGAGTTAGTTTTTTTGGGCATGTGGCTTTAGATTCTATTGTGAGAAGAAGAAGGAATGCTCGATATTACTTGCCTTCTTAAACACTTTAAGCGTCCTAACCGTGTTTTTCCGTGAAGTAACTTTTGAAATCAAAGGCTGATTTAACACAAAATCTATATTAAAGCTAATTTTTTTGAAGTAAGTAAGACAAAATATGTAAATAATAACTAATAATAGCTAAATATGCCAGGTTACCAAATTAAAATTCTCATACCAAAACTTTTCATAGCTACTATTTTATGAATTCTTAAAACTGAATCGAAAATTCTGCAGGACGCTTAAACGTTTTTAATAATGATAGCAGTTGTATTTGGATAAATGTTAAGCATTAAGCTGTTAGTTTTAAGTTTAGACAATGAAGAACTTGGCATTTATACCGCAGTGGGCTTTTCTTCTCTAAATCAAACTTTATTATTAAAACACATGATACATGTCAAAATAGGAGAAAGCTTAAGAAACAGTTCGTGTATATAAACTGTTGAACTTAAAACAAACAGTCCATTTTAAATGACAAAAGAGCGTAATAGCAATAAAAAACTTACATAATTGTGTGATTGAAATCTTATTTATTGCAACAACCTAAACTGTTATAACATTTTCAATTGCGCTAGAATCTCTTGCTTTTACAACTGCATTTATTTGTGGAACACTTCCTTTTCCAATGACAGCGTGTATAGCCTTGTCCTCCACTTCTCGATAGCTGCAGCTGCTTCTCTCAGCGACATTTCTTGAGAAGAAATCTAATCTATGGAAAGAATTTTTCTTTGCAAATTTCGAACTGATTACGGGTAAAAATCTGTTTGAGGGTACTATTTTTATTTGCTAGTTTATAAAAATCGAAATCTTCTATCCCAACAACTGCCAACACATTTCGCCCGTCTGTACGACCACGGTCGATATCAGGGACTTGTATTCGTACGGTATCACCAATTTGAGCAAGAGAATTTTTTTTTGTGTGGTTTGTAAAATTTTCGTTGCTTGCAGTAGAAGATTCTTTTTCGCAGCAACTCTTTTTATAGAAATAAACTCGTGTTGTTCAGCCAGGGCTTGGTATGAAGACATTGTAGGTTGCAGTTACTCTTCAAAACTGTTCTTTTGAATAAGGTTTTTAGTATGGCCAATGCTTAAATTTTCTTCAAATGTATTTTCTTCAGGCTGTTTATCGGTTGCAAAAGTATTAGCAAATTTTTCAAATTGTTCTTCGGTTTCAATATTTACGATATGTTTGCTAGGCATCAAAAACGATGCTATGCATATTTTCTGTTTAACGTCAAACATGGCTTCATAAGGCCTTCTTTAGAAAAGAACGCTGAACTTCAGAAGGACGTATTCCTTCGTAGTATGCAGTGTTCTTGGCAAATTGAGCAAAGCCAAACCATGTGACCATTTATTTGTGTCGTTATCGTTCACCCATATAGTTAGCCTATTCTGTATATCCTGATTAGCCCTTTCAACTGAGCCTCGTGTTTGACTATGACGAGGTTTTCCATGAACTGCCCTAACATCTTTCCGCATAGCGCATAGTTCGGATGTAACTTGATTACTAAATACCCTACCATTATCTGATTGCAATATAGCTAGTATACGAAATGTTAAAAATATTGAGAGTACGTGATACTCTACTTCTTCAGCTGTCTTAGTTTTCAAAGCTCATAGCTGAACAAATTTAGTTAAATGATCTTGATACACCATTATGAACTTATATTCGCGATGCCTGTGTTACTGCAGATCTATCAGATCAACTCGACATCTTGAGTTTCATTCAGATTACAACAATACCCTTATTAGGTTCACTATCTTTCGTTTGACATTGTTTGCATAAATTTTAATACAAAATTACAACTTCGTATGTAAAACTTTTTTATTTAACTTGGAAATCTTTAAACATGCGCGTTTGTCCTATATGAACTGTTCTGGAGTGAGTTTTAAATAGTACACTGAGCAATTCATCATTGGTAACATAATACTGCATATTCGTTTCTTATCGTTTCAATGGTGCAGTTAACTTTTGTTTATCATTAATTTTTAAAACTTAAAATGTTTTAATCGTCTGTAATCCAAAGGTTCTGCTGCACTTAGTTTTAGAAGAAATCACTTCAGAAAGCATTTTAGAGTACTTTTCTTGAGAAAAATAAAAAGAATTTTCTTCCCGTTTTCTTACAATTAATGCATTTAACTTTTTTTTAAAAAAAAGTTCACAATTCACTACAGTATCCATTCAATAAAAATTAGAGTGTTGAATAAAAAATAAAATATAAGAAAACGTTGCGTGCACCATCAAACCTTGCATAAGACTTACAAAGCTGACTGACTCGCAGCAGAACAAAGGATTTGGCGACAGACTGTTGCCTCTCTGTTGACCTCGGCTTCTCTTTTTGACCTCCGCAAGAGAATATCTTCGCTTGTTGACATACACCGATGATGGTCCGAATTTGCTAGAATAAAATAAAAAATTCGGTCTTTCCCCGGCGTATTTGGCATGTGCTGACATACAGTGGTAAAAGCCGACATTCTCAATTTAGATCTTTCATGGTAACATATATATCATAAGACACAATTGAAATTTCCATGTTAATTTGAACCTGAATCATGAGCGGACTATGGGCATGACTTGAGTTTGTTTTATCTCATTAATCTTGGGCTGGATTTTTCTCGGCAGATTTTGGCCGGACACAGTCGTCGCTGAATAGGTCTGTCAGTTATTTACTATAATATATTATATATGAGTTTATAAGTTTATTTATTGTTTTAGGTGCGGATGTGTGCTGATGATTTTGAATCCCAATTTCATTAAAATCCCAAGCAATGGCATTTTACCTTATTTTTTCTAGTACTCTTGTTATTGGTAAGATTATACATAAATATTTATTTTTATATTAATTGTTTGTCAATTGCGGCTATTAAATCAATATTTATATTAATTTTTAATTTTTGCATTATAAGACTTTTTATAGGAACGTTCAGTTTATACATTTAAAAAAAAGAGTTTAGCTAATATTAAAAATTATCAGAAATATGTTAAATTTTTACATAAGTACTCATCAAGTATATGATTTTTAATGTGTTTTTTCATTTTATAAAATATGTCGTTTAGTTCTTTGTTGCAAATGAACGGTCTAGCTGAACTTAATGATAAATTTGAAATATGTCATCGTTCACTAATTCTTTTCAATTTATATCAAAAACAGTTAATGTTACACGCAGAAAAATAATTTTACAGTAGTGGACAATGGGAGCTATAGTATAAGACTTAACTTCAATTTAATTGATTGGTCTTGTCACATTAAGTCGATTTATTTTTTTGTATTCTTTATATGCAGTGTTTTTTATATTATATAATTACTAACTATACTTCTTCATTGAATTAATTGCTCCATTCATAGCTGCCATTGATCTTTCTATATTTCAAAAGGAACGCATTTAATTTCATTTGCAAAATGCCAGATTCTGAAGCTAAAGCTTTTAATCCACGTTTGAAAATTTGCACGTATGTCTTGGCATGACCAATGACCATTTGTAGCTGGATGGCATAGAGCATTAATCATATGTTTTACAAAATGATAATTTAAGAATGTTTTAAATTATGAAAAAGTACATGGAGGAGCATTATCTAATACCAAATGTATGGGATACCCATAGCTTGCAAAAGGTGAAGAAAGGCATGTAATCATATGTTCTGTAGTTGTACTAGCCACAATAAAAATTTCTGACCATTTGCTATGAGCATCAACTACTTTGAAAAGCTTTTACCCAGAATAGGAACAAGATAATCAATATGAACTCTTTAGCATGGAGCTGTAGATGATGATGCTTACATTTCTCAGGAGAATTATTTTAAATTTACACTAGTAGTGCAATTTTGTCCAAGGTCTTGGTCCGTTCCTGGCTACCGAACAAAACGGCAAGCTAATGACTTCATTTTTATTTTGGACATTTTTCAAAATGTCCAAAGTGTAAATAATTTCAAAATTGTTTTTTATGAATCTCTGGAATAATAAATCTACATCCTTTTAAAATACAACTATGCTTAAGAGTAAATTTTTGCTTAGCACCAAAAAGTAAATTCTTAGGATTTTCAGAACCAGAAATGAGGTGGTGTAAGATCTGACATAATAAAGGATCTGAGTTTGAAGCTAGGGGGCTAAGGGTGAAGTAGATAGTTGATTAATATAAAAAAAACAGATTCGCAAAATACATTATCCGACTTCATTTGTAGAGGTAAATCTTCACTACGTAAAGCAGAAAGAAATGTGAAAGAGCATCACCATTTCCGTACTCGGTGGTTATCATATAAAGGATATTGTATTGAAATGTTTGCAAATATAATGCATTCCTTTTAATTCCAGCAGCTGAAAGTATAGGAATACTTTTAGTAGGAAAAAAAATCAGCGCAAGAGGTTTAATCGCTGTAAATAAAGTAAATATAATACTATACAAATACAAATGTAAATAAGTACGAGTATTAAGCCAAAATTACGCCCACTAATAACCAGATCACAATATTAGAATATTTATTTGCTTAAAAGACGTTACAAAAACACATTAAACGTACATTAAAAATCTTTATTGACATGTTTCAACTCTTTCACTGAGTCATCATCAGAATGTATAACAGAAAATTACAAATACAATGTATATGAAAAATGGAAAAAGTAATTCTTTTCTATATTTCAAAAGGAACGTATTTAAATTCATTTGTAAAATGCCAGATTCTAAAGCTAAAGCTTTTAATTTACGTTTGAGAATTTGCACATATCTCTTGGCATGACCATTTGTAGCTGGATGGCATAGAGCATTCATCATATGTTTTACAAAAGGATAAATTAAGGATGTTTTAAATTCTGAAAAAGTACATGGAGGATCATTATGTAATACAAAAAATATGGGATAGACATATCTTGCAAAAGGTGGAGAAAGGCATGTAATCGTATGTTCTGTAGTTGTACTAGCCACAATAAAAATTTCTGACCATTTGCTATGGCATCAACCACTTTGAAAAGCTTTTATCCCTAATACGACCAAGATAATCAATATGAACTCTTTAGCATGGAGCTGTAGATGATGATGCTTACCTTTCTCAGGAGAATTATTTTTTAAATTTACACTAGTAGTGCAATTTTGTCCAAGGTCTTGGTCCGTTCCTGGCTACCGAACAAAACTGCAAGCTAATGACTTCATTTTTATTATACCAAAATGTCCAAAGTGTAAATAATTTCAAAATTGCTTTTTATGAATCTCTGGAATAATAAATCTACATCCTTTTAAAATACAACTATGCTTAAGAGTAAATTTTTGCTTAGCACCAAAAAGTAAATTCTTAGGATTTTCAGAACCAGAAATGAGGTGGTGTAAGATCTGACATAATAAAGGATCTGAGTTTGAAGCTAGGGGGTTAAGGGTGAAGTAGATAGTTGATTAATATAAAAGAAACAGATTTGCAAAATACATTATCCGACTTCATTTGTAGAGGTAAATCTTCACTACGTAAAGCAGAAAGAAATGTGAACGAGCATCACCATTTCCGTACTCGGTGGTTATCATATAACGGATATTGTATTGAAATGTTTGTAAATATAATGCATTCATTCCTTTTAATTCCAGCAGCTGAAAGTATAGGAATACTTTTAGTAGGAGAAAAAATCGGCACAAGAAGTTTAATCTCTGTAAATAAAGTAAATATAATACTATACATATACAAATGTAAATAAGTACGAGTAATAAGCCAAAATTACGTCCACTAATAACCATATCACAATAGTAAAATATTTATTTGCTTAAAAGACGTTATAAAAACACATTAAAAGTAAAGGAAAAATCTATATTGACATGTTTCCACTCTTTCACTGAGTCGTCACCAGAATGTATAACAGAAAATTACAAATACAATGCATATGAGAAATGAAAAAAAAATTTTTTTACATTTCTCATATGCATTGTATTTGTAATTTTCTGTTATACATCCTGATGATGACTCAGTGAAAGAGTTGAAACATGTCATTATAGACTATATTTAAAAAATTTCTTTACTCCGAAAGTAATGGCTTCTTTATCCCTCTAATTATAACTTTCTTCTGCATTAGTCAAAATATTTGCCAAAAACACAATAAATTTTTCCATGTTATCCGGTATCATATGCGACAGAACTGCGGAGATACCACAAGGGCAAGCATAATTTGCTAACACTAAAGGTAATTTAGGATTAAAATTTGTAAGAACTCTTTCAGATGTGATTTCCTTTCTTATACTTTTAAATGCTTGTTCACAAACAACAGACCATTTAAATTTCGCATTCTTTCCGAGCAATCGATTTAAAAGATTTGTCATTGTAGATAAATTCGGTACGAAATTAAAATAATACATAACTAAACCTAGAAAAGCTTTAACCTACGATACATTTACAGGTCTTCGAGCAATTAAAATAGCATCTATTGTATCTTGGAGTTTATGAATAACTTCTTTATCGATTTTATAACCACAATAAGTAATTTTATCAGGCATACAAAAGGATTTGTCTTTGTTTATCTTAATATTATAATCACGTAAATTCTGGAGTACTTGTTTCAGACGTTTTAATTACATTTCCCCAGTTTCTTCTGTAACACCGATATCATCTATAAAAATTGTAATACTCTCATTTCTACTTAAAATATGTTCAATTTTTCTTTGCCAAATAGCTAGAAAACTAGTAAGACCCATGTGTAACTTTAAAAATTGGAATAATCTTTTGAAGTATTGTCAACAATTCTTTAGACTTTTTCTCTTACAAGTAACTGAAGATAAGCTTCATTCAAATAATTTATTTGTAAAATGCAAACTACCCTCTACTGTAGCGAATGTTTCTTCTACTCCTGCTAAAGGATATTTTTCAAATTTTATGAACTCAAACCTCAATTTAGACATTTTTATCAGTTTTACTATCAATCGTGTCTGCTTCATAGGAAGTTTCACCGGATGTCTACGTCAAGGTACATTTCGCATCATATTTCTTTCACAATGACAGTCAATTATTTATTGGATTGTTGAGCGAGGTTTTCTAACAATCTGTGAGATCTCTCGTAATGATTTGCAAGTATTCTTGATGTCTCAACCTTTATTTTCTTACTCTACCTGACGCGTCTTTCCTATTTCACCTTATTATTTATTACATATTATTACACTTATTATTTATTACTTATTATTTATAACATATTAACTATTTATTTATTTATTTATTGTTCGTGTAAGGGAAGGGGAGAGATTGTGTTAGTAGCTATGAGGAGGTTTTTCCCCCACGGTAAAATGTGAAATAAGAATTCAATTTTTATTTTAATCTGCATAAATGTATCTACCATTATTGAATTTTAAATTCACTGATATATTTTTTAAATTCTCTATTAATATCTTATTCTTTTTTAGGGCAAAAAGAAAGGATTTCAGTACCTGTTATTTTGTACCTTGTGAAATTCCTGCTATATTGAACTGTGTGGCTAAAATTGGTTTTACTAAACAAAAGATCAACAACTGGGTGATCGATTAGCTGATTACCTCAATTATGCCACAAAATAAGAAGATGCACATGTCAGCTGCTTGCATTGAGATGTATCAGTCAGCTGCCTGCAGTTACATGCACCAGTTAGCTGCCTTCAGTTACATGCACCAGTTAGCTGCCTGCAGTTACATGCACCAGTTAACTGCCTCTACTTTGAATAGAAAGAAATTTCATCATCTCCTAAATAGTCTTCTAAAAAGTTTCAACAGTTTATGACATTTTTAAAATGAAAGGGGAATTCTTAAGCGCTTCTTCCAATAATTTTCATCTGGTTCTACTAACTGATTTCATTGGCAGTCTTCGAGTAATATAAAAAGCCTCGAAAATTCAAATGATTATATGGATGATACTTCACTATAATTGTTCTCCCATAACAATGATGAATTTTTCTTAAGATGTAACCATGATTGTGATTTCTTTTTTAAAGAAATCTTTTCAAGCTTTCCTGTTGATTTTTTTGTCGGGCTATTTTTAACTAAATGGGTGATATTTTCTAAATAATCTTGATAATAGTGATTACAATTAATGCATAATCTGCGAATATGTCTCGCCAAATGAAACCCAAAAATTTAAATTTACCGCAGGATAAATTATTGCAATAATAAATAAATACATTATACAGGGTGTTCCAAATACCCGTTGGAAATACACATGCATTGTAAATTACAAAAGCGTTCATAATAAGGTATGGAATAAGTCTATGTTAATTAAATAGTCCTGCCATTATTTTTAAGGTCATATTAAAATAAATTTATATGGCTCCTGTGTCCTATAAGTTATATTTAGAAAATATTTACCTGTACTCTGAAAAAAAAAAAGCAGTAAAAATGAAATCATTCAATGACCAAAACTCACAGAGTTATGATATTATGAATTTCATGAAGTTTTGAAGATTTTAACAACTAAAAAATTGTCCTGTCATTTTTAGTGCCAGAAAACTCCTGAAGTACATAATGTCATAACTCTGCGAATTTTGATCATTGATAACTGGAATTTTTAGTGTTTTATTTTTCAAACTATAGCCTAAAATATACTAAATATGACTTATAGTGACCCAGTGACCATATAAAAATTTTAAAAATGTATCTTTTGAGAATTCATGTGAGAATTAATCGCATTCTGACCTTATTTTGAAACATTTCTCAATTTACATTGCATGCATATCTCCAACGGATAAAAATGTAAGTTGTTTCAATATTTTTGGGACAACCCTATACATATATAAATCAAAAACAATGCAGCAGAATCTGTTTAATTCTTCTCCGCATTTCCAGTTAATGAGTTTTCCTCATCATTTTTTATTTGCAATGAGAATTAATGCATCAGATAAAATTTCGAACAAATTTTTTGTATATTGATAGGGCAGGATTGAAACTGATGTTATGAGTATTTTATCTTCAAAAGCAACTTTAATATAAAGTTGTTTGTGAGATTTCAAGAAATTGACATTGACAGGCAGGGTAAGAAATAAACATTTCCCCACTGGCAACATGATAGATTCAATCAATGCTCTCGGCTGGTTGCCAGTATTACCAAACAATGTGATAAAACAGACCAAATTATGCGTCGGAAAATTTGAAAATGATGTGTATATAAAATGATAAAAAGATCATTTAATCAGCTATTGCAAAGGAAAGTCACATATTACTTTAAACAAATCATGTAACTATGCTAATTACTTTGTATAATTTATTTGTTCTGAATAAAAATATTTTTTTGTTCTAACAATATTTTCATTAACTTGCTTTCTTACTAAAATTACTAAATCAAAGTAAAAGATTTATTGTTGCATAAAGTTGGTAATCAATTTACTTTCTGTTAAAAACTGAGTTCAGAGAATACAATGTAAGTTATTACTTTTTCACCATTCAAATGTTTGCATTGTTTAATGCAGATTAAAAGTGCAGCCCTTGGAACACTAACAGGAATTCGCTGTTAGGAATGGGCGATGTAGAAATTTCTTAAATCCATTTATCATCCACCTAATATCGGGATTAAATTATGCCAATGTAAAGTTTCGAACTTCTAATGTTAAAAACTGATTCAATCACCAAACTGTCGCAAAGGATAATGGGGATCATAGTTTTTTGATTGGTAATTATGTGTTGTTTAATTTTACTTATAAACATTTTTAAAAACTTTAAAATTTTCAATTTAATTTTGATATCACATTTCGATTACTCGGAAACGTTTATCATGGGATATGTAACCAGAAGCAATTCGGTGATGCAAGTTTTGAATTATGCCTGTGTAACATTTTGAACTTCTAATGTTAAATACAGGTTTAATAGTTGCAAAAGAAACTGCAATGCATTAAGCATAATTCAAAAACGGAAACGTCCTGCACTGGTCATTTTTCTCTGTTTTGGAATAAATCTGAACAGTGCTGCTCCAAACCTGAATATGAATACTCATAACTTACTTTGCGATTGAGCTGAAATATTGAATTTCCAGATCTGAAGCTTCAATAAATCGATTACAGCTAAAATTTATATATGTTACTATATATTTTTCCACCATGAATTTCATAATTAAAAAACCATAAAATTAATGTACTTGATTAATTTTAACTCAGTCATTCGATTGGTAAATAAATCACGGGAGTTGTAGTTTTCAAACTGGGTGAAAACATGTCCAGGCCAGGATTAGAACCTGGGATTTTTTAGCTAAAGCTGCCACTGCTCTGCCAAATGAGCTATCCTGTACAAATCAAGCGGGCATACAACTCGCAAAGAAACCTTATTGATTATGTAGTTTGATATCTGAATCAGCAGAACAGAATAACAGAATAAATCGTAGGTTTTGGTACGCCAAGAAACTTTGGATATGTGATTACTTTCGATTTATTTTAACTCAATTGCTCTATTTAGTAAATGAATCATATTGATTGATTTACCAGTAAATCAAAATTGATTGATTTATTTATAAATTAGAATAGTTGTGTTAAAATTAATCATTTTTAATTACGTATGCAACGTTTCTTGCGTGTTCCATAAGCTGAGATTTATTCTGTTGAGCTGATACAGATATCAGACCAAATGTCATGATCATTAAGGTTTCTGCCCAATTTGTGTGTAATCCTGATTTGTCCAGAATATAGCTAGTTGGCGGAACATTGGCAGCATCACCCAAAAAATTCTTCGATTCGAATCCTGGCATCCACATATTATCGCCAAGTTGGAAAATTACAATTGGTATAAAATTAATATTTGAAAATAATATGTATTGTGACCATTAAAAATGTAATAAAAATACATTTTAGAAGCTTTATATACGATGGAGTATCAATAAGTTTTTGACCTCACATAGAAATAATTGAGTGAAATTTGTGAAATTGCCCTTTCTGTATAGTTACCATGCACAGTAAAACATTTCCGCAAACGATATTTCAAAGAAAAGGTTAGGGGATCTATTCCAGAAGGCGCGATAGTAGACCCAAAGGAGGTCATTTTCTAAGTTTTGCCGACCCCCATTTGTAACATATTGTTGGAAATGCCTGTGACCATTTATTCATTCTATGCATCTCCCGAACCCCTCTCCCCCCAAATTGCCTCCCGGGGAGCATGAATGATGTCCGCAAAATTTAGAAATGTGCCCCCCGGAGGGCAAATTTGGAGGGAAGCGCTCTGGAGGTGCATAGCATGAATAAGTGGTCACAGGCATTTCCAACAATATGTCACATGTGTGCGTCGGTAAAAGTTAGAAAAATGACCCCATTTGGGTCTACTATCGCGCCTCCTGGAATACGTCCTACACCCTTCTCTTTGAAATACCGGATGCTCAAACGTGTGTTTGTGCACGCTGACTATATAGAAAAGGACTCATAAGATGTAGCAATTTCATAAATTTCTCTCATATTTATATGTGAGGGCAAAAACTTATTGATACATCCTCGTATGTGGATCCAAACTATCACCTCATTCCTCACGGTAGTTTTTGAGTTATGCTTGAAAAATACATTCATTGCAGTTTGTTTTGCAACTATTAAAATGAATTAAACATGAGGAATTCAAATTTTTACATCTACACAATTTTAAAACCCCTTCATCGAATAACATCCCGTTTCGTATCATTAGGAAAATAATCCAAATATGATATGAAAATTGGATGTTTGCATTAAAATTTTTCAAGTTACGCAATCCAGTGGAACTTCTTGCCTATATGAAACATTTATGCTAAAAAGTACCCATGAAATAAGGTTTATAAAAGGCGGAGAAATATGTGGGTAAAATATCACTCCTTCATTGTCTAGTAGTCCTCATGACTGATATCTAGTTCATCTAACATCTGGTTGTCACAATGTGCAACTTGACATGATTCACATACAGAACTGCACGATAGTCTGTATGCTCTGCAACTGCGACGGTTATCCCTGCAACCAGTCTTACAATTTCTAATAAAGTGTCTGATACAACATTCATATTTCATATTACTAGCAAAATTTCATCGCCATCGGGTTTCCAACGCCAATTAACAGTATATATTTCTGTAAACTTTTTCATCCATATCATGATCTGACAGTACACTCCTAGACAATGGAATTTTGTGGAAGACTCGGATGCATGAAAACATTTTGGAAGAACAAATGATTTAACTATGGCGAGTTTTTTCGTAAGACAAGACTGCGAAAGAACTTGAGCGGTTGCTTCTTGCCTCTTTATCACGTTGTGCTTCTAAATTTTGTAGGCAGAATGAAGTATTTGTGATGTATTTTCTCAAAATGTCACAATGTCGTTTCCGCTGTTTCCCTCAACGGTGAAGAATGTGTTTGCGTATTGTTCTCTTAAGATAATATCTGCTACATGGAGACGAATCGTCGCTATTCAAGAACGCCTTCATTTTTTTCTGCAAGGTCTGAAATTTTCAACTGTTCTTCGTCATTTATTTCAAAATAACCACACATTCTTAACAAGGCCTGTTCTTGGGCAACGTCTTAAGAACGCCAACATTCTCTAAGCTTCTATTCAGAACCAGATGAATCATCTCGGAAGTGATGTGCAAAATCCCATCCTGTGCGAAAATAAATACTACATACATGGTGATATATCCCTCACCGGCGCGGTGTTCTTAAAAAAAGTACACCTAATTTTAATTCCAATTCTGACAAACGGCACCAAGAATATTTAACTAAAATTTTCCTATTATAATGTACATGAAAATAAGCAAGTTCGTATTTGCTAATAAATTCGTTTAGAAATTGCTGTGTCAGTCCTTTATTTAATCAGTTTATAAACAGAATTACTCCGTGTCGGTAAGGGTTAAGCAGTCACCTGCATGAAGATCTGTGTTATAATGCTCAATCCTCTCTTTTACTTTCAGCAATCAGTTATCTGAACGACTTTCACAGTACGTATTGATGATCCTGGTAAATGCAACTGTATTTATGTAGACGAATTCAGAACCTTCAACGGAAAAATGTGTCCCACAGAAGCGGCAAACATACGTTGACTTCTCTTCGCTTCGAGTTTACCCGAATCGTGTTTTTTCAGTTGAATGTCTTTTTTTACTTACATAACGTTTCTAACATTGTACGTTACAGCAAGAAGTGGCAACAAAGCTGTCATTTATGAAACCCGTTTTGCATGCTATCAGCACCTTCTTATGAACTTCATTTTTTTCTCCGTCTGGAAAACTCTGCTATCAGATAGGACAATTTTCACTAGAACTCGTATTACGGTTCTAAATCAAAAACAAATTAAAACAGAATTAAGGCTATCGAATTTTTAGTTGTAATATAATGTGTTGTAGAGATTAGATACTTGCAATCCATTAAAATGTATTACGAGTAAAAATTAGAATAATCCAACAAATAATTATTAAAATTGTTTTACCACTAAGTTACCTTTAAAAAAATATAAAGATTGTGAAATTTATAGTAATACTTTATCCATGTATAATAAAATACAAAACAGTCCAACTTACCTTGTCACCTTTCAACAAAACGAGTCTGTACCACGTGAAAACCTTATGATAAACTTTTATTGACAGTGAAGAATATTTTAGACAAGGACTACTAAATAAATTATATAATACGCTAAAAGCATTTTTAATGAAGTAAAAAAAAAATCAATAAGAATACGATCATATAAAAAATGCAGGTTAAAAAGCTTAAATACTTTTGTTGTTTGAAATTAATTCCTTCACCATATAAACAGTGAATCTGAAAGAAAAAATAATTGTTCTACCATTAAAAATAATAAAGTTAAAAGAGTTTGCGATTTTCATGGTTAGCGGCAACCATCTTGAAAATAACCCGGTTTGGTAGACTTTTTCTGCCTATCAATACTTCTAGTAATGACAAAAGCCTTTAACAGCCTTTTTTTGGAATTTGTTGTAGATTAAAAGGCTACTTTTATTAAATTAATTAATTTACATGTCTGAGTGGCCTAAACAAAGTCTACTTATTTGCGCTTAAAGATTTCTTTTTATACTGTACATATGTCTAACTTGACTATATTTTATGCTGCAATGTATATGATTTAAATAATCTTTGACTGAAGCTTGTTATTATTGCTAAGATGTGTTTTTGCTTTATTATATATATAGAGAGGAAAAGTTGTAAATACAGTTGGGCACCCTCTGCTGTTCTTGACTTAAACTGACTTTCATTTTAAAAATTTTAAGATTTTTGACCTTCATCAACAATTATAACAAGTTTACTAAATGAGAGGATGCAAAACAATGATTAATATCATTTGTTTTAATTCAAAAACGAAGATTTACAAAAATCTTTGAAAAAAGCACCAGAAAAAATGGGTTGCAAATATGGGCCCTCTCCAAAAAAGGTTTCAAAGTTTCAAATGTTTTAAATCAGGATATAAAAATACAAAATGGTAGAGTGCCTATATTTGGTACATAGCACATTTAGCCGACACTTCTCTGCGAGTGTCTTCACAGAACTTTCCATCACAAAAGATGCAAGTTGCATCACTCGAGACTGGTTTAGTCCCATCGTTGATATTCAGATTCAAATTATCATCACTGTCTACAAGGGGAGGGTCAGTGATGAGATTGAGGCTAAATCGTATCGTTTCGTGGGTCGATTTTTTAAATGCGTTCAGTCTTCTCACCCCTGCACCTGATTGGTCTCTTACTCCAGGAAAACTCAAGAACGTCTTCTTGAGAGCACTTTTGTCAAGTGACGTGACATGGTCAACTGATTCTTGATTGGTGATCCAGTGATGACGCTGAAACTTGCCGCTTTGTGTCCACGAATAGTGGATCTCTTCTTCATGTTGGGTACAGGAGATATGTCAAAGAAAAAGATCATTTAAAGTTCCCGGGAAACATTGCTGTGTTTCAGCAGCCTCATCAATTAGCATAGCTAGAGTTTAATGTGCTTGTATATCAAGATAATTCGAAAGTTATGGTGTTTTTTGAATTTTTAAAGTAGTAATGAAACATATATATATATATATATATATATATAAACAGCGTCATTTATATGAACGGTCGAATTTTAATTAATTTTCATTTTAACATTTTGAAGAGCGGTGGGTATTTTTGCATACCACTTAATTTTAATAAAGATTTGTATCAGAATTTTTAAACAGAATTTTACTTCTATACCTTTGGTGAAAATACTTGTAAAATTTATTCCTTATTTTCAAATAATTTTTTTCGAAAATTCTGGTGTGAATTAACATTATAGAAACACAATTACTTGCCTCTGAATGGGTTGAAATTAGCTTTAACAGGAAAAAATCGCCTTGGCATTATGGTGGGGATCTCTACAATAGCTATGGTGTCCATGGACATGGTGAAGCGCTTTAGTTCCCTTTCTTTGGGGGTAAAGGGGTTAATAATACTATAATAACTAAATAGGCTTCATATAACAGAGATTAATTGCCAGAAATTTTAAATCAACTATGGAAATTCCTTTGAAAGAATAAAAATTGTTCTTTCTTTCTGGCTTTCTCTCTGTGTAAATACTTTATTTAACAAAAAGCGAGTTGAAATAAAAATCTATTTCACTGTATGCTATCTTCTTCAAAAGTACAGTGTTAACCAACAAAATTATTCAGAATTTATTCTGTCCTTTAAGGTAAAGTAATATTTTTAAAACTTCGGAAAAAAACCCGGAAAAAATCATAAGTTGTTACTTACGTTACAGCATAAGTTCAAACTTTCTACAATAAGTTAAAATATGTACATGGATAGCTGCCAAATAACTCCACGGAGATCCCTTTCAGAAACAGTATACTTACATGCTCAGGTCGTTGATCTATCTGTGTTATGTATGTATTTACCCGTAACTTCGATTTTTTAAGTAATGGCTTTTTACGAGTTTTTTTACGAATCTAACTAAATATTTATCTTTTACTCGGCAATTATTATTATTATTTTATTATTATTTTTGTAGATATCTGCATTAACATTAAAAATAGCATTGAAAGTATTAGTTTGGTCAGAAATTAAAACCTAAAAATCTTCCAGAGGGTAAATTTTAAAGTAAAAATACGTTATCTATGGGATTTTGGAAAGTACAGTCATCAAAAAGTAAAAAAGAAAAAAAAATGAAATGACTTTATCATAAGATTATTGCAAATAAATGCGAGAGGTAACATTCGACTACTTTTCGAATACGAGTGCGATTTTCGAAATAGCAGTTGTCTATATAAATTGCAACAGCTTTGACTTTCCAAATGGTAGCACTCACTTTTGACACTTTGAGTTTCTTGGATTAAAAAAGACCGTTAAAAAGGCATTTTAATTACTTTTTTTTAAATTGGAGAGTTATAAGATGTCAGAGTTTAAATGTTGCTAATATTATTAGGAGCGTTCAAAAAGTAACGAGCCGGAGTCCTAGGAACAGAAACTAGTACATTTATTTCAGAAGTATTGGCCCTGGCTGTTGAGGCACTTGTCCCACTGAGACACAAGGCGGTGTATGGCTGTTTCGAAAAAATTCCTGGGCCTGCGATGTGAACCAGTTCTGCACGTACTGCTTGACGTCGTCGTCCGAGGTGAATCGTTTGTCCCTCAGAGACTTTTTTAGCGGACCAAAAATGGCGTAATCACAGGGGGAGAGGTGTGGACTGTATGGAGGGTGACCGAGAACCTCCCGCTTGAATTTCTGCACGAGTGCCGAAATCGTGTTGACTGTATGAGGCCTTGCATTGTCGTGGAGCAGAATGACCCTACGGGTGGGCGTGAATGGTCGTTTTGATTTGATCGCTTGGCGAAGGGTGGCCAATGTTTGCCAGTAATGCTGGGCATTCACTGCTGTCCCGTGCTGCAGGAAGTCTATCAGAAGTGGACGGTGTTGGTTAAAGAAGAATGTCAGCTTAACCTTTCCTGCACTTGTGTGGATGGCCTTGGATTTTCTTGGTGGTGGTGTCCCTTGATGTTTCCACTGGAGACTTTGTCGTTTCGATTCTGGTTCGAAGTGATGACACGAAGACTCATCTCCAGTTGTTTACAGCTCGAATGAGCGTTGGACGACTGATGCATGCTTCTGCTCACTTCGTAGTCACGTGACTTGCACTCGTGACCCTCTAGCGGCGGAGATGTGGACTTTCGTGCTCTTGTCGGAAACCCTTTTTGTTACTGACGCAACAATATTACCATTCTGTCACCGGTTTGCACATTCCAACCTCCGGCTCGTTTCTTTTTGAACGTCCCTTATAAATGCATATGACAAATGTTAACACATTTCTTCCAGAAAATCACCAATTTTTTAATGCAATAAAATAAATAAACCATAACATATTCCAAGCATTTTTTCGATTAAAAAATAGATTTTTATTTATAATAACCAGGAAGCTGTATCCTCTACCAGTTACGGTCGCCAACCCTCGCCCAGAGCATGTTAATTTGCTCTGTTTTAAAGTAGTTATCTGACTACGGAAGATTATCACGAACAGTGGCAATTTTCTGTAATCGTGTTGCTATTCATTTCTCTTTGACTGGGGGATTTCAGCTGAGGCTTGTTTTTGTGAATGATTAAATAAGATCAATTACACACTTGAAAATCAGCTTCTATGCTACGAATAAGCAAAAAATGTCGCTGCCACCCTGATGCAACCCTTGATGCACCTGCCACAATGAAATGTTTACTGCAATGTGAGACATACGTATTACGTACGCCATGCTTCAGTAGTTAAAAGACATTTACAATTTCAAGACTGCAGTTTAAATTGACTATATTTTATTACTTGCAAAATATTTATTCTTATATTTTAAGTATTTATTTTGGTACCCGTCGACCAATTTCGCGAAATTATATAGATTGCCAAACCACTCGCCAAATTATACAAATTGACATAATTTTTATTTTAAATAACGGAAGAACAAAAAAATGCAGTTTAACAAATTACAACGACCATTTGGAAAAGGATTTTTTCAAAGACTAAAAGTTAAGACATAAAAAATCGCACGGAGTTGATCATACATTATGGTGATCATACGCCATGGATTACATTTTTCGGTAATGTAAATTTTTAAACTTCTACGGAGCTGGTCATTGATTACGTACGTCATTGATTAAACATTAATATTCCTGGACCAATTTTAAATGAAATTTCATTCTTAAACTTCTAAACATCCCACAATATTACTTTTTATACCGTCGTATAGAGAAAGAAAATGTACTTTTAAATGCTATTTGTTTGAAAGCTGTATCTCAATTTGTTTCTGAGTTATTATTTTTTTTTGTAGTTTTTATTACTTTTTTGTCATAGTGGCAACAGAAGTATCCATCTCTAATGAAAGTAAAGGGAAAATACAGATTACTGTCAACCAATCAGAAAACGAATAAAATGCGGATTCAACCAATAAAACGCTTCAGATATGTTTTTGATTTCCTACCCTGACAGAGGACAATAACCATTTATCCAAATGGTTAATAAATTAGTATAACATTAATAAAAATACATTTAAAACGTAGAAATAAGAATCACCTGATGACGTAAAAACGTGTAACTTACTTAAAGTCAAGTGAATGTGACATTTACGATCAACCATTATTGGCATTTAATCTTATAGTTTGGCAATAGATTTTTGGTCGACGGGATAACCAAGTAGTCCCATTATTTTTATTAATTTAAAAAAATGGTAGGTCAAAGTCTGTAATTTTCAAAAGTTATATTTTTTAAATGCTCATTTTTTTATCAACAAAATTATATATATTTTTTTCAAATGTATAATTTCATTTTTGTGCCAACTATTACGCTTGGTGACAATGGTGTTCGCATATCGGGGAAGTACCAAAACAGTTACTGATTTTATTTCAAAGGTAAAGAAAAAGGGTTTAATGAGCAATAAATATTGTAAATATGACTATAACTCAGATTCAACTGAACAGAATTTTCTAGAACTTACACTGTTAAATAGTAAATTTGGTTTATAAATGGTTTAATGTAAAAACCATCATTCTAAGTTGCTACGGGAGTTCTAAAATTAGGTGAACTCGATTATGAAAGATTTCAAGTCAACTAATTAAATGCACAGTAAGTGAGATAATATTTCAGGGATTTTTTCAATATTTATCATATCATTCTGTGTTTTTAGTTACGGAGCTATGCGGAAAAAATTCTCAGTGGTACAGTAAAGAAAATTGGAAGATATACGCTACAGAGATAGGGTCTACTAGAGAGTATATATGCTATAGTTATGGAAGTTGAGCTGAGTTCCTTAAAAAATTCAGAAGTGATGCAGTATATACTTACCCCTACCTCCCATAGAGTTCTATAATCAGGTTAACGCGATTGTGAAAGTTATATTTAACTATCTCAATATATATATAATGCAAAGAGAAATTTCATTCCGGCCGCCTTGAGTTCCGGTGAATTATCTTGAGTTCTGCTGAATAGATTTTAACCGGACTTACATTGTTAGTTAGATAATTTTTCAGAAAAGATCTTCGTATAAAACATAACGTTCTATGTTGCTTAGTTAAATAATTATATGGGGAAAGAGCTAAATCAGATGAACCCAATTTTGAAAGATTTGCTTTTTTTAAAGGTTCCACTGAATGAATTTGTATGGGATTTAAACTGTTAATTAGATAATTTTTAGGGAAGGTTTCGGTATATTTTCCAGTTTAAGAGATTCTGCTAAGTGGATTTCGATGCAACTTGATCGGTTAGTTAATTTTTCACTGAATGTTTTAGTATAAAGCACATATCATTTGCTGTTGCTTGGTTGTTAGGTTGCTTGATTGTAGAATTATAGATGAAAGTTCCAGAATCAGGCGAACCCAATTATTATGAACGACCAGCCTTTTCAATAAGTCTAATTAATAGATTCTGATGAGACTTGCATTGATAATTTTTCATGAACGCTTTTAGTATATTACATATTGTTCTATTGTTCTTTACCGAATCCTACACTAACAGATCAACTAAAGAAATTGGTCCTTAACAGTCTAAATTTTGTATGACTCAATAAAAGATATAATAGCATAATGACATTCATATTGCTTTCAGCAATTCGGTTAGATACACCAGGTAAATGTCCATATTGCTTTAAAACGCATGATCAAATTCACAGATATATTTTGTTTCAATCAAGATTTCTTTAGAAAAAAGAACCAGCGTAGCGGGCGAAGGCGGCTAGTTTATGTATATAAATTGTTAATTATAATATAATATATAAATACATATAAAACATATATAAAACTTAATATATATGAATGTATTTATTACAATATTACACAAGAACTTTAATTTTATATAAAGATTACATACATTGGGAAAGAATAAAATAAATCCAATAAATGGCCTTAAAAAGCAGGAAACCAACGTTTAAAAATGCACAAATAATACGTGAAAAGCAGCAAACAGCTGTTTCGAATCTACTAGCGAGATTCTTCTTCAGTGCAAGATAGAGCAGGACACAACGTGCAAGAAAAAGCAAGGCTGAGCAAAATGACAGAGATGCGCCAGCTTATTAATATTAAAAAAAGGAATATTAAAAAGCCGGCTTGTTTTTTAATATTCCTGCACAAAGGCTTTAATTTCTATTTTAATAATAAATGATCTGTCATAATTTTATAATTACTTTTAACATTCTTGTAACATGGAAACGAGCCTTTGAATTTTAATTTTCAAACATATAAATTTCTCTATTTTCTTACTTTCAATAATATGTGTAAAACTGTCATTGTCAAACAAATAATTTTTTTATAATTTCTTTAACCTTAAAGAATAGTGTTTCATCCTCCTTGCAAAACCCAGTATAGAGAGTTTTTTAAATAAATATCATTTTGTAAAGTAGTTCTTTATCACTGAAAAATATCATGTTAGGATTTTAGTCAAATAAGTTGTAAATATTTAGATTTTAGTGGAAGAACTAAATAGTATTTACATTTTGGGCTGACGTAGACAGAATATAAAATTTCCCACAAGTTAAGGGTTCTTTTGACAAAGTTTTTGCATATAAATAATTTGATAGAAAATACTTCTGATTATTCACACTGTAAAAAATAGATTTTTTAAGGGGACAGTGGAGTTTAAAATCCTTAAAAATAAATTTTTTTATTCTTGTAAATTTCACCTTAAATATTATTCAAGGGTATATTATATGCATTATGGCGTGCATTTATCACAAAAAAAAATTAATTTTTGACAAAAAAATGGAATTTTACGCGTTTTCTTAGAAATCTTCGAAATACCACCTGCACATTCCGTATCAATGAAAATCCCCAATACTTTTTATAAAAGTTTGGTTTATATATAGAAATAAAATAGAGCATCGAATTTTATATATTTGAATTTGAAGTTTAAAAAAAAAATTTGAAAAATTTTGAGATTTTTTCGAAATAATTTCAAAATTTCAAAAATTTTCATTTTTTTTTTTTTTTGTAAATTTCATCTTAAATATTATTCAAGGGTACATTATATGCATTATGGCATGCATTTATCACAAAAAAAAAATCCTTTTTGAGAAAAAAATGGAAGTCTTAGAAATCTTCGAAATGCCCCCTGTGCATTCCATATCAATGAAAAGCCCCCAATATTTTTTTCTTATAAAAGTTTGATTTATATACATAAACTAGCCGCCTTCGCCCGCTACGCTGGTCGGTTTTTCTAAAGAAATCTTGATTGAAACAAAATATATCTGTGAATTTGATCATGCGTTTTAAAGCAATATGGACATTTACCTGGTGTATCCAACCGAATTGCTGAAAGCAATATGAATGTCATTATGCTATTATATCTTTTATTGAGTCATACAAAATTTAGACTGTTAAGGACCAATTTCTTTAGTTGATCTGTTAGTGTAGGATTCGGTAAAGAACAATAGAACAATATATAATATACTAAAAGCGTTCATGAAAAATTATCAATGCAAGTCTCATCAGAATCTATTAATTAGACTTATTGAAAAGGCTGGTCGTTCATAATAATTGGGTTCGCCTGATTCTGGAACTTTCATCTATAATTCTACAATCAAGCAACCTAACAACCAAGCAACAGCAAATGATATGTGCTTTATACTAAAACATTCAGTGAAAAATTAACTAACCGATCAAGTTGCATCGAAATCCACTTAGCAGAATCTTTTAAACTGGAAAATATACCGAAACCTTCCCTAAAAATTATCTAATTAACAGTTTAAATCCCATACAAATTCATTCAGTGGAACCTTTAAAAAAAGCAAATCTTTCAAAATTGGGTTCATCTGATTTAGCTCTTTCCCCATATAATTATTTAACTAAGCAACATAGAACGTTATGTTTTATACGAAGATCTTTTCTGAAAAATTATCTAACTAACAATGTAAGTCCGGTTAAAATCTATTCAGCAGAACTCAAGATAATTCACCGGAACTCAAGGCGGCCGGAATGAAATTTCTCTTTGCATTATATATATATTGAGATAGTTAAATATAACTTTCATAATCGCGTTAACCTGATTATAGAACTCTATGGGAGGTAGGGGTAAGTATATACTGCATCACTTCTGAATTTTTTAAGGAACTCAGCTCAACTTCCATAACTATAGCATATATACTCTCTAGTAGACCCTATCTCTGTAGCGTATATCTTCCAATTTTCTTTACTGTACCACTGAGAATTTTTTCCGCATATCTCCGTAACTAAAAACACAGAATGATATGATAAATATTGAAAAAATCCCTGAAATATTATCTCACTTACTGTGCATTTAATTAGTTGACTTGAAATCTTTCATAATCGAGTTCACCTAATTTTAGAACTCCCGTAGCAACTTAGAATGATGGTTTTTACATTAAACCATTTATAAACCAAATTTACTATTTAACAGTGTAAGTTCTAGAAAATCTGTTCAGTTGAATCTGAGTTATAGTCATATTTACAATATTTATTGCTCATTAAACCCTTTTTCTTTACCTTTGAAATAAAATCAGTAACTGTTTTGGTACTTCCCCGATATGCGAACACCATTGTCACCAAGCGTAATAGTTGGCACAAAAATGAAATTATACATTTGAAAAAAATATATATAATTTTGTTGATAAAAAAATGAGCATTTAAAAAATATAACTTTTGAAAATTACAGACTTTGACCTACCATTTTTTTAAATTAATAAAAATAATGGGACTACTTGGTTGTCCCGTCGACCAAAAATCTATTGCCAAACTATAAGATTAAATGCCAATAATGGTTGATCGTAAATGTCACATTCACTTGACTTTAAGTAAGTTACACGTATTTACGTCATCAGGTGATTCTTATTTCTACGTTTTAAATGTATTTTTATTAATGTTATACTAATTTATTAACCATTTGGATAAATGGTTATTGTCCTCTGTCAGGGTAGGAAATCAAAAACATATCTGAAGCGTTTTATTGGTTGAATCCGCATTTTATTCGTTTTCTGATTGGTTGACAGTAATCTGTATTTTCCCTTTACTTTCATTAGAGATGGATACTTCTGTTGCCACTATGACAAAAAAGTAATAAAAACTACAAAAAAAAATAATAACTCAGAAACAAATTGAGATACAGCTTTCAAACAAATAGCATTTAAAAGTACATTTTCTTTCTCTATACGACGGTATAAAAAGTAATATTGTGGGATGTTTAGAAGTTTAAGAATGAAATTTCATTTAAAATTGGTCCAGGAATATTAATGTTTAATCAATGGCGTACGTAATCAATGACCAGCTCCGTAGAAGTTTAAAAATTTACATTACCGAAAAATGTAATCCATGGCGTACGTAATGTATGATCAACTCCGTGCGATTTTTTATGTCTTAACTTTTAGTCTTTGAAAAAATCCTTTTCCAAATGGTCGTTGTAATTTGTTAAACTGCATTTTTTTGTTCTTCCGTTATTTAAAATAAAAATTATGTCAATTTGTATAATTTGGCGAGTGGTTTGGCAATCTATATAATTTCGCGAAATTGGTCGACGGGTACCAAAATAAATACTTAAAATATAAGAATAAATATTTTGCAAGTAATAAAATATAGTCAATTTAAACTGCAGTCTTGAAATTGTAAATGTCTTTTAACTACTGAAGCATGGCGTACGTAATACGTATGTCTCACATTGCAGTAAACATTTCATTCTTTCAATGAAGACATTCATGGTTTTTTGAACAAAACATTTTTATATGTATAATTCCTAACTTCTGAAATAATTTTATTGTAGCTTCCTCATCATCAGATAACTGCGAAATGGTAAAATCTATATCAGTATCAGTAATAAATATTTTCTATTCAAAAAATAACAAATTAAAGTTTTGAGAGATTATGATGGAATAAAATACATTCCGTCATTAAAAATTCCTGCATAAAAATATTCACGTTCAATAAATAGCAAATGTTAATGTTTGGCACGGTTTGCAATAAAAATCGTTTGCACGCTAAGTGTAGAAATAAATGGCGCGATACCATACATTTGGCATAGTGTTGTTAGAACGAAAAAGTACAAGTTTATTATTATTATTATTATTATTATTTTGTTTTAGTTTTTGAGGCGTTTATATTTTTTTTCCCTAACTGACATAGTTGTTTTATATATTTAAGCAAAAGAATTGATTAAAAAATTATTCAATCTGAATTTCTTCCCTTGCTATAGTAACAGAATGAAGAGAATGAGTTTTTAGAAATTATCACTTGAAAATTTGAAGTTTTGGCGCCAAATTAGAAAAATATGAAATATCTCATGAACTATTAGACTAAAAATAATTTGGTTAGTACCATTCGATTCAGCATACAAAAAATACACTAAAATATGTTATCAGTTGAAAAATAACTATAAAATCAGATTTTTAAGGAATTTTTTTAAAGTTCGTTCTCTTTTTTACCCCCCTTAGGGGTGGAATTTTAGAAAATCCTTTCTTAGCGGCACTCAATGTCATAAGAAATATTTTTATCCCAAATTTCAAGATTTTAGGTTCAGTAGTTTGGGCTGCGCGTTGATTAATACAAAATCCAGACTTTCTTTTATATATATAGATAAAATAGAGCATCGAATTTTATATATTTGAATCAAAAGGTTAAAAAAAAATTTCGAAAGAATTTTGAAATTTTGAATTCTTTTTTTATTACCGTTAAATTCAAATATATAAAATTCGATGCTCTATTCTATTTATATATATAAACCTAACTTTTATAAAAAAAATATTGGGGATTTTCATTGATACGGAATGTGCAGGGGGCATTTTGAAGATTTCTAAGACGACGCGTAAAATTCCATTTTTTTTTTCCTCAAAAAGTGAAATTTTTTTATCATTTTTTTTGTGATAAATGCCTGTCTCATAATGCATATAATGTACCTTTGAATAATATTTAAGGTGAAATTTACAAAAATAATAAAAAAATATTTTTAAGGATTTTAAACTCCACTGTCCCCTTAACGAAATATAATGTACCACGAACGAAAATATACACTACATCTCGAACGAAAATATACAATAACCTGATCCGAGTAACAAAAGACCATTTTTATTGTAAGAAACCTCAAAAACTAATATATTTTCAAGATTTAAAGAAATATTTATAAAAACAAAGTTTCTTTTACTACTACTGATTTTCGGAATTATTTCCGGGTAGTTTTTATAATGTAAACAATCAGTTTTCTCCACCCTGAATGCTACTGAAGCTACCAATTCTCCAGTAAACGTTTCCATATTCAACAAACAGGATTTAACGAGAACCATGGTAAATGAACAACATTAACTTTAAAATTAACATTATTTGTTACTCTTGCATGTATAAACTCAGTTACGCAGATGAAAATGCTTAATTGAGAATTGAAAGCATCCTAAGAACCGATATTCCCGTTTGATAAAACGGTTTAATCTACTATAAAAACTACTCGGAAACGTTTACGAGAATCAGTGGCAGCAAAAGAAAACTTCTTTTTATAAATATTTCTTTATACCTCGAAAATACATTGGTTTCTGAGATTTCTAAAGATAAAGAACCTTAGTTGGAACTATGGGTAAGTCGGAAGAGGTTATTTTATATTTTCGTCCATCATTATACAGTGTCCAAAAAGTCCCTGACATACACTATATGGCCAAAGGTGACCGGTCACTTGTGATTTTAGACGTTTTGTTAAATATCTAGAAAAATACGTGAGAAATTAACTTGAAACTGCAGGTGTGCAATCAGTATAGTATAGGTCTTATATTTCCGCGAAGATTTTTTCCCGAAACCCCATAGGGGATCGTCAACAAATTGAAAAAGAACGAATATCTTTTGGATAAAAACTAATGATGCAAAAGCGTTCAAACTCGAGATTATTAATAAGTGGCTTATTGTAATATACTGTGTTCATTTTTATGAGGATAGCATGTATACTCGTAGAGAAATTAAGATTTTTATAAAAACAATCCCAAATTTTGTCAAATTTTTTTGCTTATAATTTGCAGAGTTCTTAATATAAAAAAAAGTTCTTTTCCGAAAATATGACGAACAACATTGTACACAATACTCTGCAGTCAGAATTAAAAAATAATAAAAATTGGATGAAAAATGAGCAGGTTTACTAAAAAACGTTTCACTGCGCATGCGCGACTACAATCAAAATATAATGTACATAATGTATTAGCTAAATGTATAGAGCAACTTTTGTAAAAGTCTTAAAAACATAGTTTGAAAATTCTGAAAATTACCGTCGATAGAATAAGCTCGAAATCCGTTTTTCCCAAAAAGAAGCAAAAAGATGAGGGTTTGTATAAAATATTTGTTGATTAGTGCCAAGATAGCGTACATAATATTGCACGTACTACTGTATTTGGATATAACCACTCATACTTTTTCTTCCGTTTGGGAAAAACGGATTTCGAGCTTATTCTATCGACGATAATTTTGAGAATTTTAAAGTTCTGATTTTGAGACTTTTACAAAAGTTGCTATATATAATTAGCTAATACATTATGCACATTATATTTTGATTGCATTCGCGCATGCGCAGTGAAGCCTTTTTTAGGAAACCTGCTCATATTTCATCCAATTTTAATTATTTTTTAATTTTGATTTGAGAGTATTATGTACAATATTTTTTGAAAAGAACTTTTTTTTTTATATGAAGAACTCTGCAAATTATAAGCAAAAAACTTGGCGAAATTTGGGACTGTTTTTATAAAAACCTTAATTTCCCTAGGAGAATACATGCTATCCTATTAAAAATGAACACAGTATATTACAATAAGCTACTTAATAATCTCGAGTTTGAACGCTTTTGCGACATTAGTTTTTATCCAAAAGATATTCGTTCTTTTTCAATTTGTTGACGGTCCCCTATGGGGTTTCGGGAAAAAATCTTCGCGGAAATATTGGCCTGTATTATATTGTTTACACAACTGCAATTTCAGGTCAATTCCTTATGTATTTTTCTAGATATTTAACAAAACGCATAAAATCGCAAGTGACCGGTCACATTTAGCCATATAGTGTATTTTAAAATTGAAAATAAAATCAAATAATTGCCGTACAGGAGTGCGGTTTGCACTAAAATACTTCACACGATGAAAAGTTTTATTGAAGTGAATAAAAATAATAGTCTCAGACTTTGCACATAGATGGCGCTGTATCTTATATTATCAGAAAGAAGCATCAAAAACTCAAGACTATTAATTACATATATTTTTATTTTGTCAAAAGCAGTTACAGAGTAATAATTTGTACAATCCATTAGCATGTGCAGTATGCACTTTTTGTCGATCGAGCCACATCCAAACGGAATTCCAGTTCAATCCAAGTGTTTGCTAGCATTGATTGTGGAAATGACTGGATCACATGCGTGATTCTCGTCTTCAATACTTTAATGTGAGCCACAACAGATGTATACACTTTGTCCTTTTTAGCTGGGAATCGTCATCTCTGTGTCACAGCGTCTAATATGAAAAGAAAACAAAACAAGTTGGAAATTGCTCGTCAAACGTGGCAAATGAGGTGCGTTCTTACTATAACTAGTTTTATAAATATTTTTTTGCACCGCATATTGTACTGACTGTATATTTTAGTGCACTTCATAAGTGAATATCAATTTCATTCTGTTAGAAAGGCTGTAAGATCATTAAAATGCACTTGAAATATTTTTTCCCATTGGCCTTAATGTAACGGAAAACTTTTGACTGTCCCTGTGATTAAACTATGGATCCAATTTTCATAAAATTTGACATGACTCGACAAAATTTTGCAACAATTATATATTTAAAATTTCAGACCATTGGGAAGGCTGTAACATCAATAAAATGCACTTGCAATAATCTTTTCCCATTGGCCGTAATGTAACGGAAAACTTTTGACTGTCCCTGTCATTAAACTATACATCCGATTTTCATAAAATTTGAAATGACTCGACAAAATTTTGCAGCAATTATATATTTAAAATTTCAGACCATTCGGTTGGGTAGTTTTTGCTCTGTTATATGCGGACGGACCGAACAACGACTATAGGTGCTACGTATTTATATAATTACGAATGCACCTAAAAATGCATGTTTGAAACGAAACATACGAACAAGTGGCGCTATCTATGATAGAAGTTTGGAACTAATTATTTTCATTCGCTTGAAGAAAACTTTTGATCATGAGAAGCAATTTATTCCAAACCGCACTCCTATACGACAATTACTCGATTTTATATTGAATTTTAAAATGTGCCAGGACTTTTGGGACACCCTGTATTATATTTTCAAAGATTAACCCTTTCCGGCGCAGAAATAGTCTGTCCGTAAAATGATGAAATGATTGACTGACACCGGAATTTACAAACGACTTTTTTAGAAATTGAAAGCCTGTTACCATAAACGTTCATTGTAAAAGCAAAATTTTATTAAAATATTCTTGGTACCGTTTGTAAGATCGGAATTGAAATTAGGTGGTTCCGACGTGGGACCACTGCGTCGGAAAGGATTAAGAAATATTTTACTTTTTTTAGTGTACATATTATGAGGGTTATAAATTGCCACACATAAAAACTCTTTTTTTTTTTTTTTTTTTTTTTTTTTAAACAAACTCAATATATCTGTAAAATATTCAATAAACAATATTTCATAAAATAATTTTCAATAAACAAGTATTCTCAACTTATATCAGAAATTACTTAATAGATGGCTGTGATATATATTTTTTTAAAAATAAGTCCTTTAAAATTCCTAGTTAATGGATTTTTCCTTAAAAAGATCTCAAATCAATTTACAAAGAATTGTAACAGTAACGTTGCACTAAACACGTAAGTTGAGGGGGGCAGGGTGGGATGAGTCCCCGTCCCCCCAGCAACATCTGACCCCCCCCCCCCCCCCCGCTCACCTTCGTAATAGTTTAATGACTAGCTGATACAACCGGCGTTGGTCAGACCGTCAAAAAATAGCCCGAAACGGGAAATAACTCTAAAAATCTCGATAAAAAATCGCGAAAATTTAAAAATCGCTGCATGGATTCCGAATGCACTTTACTGAAAAGAGAACACAATTTACTGTATTGGACAAGAAGGTTGGAACCTGATTCCTTTTATTATTTCCCAATACAGCAGTTAATATAAATTGTTCACTGAATTCTCAACAGATAACGATACTGAGTTAATTTTTCATGCTAAAGATTTATTTATCATTTGAGCACCGTATTCCTAAAATAACTTCTTAAATTTTGTATAATTAAAAAGGCTTGGAGATGTTCAAAAATAAGATTTTTTACAAAGAAAATTTCGTATATTTTACAACTTTGTATCACAGAATTAACAATAATTATGAGAAGTATGTTATTTTATGTATATTGAAGCTGTGAAAAAGTAACTATTAATCAATGTATATACATTTTTTTTACATGCTTAAAATTCTGTATTCTAACATCTGAATAAATACTTTTCTAATCGAGTCGTTGAGTCACAAGGGGTTAAGTGTATGCATTTAAATCTATGAACAGCTAGTTAGGAAGTAAACTACAGATATATCTAAAACAGTCAAAGCTACAATGCTAAGAAAATCGCCTAAGAAAAAGAATTACAATTCTAAGAAAAAGGAAATCGAAGCAGCTTCGTCTTATCCACAACAGTTTATCAGAAAATTAAGCGGAACTTGAATATCCTCTATGTAATCTCATAATTCAGAAGTAAACAACAAATGCTGAGTTTCTTTGGCAAGAGAAAATACAATCACTTTTATGAACAATTTCTGGAAGTGAATTCACATAAAAAATAACCTTCTAACGATAAGTATTCGAGCTAGATGTGACTGTCTGACAGAAGCCAGGTAAATTAATAATGCTATAATTTGCACTTTTACGTTTCTTTGTAAACTTTTCTATGAGCGAGCAGTGTTGCCAACTTGCTACATTTTTTAAATTCAGATTTACTTATTTACACCACTTTTTAAAAACAGTATAAATGAGCTTACTTCCCCATTATTTAACTTGTCATTAAAGAAGGCAAATACTTGTATTTAAAAAAAAACTGGAGGAAATCAAGAACTTGGAATTTTAAAAAGAGTAGCGAGCTGGCAATACTGTGAATGATGCTTTTAGCTTCCTTTTTCTTAAGACTGTTTGTCAACTTCCGAATTCCTCCCGCTAATGTTAAGTCTATATATTCGTATATTTAAAATATTTCCTCAGAAAACCAATATTTTAAACTTAATTTTGCTGTGTACCTTCTTAAACGATGTCTCTTTTTTCTTTAGTTGTCAAAATATTTCTAAAATATATATTTAATTTTATGTAAAGTGTTAAAATCTTGCTAACAGTTCGTCAGCTTTTAACATATAACATATTGAATTCAGCATATATTATAAAAACATTTTGAGAACTAAGAAACAAACAAACATGTTTTTAAAACAGTTACAAAGAAAAAATGAATTAAAAATATTAATTTCCCGAGTAGAATTTTAAATATACGACTGCATTCTATGCCCATTGACTTAACAGTAGCGAGGGGAATTCGAAAATTGAGTGACTAACAGCCTTAATATAAAATAAAAAGCAAATGAAATAAAAATTGAAAACTAGAGAACAGGAATTCTGCGTTTTCAGAATTTAGTGTCGCCCCCGGCATTTCTATTACTTCATTTTCTTCTGATGGACTGGTGGCTTCTATTATTATGAAACAGCCATTATAAATGAAGCGTCAGGTGAAGATGAAAGAGCAATCGTAAAAAGTTAGAACTCTGATTTTCTGGTTAGAATGGGGATAAAATGGCCATAATTAAAAAAAAAAAAATGACCATTTTTTTCTGTCTATGAAATAAAATCGTTTGCGGCAAACTTTAATGATGTTACTCGGTTGCAAACATAATAAAATTGATACAACAAAGATTAACTAAATTTTTGCACACTTCGGGGTATACATAAATCCTATAGACAATATATTGGGCTACACAAAAGAATTCGTATCTATTACTGAGAATGAGAGTGAATTACTTAAAGGTGTTTTTAATACTTTCCAGCCTAGTTGAAATGTGTTTATGAATTCGGTTTGTTTATCTTCCGTCTGTATTGTCTAACTCTCGTAAATATAGTCGGATTGCCATGAAATTGAAATATGTTATTGGGGTTTGCCATAACATGTTCTATATTGAAAATGAAGTGTGTAGCGTAGCGTTTTTGGTTTATTTACAGGGAAACTCAGAAGACTTCTGTTGCATTTCGGCCTATGGAGAAATATCGTTTGCGGTATATTTTAATGACATTACAGTATTTTAAATATATTGAAATTTATGTATGTCACTGAGATGTACTAAAAAGCTCTTATTGAAGAATCTGGTGTACATTTATTGTTCACGCAGAAATATTTGGCTACAGAAATGCCTGTAAAGAAATGTTGATTGAAGTGCATTTTTAGTTGTAGTACGCTATTTAAAATTTAACAAATTTTTTTCATATTACTTGGTGTGCACAAATTCTATAGATCATATACAGGGCTACACAAAGGATTTCAAATGCATTTCCATTGATTTACAGAAATTTTTGAATAGAAATTTTCAACTGTGCTGTGCGTTTAATTGTACTAACTTTTAGCATACTATGTAGTATACATGCAAATCTATAGATGATATACAGGAATGCACAAAAAATCGGATATTTTCCCGACTATTTCGACTATTGATTGTGAATTCAGTAATTGGTTTTTCAACTGTTTTATGTACTCTCTAAATATATATATGCACTTTATGTACTTTTCATTTTAATAAACTGTAAAGATTTATTACAGTATCCTGAATGTGTTGGGAAGTGTTACATAATTTATGCTGGATGCATGATTTTTATTTCTTATTTAAATAAGATGTCATTTTCACTAACAAAACCTTTTCTTACTTAATAATGCAACTCTTGTTCCGTTTCCACCATTGTCATTATTCACTCGTAAATGTTTCAATTGAAAATTTGTACATATCTGTAGAAATATATTTGTTATTCGGGGTTTTAAATGCGATAATGTGACGAAAAAAAAAAACAGTAGAGAATTTTATTTCAAACATTTATGTTTAAAAGGTCTTGCAAATAACCCGAGTATTTGCAGTAATCTGACATTTTTGAAGATGACATTATTTATTGCACTCATGATTACACACTTAGTAATGCCGGACGGTAAAAGTATGTGAAATTAACGCCGCCTTCAGTAATCTCAACAAAATAAGTAATGTTTCTGAATGCATCCTTTTGAATGCGACAACAACTTCAGCAACTAACAACCAGTACTTTGACTTATATAATACATATGGCTATGAGAAGTCACTATTGTTATACTCAGGGTCCGACAAACCCCTTGGGCCAGGTCGCCCGGGCGACTAAAAAATTCCTCTTGGCGACTAACTTTTTTACCTACTTATTAATTTTAATTTTTTTTCCATTAACTAAAAAAACTTCATGTGCGAAAATATTTATTTTTAATAGCGCGATTATTTGCAGTGGAAGAAAATACATCATACCGATGCAACAACTCTCCTAGATTTTTCAGAAATCAGAGATTTGCTCAGTCAAACTAAAGTACATGTTGAAACAGCACTGCTTAGATTAGAAAACCTTAAAAATACTGCAGCAGAAAATGAAAAAAAAAATAAATGATGTTTCATTAAGTGGAATGTACTAAAATATGCAGTTGTCAGCTACGTCTCACAAAAATGGCAAATGGTATTTCAAATCAAAATCTCAAAGGCATTGTTAATTTATGTATATAATTTCTTGTTGGGAATTAAAGGTAAGGAAATTAATTTATCAACTGTTTCAATGTTTAATTTCATAGTTTGTTTCTATTTAATTTTTACGATGTAAAAGTGGTATCTTAAAATTTTTGCTCAGTTTGATTTTTTTATTGAATAGTTAACTTGGTCACTGCAAAATGACACATAGATCACTCAAAAATAGCCGAATAACGATCATGAGTAGTCAGTGTTCCATTTTGCAGTGAATGCGATAATATCAGGGAAATGATTCTTCAAGCTGGCTCCTAACAATTTTTCCTGGCGCTTAAGAATTTTCAACTTTTGTCAGTCCCTGGTTATACTATATATTTACACATTAATAAAGAAGAGTATAAAAGAATAAATATAATGGGATGAATGAACAATAACAATTTTCAATTTGGTTTTCTTTCTTATGCGAGAGATATTAAAATATTTTGATGGCACTCACTGAATGGTGCGAGTCCGATCCTGGTTTGTGTGTCCACAATAAGGATTCAAATATTTTATTACATTTTTAATATAATTACCTCAAATCCTTTCAATTAAATTTAATAAACCAAATTTAAAATTTACTTACAAATTTTATTTCTTATCAAAATAGCGAACTTAGTCAGGAGTAAGAGTAATTTATTTAATTTGTATTAGATCTGTTATATAAACCTTAAAAAATAAAAAGAAGTCAATATTTTCTTCCGACCGAGCCAGAAGGATTTGTGATTATCCTTCATAAAGTAGAAAATGATTTTTTTTTAAATAAAAAATCTGGAGGTCAAAGCAGAAGTCGTAAAAGCGTGAGAAGATGAAAGCATTACGACAAAGAAATTAAGTTACACTCAAGATCATGATAGATAAATTTCACCAACAAAAACTAAATCAAGATTAGAGATAAACCCGGTTTAACAATTTTATCTGCCCGCTTTTGACGAGTTTTTAATTTCATTTTTCTGTAAGAGATTATTTAGTAAGAGAGAATTATTTGTAAGAGAGTGAACGAAAATTATTTCTTCAACCCCTAGTTTTATTTAAATTGTTTTTGCTGTAAGAGTAGGTCCTATGAAAAACTTGTCAGTATAAAAGTTGTAGAAAATATTAAGCAGATTTATAATAAATTTAAGCGGATTTGATATCTTGGGAATAGACGAAGTTATAAATTTTTTTCTCACTAAAACTCTATTTTTTCGTCCCCTGAGCCCATTTTTAATTTTATCAAAAATCTGTGATACATAAATTTTTGGTCCTTTTCCTAGAAGTAATAATAATTTTAAACTGATTTTATATGTATTATAATTAAGAAGTTATGGGTTTCCTTTTCGGTTTTCACAAAACCCCTCCCTATTTCCACCCTCTTGGTCCGATTTTGCCCATTAACGAAATTGATCGAGATTTTCTGCCCCTTGATTTTATGTATCAGTTTGGAAGATATTTGCGCAAAATTATGGAAGTTATCGTGTCCATAAAAGATTTATATATATATATATATATATATATTTATATATATATATAATACCAAAAACACATACTATACATCCATTCCCAAAACTACTGAACTACAGAGAAAATTAACAAAATAACCATGGAAAAAACTTACTAACAAAACCATGAACAAAAAGAAAACATCCAATGGAGACAGACTGCAAGGCTAAAGACTTGCATGCTGGGTTATACCGGTAATTACTCATGAAACTTCCCCCATATCTGTCGAGACCAAACTGACCAAAGAAAACTTTAAAACTTTAAAACTGGCTATCCAAAGCAGTAACCCAATTCGAAAAGAACACTTTAAAACTGGCCATCCAAAGCAGTAACCAAAATCGAAAAGAACGACACATCCAGACAGAGCTCCTTATAAAGCCTACGATTATTTGGCGATGTTTTTAATCGCCAAAAGTAAAGCATCGCGGTAATCTTTATCCTTGACAAAATTGTTTGTCAAACTATTTAACAAACTAATAGGAAAATTCTGAACCATTGCATCTTGATAGAGATTTATAATGTCATTTATTATACTATTATGATTAGAATTTAACTTTGCTATCCTCATTAAACAATTGATAATGATATTTCTGAAAAAGGAAATATGTACATTGGAATTAAAATTTAATATCTTTATTGTTTCAAAGTTGTAATCCTTTCTCTTATCATAAATCTATCTTTATTGTTTCAAAGTTGTAATCATTTCTCTTATCATAAATCTATCTATCTATCTATCTATCTATCTATATATATATATATATATATATATATATAGATAGATAGATAAAGTTTCGAACTGGGGTGGTTTTGTGTTCTAAGAATAATGGTCGGCATATAACTTCAAAAATATTTCAGAAATTCCAACATAGGGGAGAATGTAATAGGTAGTATTTCTTACAAAATCTACCTAAAAATTACCAGATTACCCAATGATTGATCGAAAAATATCCCGTACATTAGCGATAATGGTTGGTAATGTTCAATAATGGTAATTCTGTAATCGGCTTGACATTCGTTTTCCTTTGATTGAAAGAATTCAGCTTGGAAAAAACGGAGTCAACAGGTAAACAACGGCAATTATAAACCATGAATTAAATCTCTATTTAGATAATGATACTTTTTTATATAAAAAAACTGAAAATAACTTAAAGAATTAGACAAATTAAAAAAATAATGAACACTTTACAACACAATGTAGTCAAGTATGTACCTGAAAAGATGCTTAAATTAACATGTATAATTTTGGATTCCATAAAACTTATTTAACTGAACTATATTGATTGATTTCAACATCAAATAGAGTTTAAAATATTTTTCGATTCCAAAACTGCCTGTTTCAGCGTCTTTATTATACATTTTCCTATAAAATTACCAGTTTTTGTGTTTTATATGCAATAGTTTTTGTAGTAAGAGCCAAAAACCTGAAAAGGTCACGGTGAATTCAATTATTGCAGCAACAAAAGCAAAATGGCTTCCTTTTCTTAGAAAAGAAAAATTTAAAATGCCAAAAAAGAACAAGGTATTAATTGTTACTTACTTTTTTTCTCATTATTGTACGGGATGTGTGACGAAATATTTCATTGCAATCCATAGTTGAATAAATTGAAATTATTTATCTGTCAGGTTTAAAGCTAGCAGTTGTGTTACAATTAACTAACTTGTGTAACTCTCAAGGGACCAAAGAAAAATGTCATACAACATGAAACTGAAAGACCAATTATCATGCCAATTATAAACCATGCACTGCATCAATTAAAAAGCAATAATTCCTAGTAAGGTACATTGTGTATTAAAATACATAAATTATGTAATTATTTAAAGGCTAAGAAATATTACTTACCATATACGTTTTTTATTTCCAAATTCATCATTTTTTAATGCAGTATTACTAGTTTGTTTTGTTTGGGAATGCATAAATAGTTTTTTATGTGTCTGACTAAAAATCTTTCAAAAAAAATAAAAATAATAAAAATTAGTTCATGAATGTTTCAAATAATATCTAAAGCGAGCTATGCGCTACAGTTTACGAAAGCACCAAATTTCCTAATGTGTCTTAACATATAATCTACTGTGTTTAACGATTATAAATCTTTTACAGGGCTACATGAAAGATATCGCAGCCACTCAATATGTGGTCACTGAGTAATGATGAGTACAATGTATTTTCAACTATGTTATGTGTTTTAATTTTTTTTTATTTAGATATCACCTTTTATCGTATCAAACCATGGAGCTATGAAGATTAAAGGAGACAACATAAATGACGTCACTTGAACCTGTTCCTACCCGCCTGCTTCCGCCATATTTGACCGCGGTGAGCCAGTTTCTTTTCGCTGCGCAAATCAACTACGGTAGGAGTCAAATATGGCGGACGCCAAAGTAGGAGAAAGAACTCGTCTTTCGGTTTCAACGCTCTCCACGGTGCTAGATTGATATAAGTTCACCTTATAATCTTCATAGCTCCATGTGTCAAACTGATTTTTCGTTCTTGTTTGTTTAACAATTCATTTTTTTATTTTCATTCAATAATTTAAACTTTTGGTTATTAATTTTCTGTTGTATTTTTTTTTCAGACCTTTGTATGATATAGAATGGAGCAGCCTTCTTATTCTGAATTAAAAGGCTCTTTGTCTTCAATATCTGCTAAAGCCTTAAATGTTTCTAGTCGTCAAATTCTGGGTAGATTAGACCATCATCAGCCATTAACATCTCCAAAAGGTTATGCTCGTGATTATGGAGGTCTTGCTGAACTTATGGGTTTTCAATGTCATGTCGTTAAAAGATTTGAAGAGTATAATGACCGCACGACAAAAATTTTGGAATCTTGGGAATCTCGTCTAGGTTCCACAGTTGATAAACTTATCGGTTATTTAGAAGATATGGATCGCTATGAGGTTATTCAAGATCTTATTCCTACACTAGGTTAGTTATTTTCTTAAGAAATGTCTTTTGCTTATTTTAAGGGGGCTGTGGAGCTTTATTTGAGCAACAATCGACACCAAAATCGAAAATTATCTTTGTGCATATTATTATTCTCTAGTTTGTTCTAAGTCATTTGCGAAAAACCGCATACAGATGCGACTATATTTCGCAAAGTTACAAATGTCTGAATTTTGTACACAAACAGTTTTTCGGCCCTTTAATATACTTTAAATCTGTTTTCTCAAATCTTTTTTTTCAACGTTTTTAGATTTTTCAAATGATCCACGCGTCTTAATTTTTTATCAAAATTCATGAAATCAATAAGGAAGTATCCTGATATTGCATAGAATGAAATGCATGCATTTAAAAATTCGACTTCATTAAGTTAATTAAATTTGATTTTTAACTTATTAAAAGGCAAAAGTTTGATGAAAATCGATATGGAATTCAGAAAAAAAATTCTAAAAAATTAACTATTCAAGGGATTAAAAAACCGATACGCAGATTTGTTTGTAATAAAGTTTTAAGTGATTAAAATGCAAAACAGAGGGAAATATCTCAAAAATGAAGACGCATGGAGCATTTAAAAATTATTTTTTTTTTAAATCTCAAAATTATAAAAAAAGTGAATTTTTTTTAAGGTGTTCTATATACTTAGGGTGGAATGTATATTTCCAGAAAATTCATATCTGTATGGCAAAAAAAAAAAACAAAAAAAAAAACAAAAAAACTTTAACGTTTACCGTTTTCTTAACATTGTCATTTAGTTAGATATGTAATACGAAATATATTCCTCGAAATAGTTAAAATCTTGTCTCCTGTAAATTTTATATTTTAAAAACAGCAATACAAGTGTAATTAATAAACTTTACATATGATAATTACCTTTTGAAGATCTCTGAAGTACCACATGAAGTAAAAAAATAATTATGACTCTATTTTAAGACTTTGAGAAATAGACTTCAGAAAAATTCAAAACAGAACATAAATGTTAAAATTAATACGAGATTTAAAATTTTGAAATTTGATAAAGTAAATATTATATAAACATTTAAAGCTTAAAATATAACCATAGAGTTTAGGTTTTGAAATCTAAACAAGATTATCTGTACAAATCGATAGTGACCAACACTTGTTTTAAAAGTTTAGGAATGTATGACAGGGTTGCACCGCTTGCCGCAGCTGCCACATGCCTGATTCAGAACGGATCTTTGTAGATTTATGATCCAACCTTATAAAAATAGTCTGTTTTCATAATTATAACGGATAAATTTTATTAATGTAGCATTCTCAAAAGCTAGTAAAGGATAAGTTTCTATTGCATGTAAAGTTAGTTGGGGCAACTGGGCCATGATTTTACAATGTGACTCTGGAGCTTCTGGCAATTCAGCTTCAAAAAGCTAATGTGCATTTGAATTAAAGTCTGGACTTCTGTAAATGTGTTCAGTTAGATTCCCTCTATCAGATAGAAATGCTCAAAATTACACTTTAATATTTAAAAAAATAAAAATATGCATATTTCATCTTTCTTTACTCATGAGTCCAGTTGCCCCATCAAAATGGGGTAAGTGGACTAGGAGGGTCTATATTCCACATGCGTTTATTTTTTTTTCATGTGGGATATCAGGTCCTGTTTGAAAAAGTACAAACAACTTAAAAAAATTTAAACCAGGCAGATCATGTAAATTATATGTCAATAAAGAGAGTTGCAAGGGAAACCTTTGCTGTCGATGTGTCTAAAAAAGCACTAAAAGTGAAAATATTAGATTTATTTATACCAAAAATATAAAAATTAAGTAAGTACTTATGTACTTTAATATAGGTAATAAGTATAAAAGTCACATAGGTATTTTAAGGAAAAAAATAGCAAGGTAAATCTATGAAAAAACGGCTACGTAAGTACTTAAGTATTTTATCTGTATCCAGGAGTCGCATTATATGGGTAAAATTTTATTGTTCCTGCCAGAACCCCTAATCGTATTATTCTGTAGAGTTGTACCAGATAGGGTCTTCTGATAGGGTTCCTACCAGAACCATAAATCTTCATGATCATTTTATTTAACATATTCTAAAGCAAGGTGCGATGAAGATATTATTTTCAAATAGTGGTAGGAACAATAAAAGTTTCGCTATAGAATGCAATCCCTGCATCGTACAATTTAAAGCTTTGGCTATCTCCTTTCAGGTGCAAGATATTTGCATTCGTAAAATGTTGAAAGAATTTAATTACACCAGTATTTGCAAGAGAATCTATTTGAAAACAAGTAAAAGTATATTTTCGCGTACTTAATAACGGTGAAATCTTCATTATAAAATTCCGGCGCTAATGTGACAATTAGGAATTAAAATTATATGATGCCATAACGGCATCATCGCCTCTCAAGTGATCAAGAAATTTGGTTTGATATCACCCAATATGCTTTTTTTTAATTTTATTACGTAATTTTAATAAGGTATTCTATAATTTGCATTATTGTGAGCAAAAAACAATGGAGAAATTTATTTCCCGTTGTAAGAGAAACTCAAAAATTTATTTATAACTATTGCGGTAACTGGATCCAGCATGGTTCAGTTACCCCGGATACGTGTCCCAGTTATCCCATTCTTGAAAAAATTATGGGATAACTGGACACCGGGCTTACATTTGAAACATGAAGTAAATATGTATAGAAATCTGATAATATTAACATAGTTATATGCCCAATGTTTTAAAAAAAGATTTGTTAATAAAAGTACTTACAGTATCTATATTATAAAGGACAAACATATCTGTGCGTAACGCATACGTCATTTTGCGAATGGCAACACTTTGAATTAAAATTTCGGTTTTGCAATTATATCTACGGCCCATTTTTAAACTTCTAAACATCGCACATTTTAAATTTTAACACCATTGTATAAGGAAAAAAATGCTCTTTTAAATGCAATTTGTTTGAAAGCTGTATCTCAATTCATTTTTGAGATATTAATTTTTTTGTAGTTTTTAATACAAATTTTGTAATTGTGGCAATTGAAGTACTCCATTTATATTGAAAGTAAAGGGAAAATAGTCATGGTTTATTATTTTTATTGATTATATCCTTATTGATGCCATTTTCACAATACAAATTAAAGTAACTTTTTTATAATTTTTGAACAGAAAATGATGTCAGACATTAAAAAAAAAACACGCATTCTTCTTCATAAATCAGTTACATTTCAATATTTTACATTACGCTGATACAGAGTTTGAGACGCTAGGCAAAATTATTCAGTGAGTAAAAATTATGTCATATTTAAAATAAAACGATCATTTATTTTGATAAAACTAAATATTTGACAATTACTAAATGGCCAATATTATGACAACTAAAGGCAAATTTCTGAATTTTTTTTTCGCGGGTATTAAGATTAGAAGTTAAAGTTTGTGCGAATGTTCACATGAAAAGTTGTATCGGACAAACGTGACTTTAAGTTTAGAAATACATTCATTACTAATCTATTGCGCGTTAAAATACTTTCAAATTGTGAATTTGAGTGGTGCGTATGTAAATTATGGGAATTGAAAATAACGCACATAGATTTAAATATTTAAATCTATTTCAAAATGACCACAAACTGTCCGTTCATGTTCGTCTGTATTACTGTCAGACCGTTTTTAACTGTTTTACTCTACCTGTGCGAAGATAACGGAAACAATCATCGCTTTCTATCAAAATTTCTATTTTGGGACTTCCTATTACTATATCTATGATCCACAATTTATTTTATTCAAGTTATTTGAGTAAGGATTTTTTCGGTATGTGAGGAATGTTCCCGCAATTTACACGGTGATTATAATTAAAGTTTAAATTTCAAAACGCTCTAAAATACGAACCACTGATTAGAATGACGTCAAAATTGAACGACGTATTATTGAAGAAGGAAGAAAGAAAATGTACCAAAAAAAAATAGTTCCAAATTTTAGTGACAGATGGCGCTGTAAGCGTCAGAAGATGTAAATTAAAATACCTAGCTTACGCACTGCCATTTCAGGTGTTTTAAAAGTGTTGGGTAAATGTCGTTTCCTCATTTCGCGTCTCAGACGTTCGCCATGAGTGTCTCAATGAATCGTGCTTTGCTTGTAAAGTTTTATTACGAGAACGGTGATTCTGCACCAGTAACTCTGCTGAAGTTCAGGACCCTCAAGGGTATGAAAAAAGGCGTTGGACCCATGACTGTCATGGGTCTGTAGAAAATCATGAAAAAAATTGAAAATACAGGTTCGTTTGATGTGCAGTCTGGTAGAGAAAAGAAAAGTGATTCGGCAGTAAGATGAAGAAGTGGCCACAGCAGTTCAGGAAGAGTCGAGCGGTGGTGTGCAACCATGCAGTGCATGGAGAATTTATCGTGTAACTTACGCATTAGCCGTTGTTTTACGTTTTGTCATTTGTAGTCGAAATTCTGACGCTTACAGCGCCATCTGTCGCTAAAATTTGGAACTTTTTTGTTCATGTTCTTTCCTCCTTCTTCAATAATACGCCGTTCAATTTTGACGTCATTCTAATCAGTGGTTCGTTTTTTAGAGCGTTTTGAAACTTAAACTTTAATTATAATCACCCTGTATATCTTGATAGTTATCGAAGACTATTTTAGTATGTTTCTGCCTACCTGAAACACTTAACTCAAGTGAGCACTCGGAAAATGACCGTGGATTAAAATTTTGAGTAAATCGGTCTCCACAGATTGGGAATCAACAGCTTATGGATCCAGAAGGCCCAAATAGAAATAATAAAATAAACCGAAATAATAAAATCCAGTTTTGACCTAAGTAGAACTTTCGAATTGAAAGAATTGTAAGACAAAAAAAAAAAAAAATACGGGCGTCCAAAAGAAATTTTGCAAAGAGAAATGAAAAAAAAAAGTCTGACGCGTTGGAATCATTTAGGATTTATTGAAAGGGGAGGAGGAATAAGTATTCTTAAAGAGGAAATAGCGTAAAATTAGGTGAGAAAAAATTAGAATGAATTTAAGTTAGGTTAATGTTAAAAATACATTATATGTATATATATATATATATATATTATGAATTCCAATTTACTTGAAGTATTGCTATCAGCTCCTCTCGCTTTCAAAACTTTTGCCCTCCGGATGTTTGAGTAAAAGAATTATACTCCACTTTTTAGTAAACAAATAACAGCGTGTTTTTAAAAATATATTGTTACATGTGTTTTATTAGAGGTATTTCGATGCAAATACATACTTCAATGCATTTATTCCACAGACCTTTTATTTTATTGTGTCCGTTTAAAATGTACTAAAGATGCTATGAAATTGTGCATTTTAATGTGTCTGTCAAAATAACGGGTTGTAATAAGAATAAGTATAAAATCAATGTCTGTAAATTTAGTTTTAACGCTTCTCTGTTTTTATCCATCGTCATAGCACTTTCGTAATGTATGCTTTTATTCTAATTGTTTATATTTCATTCTATTTACAGGTAAAGGTGTCACGGAATATCAGAAGTTTGAAATTGTCCAGTCCAAGTTGTCCACTCTAGTCAAAGTTGATGAAGGTAAAAATGCATTTTATTTTAATTTTTATAAATATACAACACTTATATAATTAAGTATATTACCGATAAAAATGTATTTTTTCTTTGCATTACTTATATAACAATGTTAAAATCCCATAGCAGTTATATATTTAATTCTGTTGCGGATATGGTAAGAAGCCCTGTGAATTTAGAGGAGTTATAGTAAAAGAAAGTACCTAACAGTACCATTAGTGAAGAAAATGCATTGATTAATAAAAAACTATATTCAGCCAGTTGTTAATTGTAATTGTCGTTTTAATTAACATATAAATGACTCTACATTTGATTACTCTTCGACCATTTTACAAGGGGAGGTTCCGATGTCGGTAACTCAGAATTCGGTGAACGTTTGTATATCAATAGAGTACAATTAGTGTATAAATATAAGATAGCTATAACGCGCATTACACAGGATGTCCTGAGAAAATAAGTTTCAAAGTTTATGTTACACTTTATATTCAGATAAATTTCTTCCTTGACAAGCGGCACAGCAGCATGGTTAACAGCATACTGAATTAAAACGTTTTCTTTGTGCGTTCGATTCCCAGTGAGACTTATTTTTCGCAACAAAAATTTTATCGAATGTTTTCGAACCATAATTAAAGAAAACCAGTATAACCATTGAAATTTACAAAAAATATTAATTTTAGCATATAAGTACAATAAATGGTGCATGTTTTAATGTTCAGGAAAGTAAGGAAAAAAGTAGAGAATTCATATTTCTATAGACCAGAACATTTTGCTGTTATTAAAATTGTTTACAGTTATTTCAATGAATAATCTACTATTTTTAACGAGTAATTTTAATTTTGTTTCATTGTGAAAATATTTCGAATATTTGATGATTTTTATAAAATATTCTTTTAAATTTTTAATCCAATATTTTTTGGATTTTTGGATTTGTAGGTATTGTCTTTGTAGTTATCGCATATTACTCAACCTGTGATAAGTACCTTGGCGGACATAAGCATCCCTTCCTATCAAAATTTCTATTTTTGGACTTTCTTTTCCTATATTTATCAATGATCCTCGATTTATTTTCTATAAGCTCTTTGAGAAAGCCCTTTTTCGGTATGCGAGGAATATTCCCGCAATTTATATCTAGATAGAATTCAAAGACTAGTATGTTTTTGCCTACCTGAAGCACTTAACTTAGAACTTGGAAAAGACCGTGAATTAAAATTTTGAGTAAATCGGTTTCCACAGAGTGGGAATCAACAGCTTATTGAGGGATCCAGAAGCTCCAAATAGAAATAGTAAAATAAATAGAAATAATAAAATCCAGTATTGATCAAAATAGAACTTTGGAATTGAAAGCACTGAAAGAGAAAAAAAAATACGGGCGCCGAAAAGAAATTTTGCAAAGGGAAAATCAAAAAAAGCATGACGCCTTGGAATCATTTAAGATTTATTGAAAGGGGAGGCGGAATAAGAATTTTTACAGAGGAAATACAGTAAAATTAGGTGAGAAAAAATTAGAATACATTTATGTGAGGTTAATGTTAAAAATATATTTGTATATCCACTCATGTTTGTGAAAATTGATAAAACCATGAAGAAATGACACGACTGAGATAAAAATTTCAGATAATGCAAAGTATAGTGTTATGCAAATGATTCCAATTTCAGAGTCACCACGGAGCAGTGCCCTCTGGACCACTGCTGAAACCGTATAAATAGAGAGCTGTAGCGGGACGTTGAAATTTGTCTATGGTAATCTGCTAGTGGTAAACGTTAGGTGAGACTAACTATGCTTCTTCGACGAAAGAGGGCAACATTTCAACAACTGATGGAGTTTGAACGCGGGAGAATAATCGGCCCTTGTGAAGAAAGGTTTTTCTACCGTGCAACAGCAGCTCTTGTGCAGTGTGATATTTGTCAATCCGGTTGCAGGTTCGGTGATTCAAACTATTCCATAGTTCGTCCAAAAATAAGAACTTATTTATAGATCAAGATTGAGATTTCTCGTTTTCTTTTTCAAATTCAGTACCTGGAACCAGTGGTTCAATCTCAGAATTTAACGATTTTGAAGTTTTCATTTTATCATTCAACTGCTGTTTCAAAATATCTAGCTGTGATTTTCTATTCTCGAGATCTAAATTTTGTGTATTATCTAATAAATCCCTTATTTTATCAAATATTTTCGTAGTTTGACTACGAATCGTGGCTCTTTTTTTCTTCAGAGTTTCCAGATCCATCGTAAAATAAAGAATTTAAGGTACTTTTCGGTTAGCCGGACGCCAGTTTTATATATACATATTTATATACATAGCTCTATCAAAAGTAAATGATTTATGAAAATTATGAAAAAGACAGTGCAAAACAACAATAAAAATTCCATGAAAATTTATACCTAAAAAACAATAAACAAACCACTCCTTGCTCTTCGGAAAATGGGAGGAGTGAAAAAAACAGGTACCAAAAAAAGAAATTGGATCCTCACAGGTTTCGCAAGATATGGCCAGCCCACATACTCCAAAAGTGTAAAAATCAGCAAATAAACTTAAACTTTCAAAAACTCAACAGAACAAAACTACTTTAAAAACATTAACGAAACAAAACTACTTTAAAAACATTAACGAAACAAAATTGCTTAAAAAACATAAACAACCAACCAATTTAAAATCAAAAGAACCAATTTTAACTTATAAAACATAAATAAAAATTCTTATATAACTAAATCATTAAGCAATTAAAAACATTGAACATCTGAGAAGGCCATGCCCACACCTTGACCCGTGAAGACTTGAAAAAAACTTGCTACGTTTAAAATATCCACTACGCTCCACATCTCTCTAACAGCAGGAGTTGCAAGCAAGGCCATAATCCAAGTTAGACCAGCGTCATTCAGACTTGTCTTTCCGTTATCTTCATAATCATAGATTTCTTTCGATATCACCTCAACTCCTACTTGAAGTTCATCAACATGCAGACCTTCTTAAAAAGACTTTAATCCACACCTTTCATATATTCAAGTAGTTTCATCGGTATCCATTACGGTGTTTGGCCGCTTAGCCGTTGCCACTTTAAAAAACTTTTTTCAAGCTGATTTACATAATGAAAAATACACTGGTATGGAAAAAATTATTGTAAAAAAGATTAGCAGTAAATTTAAAAATCTGTGAACTCAAAAATTCTCTATTACTACAAATTCTAAAAAATCTATTAACTTGTCCCAAAATAATGTTGATAAAAACCCTTTTACTTAAATTTGAAAACTAGTGTGGCATTGATTGAGTATCAAAATTAAAGAAATTCCGTTTATCAAAAAGCTTAACTAATATATTGTTGTCTTTAATTATAAATACACATATGTATGTATGTATATAAATACATATATGTATGTATTTATATACATACATATATGTAAATATACATATATATACATATACACATACTGTATATATACACACATATATATATATGTAAATAAATATGTATATATGTGAAAACTCGGGCTTGTAGAAACACATTAAATACCACTAAATACCATTTAGAAACTTGAGCCTGACACCATTAAATTTTAAACTAGATTATATTAACAGATTAAATTATGTATAAAAATATTTACAAAGAAAGTGTCGTCATCTTAATTACATAACAATTCTGCGAAACGATCACAGCTCATTCTCATAACACAGGCATCATTCTCCTCTGCTTTTCTTGTAATTCCTATGGTCCACTCTGTCGATCGAGGTCGATCAAGCTGTCAGGATCGTCGATTTGTAGGAAAGCATTCCAAATGCCTTTAATAGCTTTCCCTGCGTGCCTACTGCTTACAGCGCCACCAACTGCTCGCGTAGCTGCTGATCAAAGCGCCTTCCTCTGTAGCAGCGTGTCTGTCGCCGACAGTCATTTGTTGTGCGCATGTGCTGTCGCTATCAGCATCAGAGTGGCTTTATTGCTGAGTTGTGATAAGCTAGCTCTGTGGGGTTTTGGGAAATGGGATCCCACATATATACATATATGTATGTATATAAATATGTGTATATAACACTAGCGCCCGGCTAACCGAAAAGTACCGAATTTAATCAATGAAATATATATTCAATGTATTTCAATTTATTCAATATAATTTAATTTGAGGTACTTGCCGCATTCGATGATGAAATCCAGACATCAATTATTCAGTCCTGGAGCCAAAATGATATTTCTCAATCAGATTGCAGGTTCGGTAATTCAAACTATCCATAGTTCATCGAAAAATAAGAACTTATTCATAGATCAGTTCTAAAGTATCAAATTGATAACTTCAATAAATAAACACACACTACAGCTCTAATAAATCAACTTCCTTCTAAAAAAAACTTATATACATTTATTTACACAACAATATTAAAATATTATTACTCTCATTTGAGAGTTCCATTTTTACCGACAGACGGTTCAAATCAAATTTTACATCTACATCGAAGTAATCAGAAAAAGAATAAAAAAAAGGGTTGCCACAGCAACGACTGACAGATTTTCAAGTATCACCATGGAGGCATTCTTAACACAGAGTAACAGCAGAAGAGTGATCCGAGTTTGGAAGCAGTGGGCCGAGGAGGATCGGACAACTCGGAAATATGGGAGAGGACCTCGAACAGTGACGTCAACGCGCGGTGATAGACACATAGTTCGCATGGCTCTGACGAACCGTACAGCTGCAGGTAGACAATTGGCAGCACATTGGTCAACTGCTACAGGTGTATCAGTGACTACTTCGTCAATTCGTCGACGTCTGCTGCACCGTGGACTGAGTGCAAAAACTCCTTTATAGAAGATCCCCCTCACGCAAAACCATCGACGCCTGCGACTCCAATGTGCTCATGAACATAGAAATTAGCATTCAGATTGGCAACAAGTCATATATTCTGAGGAATTCTGCTTTAATTTGTCGTACCATGGTAGCCGCATTTCTGTTAGACGGTATGTCGGTGAACTTCCGGAGTGCATTATCGAACGCCATAGTAGACAAACACCCAGAGTTATGGTCTGGGGTGCTATTGCGAATCATGGACGATAGCAGCTGCTACGAATTGTGGGTAATCGGAACAGAAACAGGTTCATTAGTGAACTGCTGGAGCTCGAAGCCGTCCCCTTCCTTCAAGGCATTCCTGGAGCTATCTTTGAACAGGTTAATTCTCTCCCACATGTTGCACGGAATGTTCACGACTTCTTGTCAGCAGAACATATACCGTGGCCTGCGTAGTCTCCTGATATGTCGCATATTGACCATGTGTAGGATTTCGTTGATGGGCTTCTCGCTCGTGATCCTCGTCCTACATCTTCTAGGGATGAACTTTGGGTGCGCATACAAAGAATATGGAATTCTCTTGCCTAAGCTGACATTCAAAATCTGTTTGACTTCATGCCACATCGTATAGCAGCACTTATTGCAGCGCGAAACTGCAACACCAAATACTGATTTCGGACACTTAATATTGTTTATGTTTTTTTGCTTTGAAAATGTAATTTGTATACTTGTCACTTGAGTATTAATTTTCATTTAATTCTGATGATTCCTTCATGTTGTTGCAATTTTCACAAACATGAGTGTATCTGTATATATATTTTTTCAATTAAGGTTTACTTGAAGTATTTCTATAAGCAATTCACACTTTTAAGATTTTTGTCCAACAGATTTTTAGGTAAAAGAATTATTTTCCACTTTTAAGTACAGAAAAAACAGCGTGTTTTTTACAAAATATTTTTACTTTCGTTTTCTTAATGGTATTACGATGCTTTATTATATTTATTCAACTGGCCTTTTAATTTATCGTGTACGTTTAAAATATACTAAAGGTGCTGCGGAATTATGCATTTTATAGTGTTCGTCAAAATAAGGGGTTGTAGCAACGATATTTGAGAAAGCCTTGACACGTGTTACGAAAACGTCACACAAAGCAGGCAATACAAAGAGACAAAATCATTCATTCGCTCTTGGATATCTGTGAACCAATGAATGATTTTGTTTCTTTGTTTTGCCTGCTTTGTGTGACGTTTTCTTGGCGCGCGTCAAGGCTTTCTCAAATATCCAGGGGGCGTTGGCTGTAGTAAGAATAAGTATTCAATCAATGTCTGTAAATTTAGTGTCACCACTTCTCTCGTACTCGTTCCATCGTCATTGAAGAAATTTTGAAAACCTCCACATCACTTTCATAATGTATTCTTTTATTCTAATTGTTTATATTTCATTCTATTTACAGAAAAAGGTGTTGCGGATGATCGGAAAACTCCAGTCCAAGTTGATGAAGGTAAAAATGAACTCTACTTCAATTTTTTATAACCATATAGCAGTTAAATATTTAAGTATATTACGACTAAAAATGTATTTTTTCATTTTATTACTTATATAACGATGTTGAAATGACACAGAAGTTATATATTTAAATATCTTTCGGCTATGATAAGCAGCCTTATGACCTTAGAGTATTTACAGTAATAGACACTAGCTACCTGTATCAGTAATGAAGAATCTGGAGAAGTTTCATTACTACTGTCGGAGTACTCAATTTGAAAAGTTGAACTTGCAAAAAGAGCCAGCATTAGTTAAGTCTTCATTAATCATCTATATTAAATAAACAGTTATTTAAAAATCAGAAAATACACTGTCATCTAGCAGAAAGATCATCATTAATATTTGATTCATTAACATGAAAATCATCAGTAAAAATTTATTTATTTGCGGAAAACAAGTCAGTGCACAAATCATTGCTAACAGCTAAATTCTTATCTGCCAAGTAATTGGTGGATATAACTCTTATAGAAGTATCTAAATAATTTAATTCCTCTTTCTGATTTTGTAAACTTTCATATCGCTAAATGGTATTGGTATCAAAAGATGATTCTTGAACAGCATATCGATTAAGTGGGAAACGCCAGTTTTCTTTATATAAAATTTTAAAGACATGTATTATTGTTCTATTTTGATTATTTGAAACATATATTTAAGTAAAAGGTTGAATAAAAATACTATTGGAGGATCATTTTAAAATTCCTAATTTATTAGACCAACACAGCTTAATTAAACATCATTATCTGCTTTAAACAGCAGTTAAATACAATATATGAAAATACCATATAACTTACCTCAGTTAATCTCCTAACTGATATTCCGCATTTAGGGCATTCTGTTTGTCGTTAATAAGTATTTGAAGAAAACCGAATGCTTAGAATATTTCAGAGCTCAAATTTGAAAACTTGTAGCCTTTTTTCGAGATTATAGTTCAGTTAAATCAAGCAGAAATTGTAGCCTTTCACGTCCATAAGATTATCTGACTTCAAAGTTAAAAAAGAACACTGTGAACCATCTTCGAAAATTTTCGCAGCATTTAGGAGTTATGGGATCTCTTTATAATGAACGATGTGGATTGAAATGAGAAACTCTTTTAAAGAAAACGCTTTAATGCATAAAAGTCTGATTATTTAGAATTAATATACAGGGTCTGTCCAGGAAGTAAAGAGACTGAATTTTTCACACCAAGCAGAAGGCCAAATTCACGGAGTTTGCAGGCGGTAGGTACGGTGGGGCACTCATCTACAGGGTGAAGTGAAAGTCAAATGGCCTTGAGCTTTTGCAGCGTACAGATCGCTCGTGAAGCTGACGTGTCTGAAAGTGACGCTAGGTTTTCAGAATTCAGCAGAGTATGGAGAAGCGATGCGCCATAACGTTTATTGTAAAACTAAACAAATCGACAACTGAGAGTCTTCCCATGTTGCAAGAAGCCTACGAGAAGGATTCTTTGTCAGCTCAAGAGTTTAGGTGGCACAAAGCCTTCAAAGACGGAAGAGAGCACGTCGGTGGCGAACAACGCGGTGGGCGTCCATCAAGGTCTCGAAGTTCAGACAATATGGCTAAAATTACAGTGCGTTTGGTCGCTGATCTTCGGATGTGTGTCCAAATGATTGCGGTCAAGTTGGGATTTACAAAATCGATCGTGCATCAAATTGTCTCGGAAGGACTTTAAATACGAAAAATGTGTGCCACGCTGGTTCCAACACGTCCTTCAAATTGACCCAGTTCCTGGCAAAATACAGCATCGCAAGGCTGCCTCAACAACCGTACAACATAGATCTGTCACCGTGTTTTTTCCTGTTCCCTTGCTTAAAATCCAGCTTAAAAGGTCAGCGTTTTCACAATCTGAAAAACTTGCAGAAAAACGTAACGCGCGTTCTGAATAGCATTCCAGTTGAAGACTTCCAGGTGGGCTTAAATGGGTGCAGAGTCGTTGGCAACGGTGTATTAATGCAGGGGGGGGGGGCTATTTTGAAGAATATTAAGTGTCTGTAAAATTATGTTTAAATAAATGAATTTTATGGAATTGGTCGCATTAATTACTGGACAGACCACGTACGACTCTTGCGATCAGAATTTAAGTAGTACAAAACATTTGTCACATTTAGGCAATATGACTGTATATAATCTGTAATTTTATTTTAAGTTCATAAAATGTTTTATCACACCGCTCTGGCTACTTCCAACTTTTGGGATCACTCATTACCATTCTGTTTACTTCAACTTCTCTATCAGTCTTAACCCCTGGGGAACGAGTGTAACGTAAAGTGCTCAGAATCGGGGATTATTCTCGCCAGTAAAATTTTATTGTAAATTTTGCCTTAGTTAATACAAGCATTTTTCCGATTCAATCAGGCAAAAATTTCTGTTTTAAAAAACCAGTAATTAAGATTAAAAATTCTGTAAAAGACGCTCGTCGGGGAAGGGGTTAATAGTAAAATTTGTACCCGGGAATGTTCTCCCTTTTGCTCAAATATTACACAACTGCTAAACATAATATTATCATTAGAATCTTCAATTAGCATTTTATCAGTTAAAGTAAAGCGACCCCACTCTAAGTCCGATCTTTTACTTGACCGTGTGTTGGTGAGTGAATATCTTTCTTAATCTCTTCGCCATGTTGCTAGGACAATTGGGAAATCGGACATTGGCGTTGATCCCTATCCTTTGATTTCAAAACTAGGATCTATTGATCATATTTCCTTATTTCTTCCTGAAATATGCAATGCTAGTAATATGTGAAATTTAATTAATTTTTTAAGACATGCATTTTTAGGTGCATGATGGGTAAGTAACAACAATATTTGAGATCAGCCTGTAAAATAAAATGCTCCAAATGATATGTAGCTGTAGTACAAAAATATGGGGATCGTGCACAATAGTTTATTTGTGTAAGAATAGCACGCATAGATATTCTTTCCGTAATTCGAGAAATTTATAACATTATTTCAAGAATATTTCAAGAAATTGTCGTTTTAAGGTGCGTTCGTAATTATATAAATACGTAGCACATATAGTCGTCGTTCAGTCTGTCTGTCTGTCTGTCCGCCTATAACAGAGCAAAAACTTCCCAACCGAATGGTCTGAACTTTTAAATGTATGATTGTTGCAAAATTTTGTCGAGCCATTTAAAATTTTATGAAAATTGGATGTATAGTTTAATTACAGGGACAGTCAAAAGTGTTCTGTTACATTACGGGGAATGGGAAAAAATTATTGCAAGTACATTTTAATGATGTTACAGACTATGCACTTATGTAGTGCAAAAAAATATACATTCAGTACAATATGGGGTACAAAAAATAATTATAAAAATAGTTATAGTACGAACGCACCTCATTCGCCACTTTTGACGAGCAATTTCCAACTTGTTATTTTTTTTTTATTATTTGAAATATGTAATTAAATACGCAATCAAAGAAAAACACTGATATATCACTTTGTGGGAAATCCTTCGCGCAAATATGTTAATTCTACCAAGTGCAATTATTCACAATTTCCTTATTTAAATATATGGGGTGAGACTCCATACATAACTCACAACTCACTTTTAGGACGAACACTGACATTTATTGAGACGAACAAACAAACAAAATACAGAAAAAAAACCACCCTTCTCGTTCTTTAATTAATTTAAAGGTTATAATTCAGGCTTCGTTTATAAGCGTCGTTGAATATTTCTGAGATTTTCTTACGTCGTGTAAATATTCAATCTTATTTCACCGAAATATGTTCTGTTCTTTTTTAACAAAACCTTGCGTCGTCAAACTCATTTCGTTCTATTTTCTTCTTCCGCATTTCCACTTCACACAGCTTCGTTAAGGCTCGTTTCCTTTTTAATCTCGAAGCGGAAAATACGGGGACACTCAGTCTGATGCAGGTGTTGCTTGCGAAATTCTCCACAAGCGGCTGTCCTGACATCTGGAGCTGCCGCAGCGACATGTGGTAAAATAGAATCTGAAAAACAAAAAACAAAAACCAGTAACTGTTCTTAGGGGAAAAGAAAAAAAATTAATCTGCACATCATAGTTGAAGTAGCGTAACATCATATAGAGATTTCTTTGAAAGCAGTGACTTGTAAAATGTTTATAGCACACAGAAAGAAAAGATTTAATTTTTTTTTTTTTTTTTTAAAGTTTCAGTTTTCGTCAGGCCAAGGTTTCATGTATTCAGCACAGGAGCTAGTATGTATCGGTCCTTCAGTTGATGAGATTTTCGTTACGTCGTTAGACTTCACTTTGATTACTTTATACGGACCTAAGAATTTAGATTTCAACTTTAAACCTGGTCCTTGCTGGGTTCTCTTAATTGCTACAAGGTCACCAAGCTTGTACTTCCGGGGTTTCTTACGTCGTAAATTATAGTGCTTGCGATTTTTTTGTTGAATTTCCAGAATATTCTTCTTGGCTTCTTTACGGAGCTCTTCTCTGTCTTTCATGAATTGTTCTTCGACTGCACTGTTTAAGAGGTCAATAATTTGTATATCTTCTTTCTGTTTCATTTTTGTACCAAATAATATTTCAAACGGTGTTTTCTTAATGCTTCGTTGGTAAGTTGAATTTAAGACTTGTTGAACTTTAGGAACATGTTTAAACCATTTGGTCGGTTCGTCTTTGGACATTTTAGAGATTACAGAAATTATGGTGGAATTAAGTCGCTCTACTTGACCATTGGCACGGGGAAGGCCAGTTGTAACTGTCTCGTGCTTTATATTTTCATCTTGACAATAATCAGCAAATTCTTTGCTTGTAAATGCAGGACCTTTATCGCTAATGATGGTGGAAGGATTGCCAAAAGTATGACTTTGTTGTCGTAGTTTTGATATAACTTCGGTAGCAGAAGTACTTTTACAGGGATACAACCAGACGAATTTAGTAAATTAGTCTATTAAAGACAAAATATGTTTATAATTCTTGTTGGTTGTTTCAAGAGGGCCTAAATGATCAATGTGGTAGGTTTGGAGAGGAGTCTCTTCTTTAGGTAAGGGATGTAATTCACCTTCTTGTTTGCCACGTTTGCGATTATACAAAAGGCATGTTACACAATTTGCTATAATTTTATCAATTTTATTTGACATATTAGGGATGAGAAATTCTTCGTTAAGGAGTTCTTCACAGCGTTTACGGCCAAAATGTCCTTTGTCATGAACGTGTTTAATGACATTTAGCTGCATTTCATCCGGCACAACTATCAGATCGATACCTTTATGATTTTTATAGAGAATGTTATTTTTAAGGAAATAGTTGTCATATGGCTTTGTTTTCAAAATTTCTTTGATGGCCTGTATATGTTCGTCAGTGTTCTGTGATTGTATGATTTTGGAAGTAAAACTATCTTGAACGATCATACATATTGGATTTCTACTTAAAGCGTCGACATGGCGCATGCGTGTACCTTGTCTGTGTTCGATTGTATAGTTATAGTCAGCTAACATTAAAGCCCATCGAGCAATCTTGGTGCAAAGATCTTTTTTATTCATAGTAAGTGCGAATGCGTTGCAATCTGTGACTATCTTGAAAGGAATACCTAGAATGTAAACGCGAAATTTTTTAAGGGCTTCTATGACAGCTAAAACTTCTAATTCAAAACTCGAATATTTACGTTCGGCATCTGTGGTTTTTTTTGCTCATAAAATAGACAGGGTGAAATTGATTGTAAATAGAAGACTTTTGAAGGAGGACTGCTCCGTAACCGTCAATAGATGCATCACAGTGAACTTCTGTTTCGTTACTAGGGTTATAAATGCTTAAAACAGGACCTGAAAAAGGATGTGTTTCAGCTGATTAAATGCATTTCGTTGCTGGTCACCAAAGTGAAACTTAGTGTCCTTTCTAAGGAGATCTGTTAAAGGCTTAGCTATTAAAGAGCAATCTTGAATGAATTTACGAAAATAAGAAGTTAATCCGACAAATGAATGTACATCTTTTATACTTTTAGGTTCTGGGAAATTAAGGACAGCTTTAGTTTTTAAGGAGGGTGGGTGCAGTTGACCATTTTTAATGTGGTAACCCAAAAAATCAATTTCTCGTTGTAAAAAGTGGCATTTTTTAAGATTCAGTTCTAAACCATATTCGGATGCAGTTGTAAGGACGCGTTGTAATTTTTGGAGTCCTTCGACTTCGTTTTCAGCTGATATTATGAAGTCATCCATATAGACAATAAGTACTTTTTCATTAATGAGGTCTCGAAAAACGTTATAAATATATCTTTGAAACACTGAGGGTGCATCGCTAAGGCCATAATTCATATATAAGAATTCAAATTGACCAGAATGTGTGACGAAAGAAGTATATTTTCTACTATTTTCTTCCACTTCGACATGAGAAAATGGATTTTTAAGGTCAAGAGTAGTAAATACTTTTGCAGAATGCAACTGATCAATAATGTCATCAATTACTGGGAGGGGGAAACGTTGTTTATGTGTTTTAGAATTTAACTTCCTATAGTCAACACACAATCTATATGAACCATCTTTCTTTTTTACTAGGACAATAGGTGATGAAAAATTACTAGTGCTTTTACGAATAATTCCTTTTTCGAGCCACTCAGAAATTTGTTTTTCGACGAAGTTTTTCTCTATTTGCGCCAAGCGCCTGGGAGGACAAGTAAGAGGTTCTTCGTTTTCCAGATGAATTGATAATTTAACATCAGTTGTCTTTATTTTTTTAGGAGAATAATTTTGAATAAGTTCTGAAATTTTTAAACGTATTGTTTCATCGGTAATATGAGATAAATCAAGATTAAGATCGTCTAACACATAAGCAATATTAATCAAAAAATTATTGGACGTATCATCATTTTTCTCGATTTTTTGCATCGAAATATTATTTCCAGAAATTGTTAAAATACTTTGTTGAATGATATCTGTACCAATAATAAGATCAAAAGATATGGAATAATCTGGGACTACATAAACATTAGTTGTATAATTAAAATCATCTATCATAATGTTCGTAGAGAAAAAACCTAGGGGTTTGATTATAGTATTTCCTAATCCAGTTAATGTGATAGTTGAATGTTCAAGGTTCGAAATTGTAGGGAGTTTGCGATAAATACTTTCCTTTAGTAAACTTCTTTCACTACCTGTGTCTACCAATGATGTAACATTTACAGACGAAATAATGACTTGTTTGGTCATGAAAGTGTTCGACGTGACAGTGGAAACATTGGAGGGTTCTGACTTAACTCTAGGCCTCCTTGGTTGATCACATTGAGCCGATTTATGGCCAAAATTCGAGCAATTAAAACAACGAGGGCCTTTATCTTTATGTCTGCATTGGCTACTTTTATGATTCGACAAACCACAATTAAAGCAAAAAAGATCAGATTTTGGTCGAAAGGATTTCTCTTTCACTGGCATTTCAGGTTTGACTTTAAGAAATTTAGTGTTCTCAAAGTCATGTCGAATTTTGTCATAAATTTTGAGCTTTTGCTTGAATTCTACAATGGATTGGCATCCATATAACAGTGATTTTCTGAAAACAGGGTCGGGTATACCATTTATGATGTATTGCATTAATGCGGAATCCTCGATTTTACCACGCGAGCATATTTGTTTCATGATAAGAAAATATTCTTCTATTGATTCATTTTCTTTCAATTTTCGTTTATTTAATATATCATGTAACTCGGCAGAATTATAAGTGGTGCTAAATTCTGATATTAAGAGTTGTTTAAGTTTGTCATATGAATTGATATGAAATTCTGTTTGTGCTAATAACTGGGCTTTTCCTCGTAATGATCTTTTACAAAATATGAATTTATGAAAGTCAGATAAATTAAACATATTAGTAACATCCTCAAAATTATTAAACCATACATTTATATCACTAAAAGAACTACCATCGAAAGGAGGTATTACACTTTCAATATCAGTAAAATTAATAGACGATGGCATAAAACTTTGAACTGGAAATTGCTGCTGTATGTCAAAATTTGATAATTCAGTGTTATTACTTGAAGTCATATTATTTGAAGGCAGTTCGGGTTCCGAGTCAGTGTCACTTTCATTTTGTATAATATTATTTTGTAGTAAGGTCAAGTCTGAAAGGTATGTAACTAATCGGGTTACGAGATCGTTTAAAGATCCCTCATTATCAATACAAAGTAGATTGCACACTGTAATCAGACAATTTAATGAAAAATCAGTTTGAACTTTAGTTATTTTATTTTTGAATTCGGTGCTGTCGGTTTGAAAACCGAAACCAGTAAAATCACGTATTCTCTTTCTATTAGATCGATCACCGTCAGCATCAAATAGGAATTTATGCAGCAATTTAATTTTATGCGTTCGTTCGTTTTTAAATGCAACTCCCAGTTCAGGTATCTCAACTAACTTCATAATAAAATAATAATAATGAACTCACCGTTAGAATAATATCCGGCTTGAATATGATGAATAATTCTAATTAGTAATACTGGTGGGTTATCTGTCACTCTGACACCAATTTATGGGGTGAGACTCCATACATAACTCACAACTCACTTTTAGGACGAACACTGACATTTATTGAGACGAACAAACAAACAAAATACAGAAAATAACACTCTTCTCGTTCTTTAATTAATTTAAAGGTTATAATTCAGGCTTCGTTTATAAGCGTCGTTGAATATTTCTGAGATTTTCTTACGTCGTGTAAATATTCAATCTTATTTCACCGAAATATGTTCTGTTCTTTTTTAACAAAACCTTGAGTCGTCAAACTCATTTCGTTCTATTTTCTTCTTCCGCATTAACTTCACACAGCTTCGTTAAGGCTCGTTTCCTTTTTAATCTCGAAGCGGAAAATACGGGGACACTCAGTCTGATGCAGGTGTTGCTTGCAAAATTTTACACAAATAACCTTGTAATTTAACAAGTAAAACTACAAAATAAACATATTTTATTAGTACAGGTTCTGAAAACCTCTACGCATTTGAAGTAATTCGACGATAATAGATCTATAAAGAAATCATACACGAAAAAGATATTAAAATTGTAAGAATAGTCTAGTTCAGAACGTGTGATATTTTACAGTTTTCACAACCGGTAGACGAAAAAGACCCCTGATGTCGTGAAGTAGGTGGAATTATTGGATATTCAAAGATAGAAAAAAAAAATCAAAACGGTAATTTCGAAATCGTTATTATTCACCGCATTTTAAGAACTGTTTTCGGAGTTTGATAATTAACGATGTATATTGCAGTAGTAATTTCCCCTAGAGGTAAATACTTTAAATACATTTACATGTTTCGCGAGCTTTTTTTCCGAAATTCTGATGTATAATTACATCACATTTATGTAGCATTCTTGCGTTACGATTTTAGGTAAAAGAACCTTGTCGCATTTATGAGTTATCACATTTAGGTGCCTTGACCTTAATAAGAAAAAAAATATTTATTTAGTTGATGAATTAGTTTTTGTTTTTGATTAAATATTTTTCTGCATTTTTATTTATTTATTCAGTTAATTGTTTTGTTATATTTTGTTTTAAAGTTTTTGAAAAAAATAAACTTCATGAAAAAAAGTCATTTTTAACATCCAATGAAACTTACATTTTTTTTAAACAAAAATAATAAACAGCAATCAGCATCAATATAAAAATTAGATGTATTTAAATCATATCAATTTAATCAGAAATCTACAAGCAGAAATCTTTCTCTTAATATACGACAATTTTTTCAACATTTGAATACATTGGGTAGACATTGTTCATAAATAGAGGGGAAGAGAATGCTGTAGGAATAGTGCCTATCATGTATTGAATATTAAATTAACTTCTCTAAAATGAAGTTTACTCGAACTTCTTGTCCCTAAGTATAAAAAAAGATTTACAATTTTTTTTTTAATTTTCAAAATTTCTTTAATGTTTTTAATTGAAATATACCATTAACTTGCTCAAAAAAAGAATAGGTTTAATCAGCAATTGGTGATTAACTCGACTACTGTGTGTTTTATTTATATCTAGTGTGATATGCTCAAATTATTAAATGCATGGGACTGTGAACAAAGATAAAAATATTTCTGCACAAGGTATCATTTTATATATATACATTACACTACATTTACTGCACACTTCCAAAAATATTTAATTTTTACTGCTGGAAGTTGGTAATGCTCTAAAATTATTTTCCGAACGTGTTACAAGTGTCTAATTATAAAAAAAAGTACCGCCAAATTGTTTCTGGTGTTTGATGTTACACTGTAAAAAAAAATGGTAACGTTCCATGTAAAATATAGGAACGTTTCGCCTTTTCTCAGGTTTTCAGAATAATTTAGATCTTTCCTGTGAAATTCTGGTTTTCTTATCTGAAACGTTCCTGAACAAAAGTTGGAACAGCAAAACGCTGCGGCCGCCATTTATTTTTTTTTTTGCTATAATCCGTTGCTCGCGCGCGAGTGTCGAAAACGAATTCCTTAAATGAATGTAAAAAAAATCAATATGGAATGCAAATAAATCAATAGACGACGTAATCCTTTACGTCTCTATTGTCAAGACAATTCAGATGAAAATACAATACCTCTGTGAAACCGCTAAGAGATTATCTCTCGTACTTGTCTGTGTAATGTTTAACGAGCAGACCGTGTAAAAAAATACACCTATTATTTGGATCTCCATTAACCAGGGGACCATCAAACATGATTCTCACCGATTTTGATTATTTTAAAGTATGTTTTAGAGTTCTTATCTCTAATTATTCTTGTGAAAGGATTTCTTCAAATGGGCCTTAGATTTTCAGAAATTAGATGCCGAGGTTTAGCATACGTTTCAAATACCCATTAGTTTGCAGCGCTCAACGTGTCTTTCGTGGTGTGGACGCAGAAAGCTCGCACTCCACCCGTACGGCCCGAGTTCGATGCTACCTCTTGACTTTTTTTTTTAAATTAATTTAATATTTTAACACTTTATTACAATTTGATATAAATTTGATATATATTTGACATTTTGAATTGCTGCAAATTTGAATTTTTTTTTATTTTCGGAAAAAAATATACAATTACGTTTAGGTTTTTTTTTTTCATGAAAATTTATATGTATTTTATCTAACTTGTAAACTAACATAATTACTGACGAAAATCCAAAATATTTTATGTCTAGATTTTTTTTCAAATTATTATTTACATTTATATATTTTTGTATTTTAAGCAAAGTTCAGAAACAATATATCATATATATATTTACTTTATTGAATTTTAACTGAAAATTTATTTTTTCGTGTAAATTATAAGTAATAATTTTGATGTCAATTTCAAAATATTTTTTCATTCTAACAAATAATGATAATAAAGCGAAAATTGTCAACTGGAAATGTAAAAATCGTCTGCGGATCCCGCATGCTGTGAAATGTCAGTAATGTTTTGCTGTCAACAGAAATATTCCTGGTATTTCGCAGAAAACTTACTGACATTTCTGTAGAAAGTTTTTAACATATACAGTAAAGTTCCAGTCATTTTCAAGAAATGTTTCTTGGAAATAATGGGCAACTCAGCTGAACATTTTTTCCCAGGAACGTTGCGGAATTTATTTTACAGTGTAATATATGCGTGCTTCTCAATTCCTCGTGTTAAAGATAAATTATCTTCAACAATCTATATTATATCTATATTATAAAGGATAAACATATCTGTGCGTAACGCATACGTCATTCTGCGAATGGCAACACTTTGAAATTTGAAAGGAAATTTCGGTTTTGCAATTTTCGCTACTGCAAATTTTTAAACTTCTAAACAACCAACATTTTAAATGTTTACACCGTCGTATGCAGAAAAAAATACACTTTTATATGCAATTTGTTTCAAAGCTGTATCTCAATTTATTTTTGAGATATTAATATTTTTATAGTTTTTAATACTAATTTTCTAATCATGGCAACTGAAGTACTTTTTCTATTAAAAGTGGTTTAGTTATCTTTATTGATTATATTATTACTGATGCCATTTTCTCATTACAATTAAAAATATCTTTTATAAAATTTTGAACAGAAAATGACGTTACGCTTTAAAAAAGACTCAATTTCCCTGATGATGCTGTTATATTTCACTATTTTTTTATTTCGTTGATTTTAAGTTTGAGACAATAGGCAAAATGACGGCATATTTAAAAGAAAACGAAAATTTTATTTGATAAAACGAGATATTTCCCCTTGAATACGTCCAAAAGTTATAAATTTCTGGAATTTTTACGTGCAGGTACAGAGATTATTCTAAGACCTCAAATCACGAGTAGGGATTTTAACATGGAAAGTTGTAATAGTTAACAAATGTGACTTCAAGCTTGAAAATATATTTATAAATAACCTATGGCACATTAAAATGTTTTTAAATGGTTAATATGGATGTGAAACGTGGAAAATGACTTGATTTGGTTTAGATTTAAAGGGGGGAAATTCTATGATTATGTCAAGGCGAAATCATTTTGGTGAATTTTCATTTCGTAATATCACGCATCAATTGATAACTTAATCAAAATTACTTATCTTGATTATATGTTACTGATTACGTATATGATTAAAGTTTAATTTTTCAATAATTTTAACAGTTGAAGTTTATGAAAAAAGCATTTTGTTAATCTTAGGTTAAAATATGTCTTTGCAGAGTTAAACTAACAAGTGTAAGATGAATTTTTTATTGTAATTATTGTTGTCGATGCATTACAAATTTGTTGCAACAGTTCCTTTGTAAACATTTTCTTTCGTCGAAATTCGACGGGTTCCACCTCGTTTACTTAATAATTGATTTTTACATGTCTGTTGAAACATTTACGCTTATTTATGACACTGACATTTTGTTATATCATTACTACTTTTTATTTTTTGAAAATTTCTTTGTAATGAGTATAAATTGCAATTGAAAGATTTTTATAGTTTCTACTGGTCTTAAAGAAAGATATCTTACGACGGATGATCAGAAAAATGGAGGTGAGTCAAAATGATACATTTTTTAATTAAAATTATCTTACCTTAAATATACTTATTTTACTATATATAAATTTATGTAAATTAGGGAAAACAGAACCCCTTGGCAAAAGTTAACTTGTTCATGGCACTGCTTGATTTGAACTAAACAGTAATGCTTTATACCTGTATAATCAATTATATAGCATTCAAATATACCTGTATAATCAAATATGTATGCTATTTCTAATTGCTAAAAGATGTAAGATTAAAACTTTAAAAACAGTAAAAGAGTTTTATTTTACTGTTTACATGTTTTCACTCTACCCGAGTCCTTTTCAAAACAAATAAATAATAATATTCTAAATTTGCAAGACCTATGATGCAACGATTTGAAACGCCATCATTCAGTCTTTCGTGTAACACACGTTATTTTTTTTTGTTTTACTTGGATGTTTATTTCTCTTTTCATAAACAATGAGTAACTCAAGCCACAATTTTGGAAAGTTAAATGATGCTGATTCGTTACATATGAAATTTTTGCGTGCTAGAATCTAGATGATTTCTGTTATAATGAATGGATAATATAGACTAGAGGGAAAAATTATCTTAATTTTACTGAAATTTATTTAATCATTATAGTATAATCATTTAAGATGCATTGATCTATTGAATGACCTACACTTCAAGTCTTTATACAGTCTCGACATGATGAAAAATACGATGATTATTTCAAGAAATTCAATTTCTGTTCACGATAAACAGTTGAGAGAGAGAGAGCTAATATTCAAGATATCACGATTAAATTAATTTTCATGACTATTCACATTATTTTAAGATGAAGATAAATAAGTGTTGATTAATTAAGAATAAACGCACAAGTATGAGAAAATTTTCTTGTCAATTCACCATATTTCACGTATTACAAATGTTCGGAACCAAAAACGAAAGCTTTAATTTGCGTTCTTTAGCAGTTCTGAAACACTCAAATAATTAAATATTTTCTGTTTATATAAGATAAAAACTATTTACAATTTTGTAAATTTAAATTTGAGAATAAACATCTTATATTTCTAGAACTCGAGAACCAGTCAGCTATCATACACGATTTCAAGATTATTTCAAATAAAATCACAATATTAGATGTAAATTTCCAACTGGGCGAAAAATGTCCGGACCAGGAATTTATTCTGATGAGCTGAACCAGGTTTCAGACCAGATGCTGTAATCATGAAGGTTAGCTGGTGAAAAAGTTTGACCAGAATCGTCCGGGATAGCTCAGATGGTAGAGCACTGGCGGCTTCAGCCAGGAGGTCCCGTGTTCGGATCCTGGTCCGGACATTTTTCGCCCAGTTGGAAATTTACATCTAATTTGATTTGTTTACCAATTAGAATAATTGTGTTAAAATTAATCTAGTAGAATTTCAATAGTTTTTCTTCCTTTCGGAAGACCAAGCTTTATAGGAGTTTCATTACATTACCGCGTTCGAATTCTCATCTAACACATACCAGGTATCCCAAAAATGACTGATGGATTTTAAAATTCAATAACTTGCAAACGGTGACAATTATTTAAAAAATTCTTTCAGGAGGATTATGTATGATGTCAGGAGTTTTCTTACTGTGATTCTTGATTTTAGTTCGAATTTCAAACAATAGATGGCGCTGCGAGAAATAGGTGCTAATTCCAGACCCGATTTTTGGTACTTCGGGATCCATTCAAAATATTTTAATCTCCTTTTTTCGCATGGGCGAAGAGAGAGGCCGAAAAAAACGAGCCTGTATCTAGCGCCTATTGATTGCAGCGCCACCAATCGCTGCTATTTGTAACTAAAACTGAGAATCGCAGCATAAAAACTCCTCACATCGTACATAACCCTCCTGCAAAATTTTTTTAGATATCTGTCATCGTTTGCAAGTTATTCAATTTTAAAATCCCTCAGTCATTTTTAAGACACCCGGTAATAAGACTAAATAAGAATATTTAACACTAGAACGCCCGGAAGGAATCGATCCGACTTCGACTAAATGTCAATTGGAACCTGAAATTCTTTCATAAAATAAGTTAAATTTAAACGACGCAGATTTACGTTAAATAAATCAGTCAAATAATTTTAAATAAAAATTCTGGTGTCAATTTTTTTATGAAACTTGAGTAAACATTCCGTACGTTCTAGTGTTAAAATCATTTCTCTACTGTGATCACAGCGCCTCTTATCAGGAAGCTCTCCTTACCGGGCATACTCATTAATACTAATTAAACTACTTATGTATGTAATAAAGGATCGGTCAAATTTAGCGGTGAAATTACAGTAGAAAGTCTGAAAAAAAAAAAACTTTCCAGTATTTGGCGCGAAAAGACGTAAGCGTCACGCGATTTGGCAAGCAGTACTTTTCCTCGCCTAAAGCAAACGATTTTAATGCACCTGAAAATTGCTTGGAAATTGATTTCTAGAATTCGTGTAAATAATATTTATTGAATTTAAACTTAAACATTGTGAGAGTTTAATAAATACATTTTTTGTATTGCTTGTTATTTAATTTTATTACTTTAAAAACGATTTCAGATATAAAAAATTTTTTCATATATTTAAGCGTATTCCAAAATTAAGGCAAGATGAATAATGATGCAGTTATTTATTCCAATATCAAAGAAGTCGCTGTTTCCATAGAAAATAAAATTGAATCGACAGTACTCAGTTGTACTTAATTTTGAGATTGAAACAATTCTAATTAATTTAAATTTTACTTTAATTCATAAAATTTGATAGCTAACCGTCATTTTAAACATATAGATATATATTGCAAAACTATAGTTAAATCAAACTAAAACTGACAAAACTAAAGTTATTTACATTAAATTTATTTAAACAATATGAAACCTTTCTATCTTAAAGAGTATTTGACATAAAAAAGTATTTTTTGAAATTTTATTCCATCGCTAACCGGTGATAAATCGCAAATATCAAAATTTTCATTATTTTTTTACGGAATCTCCATCGCGTTTCCTCCGAAATTTGTTTTATAAACATATCTATTCTCATGAGTAGAACATTCTATAGATTTTTCAGAGTATGCCCGTATGGAGACCTTCATTGTTAGACGACCAAGAGGTCTGCAAACGGAAGGGAATTATTAAATCTTACACGACCCCCCCCCCCCTCGATGAACAAGGATTCATCATAAAAGGGATTAAAATAACTAAAGAACAAAAAAAATATTTAATAAAAAACAACAATAATGCTTTCTTCAATTACAATACAAATCAAAATATTTACATACTTGATTTCAAAGAAAACAATAAAACTAAATTATAATAAGTTTATTTTAAAGGTTTCTGCTGCTAAAAATAAAAATAAACATTTAAAACTATTCACTAATTATCGAAAAATAATTCAAGACAAAAATCGAAACAATAATTAAAGATTTAAGAAAAATTATCAGGTAAAAATAATTTTTAAACCGACATAGTAAATAACATTTCCTTTAGTTTAAAATTCTATCATTTTTCTGGTATATATAATAATTTTTTGCAAATTTTTCGACTATTTATCGAATGAACCTTGTATTTTTGTTCGCTGCTATAAGTTACATGAAAAATTCTATACGTGAAATTACTTATGGGTATATCTAAAATTGACTCTATTAAAGATATTTAACTTAAGAAATATTTGAAATTTTTAAATGAGTTACTATGAACTTTATAAAATTAATAAATCTCAAATGGGTATTAGAAAAATAAATCTGTAAACAGTAATTTTCTACGACTCGATTGCAGGATTCCTATACAGTAAATAAATATAGTTCCCGCCCAGTATAAAAATAGGATGTCTTGCTATAGTATGGGCCATTGGGAAATAGTTAAAATGTAGTTGAAAACTACTTAAAAAAGTTAAAAATAATAAAGAAAATAATGATATCAGAAATAAACGGTGAAGTGCGAGTATCACTCGCGCTCAGAGGGTTCCGTACAATAAATATATGAATTATTAACTGTATTATTAAAAAAATCGTTACTAAAAGATTAATAAGACTTTGTAAAAAACTATACAACGTAGGGTTGGGTATAGCTGTATATACTTTAAAAGTATGAATGGATATACCATAAATATTTAAAGAGATATAAAGCCTAAATGATATCTAATATTGCTATTCTGCATAACTCTTTCTTAATCTCATTCTAATCTGTTTATAATGAACTTAATTCGGTATTGACAACTAAAGTAGTGCATATTTAAACTTTATTTAGCTTTTCATAAAACTAAAATCAGCGTAGTAATAATCTTTTCTTTTTACAGTGTAGCTAAAACAAAAGCCTTGTTCAAAGTTTAAACTTGGCATTGTGCTAAGCGCGCTTCGAAAGACAGGTTGCAAAGTTGCAACGCCGCCATGGGCCATGCTGCGTTTTTCCAGATAGGTTGTTAATTAACTTTTAAAGACACGTAAGGTGTATTGAGAGAGCCACTCAAGGCAAACTAGTCACGAATCCCGAAGTATTCATGTTATGTGATTAATTCTAATTAAAATGGTCTGTTTTTAACAATTTGATGTACACCTATGGCTTTTATACTGCTACTGGACATTGCATTACACAAATATGTTATATAATTTATTATCTGGGTTTAAAAGCCGATGGTAGATAGAGCACGCCGCCCTTGTCATTATGTATGTCCAAACCGTCCGTGTCTTTAAGGGTTAATATCGTGGCTAATTACAGACGATTTTTTTCGAAAATCATTATCAACAATGTTTTTATACTTCTTCTACGATAGGTTCCTCCAGCGCTCCTCAACACCTGTGCCGAATGCCCGAAAATCGAAATTTGTGTGTAACGAAAAAATGCGCTTTCCTCAAAATCTCTGCGACCTTAGGTAATCTCTATAGTTTTCCTGCAAGGTTGAAATTAACATCTACTACCGCTAATTTTTTCATAATTTTAGTTTCAGTAGATTTGGAAATAGAGGTGGGGGGAGGGGTCATATTTTTGCACTACACTTTCGACGATATCTCTGAAAATATAATACCTAAAACTTAAAGAAATGTATTTTTGAGTTTAGCGTTATGAAAACTTTCATACGATACCCCACACGAAATACAAAGAAACGATATTTTTTCGAGTAACTTATTTAGCCCCTCTACAGTTTTTCCTAAAAAATATCTGTGATCGTTTAATAATCTGTAAATATGTGGGTCAATAGTTTTTATTACTTCCCCCAATTTGAGCTTTCCACGTTCCATAGTTTACGAGTAAAATGGCTGTGATAGACAGACACAGGAGTGATATTATTATGGTTCCGTTTTTAATTTTTTAGTACGGAAACCTAAAAATGAGAAAAAAAGGGATATTTTAAAAAATTCAAGAATAATAAATTTAAAGTTATGAGAAGTAAATGGTTGACTAAAAGAAAGGTTAAATTATACTATAATAGTAAATGAGTATAACTTAGTTATAAAAACTACTTCGTAAATGTAAAAACAAAAATGTAAGAATTTAAAAATGAAAAAATGCGTAAAAAGAGGAAAATTAAAAGCATTCAAAGTATTACAGAAATTAAAATTAAAGTTAAAAAAAGCTTTCTACTGTTTAATTTTTAGTACTTAACTGTTTAATTCTTGTATTTTAATCTTAAATTGCTAACTTTATTTGTTAAATTGTTAAGATTCGGCGATCTTCTTCGCCCAGCCAGTTAAATTCATCCATTTTAGCTTAAGCTCCTTCTCTTTTCTCCTGCTTCTATAAGAGACCCGCTTTTGGGAGCGGGTCGCCATGAGTTCAGACAGGACCGACGATTACCCAATCCAGAAACTGAGAACGAGTGTATCAGCTCCAGCCTAGACATCCCCTTTTCCAGTGCCTGACACCGTATCGGTATATCGTGAAAAGCTCTTGTCAGAGCTACATATGCCAGTAATGGTATGCCGATAAATGAAGGATTCTCCTCGGAGCCTAGCCTGTCAGCAATGGAGATCAACCAGCAGTCGGCCGAAGGTAATATCTCTTCATATTGTCCTGATAGAGATGGCCTGCTCAAATTTAAATTCAATTTGGAACCTATCCCAGCGGATAGTGATTTGGCACTTAAACTAATTTTGGAGCAAAAAGATATCTCCGAAATTCCCGGTTGTGAATTAGGAGACATTGATAGGTGAGGGAAATTTCACGGATAATCATTATAAATTCGTCTATAAAGGTAAATGGAAATCTGGCAAAAAACAGAGTATAGAAAACAGCACTGCCGTGCTTAAGCTCTACCCTCCAAAAGTTAAAAATTTGCGTAAAATTGAAACTAAAGATGAGTCTGAAACAACTGGTTTAGTTGCACCCAACTGCAAAAAACCCAAAAATGACAGCAACGTAGCTAACTTCAATATTAAGCTGTCCACTGATGACGTCATCAGCGAGGACCAATCCGAAATCTCCAATTCTGAGACGATTTCCGAAATGGAATTTATAGATGATAGTCCCATAAATCTTAAAGAAAACATTGAAGCTTACTCAAATCTGACTGATAATCAAATTAGTAATTCAGAAACAAAAGAGATTAAAAATTCTGAAAAAGTTATCAAAACTCCTAAACCCATTATCATAAAAAACATACAAGATGCTGATATTTTTGCCCCGACCGTTGAACAGGATTGCGACCCAAATTTTTTGCTACAAATTGTCGGTAATGATCTTAAACTTATTTCCAAAGATTTAATCACTAAAAATTAACTTATTGAATATCTTAAAGAGCACAGATATCAATTTTACGTGGTGCTAGACACCATCGCGCCCCTTAAATTTGTCATCAGAGGTCTCCCCAAACGTGTTAAACTGAAAACATCGAACAAAAATTTTTAATAAAGGATTTGAAACTGTAAAAGTCGTACAAATGACGAGTAGAGTAGACAAGAGGGCTCTCCCCCTCTTTTTAATCCATCTCGTAAAAAAGGAAAAATCGAAAACCTTTCTTGAAGTTACAGAATTATTCAAAAGTCGCATTGAAGTTGAGAATTATAGGGTCCCCCATAAGGCAGTGCAATGTTGGAAATGCCAAGGCTCTTTACACATTATCACTTACTGCTTTATGGAACCTAAATGTGTAGGGTGCGGGAAAGTTCATAAAAGTTTTGATTGCCCGAGTAAAGCCAGTCGTTCTAAGGCAAACGATGAAAACAAGGAAACACCGCCGCCGGCCTGCTGTAACTACGGGTCGCAACATTAGGCCTCTTTTAAGTGGTGTAAGAACTTCCCATTAAAACCGAAATTTCGAAAATCCTATGCCGATACCCTTAAAAACAAAGATATTAAGTCAAACTCTGAAAAGCCTGTTAAATCAGCCCCCAAAAAGAAAGTTTCACAAACAGACCCAAAGATGGCGCCACCGCAACTGGTGCAGCTGTACCAGTTGGAGGAATTCAACAAGGGATTCATTAAAATCGCGGAAACGATTGAAAAAATTAAGATCGAGCTTAAAATTGAGTCTTTCTCTAAACTCTATGAGTTTATTGAAGAAGTTTATAAAAAGGTTGTAGAACAAACTGATATTGGTAGAAAAAGACTTACTTTCATGAACGAGATTACAAAACTCCCACAGGATCAAGTTTAGTCTCTTATAGGAAAATTTGTTAGTGTAAATATTGTAAATTTTTTGTACATAGTCTCTTTCGTATTTTTCAGTGTCGTTAATTTCATCGTGTTAATTTTTAAATTATAATGTTTATTATTTATTATAATGTAAAAATATATGCACCTGTCTATGGGCCTTTTTTGTTTTCCGAGCATTGCCATCGCCAGAGCTTTATCTTGCAAGGTCCGACTACTAGGGGGAGGAGCCTCGGCTTCAACCAGTGGGAAATCGGCCTTGCTTTTTCCACCTTCGGTCACGAACTTCATATCACCTCACGTCCACAATGCTGCCCTGTCATTGTACACGTATCTTGATTCCGGGGATGTGTGGAGCTGTCCACGGGAGCCCCGGTTCAAAACGTTTTCGAAGTCGAAGCGGGTCGCTATTTTAACCCCAATTCCCTTGGAGTGCGCACCTCGCGTGTGTGCTCCTCCAGATGTGAACCGAAAGGTATGGAAAGGGCCCTTTTCAGGGCTATGATCTGCACTGCCGGAGAGAGAATCAGTCCACCCTTCCCATTAACTCTGTATTAATTCCAATACAGTTGTTAACTTTATGAAGCCTTAATCTTATTTATTTAAGTAATTTTTTTTTAACTTGCCAGTAAAGTTTTCTTTTTTTTTTCTCTTGCCCTTTTTTTTGTGTGAACTCAATAACTTAAGTCCCCTCCCTTTTTTAATATTTTTTTTGCACTGCTGTCCAGGAATCCCTCCTTGTCATATACCCAAAGTGTCATGTATCCGGGAATGTGATACATAGGTCCCGGGCTACTCGGCCAAAACACTTCGAATCGTTTTTAAGAAAAGCATATGGTTGAATAAAAGAAAGATTGAATGTGATGTAAAAAAGTGAGTATAACTGTAGTTATGAAAATTACTGAATACATGGAAAAGTACCTTATGGAACTACTGCTCTAGTCGTTTACCAATAGCTAGTTCCTAAAGTGGCATAATTTTAGAGGTACTGGTGCAATTAAAAAAAATATTTAATATGTTGTTCGTCATCACATAAAAATCTGTTTACTTTAAAATAGCTATTTAAAAAATTCCGAATTTTTAATTTTTAAGCATATGCGATGCTGTAATTTGCATTTAGAAAATCTTTCTCCATGCTCTAAGATTTAGAACAGAAAAAACCTATTCTTATAGAGCCGTTGAGCACAAATAGATTAACTTCATAAAACAAAAAGTTGAGAAATGCGATGAAATAATGTATATTTGTAACGCGCGCCACCCGTTTTAAAACAAATAGACTCTACCGGCAGTCACGTGACCGTTTTCCGTGAGTTTTGCCGAATGAGAAATGCTGTGAGTTTGTGAGAATTCTGTTCTGTTTTTGAGCTGTGGTAACATGTAAAAAGTTATATCCGTGTTATTATATATGTGTTATGTGCCGTGCTATTTGTGATGTGCCGTCTTACCAAGATTAAATAAAAAAATATTTAAAGTTATACCCCGAGAAAGTGTTATCTTGAAATTATGTGAAATTTCTGTGTGGTTTTAATCTGAGTTAGCCTGACATATTGTTTTTTAAAATTACCTTTATAATATAAATTCAAAAATATATTGTAGAATGCATAAATACAGATATAGCTTTTATCTAACGGTATATAAAATTAATAAGCAAGAATAGTCAAAAATAACCGTCAGTAATGTTACAATTTTTATTTGACGGGTGGAGTTAATCGATTTGGCAATTGAAAAAAAGTAATAAAGTTAAGTGCAGTGTTTAAATCTTTAAGTTTTTCATGACAGAAAAAGTTAGTTGTTATATATTTTTATTATAGATTTTTCCATAAAAATGAATGTTGTCAGTTCTGTTATAATATACTATTTGTGATTAATTAATCAGCAATATAAATAATGTCTCATTCATCAGGTGTATGTGAGGACTCGTCATTTCGATTTGTTGTTAAATCATGTTTAACAGGATAAATGAACTACCTGTTACTCACGTGACCGGTCTTTAATGCTTGGCTCAGCAGTAATTTATTTTACTTTAATTCTGATATGTCGACACTAAAAAAATTACCGCTTCATTCAACGCTTGCTAGTGCATTTGGGTTGCTTTATTGCCACAATTTACATTAGAGCAGTAGTTCCCAAACTTTTTGACTAGTGGAGCCCTTTTTAGAATGAATTTCTATGGCGGAGCACCTAAAGGCTACCGTACCCTATGTTACAAGGTAACGTTTTTTAGGTGTATTGCTACTCACAGGAAGAGGGAATGAATAGTAATCTAAACAACTGTACATTGTCCCATGAAATAAAATTATATTTTGAAACTGTTACTGTAATGCTGAGTTTTTTTTTCAGTTATCATCAATACAGATGGAATTGCCAAAAGATTACAAACCTACAGTTAAAAAATTTCCAAAACTTAACAATTCGTAACATTTGCTTTGCGATAAATTTTACATTATTAGAATGACAAACAATAACGCTTAAACGCTTAATATGATTGGATTGTTTTGCACAAATATCTGAATTCAGGTCCATTTGATAGTAATTGCAGGCGAATGTTTAGTTCTGCATTTAAAAGACTTCTGTATTTGGATTTGGTTTTAAAGTAACGTCTTTAACACTATTACGTATACCAGGAATTTTACTCAAGTTTTATAAAAATATTTCTGGTCAATAATTTTTATTTAAAACTATTTAACCCTTTTATTTAACTTGTTTCTGTTTGATTTATATTTATTATTTTATGAAAAATTTCTGGTTCAAATCTAAACATTTCGCTGAACACATTTAGACTTAGAGTCGTGCAAAGCCTTTTCTATTTAGCTGTTGAAAAATATTGTTTGAAAGAGTTTTTCAAAGCTATAGGATGCCCTTGGATATTTTTTGTATACTTTTTTTTTATCTGGTATTGTTTGCATTCCTTTTTAAAAAGAAGGACGTAATCGATATCATCGTTTATCTCAGAATCCGACCAATACACGTTTCACTTTAAAAGAAGATAAGTTTGGTAAATGAATTGGAAATTGTGACAGATTTTCATCGCAATGATAAATACATTTATTTCATTTTGCTAAACATATCGAAAAAATATGCAATTAGAATTCACAATCTTCTTTAGTTAAAAGTTTTGCCAGTTTAGAGTTATGGCTCTTCTAATATCACCTCTGCAGTTGCAACAATCGTGTAAACGTTCTTCATAGACAATACCATCTTACTTTGGTATGCAAGTAGGAGGGCGGAGGCCAGCATCCAATAACTTCATACATAAGCTTACTAAGTTTTCTTTTAACAGTTCGTGATTTTATATAGTTTATTATTTTAATGGCAGCATTTAACCTTTTCATAAGTTCAGAAGACATTTTCCCGTGGATATCGTGTATCTATAAAGAACGCAATGGCTGGCGCTACGATGCTTTATCATATTTTTTACAATGGCATTGTGACCCCTCATTGCTTTCGCATCATCAGTGCATTCGTGTTCATATGTGTTTTCCTATGTTTTAATCAAAAATATTTCGTCCCTTAGTGCGTTGGTTTGTAGTGATCTACAAAAAGTATGATCCTTATAGCTTTGTGAAACCTCTTTGAGACTGGTGTTAGTAAAGCGCTTAATTTTAATCAAGTTAATGTTCTCAAACACCGTAATAATAGAAAAGTCAAGTTAAGTGCCGGGGTGCCCGTTTCAAAAAATTCAGTTAAAACTCTTAACTTCCCTGGTCTGAACGGAATATTAGTATATGTAACTGAAAAATTCTCACAAAACTGCTAATCCAGTGACGTCAGTAGATTCATTTATTTGTAGTGCAAATTTTGTACATCTGAATATGCTGTTAAGTGTTCTTTTACGTCTCCTATTATAGAGTTAATTTAAAAAAAAAAGATTTACCTGACAAGGAAATATTGATACTAAATTAACAACTTTTTAATAAAGCAAATTCATGACAATATCAATTTTACAAAGTTTATTAAAATTCTTTGCATTTATATGATCTTCACAAACTCAACCGATTCTTTAAAATATCAGGTAAGCGTCATATGGGGTCATAAGCGCCGATTTAATGGGGGCGACGGGGTCTAACAAGGCAAACTTCTATCACTAATTATGTAATATTATTTTTGTCCTTATTAATTACAGTGATTAAATAGGACACAAGGAAAAAATTAAATTAGTTGAAGAAGCATATCTTATTGCCTTTGTCGCACCCGTGAAGTCTGCACCTATGTCCAGGACATTTAATATTTGTTTTAACAAGTGTTGTGATATTTTCTTTTGAAACATACATGCATTTCTTTGCCCTTCATATTGAAAAAAAATCAGGTGGTTTATCTTCCAAATCAGACTGATTTCTTTCGGAATGATGACGTAGTTGAGCATGACACGTGAAGTCATTGGATAACACATCATCGCAAGTCACACTGACTGGAGGAGGAGTTGGGAAATTCAATAATCCAAATTTTCCTTCGGAATACAATTTCTGGCTTTCCTACAGTAAATATACGTTTGTTTCTCCATTTATCGCATTTTTTGATCAGAAAACGTAAAAATAGAGCGTAAATTAATATTTCCACCGTAAATTTTAAAGAAAATAAAATTTAGTTAATTAAAAGAGATCAAACTCAGTGTTGCCAGATTGGGGATTATGTCCCCATTTTGGGGAATTTCGAGAGCCTCCATGGGGAATTTTTTGGGGACAAATAGTTCGTGGGGAAATGTTTGGGGCTTATCAACATTTTTGGGGAAAAACTTGTGGAATTTTTTTAAATACTTCACGTAAAGTTTACTTTTAATCATCGAACATTGGATCTGTCTCGAACTCGATTTTCATTTAGAAAACGAAAATAAACTACAGAAATCGGAGAAATGAAAATGTACAGAAAATGTATATCTCTCATTCTTTTCGTTTAGATGCGAATAAGCATGCGAAATTCTGCCGAGTATAAATGTTTATTTTTCGTAAATGGAGAATTTTTTCACAAAAATGCTTGATTTGCGGAAAAAATGAGATTATATTAGTTAAATAATTTTTGCATTGGAAAAATGAAAATTTACTCTTTTGTGGTGGAAACTACGTTGGGGACTTTTTCGGAAGAAAACTCTGATTTGGGAAAAATTTCAGAAATTTTGGGGAAATTGACTTTCGACGATCTGGCAATACTGTTCAAACTGTCGGAGAAAGCCCTGGAAAGTTCACGCGGAGCACAGTTTAGGAACCTCTGCATTAGAGTATCGAGTTAATCAAAATGGCGTCTGAAGTAAATTATTTATTATTCAATTGGCCAAATTTTTTTTGTCATTTAATGGTTTTAATCTTTATTATCCAGGAAAGTTATTACAAATAAAAAAAGTTGTGACTATACCAAGTGCTTTGACACTTAAAATTTAAGATTTTTCAAAAGTGGAGTTAATCGATTTGTGAACTGAACGGCTCAATATGATAAAGACTTTTTAAATTATGATACTTTACATTTTATGAATTTTTAGTATTTTCTGGCACTAAAAACATGTTTTTTCCTTTTTTTTTTAAACTCACTGGCCATGTGAAAATTTAACGTTATATTTTTTTACTATGTATTGTATGTAAACTTTTATTTACGTGAAAGAAAATATTAATTATTATTTGAATGTAACTTACATTTCTTTAGTTCTTAACGTTGCAACAATCCCAGTAGATGTTAATATAATATTGTGCAGTTTTTATACTTGCGTTAATATTAGTTAAAAACCTATTCTTATATTACAAAAAGTTTCTAAGTTATGATACTTTATATTTTATGAATTTTTAGTATTTTCTGGCACTAAAAACATGTTTTTCATTTTTTAAACCCACTGGCAATATAAAAATTTAACGTTATATATATATATATATTTAAATATAAAATATAATCTTTTATTTACGTGAAAAAAATATTAATTGTTATTTGAATTCAACTTACACTTCTTAAATTTTTGCGTTGCAACACTCACAGTAGCTGTTAATATAATATTGTGCAGTTTTTATACTTGGGCTACTATTAGTTAAGTTTAATATTTTAAACCATTAATTAGCTTTTATGTACTTCTTTAAACTTCTTTTAGAATGCACAAATTTTGCCGCATATGTAGCTTATGATGATGATGATCTTGAGGAAGCTTTTGAAATCGGACAAAAATTAGAGTCGGCTACAGTTGGATTGAAGTTGTTTATCCGTGCATGTAATTTGCTTGCTGGGAATTTTGAGTTCGAAACTCTTCTTGAATTGATTATGAACAGGTACGGACGTTTTTATTAATCCATAAATTTGGTTAGTATGAGAAATTTTCATATGCTCAGTAATTATATTTATGTATATTAAATAAGACTACTTTTAAAACGAGTATAAATTAGAAGTTGATTATAGAGATGTCAAAGGAATAAAAATTAAAGGGAACTCTATTTAATTAATAAATAATAAAACTTATTTGTATTTTTTAAAATTTAAAATAAGATGAGGTTGTATTTTTTGTTGTTGTTACAGGTGCAGACGTATGCTAATGATTTTGACACGAAATTTCATCAGAAATCCTACATTAGAATTTCAAGTGAATTTTGCAGCTAAACTCGGAGTTGGTAACTTTATATATGAACATCTTTTTTGACATTGATGATTTAGTGACATTTGTAAATGGATGCACTTACAAATGCTGGTTATACTTTTTAATTCTGCATTATTATTATAAATGTTAGATTCTTACAATAACATTAGATTTACAATCTCGCTTTCGTAAATGCTGCGTTTTACTAGAAAAATGTAGCATTGATTAAACGTTTGACATTTATAATGACATATTTAACTAAATAGTACATTTTGTTTAACAAATTTATATTAAAAAAGCAAATAGTTTTAATTGCAATGCGTAAATAAAACATTGACATTAAAATACTGCTCATTACTGAAAGTTGAAGCTTTCACAAAAATAAATGGTTATATGTTATATAAAAATTTTACTTTGCAATATTCATTTAAATTACTCTAATTTTACGGCATAGTTATTATTTCCCCATTTCTTAATAATATATATTTAATCTTAGCTAATTTCCTTTAAATTTGAAACGTGTATATCAATAATGCTCCTATTCGAAATCTAAAACTTTTAATCCCTTCATTAATTTTTATCAACTATCCAAGATATTATATTCTGAGAGAAACTAGCTTGAATTTTCGAATGTTTTTAAAAACCATTTTGCTATTTTTATTATTAATCTTAATTATACGAATCCAATTTCCATCACCTTTGAGACGCTAGACCTCGAAATTCCTACATTACCATGTCTGGGATTCATTCTCCAAAACCAAGCCACCTCTCTCGCGATTAATTTAGCTTCCTCTGCTCTAAGTGCGCCTTTCACCGATTGGTTTGTTTCTGTATTACGTCGAAATCTGTCACCCTACGGAATGCTAGCAAAACCGAGATGCCGTGACTTCAAAGCGCAGGTTGCAGTCTTGTTCCAGTGCTTTAACACTAGAACCGCCGGAAATTTTACTCAAGTGTTATACAACTATTTTACACCAGAATTTTTATTTAAAATTATTTAACTTATTTATTCAACTTATTTCTCCGTGGCACGTATTTAACTTATTTTAGAAATAAAAATTCTGGTTCGAATCGAGATATTTTCACTTTTTACCGGTCAAAATAACCGCTGTGGCAATTCTAGTGTTAACTATGTTACCAGGTGCGTAACTGTCTAGTAGAATATCTAAATTTGCTATTTAAGATTTTTAGCGTGATGTAACGATTCATGCTCCAGCCTGGAGGGCTCTACGAATGTTCTCATAATGTTGGAATTGTTTACGTTTTCATGTTTTGCCAAATAAACGTTTTAGAATGACAATTAGCTTTGTTTTTCTGGAGAAACTATCGTAGTCCAAGAGCTGTTAAACATTTTAGGGAAGGTATTTGAGGCACCCTGAAAATTTGTGCAACACTTCTTTTGTAATGGCTGAATACAAAATCGAATGTCTGGCTGAAGGATCGTGGCCCAAAAACTGTGCCAGACACGTGCCAAGTGCCATTTTTTGACTACCCCCCAAAAAGGTATTTGAGGCACGCTGACATTGAGACAGAATAATATTTATACTTAGAAAAAAATGTTTTGAAAACGACAGACACTTTAGTCGATCCAAAAACTGTCCCAGACACGTGTCAAGTGCCATTTTTTGACTACCCAAAAAAGGTATTTGAGGCACGCTGAGATTGAGGCAGAATAATATTTATGCTTAGAAAAAAATATTTTGAAAATGACAGACACTTTAGTCGGCACAAAAACTGTGCCAGACACGTGTCAAGAGCCAAATGGCACTTGACACGTGTCTGGCACAGTTTTTGGGCCACGATTCTTCAGCCAGACATTCGATTTTGTATTCAGGCATTACAAAAGAAGTGTTACACAAATTTTCAGGGTGCCTCAAATACCTACTCAAAAATGTTCAACAGCTCTCCTACTATCGGATTGCTAAGTTCCATTGCCTTGCTACACGTATGCCCTGACCATCGGAATATAATACGACTGTTAAACGAATACTTGTGTTTCGATTGGACTTAGCCGATCTCAACTATTACCAACAAATTCATTTTGTTGATTGGATTTGTCGACTGCAAAATTAACACAACCTGTCGCCAGATGCCAGTATTCTACGAATTTCATGCATCCAACTACAATCTTTCACTAATTTGATAAGAATTTCATACAATGTTTCATACATATTTTTTAGGTTATTAGACTCTTTATGTTTTTATTTATATTTTCCACTTTTTAGTTAAAAAAAATATTTCACTGTTGCAGTTTTACGGCAATTTGACTAAATTTAGCGAGATTAGCTTGGCACTTAATTATTTCCATTTTTTTTTTGTAACTCATAAACAGTTGGAACCATAAAGGATATTTGTCAATTTATCACCTGCAGCCGGTTTACGGAAATATGCCTCACCATTAATTTAATAATTTATATAAAATCCCGGTAAAATAAAACAAAAATTAAGTAAAATACAACCACTGATGACCATTCACAAAAATTTGGGAAAAACTTTGTTTTGGTGCAAGAAATGAAGATTTGATGAGCCCCTCCAAAAAAGGTTGCTTTACTCTGTTTTTTTTTTGTGTGTGGGATGTGGGGCAAATGGAGGATTTGTACCTCAGAGAGAAGGGAAAATTAAAAAAAAATAAGTAGGTCATGCGGGTTATCGTTTCTTATGTATTTTTTAAAATTCTTAATCGGATGACACCGTCCATCAGTCGTTGCGATCATTTGTTACAAAGTTACGGCAAGTTTTATGAATACAAAGTCGACAGTTATACTTTATGGCGGTAACATAGGTTTTTACAGTAAAAACTGAAGGCCATTCTCTAAAATTTAGGAAGAATTTCGTTTTGTCACTAGAAATGAATATTTGATGAGTGCTTTGCCAAAAAAGCTGTTTTACCGTGGTTTTTTTGTGTGTGTGGGGGGGAAGGGCATTTTACTCGGGGGGATTCAATTTTTTTAAATTAGGTCAATTAGGGTACCCTTTGTCATGCTTTTTTAAAATTCTGAATCGAATAACACCATCCGCAAGTCGATACGATCATTTGTTACAAAGTTAGGCAGATTTTATGAGTACAAAGTCATGAATACATGGATTTTGAAAACTTTAATGACTTTGAAGGAGACTCAGATGATCCCGATTTTGATTATTTCTATTTTGAGGACATTTAATAAGTTTAAGATTATTTGATATGATATAAATAACATATTTTGAACGTAAACTATATGTGTCCAAGCTATGCTCAATGATAAATTGTAATTTTTGACATTGGATCTTTATTTCTAGTGCCAAAACAATGTTCTTCCCAAATTTTAGTGAATGGCCTTCAATCGTTGCTGTAAAATCTGCTTTACTTGCATAAAGTATAATTTTTGACTTTGTATTCCTAAAACGTACCATAACTTCGTAATGAATGATCGCATTGACTTGCGGATAATGTCATTTGATTAACAAATATAAAATACATAATAAACAATACCCCATTTGACCCATTTAAAAGTTTTTGAGAATTCCCCCCCCCCCCCCCCCCCCGCCTGGATTAAAAATGTACCCCCTTTTTTCCCGGTTGGTAAAAAACCTTTTTGTACGAAGGATGGACTCATCGGATCTTCATTGCTAGTGCCAAAACGAAGTTTTTCAAATATTTTGGTGAATGACCGTCAGTTGTTAAAAAAAACTATTTTACCTATGCTAATTATTAAGTTCAAAAAGTACTAAAACGTTGCATTGTCCTACACGCATGTTTAATTAATTTCTAGCATATTAGGGAGTTTGTAAAAAATAGCCATTAAAAATAGTTTAATGCCACTAAAAATAAAACTAATCTCAAGTTTTACAGTTTCAATTATGTACCTCAGTTATTTGAAAGAATTAGTTATGCATTAAAGAAATATAATATCAACGTAATCGCAAAACCTTCTGCCAAGTTAAAATATCTGGCACACCGAAAAATAGACCCAATCCCTAAAGATGAAACTTCAGGCATATATGTGATAACTTTTACATACAAAGTAAATCAGAAAGAACTCAAATACATAGGAATGACTACTAGACAATTTAAAGACAGACGAAAAGATCATATTACAGACATAAAGTATAGCAAGCCCTCTAACAGCGCTATCCAGGTTAAATAGAAAACAAGATATTGACATAGATTTCAGTAAAGCAAGAGTCATAGCCCATACTTCAAATTACTACACATCGATAATCAGAGAATCCTTGGAAATTTTAACTCAAAGAAAGAATACTTGCAATGATGTACTGCCCTACAACATATATGAGATCTGGTATGGTATACTAAATATTTCTCACGATTTTGAAGCATAATCATATTTCCACACCCCTCCCCTCCTCCTCCCTTCCTTTGAAATAGACTCGTTTACTGCTACTTAAGCAAAGAACTTTCACGAACTTTCACTCCTTTGGTTTTTTCCCCCTGACGATGGCTGTTATAGTGCAGTTGAAAGTGCTTAGGTTTTTTACATCTTTGACGGATTTTATGCGATAAAGACCGTTTCCTGTATATTTTAGCACCTTTTATGTAAATTTTATCACAATTTTAATATCACATATTTAATCCTTAACTGACGTTAGCGGTCTCACAAGCCACTTCCTTTTAAAATTGTCACAGTTTAACTTGAAAATTTTAGTTTAACTATAAACATTTGTGAAATTGTGTTTCGTTTTGAGCCCTAGTACTAATGCTAGAGACTTCTGATTAAGTGATTTTAAATTGTAATATTCCAGTACATAAAGTTTAACACTAGAACGCCCGAAAGGAGTCGATTCCACTCCGACCACATGATTAAATGTCCATTGGAGCCAGAATTTTTTTCATAAAATAAGTTAAATTTAAGCGATGCAGAATTGCGTTAAATAAATCTGTTAAATAATTTTAAATAAAATTTCTGGAATGAAATATTTTTATGAAACTTGAGCAAAATTTCGGGGCGTTGTAGTGTTAATACAGAAACAGTATCCTACGAGTCAATGAAGCGGTTTTTTTTTTCTTTCATCAAGCGACTTCGGAGATCGTTCACAGTAGCTATGCGACAATTTCTGTCAGAGCACTTAAGTGTTAAATGAATATTTTCAGATAAATTCACGTGTATACAACGCATTGTCACGTATAGGGCTTTAGACGTTTCTTTTAGATTTTAACTGCCAGAAATGCGACAGAATTTACCTAAATGCAAGAATCGTATATTGTCGAATTATGTTACCAATATTGATTCCATTTCTACAAAACAAGTTAGTTTTAAACTAAAGGCACAGTATTCAATAGTTTTATGTTTAATAAAATATATACTTATTTAATAAAATGCAAAGTATATCCCAAATGCAACAACACTATGGGGAATCGCGTCTCATTTACACATAATGACATTACTTACGTATGAGTAAAGTTTCTTTTAAAGTTCAAGTTTTTTAGAAAGAAACATTACAATTTGTTTAGTTGATTATGTAGTATGCTCTATTAACTGATAAGCGTAAATTAAAATAAAATTTGTAATATAGATTTCTACTTCGAGTAAAAAATCATTTCTGTTCTTTCATGTTAGCAGAGCGCAGGTGATAAATCGCCACATATTGCACACATCGCCATAATTTTATTTTCATGTAAGTCATTTATAATATAAACCTTTCACTCATTTAACATAAAAAACATAACTTTCATTTACAAGGCATATATTTGAAATATATACCCTTCCCTTATGATTTAAAATACCAAAAAATACTTTTTAATTGTATGCAGCATTTCGTTTTTTTTTACCAGCTTAAAAGATAATTAATAAGTAGAGAAAACGATTAACGATTTGCGAGAGAAATTAGCATTATAGAATGATATGTACATGAATATATATAATGAATGTAATATATAATGAATTAGTGTACGATAAATATATAAATGAATATACAATACATACAAAATAAAATGAATAGGTACCATATATCTATTTAATAAAATATCTTTGACAAATGTCCTTTCATAATATTACAGATAAAAACAGGAAGGAAAGCTTGATGCTTCTTCTGTTTCTAGAGTAATAATTTATATTTGTTACAAGCCAGAATTGTTTTCTGTTATACAATTACTAACTTACCCGTCTGGCGTTGTCGGTGCTAATATAGAGAAAAGGTTGGGGGGGGGGGGGCTTTATAAAAATAAACAAAAATGCATTAACCTAAAAAATACGGTGATCACTGAAACTGAGCCTTGCCAGTTTAGCGCCCATAAATTGATAACACGGTGAATACTTTAAAGGGAACCTGATCGGTTCGTGCATCATAAATCTTTTTAACAGAGCTCTGTGTATTTTACGACTATAATACGACAATCACTATAATTGGGCCATGTACGCCTCGACGCCATAAATCTTTAAGATGAAAATCAGTATTTAAATCTTAAATCTCTACTTCCAAAAAATGGTTTTCGGGAAGAAGAGGGAATGTACTGAACTTTGTACGAAAATTAAAATCGGATTACTAAAACGCGAAAAGCGTAAACGCACATTAATTTTACATTTTGCGTAAAAGTCAATCAAAAATCAACAACGGTTTTCTTATTCGACTAATTTTCATTTTCCGGTTAGTAGCCAAGGATGGCGACAAATATTGTCTGTATGCTCTCGATCATGTAGTTTGAAGAGATAATTGCAACAATTGTTCCAAGAATAAAATTGATTTTGCGCGAAATCATGCAAGGTGAAATTGAAACATTGCTCATAGGTATGATTATGCAAGATCCGCTTTCTTTTTTTATCTTCAACACCCCTTTACTCAACTATTACTGTTTAAATTTTGAAAATCACTATAATAAATGATTACCTTTGTTTTAGTAGATTTTTTATTATGCATATCACACTCTTACCTAAAACCGCTGCTGAGATGCAGCAAAATAACTTAGAATTCTCGACACCTCCTTCAAACACTCTTAGGAGTTGAATTTAGAAAGTCCATTTTTAGCGGGTGCCTATTACGTGTTAAAAATACCTGCTTAAGCATTGGAATTTGTATCTCTAATAATTTCGTCTGTGCGTCGATTAGTATAGATTAAATCCAAGTTTTTGATATTAATGATAAATGTGAGAACTTGCAAAGAAAGAGAACTTATAGAGACATAGCGTATACAAGACAGACACGTGCGCACATACACTTATATGCATTTATATACGGGCGGACAAAAAGTGCGTAAAAACTTTAAAAATTCATAAATACCGGAAAAATAACCTAGATAAAAAACGGTTTGCATCGCTAAGTTCAATCGGAAAAAAATTTAAGACAGGAACAAAAAGAGCCTATAGGGGTCGCTGACGTACACAAGTTAAAGGAAAGATATGCAAATAATGAACAGAATGACTCCAGATCGTTTATTACAGCTGTATGTCTTCCCCATGACCACCAGCATGTCTTCAACATGACCACCAGCACACGGAATAACAGATTACACACGAATAAAAAATGCAGCAACGGCAGAGTGCAGTAGGCCTGGATGTTTACATGACACCTCTCGGCGGGGTCAGCTAGGTGGGGAGGCCTACCAAATGGCTTAAGCACTCACAAGCCCCACCCAGCGGTTTCCATCTACTACCGCCGTCACCACACACACACACACACACACACAAAAAAAAAAATAATAATAAATAAAAGGCCCGAAGGGTCTTACAGGAAAGCCAATTGAGAATATTAAGATTAAATACAATATAAGTACAATATATACACGATGGAAAGCCCAATTTTTACTGGGCGTTTACGAGAGAAATTTAGATATTTGTAATTAATAAGATCATGAGATAATAGATAATAGGATTTTTAAACTTGTTGGAGCGGCAAAAGCTTAATTACTCTGCAAAGCTGGGCGTTCTGCAAAAATACAATAAAAGCTACGTATATGTATACTAAATTAGAAAGAGATTCATAATTTTAAAAATAATGTAGAATATAAAAAATAGGTAAAATAGTGAATAATTATGATGAATATTATATAATTATATACACACACAAAAGTTCAAAAGTCTATTGTTCTTGCAACAATTCAATTATAGTTCAATCGTGTTGTTTGTGGCTAAAAGTTTATTTTGAATTGGTGGTATCTGTCTATTTGTTAAGATACGTTCTCATCATCATCTATAAATGGCAAAACATTTTGAAACAAATAATGGTTGTTTTCTAAAACTTTCATACATTCAATTATCTTTTGACAAAATGATGGATTTGACAAAACCACTGAGAACCACTGAGACAAAGAAATTTTTGGAGATTTTCTTATATGGTAATATGATGTAAGGGTACAGTTAAAGATATAATGCCATGATGTAGCTCGCTGACCGCATACACATAATGGAGAAGGAACCCTGTCAAATTTATAAAGATATGATGAAAATGGGCCGTGGTTAGTGGCAAACAGAAAAAGATTTCTATGCAGCAGGATTCTCTTTTCCGAGACTTTTGAGGCTAAAGCGTATGTGTACCGTCCTGTGGTACCATAGTCCCAGCGAGTCTGCCATTGTTCGTGTAGAGATGATTTTAGAAGCTTCTTCAAGTAAGAAGGAGGGTTGGGAAAGAATTTGTATTTGGCATGTGATGTGGCTTTGGTTGCTTCTTTTGCCAAAGAATCTGCATGCTCATTCCCCACATTACCCACATGTCCACGGACCCATTTAAAGAAGATCTTTTCTCTTGTTTCTTGGAGTAGTTTGATAATTTGTACTGCGATGAGATTTTTTGAAAAAACATCTTCTATTGCTAAGAGACTTGAGAGACTGTCCGAGTGTATTAATACTTCTTTATGAGGGGAGTTCCTAATCCACAGCACAGCCTCTTCTATGGCCAGGAGTTCTGCCTGAAAAACAGTATTTTCTTTACTTAACTTAGTTTGATCCTCGTGGATTAACTCTCCTCTCTGATACACATAGAAGGCATATGCCGTTTCATCTTCCATCTTGGAACCATCCGTATAAATGTTTATTTCTACATGTGGAGTATTTTCTGGATCTATTTGAAAGAAATATTCTTTAAATGGTTCAACTTGATCTGACTTCATTTTTGGTTGGTAAAATATTGGTTCTTGATTTCCTGTCGGGATTCCAAGACGTAAGACTCTTCCTGTTGTTGCTATATATTCAAGTTGAAGTGCCAAGGGCGGAATACCTGTTAAAACACAAAGGGCATCCGCCGAAGTTTTTCTGTAGGCACGTGAAACTAATAACAGGCATTGGTATTGTATTGATGAGATCAGACGAAGCCCATGGGCTTTGCTTATCCGGTGAAACCAAGTTGCTGCAGCATACGTGATTTTCTTCTCCAAGACACTATTGTACCAAATCTTCAGAATTAATTTGTTTACCCCTCCGTAAGCTGAGGCAAACTTCAATAGGTCTTGCGAAAGTTGTGTAATTTCCTGCCTTTTCTTTCGTAAATGGGGGAGAAACGACAACGTACTATCCAGAACGATACCTAAGTATTCTAAAGTTGGCTCACTTTTTAATGAATGATTGTCAATTTTGAGTGTTGGAGCTCTTTTCAAAAATTTTGGTCTTCTAAGGTGGAGAACTTTACATTTATTGTAAGATATTTTCATGTTGTGATTTGACATCCACCTACTAATATAATCTAAGATGTCCTTTCCTAATTTTTCTAATTCTCGCCTTGTTTTACCACTTAATATAATTAAAATGTCAACACCTCTCGGCGGATCTCATCTTTCAGTTCCGACAAATTGAATGGAAAAGCGTGTGTGAAATCTCGTGATACACACGGGATTTCAAATATCCCTACGGCCAGCAGTCTGGCTGTGTCAAATCTGGAGACCGAGGACGCCATGGGAACCTAAAACTCCAGTTAATGATTTTTTCTTTCCCGAGCGTGTGTATCAGGAATGCCTTGACCGGATTAGCAGTGTGACGAGGTTCTACCTGTTTTATAAGCGTGACGGTAGAAAGCTCATCTCTTTTACGCAAACGTGGTATGATGATTGTTATGTTGTAAAAGCTTTACATAACACCCCCCCTTCTTAAATTTACATAAATTTAATTTTGTATATTTTGTTTATTTTAATAATCTACTTCCATTTACCATCTTTCAATTTTGACAGCAAATTTTACTAAGTTCTAAATATTAAATCCTAAATCTTTATTCTTAATTATTTCCTTAAAAATTACAATTATTGTATTCTAATATCTTTTTCCATTTGTCTGATAAACTTTCATAACAATTGCTGAAATCGTTTGCCAGAGAAACGAAATTCTAACTCCTAGACTTTTCTTTATTTTTAATTGCCTTGCATTCACTTGGTACCCCAAAAGAAGCAACTTTTAAGAAGGATTTCTCTCTTATCTCAAAACAGGCAGGAAATTCCTTTTGACGTCACAAGAACTCCCACGAAGCGAACATTCCTTCTTTTCCCGCCCGTTAGAGTGTTGCCATTCCACGGTGATTATTCCGCCGCTAAAACATTTTCCATCGATTCATTATCGATATTCCGACCTTTGGAATTTTCTGATTGGCTATTCCGCCGACATCGTTCTCCCGATTTTCGGCAGGCGTTTCAAAAAAAGATTCAGTTTTAGAATTTTATCGGAAGATACAAGACCGACCTTTTGGATCAGCGTCTCTTATCCTTTTTGCCGCTGGGTCTTTGGCCCGGCGGGCATCTACAGTCAGCAATAGCCATTTTCCAATTAATAACGTCATATTTGAAGGAATTTCAGTTATAAGGATTAGTCGAAAAATATTCCAGAATGGCTTTTCATTCCGAATCTCGGAGATTATTCCATACAGTGAAAGATCCACAAGAAGTTTAAATAGCTTATAATCACCGCATTACTTCACTCAATTTTTGGTCGCATCCTTTATGAGATAATCACCTTCAGATGTTTGTTGACGATTGATAAATTCTCTGGAATAAAGAAATCTCAATTCAGATAATACTACTGTGAATTTCAGATCACATGGATCTTTTATATATTTACCCCATGTTTCGAATTTCGTAATTATCCTTCGTAGATATTATGAGCTTCAAATATTCAACTGCATATATTCGTTCATTACGAACTTTCATCTGATGCCTGCCTTTACGATAACAGTGCATACTACTCCTGTCTTTACTTTAGATACTTTGTTAAACAAATGACTATCTTACTTAAAAGGAACATTAGCCAACGCGTTTATAACAGACATGCTAAAAATAAAATTTAAATCCGTAGAAGAAGATAAAATATAAATTTTCTTCAATATATTATACTTCATTATGCTGTAATATAACATTTTATGATTTTAATTAAAATATATATATTCATTCCCGGATCCGGCATTGATATAATAACAGTGTTAAATAAATGTGTTTGATGTGAATTATGGTTTGATCATTTTACTTATCTTTATTTTCTGTGTCATTATCAGCTACAAGGGGTGAGTCATTATTTTATTTTTACTTTTCAGATTTATTTAAATTTATTTACATTGCGATCACTTCGCCACTATACGTACGGTCGTAGTGTGATTTCGGGGAATGTGAATTGAATTTGTTTCGATCAGATTTAAATATTTCTTTTCGAATTTTCGTTTCAATTTACATATCCCGGAATCTCACTTAACAATGATCACGCGCAGAAGCATTAAAAAACGTTGCACATTCAACCGTTTTTACCCATGGGCACTACGTTTCAAAGTAGTGTCCTATGATGAGCGAACCTGCCACATTACACTGTAAGTTTTGGGGTATGTAATGGTTTCTGTGTGTACTCATGTGGATTAGACGTCGCTCAGATGCGACGGTTATGGTTATTTTGTAGAAAGCCCACCTAGGAAATGCTTCCCTCTCTGCAGTATTAGTATCTTGCGTACCGAGGATGGTGGTAAGTCCAAGCGTCTGGCAGTTTCAAGAGCACTGCTTATCCCTGCAGATGAATCGGACGTCAATGCTTTCATTTTGGTTGTGAGCGTGTCTTCCTTAAACATGGTCGTCCGGAACTTATACAACCCTCCAGTTACCTCAAAGTGCCGAACAAGCCTTATCAGGTCTCTCGCTGTTAAAGGCCCTTTTCTATTTCTCACATTCTTACGAATTCGAAATTTACGCAAGGCAGTGTCGCTTATTCCTGGTTCACGTAAAACAACTTCAACAACAAAGCTTTGCCCTTCGCACTCAGCATGATTGTTCACATAAGCGGTTTACAACGGTGAACTAGTTGTGAATTAACAAGGAGAGAGCCAACCTTGTTAATCACAGATTTTGATTATTTTAATATATGTTGTAGGTTAGAGACCCCTTAGTGTCAGGTTCAACGGATTGTATCCAACGCTCCTTAGTTCTTGCGAAACCGGGGGTTCTAATAATAGTACACAACTTAAATACTTACATTGCAACCGCAATGATAGGTTGGTCGTAGCTCAGTTGGTACGGCGTTCGCTGGCTGATCTGCGGGCCCGGGTTCGGTACCCGGACACGCGACATTTGTTTTTCTCATTTTTTGTTTTATAAATATACTTGTAATTATAATTTAATAATTTCAATTACAAATTTTAATATCATACATTAATTATAATGTTAACAAACTTAATTTTATCATTTTTTATTTTTAAACTATTATTTCTCATCCTTTAAAGAGGTTTAAAAAGAAATTGGATCTATTATTGAATGATAAAAATTCCAAAATCCTGACAAAATCTGTTGTGGTGCCATCTAGTTATGATAAAATGAAAGAATATTCAAATAAAATAAAAATAAAAGCAGAAAGAAGGTAAAGGTGAAAGCAGAATAATTGAAAGCGCAAGCATACGTATTACAAATTTAAAAATCTTTAATATGCAAAAAATAGGGTGTAATTTAATTCTGATGCTAATTTTTAATATAATTATCCTTGTTACTTTAAAAACCAAATAATAGTATTATCGCATTGGCTTCCTTCGTTAAAGCAATGCGTAAATGACGTTTCTTTAAAATCACGAATTGGCACAATTGCTCGATATTATTGTATCGATAAAGAATGTATGAAATACATTTTTAAAAATAATTTTAAAAAATTAACAGTTTTATGACGTTTTATACAGCTATTTAGTTAAAAGTAAAAAATTAAATAGATTAAAATTATAATTGATATACAATATTATAAATTTTAATTGGCAATGAGATTATTAATTATACTTACAAGTATATTTATAAAACAAAAAATGAGAAAAACAAATGTAGCACATTCAGGTATCGAACCCCGGCCCGCGGCGCAGCCGGCAAACGCCATACCAACTGAGTTAGGACCAACCTATCGTTCCGTTTGCAAAGTAAGTATTTAAGTTGTGTACTATTATTAGACCCCCCGGTTTCTCAAGAACTAAGTAGCGTTGGATAAAATCCGTTGAACCTGACACTAAGGGGTCTCTACCCTACAACATATATTAAAATAATCAAAATCTGTGGTTAACAAGGTTGGCCCTTTCCTTGTAAGACGCAAGTTATTATAACTGTCTCATTGGTATATTTCTATCGAAACTGCTTGTACCAGTACCATCAATCGGCTGCTGTGTGAGTTTTTTTTCCTCCATTAAAAATATGCCCATGACCTAGCGATGTTAACCATGCAAACTGTTTTTTATTTCGGTTATTTGTCCGGATTTTATGAATTTTTAAAGTTTCTACAGATTTTTTCCCCACCCTGTATATATTCTGAGAGAATAAAAAAAAACAATAGTTATCCCTAATTTAATCCTCTAATATTCTGTAATCAAGACCATAGTCAAGCATAGCGTCAAACATGGGCTATGCAGGCAACAAACTTGTTTGAAATTTATGACACTGAAAACAGTGGTTACCGCAATGAGATTAATTTTGTGCCAGTCCACGATCGGTGATTTTCAGAATTTAGCACTAAATTTAGAAAATCACAAAAATACATACTTAACTATTTTTTAGTAGATTTGTTATGTAGCATATCATGCTCCTATCTAAAATTGCTGCTGCGATATGGCATGGCGAAATGACCTAAATCACTTTCGACACTCTCTTTAACATTTTATCTACTGACGGTACTTATAAGTATCATTAAAATAACTTATTATAAAATTCATTTAATATATCGATTCGTTGTAATACAGTTTAGAATGAGTTAAAGTTACATTAATTTTTCGTGTTCCAAAAGCATTATCAGTTACACAAAACTAAAATATTTATAAAAGGATGATTTCTTTGCCTTTGCATCTTTTCAGCTTTTTTGGCGATGAAGGGGGGGGGGGATTTTTCAATTCGGAAATATTTCTATATTTTTATTGTAAGAACATTATATTTGTACATCTCCTAATTCTACAAAATACTAAGAAAAACATTTAAAATAAAAGATTTGAGTGGGGTTATAAATATTGCACAAAATCCCTATAAATTCAAATTTAATTAATCCTTCTAAATCCTTCTAAAATCCTTCTAAAATTATTTATTAAATTATTATGTAAATCTTCTAATGTAGTTTAAACAAGTAACGAAAAATGCTTTAGAAGATAAAATTTTCATGAATTCATAATTCAGTACATAAAGGGTTAACATCCATAAGAGATGAATTTTTTAAAAAAATGCCTGTCTTAGTTGATCCTAAGTATATATGCCCAAGAGTTCTAGTTTTAGCTTCTATATTTTCGTCTGTTCGTTGATATATCGATCCGGATAAAGTAGACTATAGAAGATTATAATGTCAAAAAAAGTCAAAATTTTAGTGTAATCAGATAATTCAATTAATACAAAGTTCATTGTGTCTCACTCCATACCAAACCCATATTTTCATTCATAACTGTAATAAAGATGAAGATATTTTAACAAAATTTTCAAGAGATTTATTTCGCTTTCTTCATCGAAATTCGAAAAATGTTGCAAGAAGTGCTTGAAATGTCTATCATATATGTCAGGGTACTAAATTACGCTTTAAAAGTCTGATATATGTTATAACTAGAGTCTGTATTATATATACTAAAGAAAACCCAACTTATGCATACCAATATGCACTAAAACCTTTCAAAGCATGCAAAACATTGCACTTAAAACTTTTAAACATGGGAAAGTATTCACTAAAAACTTCTCATATATGCAAAAATATGCACTAAAATCTTTCAAAATATGCACTAATAAATTTTAATTTATTTATAATTTTATCAGGTATTTCCACTGTAAATAAATTTACAAGAAACAGGGGAAAATAATTAATAATGTATGCAAATATGTTCCTTTACTGGGAATAACTTTTGTTACAGTGTATAATTACATATTTTCCAAATTACACAAGTGAAATTTTGTCTTCGATCATCAATGTTGTTTTTATAGCAAGGAAAATGTTCTTTCAATATCTATTCATGTCACTCACCTGAAGAAAAGTGACACATCTCGACAAAAGAAAATTTCACAGGAGAGGGAAAAGAAAATTTGCATGATTTTACTGTAACTCGAACTTATTGCGCTTAGCCCAGCATGCAGGAGTAAAAACGTGCATAAAAGCGTAAAACCCTTAAGAATGAAGACATATGATGAGGTTTGGTGGGCTGAATAAATTTACCTCCCCACACAATCCACCCCTCTTCTGTGGTCAAGAATGGACAAATATCGTAATAAAGGGATTTCCCGTATTACTACACTTATGAAACATTTTGTGTAGCAAGACACACCTATGAGAAATCTATTAGTGGAATAAAACGAAAAATGAATTTTTGCGAGATCTGTCACTTTTATTGCGGGTGGGCGATGTAATGTTAGGGCAATACTTATTATATTTTACAATGGATGATGTGGCTTTTTCTGGTTGGTCAATTCCATCCCATTAATGAAGTTATTGATCTGCTTAATATTCAAAAAGTCTTTAGTTTTTACTGAATATTTTATTGACTTTTTTTGTAGTCTCGACACGAGTTACATGTCGGCGGGAAATATCGATAAATGATCTCTTACTTTCGACATTTCCCTAATCGTATCATTGAGAGGCGTACCATGTTTTTCTATTTTTTTTAAAGTCTCGGGTAACCATGAAAAATGACTTTCAATCATAGATTGAATTTTATGAATATTAGACAAATCTGAAAAAATATCCTTAGTCTGGCAAAATATCCTTAGCTATAAAAATCGCACAATAGTATGAACAGTTAAAAGTTGTAACCACATTTTGTATTGCATTCTAGTTTTTTCCATGAAATAAAATTACATGAATCCAGGTTCCCCATGTCGTCTGTACTGGTTCAGGTGGTACAAGAAATATTAGGAGACATTTTCCCATAATTTGTACTAGAATTTGGTGTTTTAATAAACATTTTCTTACTAAAAAAAAATGATTTTATTTACCACATCGCAGTTTTTCCTGATTTGTACCCGATGACGCTATGAAGAGAGTATTCCAAACATGTCACATGCATTAAATTGCCATAGAATACTTTCAACGACGGTGAAGCTTTGATTACATATGAAATAGCATCACTAATAAATGTAAGAACCTTTACAGAAAAGTATCGTTGTGAGGCCACAAAGAACGTAAAGAATTGTTAATGAATCTTGCAACAGTAAAATGGTCAACTTTTTCGTTTTCTGAGTGAGCAATGAGATGTAGATGAGGAGGAATGTTTTTAATTTTCTCACAAATAAAGTGTGCAATTAGAGTCGTTATCTGTCAGTTGTTTCGTTTTCACTTATGTATATAGCATTATTTTCAATGCCATTTCTATTCCCATTCATAACATCAATATAGAATATAGCTGAAGAGTTTTTTAAAGAGGTAGTTCATCGGTTATAGACTGTTTAATGCAGTATTTCTTCAGAAAGTTTTTTAAAATTGAGATCATTCAGTTACTTCGAATCATTGCTTGACACAAACCTGAAGCAAAATCATTTTTGTTTCTCGAGAATGTTTCTTCTTTCCATATCTGTGTATGATCGCTTTATAAAGAGTTTTTGCGCCGTTTAAATTTTCACTTCCACTATTTCTTTTGTTATGTGACTAGTAGTTTTTAGTGTTGGTCAACTTGGAACTTATTCTCATAAGGTATCAATATATTTCACATACGTTACTATAACTTTAAAATCGAATGCAAGTTCTTCATTGTGATCTTTTAACTACGCATGAATTAAACGACCTTTATTTGGTTTTATTTTAGCCATTTTCTACAGCACATAATTTTGTTTTTGCGAAAATAGTCTTCGATAAAATGATACACTACTGATTAAAAGGAGATCAAAAATAAATTTCGGCCAAACATGAAATAAATTTCCTACTTCTTACACTTACTATTTTCCCAAATAAAAGACGTGTAAATATGCAAGAAGATGGCGCAAAATATCTCTCCTATATTGCAATTATCTTTAAGCCGTAAGTTTCACAATCACTCATTAAATAATGTCCTATATAGGAATTGATATAAATTTACGAATCATAAATTTGTATATATTTGTTTTCTTTTACCGAACTAGGGGGCTCTGCCCTCTACGAGCTACGCTCGTCAACCCCCGTTCAGACACCGCAGACTCTAAAAGTACGCTAATTTGATCGGCTTTAAAATGATTTCGGAAGATTGAATTATAATTTAAAAAACAGTGGCGATCTCCCTATAAACGGATTTCTATTCATTTCTCTTTGACTGGGGAATTTTAAGGCCAAATCCGCTGCGGTACTACTTGATTAACCCGTCGACCCATTTCGCCAAATTATATAAATCGCCAAACCACTCGCCAAATTATACAAATTGACATCATTTTTATTTTAAATAACGAAAGAACAAATAAATTAGTGCAACATTAATAAAAATAGAAATAAAACGTTGAAATAAAAATAACTTGGTGACGTAGAAACGTGTAACTTGCTTAAAGTCAAGTTAATGTGACATTTACGATCAACCATTATTGGCATTTAATCTTATAATTTGGAGAATGATAGATTTTTGGTCGACGGGATAACTAAGTAGTACCAAAAATACATATGTCAATCGCTGTTTTCGTCTTTGATTAAGTTAAATAACTTAAACATTTCAAAATAAGCTAATATAAAAGGAATTAAGGGTAGTTTTCGGTTAGCCGGGTGCCAGTGTTACGTATACATACATACATATATATATATACCTATATGTATACATATATTGTATGTATACACATATATACATATATATCCATATATATATATATATATATATATACATATGTATATATACATGTATATAGACATATAGATGTATACATAACACTGGCGCCCGGCTAACCGAAAAGTACCGAATTAAGTAAAAGAATCTTTGTCTCCCGGTATTTTTTAACAAAGCGAAAAGAAAGTTCCTTTAAATAAGACATTTTAAATTAATCGTTTTTAATCTGACGTAAATTTGACCAAACTATTCTTTCTCTTTTTAATATTCACGTGAAAATACTTGTGTTAGAAATGAAATATTATTTGCGCTTTCCTAACAAAAATAGTTGAAAAGTATCCTCTCAAAATATCAAATAAATGTCTAGCGCAATTTCTAAATTTAAACCGTTTTGCAATATTATTCTGTGTTCATTTTATTTAATAACTGTAATGTGACGTAAATATGACGTAATTTTTCCTATTTAAGACTTCTAACGCATGTTAATAATACTAGATGTAAATTTCCAACTGGGCGAAAAATGTCCGGACCAGGATTCGAACCCGGGATCTCCTGGCTGAAGCCGCCAGTGCTCTGCCATCTTAGCTATCCCGGACAATTCTGGTCGAACTTTTTCACCCAGCTAACCTTGATGATTACAGCATCTGGTCTGAAACTTGGTTCAGCTCAACAGAATAAATCTCAGGTAATGGAACTCCAGAAATCGCTGCATACGAAATTACACTAGATTAATTTTAACACAATTATTCTAATTGGTAAACAAATCATACTAGATGTAAATTTCCAACTGGGTGAAAAATGTCCGGACCAGGATTCGAACCCGGGACCTCCTGGCTGAAGCCGCCAGTGCTCTGCCATCTGAGCTATCCCGGACAATTCTGGTCGAACTTTTTCACCCAGCTAACCTTGATGATTACAGCATCTGGTCTGAAACTTGGTTCAGCTCAACAGAATAAATCTCAGGTAATGGAACTCCAGAAATCGCTGGATACGAAATTACACTAGATAGCTCAGATGGCAGAGCACTGGCGGCTTCAGCCAGGAGGTCCCGGGTTCGAATCCTGGTCCTGACATTTTTCGCCCAGTTGGAAATTTACATCTAGTATGATTTGTTTACCAATTAGAATAATTGTTTTAAAATTAATCTAGTGTAATTTCGTATCCAGCGATTTCTGGAGTTCCATTACCTGAGATTTATTCTGTTGAGCTGAACCAAGTTTCAGACCAGATGCTGTAATCATCAAGGTTAGCTGGGTGAAAAAGTTCGACCAGAATTGTCCGGGATAGCTCAGATGGCAGAGCACTGGCGGCTTCAGCCAGGAGGTCCCGTGTTCGAATCCTGGTCCGGACATTTTTCGCCCAGTTGGAAATTTACATCTAGTATGATTTGTTTACCAATTAGAATAATTGTGTTAAAATTAATCTAGTGCATGTTAATAAATTTATTATTTTACAAAATCCTTTCTCTCTTAAAATTCACGTGTAATTATAGTTTTTATGACGTAATTTTTAATAAGTTCCTGCTTTTTGTACATAATTATTTAATTCTAATTCCAAATGTTTTTTTCTGTTTATAATAGTCATGTGTAAATAAATTTTTAATTTATTTACACGTATCTGGGAGCACGGCAGTGCGTCCGCCAAGTTCGCACAAGCCGTAAGCTACCTTTTCCTGAACCATTTCGGCATACTTCCCCCCCCCCTCATAACGTTGTTTTAGGGAGAGATATAGAAATTTTTCTTTTATACACATGTTCGTATGGTCAAACTGAACTAAGGTTCCACGATTTCATGTTTCTATATTGAGTAGTTTTCGAAATATTAAATTCCGAAAAAGCGCTTTTTTGTCACTGACTCACTTCGCATCATCAAATAACTAAGGTACTTCTAAAAGTCATAGAATCATGAAATTTCACAAGTCGGGTTTGTAGCACAATTAACCAGAAAAATCTGAAAACACAGAATTTACGCCTCTAAACCCTTCAAACAGGGTGTGTTGATTTGGCCGTAAACAGTTTCTTAACACATTCAATTGTGCCAATGTTGGTAGCCAAAACTCGATTACAGAGTTTTGAAGGGGGTCACGTGATTTCAAGCAGAATAACATTCTATATATATGCTTTTCCAAAGATGTTTGTTAATTAAGAAAAATGAATATACCTAAAAATTTTAATCAGTATGGGTTATGTTGTATTTACGATATTAAAATAATAAAACATTTAACAAAATATAACCGCAATTCGGTACGTTTTCGATATAGTAGCCTTGGCGAAATACAGAAAATAGCCTTGACGAGAAAAGAAATTTGATAATAACGTTTTTTCTGGCAACCTATTTACAATGTCATACACACAAGAAATTTTTTCCATATGTAAACAATTTATTTAATGTAAGGAACCCTTTTATTTATTTTTATATACCAACGTAAATAATTTGTATATAAGAAATAATATTTTATACATGTATAAATAAAATGTTTATATGTATGTAAACATATATATAAATAACATAAAAGTTAATCAGGTTTGTTTTCATAGTGGTTTATATCATTTGGCAACATATCTCAGTTTCTGAAGTCCGAATTGCGCCAAGATTTTTAAAAAATGCCAAGGTCCCTATAGTGGAAAAATATCCTAATTCCATATGGAAGTTTAAAAATCTCCTTTTAATTAAATGAAATGTGTAACTAATAAACTGTCTTTAACGATGTGCGACAGATGCGGCGTCCGAAGTCCGTTGCTAATGTTATTATATTGTATTATTAGCCTACTTACTGTTAATTTATTGTTAATTTTAAAACTGTAAAAGAAAGATTATAGTTATAGCTATGTTGGTCGCCAAAACCCGATTACAGAAAATTAGCCTGAGTTATAAAGGTGTTACATGATTTCAAGCTGAATGAATTTTTATATGCTTTTACAAAAATCTTAATAAGGCAAATCTTTCAGTTTATCTGTCCATCTTTCTATCTTTTACTTCCTTAAAACAAATTTTATTAAAGACCGGGAGGCGTCTGCACAGATCATCACTTCATCGAGTTGACGGCTGAAATTTTAGGGTTAGTTAAATATCGAAAATTGGGTTTTCAGGTGGTTTCTACCAAGATATGACTTAACAGACCAGTTGCATTTAAATATGCTAATCTAGTTTTAACTAATCCTAAAATTTCAGCTGTAAACTCGATGAGGTGATGGTGTGTACATGCGTTTCCCGATCTATTATAAATGTCGGAATTCTAATCTCAATAGCACTCTGGCCAATCTGGCAATTATTCCTACTATTTATGGAACACTATTCCTTTAAGTGCGTTTTAGTGATGTTAATGAACTTATGCATATGCATCATACATATTATACATATGCACAGTGGCGGCTCGTGCCAATCTTCACTGGTGGGGCCCGGTCCTCATAACATATTGTAAATTTTTATGTTTATATATGTAACTTTTGTTTAAACATGAAAACAAATTTAAAAATAAAATTAAAAAAGTAATCTTACTTTTGGAAATGAAAATTTAATTATTTTTTCAAGTAATCAACGTCTTTCACTAACTTTAAATTTAATTACCATTATTCACATTAAACTTACTCTGGTCAAACATTATTAAATTAAAAAACAAATTCACAAATCAAACCAAAAATAATTATCTCATAATTTAATTGAAAAAAATACATATTTTTCTTGCAGAGATTTAATCCATTCACAAATTAAAATTTAATGCATTATTTAAATAGAAATTAGGCATGTCGATTTTTTCGACTAGCAAATCTTTCACTTACTTTTACATCAAATTCTGATACTAATAAAATCTTTGTGGACGGAAAGAACAGCAAGAGTGTGTTTAATCGTTCCTGTCCCATAGAGCTTTTCAAAAATGTTTTAAAATTTTCTCTAATTCGCTCTTGAACTCCAGTATGACACCCGCTAATATGCATGCGCAACGAGCTTATCTTTTAAATAAAACTGTTCTAAATTTTGAGTTAAGATTTTAGTAAGTCCCTTTGCTGTTTTATCATGGACATCAATGAATTGAACAAACCTTTTCACGGGTTTGCTGTTTTTTATACATCCTAAAATGATAACAAATTGCGAGGTGCAGCTTACATCAATGTAGTATCGTCAGCTTGTAAATCTACAAAATTAGAAGCAGAAATCTCATTTTTAACTTCATGCATATACGTTTCATATATACAATCCAACAGCTCATTCTGTATAGTTTTTGAAGTATTTTTAGATACTGTAGCATTGTTTAAATGGTCTTCCAATATAGTGTCCAGTTTTGAGGCGTATGTGACCAAATTTAAAAACCTACCTCGGTTTTAAAAACTTTACGTTCATCATAACCCCTTAAATGTAATTCATGAAATCCACAGAATATCAAACAATTGATTACACGATTTAGCACATACCTGTTCTTCTCAACCATTTCATTATGTTTTTGTAATGAAATCCTATAACCTTCATCCAACTGCGCTACAATATTGACAGTTCCGACGGTTTTATAGTTAATAGCATTATTTAAATGAGTAGTATTCCTTTCATGTTTTTTTTTTACTCTTTCAGAAAAATGCTTCAAATCGTTACAGCCAGCCATACTCCATAATTTCACCCCTCCAAACAATAAACAATAAAAACAGAACAATGCTTTTTTTTTCTTCACTTGCTGAAATCCACAGAAGTTTTTTAAACCACTGTGTAGAGAAATAGCGCAGTTTTTTCGCATCTTTTCGTGGCGTTTGAAAATTCTTCGGTTGATAAGGTCCCAGGCGTTTAATTTCAAGTTTTTCTTCCAAATTCATTGTTGAAAAGGGCTTTCATAATAAACCATCTACAGAATTCATTTTTTTATTTCAAGAATTTAAAGGTGTGTTCGAAAAAATATTTTTCCACCCCCAACAGCTCGAAATTTTCTGAGACACTTTCAGACTCATTTTTAAAAGTAAAAACATGAAACTTGCTGAGGTGATTTTTGAAGAGATGTTTAAGAGGCCGTGTGATTTCATTTTTCGCTCAATTCATTAGAATTTGATTTTTAAACAATTATTTTCTCAGTAGGACCCATTTTTTCATCCCCAGATCTCCCGCTTCGGAAAATTCGGTTCAAAACACCCATTTTGATAGTATTTTTTTGCAATATTTTCTGCATTTATCAAAAAATCGACAAGCACTTCACATTATGTAGTATCTAAATATGAGAATTTGCCAGTTTGATGCGTTTTAGAGCAAAAATGAATTTAAAAATAAATCAGAAAATAAGCAGTTTGGATTGGAATACACCTTAACAATAACATGCGTCTCCGTTTAAAGAGAGTACTCAAAGATCGCGTAATTTAACGAATAAGCAGCAATAGTAATACAAATGTCGCCAACTATTTTTGAAAATCTCCGTATAACAGAAGCTTTGCTTCAAGGACACACTCGCCCAGTGCCGCACATTGCAAAAAAAGTACGGAAGATTTAGCTCTAAAAGAGCAGTACATCGACAAAATTGAATGATACGTGAGGGAGGGAATACTCATTATCGCGCCAGATGGGCACAAATGGCTTGTGCCCAGATACAGTAACCTTGGTGTTCAGAAGTAAGTAGTGACCAGTAAAGTGATTTATTGCCTCTGAGAAAGAAATAGATGCTGAGAGTCGATAACGGATGAGTGGGCACAATGTAAGAAGGAGTTTCTTTGCAATATATTTTCAGTAAACAGTTCTTTTTTTTAAATATTTAAATTAAAAATATGAATCAAAAATTTTTTTAATGAACAGAAAATTCTAGTGGGGCCTGGCCCCAGTGGCCTCAATGGGCCGGCCGCCCCTGTATATGCATATAATACGTAATACATTTTATTTTATTTTATTTTATGCCTAAGTGGAGCAAGATCACCAGATCACTAGGATCTGGTGTAGACCTTATTTGCTCCATCCGGTAAGTTCCCCGACATGCGGGGATTCACTACACATAGTTCCATTCCTCGGACAAAAGGCACATGCCAACAATGGAAAAAAAAACATTACATTAATACGTAATTACATTAATTACGTAATACATTTGCATCATACATATTATAGGTATGTGTATAATACATAATATATATGCAACATTATGACGTCAGAATAAACAAAACTTTTTTGTCGCCAAATTTCAGAATTGACATGATATATTACTAAATTTGGCAAAACTTTGCTAAATGTCGCCTAGCTTGGCGAATATTTGACGCTAGTGGCTATTTTTCAATGAGTTAATTGTTAATTCGAGCCACCTATTTTTATTTTTCTGCATATCATCTGAATAGTTAAATGATATAACTTACTAATATTTCCAAAGTGCTAATAGTTTCGTCACTGCCTAAAACCTCTGCTATTGTTATTATATTGTACTGTTATTATATTTACTGTGACTATGTTGTTAATCTTTACACCGTTAAACTTCTGTATTATATAAAGAGAATTTACGGAAACTATTAAAGCATTGAAACTGCCAGTTCTCCTGATGGTTATTATAATTCTATAATATGTAACCTGTTAATCGATATGTACGTTAGAATGAATCTTCTATAATCCGGTTCCTCGCATTTTAGTTTTCAGGTTTCGAATAAAATTAGCTGAAATCTTAAAACCATGGCACATTGACTAATTCTTCAACACGATCAGATGAGAAGAATGATAGATTTTCAAATGAATCATGGCAGTGAGCCGGTAGACCTTCTATTCTTCCGTAATCGAGTCAATTGTGAAAAGGTTAGCGTGAAACAAAAATATATTAGCATCAATATGGTTTAATGCAAATGCAGATATTGTCAAAGGATTTCATAAGAACCATTTCACTTGTACCCAGTCGTATCAGTTAAAATGCAACAATTGGCAGTGAGCCCAATTAGAAAAGATTACTTAATAGGATTAAAAATTTCTGCATTAGAGAACGAATCGTAACTACTAAGGAAACATGCATAAGTGAGTTAAGAGGTATTTGTCACGAAAGATGAAATACATAACAACACAAAATATATGATGTGCTTCCATGATCGTAAAGAGTTCTTGATTTCTCTATCAAAAGCTTCCGACTTGGCTGAAAGAATGGGCAAGTAAATTAAATTATGAATAACAGTAACATGATGCAACGTTTAACATGGAATTAATACGGTAAATACTGCTTGCTAGAGGCAGCTAGTACTTTAATATAAAAAGAAATAAAGTATAAATTTGTAAAGCTCAGTAAAATAAATTTATGTATTTTTATGTCAGCCGGGCGCAAGTCGCAAATCGCCAAATACTGTTCCCAACTCCATTGTTCATATTGCATTCATTTCATTTAAAGATATAAACTTTTCAATCATCTCAATTAAAATAGATGCATTTCCCTCATTTTATTTAGTAGAATATTTAACATAGAAATAAATAAGAAATAATAACATAAACCAAAATGTTTTATTTGAAAATCAAAGCATTGTTTCTAATTTACACATCTGAAAAATGAAAACTGCTATTGGCGAAAAAACAAAAGGCTAATGAGGAGATTTGCTCCCGGCTAACATAAAAGTACCGAAATTTAAGTTTTTCATATTAATATAGTTTAGAACAACAAACTTGAAAAAAACATACAAAAGGTAGTGATATCCCAACAAAAAGTTTTCGGTAAAAAAAAAAAAAAGCGCCAAGTTCTCTTTAATGTTTCGGCCAGAAAAAGTAGTGATATCTGAAGTTCGCACAAGTAAAAAGCCAAACATCCCAAATCTTTCATTGAAAATGGCTTCCTGCGACTTAGCCGTTAATGCCTTCGAGAGAGTTTTTCAAATTTTAAAATATGTACAAATGAGCTACATGCCAACTACATTTTTTTATTATATTATTTTAGGCATTTTGTGGCACAGACTACAGAAATAAAATACACATTTGAAAAAAGCATTTAAACAACTTCAGTCTATTTAAATGTTTAGAAGTTAAAAATAACAAAATACTTGTATTCAGGAGATAATATCCCTAATTGCTAAAACATAATTAGTATCAGCTTTTAACAGTTTATAAGTCGAATACCTCTTCATGTATTCAAACAAACTATAATAAATGTTCAAACGAAAAAAATCTCTTTCGTCAATACACAAGATTTCAATATTATACAATAAAATATAATGTAACATATTGTGAGATTTGAAATCAGTAAATTTTATTTTATTTCTTGCGTTTTACATTAATGACTTTAGCTTTAGACCGTACAAAATGGCAATTAAACCACAAGTAGACTAAGTGATCTGTAATTAAAACTAATGTTTGTTGAAACTGAATGGTATTTATCAGAAATCTTTTACTCATATTGTCTTTATGAAAGTTTGCCTCTTCGCATTCTAATATTACTTTTAATATTTAAATAATTCATAAATGAGTAATTTCCTGTCATTAATTTTGAAATTCTGTAGAAGGCATTAACGGCCAAGTCGCAGGAAGCCATTTTCAATGAAAAATTTGGGATGTTTGCCTTTTAACTTGTGCGAACTTCAGATATCACTACTTTTTCTGGCCGAAACATTAAAGAGAACTTGGCGCTTTTTTTTTTTTTACCGAAAACTTTTTGTTGGGATAAATATATTTTTTTTGAAGCAAACATTATTGTTTCCGCTTTTTATACAGTTGGCAACAGTTTAAATTAATATTACTTTCTAAAATCTGTCAAAAACATCTCTAGAAATGCTGAAAATTTGAAATTAAAATAGAAATAAAACCTCAAAAAATGAGTGAAAATAAAAAAATTAATACAATCTGCACTCCGGCAAATTCTAACGCATAAAATGATCTAAAAATGATTACACTGCCATGTATAGTTTTTGCTGCTATAAAACTTTTTTAGTGGAACGATTTTGTCCAACTTTAGCATTAAATATCTCTTAAAATAATTCTTCGATTTGAAAACTGTCTGCATCAGCGTGTTTATCAAACATTTCTGCATAAAACCACCGATTTTCATATTTTTGTATGCATTATTTTTCTTAATATTAACGAGGAAAGACCTCCGGTCACAAAAAATTCAAAACCGCCGGCGGCGGTGACAGCGGTAGTTACTTTTTTTTTAGAATAGAGAGATAAAAAATATACTAAATTTGCACTTTTGATTGATTTTATAAAAGTGTTTGCACTTATAATCATTTTAAAAAATATAGCCAAAATATGTATGCGCCGTATCACTAACGGATCTAAAACCTCTTCATGCCCGAAGCTAAAATAATACTACATATATTCATTTATTGATTTTTCACAAACAAAAGGGCATCATAGACGACAGAAAAAGAACTCTTCTGAAAATGGCCCTTAAAGGTTGGTTGGTTGGTTGTATTTATGTCGGCCAATTATCTGCACGTAGGATATAGGCCCTAATGTGGGGGGGGGGGGTGCCTTCCGTGGAGGTCTTTCTAAGGGAACCTAACCCGTATTAACGCTTGGAGAACCAAGGTTCGAAGAAAACCACGAAAACTTCGAACGATTAGGCCGACGGGCGCGATTGGGATCGAACCCAGCACCTCCCGTCTACCAGCTTCGAGAGCAGAACCTCTCGGCCACTGGTGGGACAGGCCCTTAAAGGAACTAATAATTTAAGTTCACAAAGAGGGATCTAAAATTACAACCCCCCTTAAAATATATATTTAATTATCCCTAAACTAAATTCAACCTAAATTTAGGGACTTTTAACAAGTGAATGATCTACAAAATCTCACAATTTTTTATTGTAAAAGATTTAAGTTAAGTAATTTTGAAAATATCTCATTTTCTTGGTCACACTGTATTCAAGGCATTTTGCAATCTCAGATGAAAGTAACATTTATTTTATGAGGAAATCAGCACAGGTGTTGTCATTTATTGGTTTGCTTTTAAAGCAAAACACATTCAGCTTCTTAGAAGTGAAGTCAAATTGTAAAAAAAATCAAACAGTTTAGTTTTTATGAGTCAAAGAAAAGAGGCTCACATATGTGGACTCCGCGAGACAAGTGTATAGTGTGCAATCTCGGCTCTTCCCCTTATAAAGTGTTTCTCAACCTTTTTTGGTTGACGGCTTGCTAAAAATATCGGAATTATTTGCAGCACACCTGAATATAAAACATGTAAAAGTTGTATGATATAAAAAATTATATATTTATTTACAAAAATTATTTAATGAGAAGACTCAGCGTGTTTTCTTAATAAAAAACGAGGTTCGAAAGTCTCCAGACAAGTTCGCATTTCATCGTCAACTTTTAAAAGACTTATTCGCTTTTTGGACTTGATTTCTGTCAGTGTTGAAAATCCAAATTCACAGAACCATAAAGATGCAAAAGGCAGAAGAATTTTAATAGCTTTCAAGCTGATTGTGGAGTACAAATTTTTGACTGAAAGCCGAAACTCATCAAAAATTTTCTCCGAGATTGTTGAACAGTCGAACATATCGTTTCTCAAATCAATGAGCTGTTCCTTTTCTGTTGTTGTCAAATTTGGTGTCTTGCAGATTGCAAATGGGTTCATTAGCAATTCATAGTCGTCAACTGAAAGCGGAGAAAAGTGGTTTTTAAGTGTTAAGCACACGATAAATGGAAAATGTCGAATCGTTCTTACGACACCATATAGTTTTAATTATCTATCAAAAACCTCGCGGCTCATTTGATAATGTCCACTGGTGTGTCGCGGCACCCAGGTTCAGAGACACTACCTTTATGTCATAACATTTCACACAAAGCAATGATATACCGTTTAAAGATTCTCTATGATAAAAAAGCTACAAATTTGCGTTACATACAACAGAATCTACTTAAATTTTATTTTACACGAACTACAAAATGCAAAAATCAAATGAAAAAATGATCATATTATCAAATAAGGCACTTAGTTGAGCAGCATACAATCATTTCAATATAATTGTATTCTGAGTATTAATTGAAATTTGATTTAACACGTTGACCGCCCCACGAGTCCATGTGGTTCATGCGTGACTTCTATTCTATGAACCATGAGACCATACGGTCTCATACGGAAAGTGCCGTTGGTTCGTCTCTGATTGTTTCGAAAGTGATTTTGTTCAAAAGTTGCTGATCGTTGGAAACCAAATGATGCATAAAAGGTAATTGGGGTGAAAAAGCTATCAATTTCAGGCTTTCAGTGTGTAAGAATATATTTCAAAAAGTGTAAAATTTTATTAAAATATTATGTATCTTTCAATGTTAAGAAATTTCGTTATTATTAATAAAGTTATGAACGAAAATCAGAAAGCCGACTCCAGCAAAGTTCCTACATGTTTGATTGAATAATTAGATTGCGAAGCTGGATTCCTATAAAAAAAACTGTTGGTCTTGACATGTATAATTACTCTTACATTTCTAAACACCAATTCAGATACAACCTATACATAGATTATTGATTTTTAGTTTTAACAGAAACAATTATTTCTTATTCCTTTTTTTGTTGCAGAGCGAAATGAAAGAATCTTAATACCTGTTGTCGTGAAACCTTGTGGAATTCCTCCTGTCTTAAGGGATATGTCTAAGATTGATCTCACCAAAAAATGTTCTAAGAAGTGGCTGTGGGATAATCTAGTTCTATCTATTCTACCAGAAGCCGGCGACACCTTCTCTTTGCCGTGTCTTGAAAGAGGTCCATTAAATAATGTGAATACGATATCCAATTCAGTATGCTCTGCATCCGAAGATATGGACTAAAAACTGCTTTGAAGCCAAAAACGTATCCTCGGTAGTATGAAAAATCGAAACTTTTTTCTTTTCTGATATTTAAGATAATGATATTAAAGGTTAAAATGGCTGCACAGAAATATTTATTGACATTTTTGTAAAACACTTTTTAAATAAATTCAGCTTATGAAGCAGTTTAAAAAAACGGCACCCAATAAGTATTTTTTCCATATGAATTTTATCCAATGCTACTAGTTGATTCGATAGTCAGTAGTAGCATTAAAAAGTTTCGAAAGCATTTTTCCGATGACATTACGTTGGGATAACTATATCGTAATTTCATTAAGATTTGAAATCCTTCACCATTCTGATATTTAACCATTTTATGGTGAAGCTTTTCATTAATTTTTTATGTGAAATCTTGAGATTTGTCATTAAATTTATAATCTATTAATTCCAATATAAATGGCTGATAATATTCTGAAATTAACATTTTAAATTTATCAACGTTACAAAAAACACTTAAATATCTATAATTTCTTAGTATAAAATTATTTAGTAAAATAATTCAAAATTAAAGCAAAAAGTATGACTAAAAGTATCTGAAATTGATAAATTATATCATTATTGTTTAAAATGCATATATGTTGCGGCAGGAAGCAATTCATAACGTATTTTGTCTTCTCTCCACATCCCAATATTTAGCCGCAGATATTTAGAGAGGTCACTTTATTAAAAAAAATCATTGTATGCCCATCTTTAACGTTAAAAGAAAGAGAAGAAAGAAAGAATACATAAAATAAAGAAAGCCTTTCATATCTTTTATTTTCCTTGAAGGAAGGACTACCTTCTTCAAGAAAAATAAAAGGTATGGAATGCAACGTTTCTGTATCTAGATCTAAGTCTAAAATATTCGTCTTAATTTATTCAAAATGAATAGCGCTTCGAATCTCCTGGGGATTGTTAGGTGGGTATTGCCGAGATGCAAGTTGGTGTCCTAGTGCGTGCCACAAATGTTTTATCGGATTTAAATCCGAAGAATATGCAGGCCACTTCATTCGCTTGATTGCTTCGCCCTCAAGGTAAACAGTCACTTGTGCAGCACGATGAGGACGCGCATTTGGAGGAAGTTATTACCGACTGCACCCCTAAACAACTTGACATGATGATCTTGAACCTTGACTCTGTATATTTCAGCATTCACAGTTGCATTGGTGAAAATATGTTGGTCAGCGCGGAAATGCAAAATGATGCCCGTCGATAACATGATTCCACGACCTTTCTATCGATGCCTTTCACGGATGTTTGCAGCCTTATTGCGTGTGTTTTCTCCCTCCATATGGTAACGTGTCTTGAATCACTCTCCGAAAAACATCGGGATTCATCGGTAAAGAGAACTCGGCTCCAGTCCGTGATACTGGGATGACAATGGTCTCCTCACCAATTTAACTAGGCGCATTTTGCTGCCAGACTTAGTTGAATACAGATCATGAGTTTCCTTACATACAGCCATCTTTTATGCAGCCTGTCAGTCACAGTAAATCTGGATAGTAGAATTCCTGTTGCTGCAGCGAACTCCCTTGCAACCTGAACTGGCGTCAGTTGCCTGTTTCTTTTAGCAATCGTTGCCAAATAACGGTCCTGAGAGCCTGTCCTGGCACATTTTTGACCTTGACCTGGTTGTCTGTATGCAGTGTCTTTAAACCATTTAAAAATTATTGACATATCGCTTTTGGCTATTTTTAAGTATTTATAGACCCCTGTCAGTTCCCTGTCAGACCCCTTCTTCCATTCTCCCATCGCACGCCATATCTCACAATCGGTCAAATGTCTTCTAGATGGCAAATTCCACCTACTAGAATCGAACCTTTTATCAAAATACACGTACAATCCTTGATATTAGTCTTCAAATCACCCACGTGCACTCCTTTTCACATGTGCCGAAAGAACGGACAAAAAATTTGGATATTTTTCTGTTGCGAAGGTTAATCCCATTGACTACTTGATAACGTTAACCTTGATGTATCAACCAATCACCATTCAGTGAAGTTCCCTTAATAGAATAAACATAAAGCACCCTTTTTATGGTTGATACTTTCATTACTTTCTTCTATCTTCAATAGAAGAAAGTATTGTAATCGAAATTTTTTTCGACTACCGGTTTCCGACGGATTTACACGGATTTACACAGGGGTAAGAGATCCCCCAAAACCATGTTTAGAGAAAAGGCCTGTCTGTCTGTCGCCATTGTACCATAAAAAAGTTTATGAATTTATGAATAGAATTGAACCAACATTTTTTTAAAGTTTTTAGCTATGGCAAGCTGGTCCTTCCTTCATTTGGAAAAAATCCGCAGGAAGGGGGCGCTGTAATACCAATTTCTGTGCGATTTTGAATATTGTACCTTCGAAAAATGTATGAAAGGAAGCATAGAATTAAACTATTTTTTTTTTAGTTTTTGGCTATGGCAAGCAAGTCCTCCCTTAATCTGGAAAAAATTCGGCGAAAGGGGGCGCTGTAATAGCGATTTTTGTGCGATTTTGAATATTGTACCATCGAAAAGTGTATGAAGTTATGCGTAGAATTGAACCAATTTTTTTGTGTCTGTTCTTGGCTATGGCAAGCAGGTCCTTCCTTAATTTGGAAAAAATTCGGCGGTAGGGGGCGCTGTACTAGCGATTTTTGTGCGATTTTCGTTCTATTTGAATATTGTACCATAGAAAAATACTATGAAGTTATGCATAGAATTGAAACAATTTTTTGTGTATGTTTTAGGTCATGACAAGAAGGTCCTCCTGAATTTGGAAAAATTCCGCTGGAAGGGGGCACTATAATAGCGATTTTTGTTCCATTTTCAATATTGTATCTTCGAAAAATGTATGAAAGGAAGCATAGAATTAAACTAATTTTTTTTTAGTTTTTGGCTATGGCAAGCAAGTCCTCCCCTAATTTGGAAAAAATTCGGTGAAAGGTGGCACTGTACTAGCGATTTTTGTGCGATTTTGAATATTGTACCATCGATAAGTGTATGAAGTTATGCATAGAATTGAACCAATTTTTTTTGTGTCTGTTCATGGCTATGGCAAGCAGGTCCTTCCTTAATTTGGAAAAAAATCGTCGGTAGGGGCTGCTGTACTAGCGATTTTTGGGTGATTTTCGTTCCATTTGAATATTCTATACCATAGAAAAATACTATGAAGTTATGCATAGAATTGAAACCTTTTTTTTGTGTATGTTTTTGGTCATGGAAGGTCCTCCTGAATTTGGAAAAATTCCGCCGGAAGGGGGCACTACAATAGCGATTTCTGTTCCATTTTCAATATTGTACTTTCGAAAATTATATGAAGTTATGCATAGAATTGAACCAAAATTTTCGTGTGTGTTTTTGGCTAAGGCAAGGAGGTCCTCCCTGAATGTGGAAAAATTCCGCCGGAAGGGGGCGCTGTTACAGCAATTTTTGTGTAATCTTCTTAATTTTTCGTAGTTGTATTGTACACCAGTAGCTCGTGAATCGACGGGAACTTCCCATCCTGATAAGTTGATTATTCGCGACTATTCGTGATTTTAATAAATATCATGATCGAGGTTAACTCGTTTTTACTTCGATTAATTGAGTGAAGCAGAAATTTAAGATGAAAATCAAAGTTGATACAGTATTGAACTAATAAAAATGAAATATTGACATCTGTAAAAATATTTTGAAATATTAAAATATATGAGATAGAAGAAAGTTTTAGGATTGGCACACCCAATTAGTTTTTCTTCCCAGTGTATCTTTTGTTTGTTTTGATTAATATTTTTTGAAATAATGTGTCATTAGAATATTTTTTTAATTATGTAAATTTTACTTCAAAGTATAAAATCAAACATGACATTTTTTTTAAAGTGTAAATATAATAGTTTCTCTATACATAATTTTAAATTCCTTGATGAAACAGCATTTTAACTATAAAGCTGTATGATTATCGTATGAACTTTATGTTTTTTGTTCATAAATCATAAAAATGAGAAATATTAACATTATTATTGTGACTAAACAAATCTGAAATTGCAACTTGTTACTCTTTAAAATTTTAAATTCTTTGAAGAGACAACATTTTTATTACAAAGATGTATGATGGTCGTAAGAATTTCATGTTTTGGTCTCATAAATAGAACTATTAAAATTATTAAAATTATTTTCTACTTGTTATTTTTATATAATTTTAAATTCCTTGAAGAAAAGAATTCTTACTACAAAGATCTATGATGGTCGTATTAATTTCACGTTTTGGTCTCATTAAAATTAGAATTATTAAAGTTATTACTGTGACTAAACATATCTGAAATTACTGCTTATTACTAAATTTAAAAAAGTAATATAATCATAATATTTTAAGAAAAGCTTTCGACTTTTTGAGATATTTTAAAAATAAAATTTCATTAACACGTTAAGCGCCTTGTCAGTCACCGATGACTGACACTGAACTTTCCGTTTAAAACGCGTAATTCGCCGATGACTGACGGTCTAAAATATGATATCAAACTAAAAAAAATATATATATTGTTTTAAGTAATTACTGAAAATGTATTTAAAATTTACTTACTTTTATTTATTACAGGATTATACTTTCTTAAAAATTACTTTAAACATTGTAAATTTTTAAGCTGTCAGCTTCAGTCACCGTGGCACTTAACGTGTTAAATAAACTAAGTAAAATTCTATTGAAGTTATTGTGCATTGCTTAGATAAGAGCCTTCTTTGATAATTTGCTCATATTTTCGCATTTAACATTTGCATTTAGAAGTTCGTGTAAAAAAAATCAATCAGAAACTGCTGTACATAACAGAAATTTGTCCCTTGTTTCATCATAATTACATTCTGTGCATTTAACATTTGTGTTTTAACTTCATTTCATAGTTATTTTTTTATTTTAATTAATATGTCATGAAGACAAAGAAAGTCTGTTTTTGATGTTCATGTGCAGATACATTATTTTTTAATGTGTTGTGTAAACGTAATTATATAATGTATTAAAACAGTAGAAAAATATAACGTAGTTTTTCTTGTATACCTCAACTCTAGTGTATTATGCAAGCCCTCAATCCGTATGCAAGCTCTCAATCCAAATTTTCAGCTGATTTCGTCAAGTAGTTTCTGAGTTATGCTTGAAAAACTACACGCATTGCAGTTTGCGACTATTAAAAATGAATTTCACATCAGGAGTACAAACCTTTAGATCTACGAAATTCCAAAATTACTTTACCAAATAACTTCGCGTTAAGTATCACTATGCAAAATTTCCGAATAATCCAAAGAGGATATCAAAATCGTATGTCCGTATTGAAAATTATAACGATTTTACAATTTCTAGAGACGGAACACTCACTAAGCTTACTTTTACATTCGTCTATCTTCATTAAAAGAAAGTATTTTAATTGAAATTTTTTCAACTTCCGGTTTCCGACGGATTTACACGTTTTAGGGGCCAGAAAGGTGTGTCGTCATTGTACCATCGAAAAGTTTATAAAGTTATTGATAGAACTGAACCGAATTTTTTGCGTGTGCTTTTGGCTATGGCCAGCAGGTCCTTCTTGAATTTAGAAATATGCCACCGGAAGGGGGCGCTGTAATAGTGAATTTTGTACCATTTGCATGATTGTACCATTGAAAAGTGTATGAAGTTAAGCATAGAATTAAACAAAATGTCATAGTTATTGGCTATGGCAAGTAGGTCTCCTTGAATTTGGAAATATTCCGCAGGAGTGGGAGTTGTAATAGCTATTTTTGTGCCTTTTTCATTATTGTACCATCAAAAAGTGTCTGAGGTTATGCAAAGAATTGAACCGAATTTCATACTTATGTTTTGACCATGGCAAGCATGTCCTCTCTGAATTTCGAAATATTCCGCCAGAAGAGGGTGCTATAATAGCGATTTTGTATAATTTTCTTGCTTTTCGTACTTCTATTGTACACTGGTGGCTTGTGCAGTGACGGGAATTTCGCAAGCTGGTGTGAAGACTGTTCGCAAATAGCTAACGTACAACAGAATAACGAAAAATTATTAATTTTAAATATCATGATCGAGATTAATTCGTTTTAATTCCGATTAATTGACTGAAGCAGAAATTTAAGGTGAAAGTCAAAGTAGGTATAGTCTTGAACTAATAATATTGAAGTATTAACATTTCTAACAACTTTTTGAAATATTAAGATGTATGAGATAGAAGAAAGGTTTGGGATTGGCACATCCAACTAGTTTAAACTTAAATTGAAAGAAGGCATAATTTCACAATGAAAGTGTATTTTTTTTCTATAATTTCATGTTTGGGAATTTTTTTCAGGATGGCCGTCACTGTCGATGTCTCCTGCGAAACTTATCGCCTCCTCTCCAAAAGATACCAAAACCGGTCTACCGTCAAAAGCAGTTGAAATGCCGTATTTTTAAAGCTCTTAATCAGATATTTCAGGATGAACTTTCGAGCGGTGATAATTTTTTCTTTGATGAGCACGTACGAAAATATATGGTAAATGATTTTAACATATTTTTTATATTGATTACTAATTTCTACTTTGTGTCCAGCCTAAATATACAGGGTGATTCATAAACATCCAAACAATAGGCTATTTCCTTAAATATTGTCCCTAGACAATAACTTCCATCTGCAAAGTTTCATAAAAAAGGTGCAAAATTTAATGACATTAGTTGCAACTCCATGGGGGGGGGGGGGGGGTAGGTCTATTTGAGAAAACAAAAAATCTAAATTTTTATACTGCCCCCGTAGAGTAAAATTTCCAATTAGGAAAATTTTCCTTAACTATTCCTGAATTAAACACAAAAAAATACATCTCGATATCTGAGAAACTCGCAGAGATATTAAAATCCAAAATTCATGACTTACACCATTTACCCATGCCTCTGAGCGATAAGTTATTGACTAAGTTTTAATGGAAAATAGAGATCATCCACAAATTGTACGTTATTAACACTTTGCACTCCGTTGTCGCCGCTGCGGTGACATGATAAGGTAAGTTAAAAACTGCGCTTTCGCCGCTGCTTCGACATGGTAAGGTAAGTGAAAAAGTACGTTGTCGCTGCTGCGGCGACATCATCTTTCCTTGCAAAATTTGTTTTTGGCACCAGTAATAAAGGAAAATAAAATTTGCCTCAATTAATCAGAGCATTTTTGAAATTGTGTATTTGAAGGAAACTTCTTTCAAAAAAGTGGTGCCGCAATAAAAAGTTAGTAAGCCGTAGTAAAAATGTGATAAAATATTTGTGTAATGACGCGGAGTTGCTGGTAGCCCACAGTTAAAATGACGCGGATTTGCTGGTAACCCATACTCAAAATGACGCGGAGTGCAAAGGGTTAAAAGACGATTTAAGACAGAGCCTCTCCTTTGGACATAAAATAGCAGCGTATAGATTTTACGTAAAACCTCTTTTCAAAATAATCTGGAGGTCTGCACATGAGGTCTGCACGGGTCGAATTATCCAGACCTGGTCCCGAGCCGACCCATAGAAAAAGAAGTTCGCCCCGGTCTGGAAAAAAGTTAAAATCTTAGCCCGAATCAGGCCCAGCCTGGCTGAATTTCTACAAAACATACTTTTTTACACCGATATGGTTAAAAATTGTTTCGTATGGAGGATTTCTGACCAAAAATATTTATCATAGCTTTTCTTTTTTCATGTTTATAATCTTCATTTTTAAAGAATGGCCAAAGGCTGTGATATATATATATATATTTAATGAATGTTGATTTGTATGTAAATCTTCCACTTATCATTTAATATCGTTAATCCATATTCCATGTATTGGAGACTTTGAAAAATGCTATACAGTAAAATCTTTTAAGACGGAATTACATAGGAAAGAAAAAAATGCGTTATAGACAAGCCCCCTTCTTATGAGGTGTAAATGTAGTCTATTCTTTTCTCTATTATTATTACATTCATTTTGTATGGATCAACAAACTTATCCGTTTAACCCCTTGAAGAGGTGCGACCGGTATTCGTGCCGCGTACGGTGCTCAGAATCAATGATTATTCTCACTAGTAAATTTTTATTGTAAATTTTGCCTTATTTAATCCAAACATTTTCCCAATTCAATTAGGAAAAATTTTTGTTTTGAAAAACCGGTGATAAAAGATTATAAATTCTGTAAAAGACGCTCGCCCCGAAAGGACAGGACACCGGCAGGATTCTAACAGGATTAAGACAGGATTCCGACATAAGTATGAAGTAGCAGAAGTTGAAAAACATGTATTTAACAAAATTCTCATTTTATGTAATACTGTTAAAAGTTTTGAACTAATAGGCATTTAACCAGTAAAAGGAAATGTATCAGAAGAAGCATATTAAAGCCCTTATTTTTAAAGAAATATCAATACATTAAATTAAAATACAATGCAATTAAAATAGAGGTCGCATACATAATAAAAATTGTACCCTTTTTGGATTTTCAAATGGAATTTGAATTTTTTGGATATATTTTTCCGGTTACCTGTATAAAAGGAACTCAAATATGGTGTCAAAGTGGGAGTTGCTATTTGAAAATTTAAAATTGGTACAATTTGTGATATGTAGATGATACCTATTTCAAAAGTTGTATTCGTATTCAAGAAGTAGATTTAACTTTCAATCGAATGGTACTTCTCGCATCTCTACCACATTTTGTTGTTAATTTGCAATAGCATGCGGTGTTAATTTTTTACCAGGAATGTACAACACCATGTTTGAACATGCAGTCTAAATAGATAGCACTGTTATTTTGAAATTTATTGTAATTTAAAAAAAAAATCGATGTTATTTATTATCAAATTATTTTAATGGTAAAATATATGCTGTAGGGATGAATGCTAATGCATGTAGTAACTGATTTAAATTTTAAATTGAGTTTATTTAGCAAAATAAAAATATTAAATATGAAAAGTATCCCAAAATTCGATGCGACACCTAACGATATTTTGACATCTGAAAGTGATATCTCGAAGTTTGATTCCAAATAACTTAATATGACTCCATAAAATTATCTATGGTTTCAAAAAAAAATTATTGCATTATGTTTGCAGGGATCACACGCTTCAGGGAATTTTTCAGGACAAATATCAGTTTTTTCTTATAAAAAAATAAACCTAGGATAAACACGAAACATTTCACGTTATTTAAGAAGAAACTTTTCATAAGAAAATACCGGCACCGAAGAATTCCCTGGTCTTGAAATATCAGGACAAGTACAACCCCTGTGTTAGTTCTGCATTTAAGACGGTTACTTTTCCATTAGAGTGAGTCTCTTCTTCTTTAATAACATCCCATACCAGAAATTTGAAACCAACTAAGGAAATTAATTCAAAAGCAACCAAAAATATTATTTCTTTTCTCCCTGTGTGTTTTTTATTTAAAAATTGAAAGTGAAATAAAAATCTATTTTACTACATTTGAAACCAACTAAGGAAATTCATTCCAAAGCAATAAAAAATGTTCTTTCATTATCTCTCTGTGTGTTTTTTATTTAAAAGTGGAAATTGAAATAAAAATCTATTTTAGTAAAAGCTATATTCTTCAAAAGTACATTAACCATTAAAATATTTAGAATTTATTCTATCCTTCCCTATAAAGTAATATTTGAATAAAGTTTAGGAAAAAGTAAGAAGAAAGCCATAAGCCGTTTCTTAAATACTTAAGTATGACATACGTTCAAACTTTCTACAATGAGCTAAAATTTGTACATGGATAGCTGCCAAATAACTTCACCTCGATCTGGTTAAGAAACAGCGTACTTACGTTTTCAGGTCATTGATCTATATGTGTTATGAACTTAAATAGAACTTAAATTTTTTAAACTTATGGCTTTGCGAATTTTATACGAATATATAAGTATATGTTTATCTTTTACTTGCCAAATTTGTTTTAGGGCCGAAAGTTACCAGACACTTTCAAATTTAGACGTTTAGTCAAATTGCTGCAGAAATACTTGAGAAATTCTTTTGGATGTTTGGGAATATAGTGTGCTGTCCTCTAAAAAAAAAACCACTTTTTGAATTTTTCTATATATAAAATTTAATAAAAAATACAAAACAATTTGAAGTAGCTACATTTTCACAGGTTGTTCTGACTAAGATTTTAATGTATAGCATTTTTGATTCTGTCAATATATTACAAAATGGCAGTCAATTAAAGAAGAATTTGAAAAAAAAACCACATTTTCTAAAAATAACCCATGTTACCTAAAAATGACCCACATGTAGAAACACTTCTAGTAACCAAAATATTAGGCAGTAAAGTATTTTTTTTTTCATTATTAATTATTTTTGAAACACAATTCTGCAAAAAAAGTTTTTTTTTTCAGTTTTTTTGCAATCAAATCCAAAGGGGCAACTTAATCACACAAGTTTTAATTAATCCTTGTTCAGAAAGTAGAAATGCCTGAAATTGGCACTGTGTTATTCAGAAACTACAGAAATGTTCCATTTTTTGTAATCATAAAGGATCTTTCAGAAAATAATGTCAAAGTTGCCATTTTGAACCAAATTTCCAGACAAAAGGAGAAAAACCACCCAAAGAGAGGTGAAAAACCAGTCGTCATGGGATCCAAAATTGCTTGTAACTTAATAAGTTATTTATCAAAAACGTAAAACTCATTTTGATTCCAAAACCGTGTAGTCAGCCGTGTCAATTTTTTACCTTTATGTTTGAAAGTGAGCAAATGTGTCAGAAAGTTTCGCCCTTGTTGAACAGTGAACTTGAGAATCGTCTAATAAAATTTGCATAAAAAAGCAAAATAATCTATTTCTATTATCTATCTATATTATAAAGGACAAACATATCTGTGCGTAACGCATACGTCATTCTGCGAATGGCAACACTTTATAATTTGAAATGAAATTTCGGTTTTACAATTTTCGCTACTGCAAATTTTTAAACTTCTAAACATCGCACTGTTTCATTTATTACACCGTCGTATAGGGAAAAAATTGTACTTTTAATTGAAATTTGTTTGAAAGCTCTATCTCAATTTATTTTTGAGATATTAATTTTTTTTATAGTTTTTAGTACCAATTTTGTAATTGTGGCAACTGTAGTACTCCATTTCTATTAGAAGTAAAGGGAAAATAGTCATGGTTTATTTATTTTTGCTGATTATATCCTTATGGATGCCATTTTCATATTACAAATAAAAGTAACTTTTTTTTAAATTTTTTAATAGAAAATGACGTCAGCCATTAAAAGACACGCGCATTCTTCTTCATAAATCAAAAGATTGAAGAGGACATTTCAATATTTTTAAATTACGCTGATACTGAGTTTGAGACGCTAGGCAAAATGATTCAGTGAGTAAAAATGATGTCATATTTAAAACAAAACGATAATTTACTTTGATAAAACTAAATATTTGACCAATACTATGGCAACTAAAGGCAAATTTCTGAATGGTAAATTTTCGCGGGTACTGAGATTAGAACTTAAAGTTTGTGTGAATGTTCACATGAAAAGTTGTATCGGAAAACGTGACTTAAAGTTTGGAAATACATTCATTAATAATATATTGCGCGTTAAAATACTTTTAAATTGTGAATTTGAGTGGTGCGTATGTAAATTTTGAGAATGTGAAAATAATGTACAGTTTAGATTTTATGGGGGAAAATTTTATGATGTGACAAAGCGAAATCTTTTTTAATGATTTTTCCTCCCGTAAAAACAAGCATAAGAGCCTCGATCCATACCTTTAACATAATTACTCATCTTGATTACGTATTCTACTACAGTTTAATTTTCCAATAATCTAAGCAGTTGAAGTTTGTGGAAATAATATTTTGGTAATTTTAGGTTAAAAACATCATATTTTTAAAGAGTTAGACAACCAATGCAAGGTGAATTTTTATTGTAATTATTTTTGTAGGTTTATTATAAATTAGACCTCATAGTTCCAAACTAAACATTTTAATTCGTCGAATTTCGACGGGTTCCAACTCGTATATATAAAATCCAAACGGAAATTTCGTTCCGAACACCTAGATTTAGAGTTCTACCGCATGGATTTTTACGGAACTTATACTGTTAGATAGGTATTGTTTCAGGGAAGGTTTTAAGCTATAACACATCATTCTACCTAGATATAGAATTATTACGGAAAATTCTGTTATTTTGGACTTTGTTACTTCATATTTCCTTAAATATCTGGGCTCCTATTGGTCGTAGAACTTAGATTTCGCGCCAAAAGTAGCTCCGAAGCACCCAAGCAAACTTTTCCCCGCGATTATTTTGCCGTCTTCTGATTTCCTCTAACTCTATTAGGGGACCGCGTAGGGCCCCTTTAAAACATTTTTCGTAGTAATTTCGGCAATTATCTTAAATTATTGGTTAAGACCGCCACCCTCCCGATTCATGTATCTACGGAAAGGTTGCATGAAGGAGTTTCGTTCAGATACGCTTTCGTTAAGAATAGAGTGCACTCCCTGGTGGTGGAATGTGGAACTAACATAACGCGATATTGTTAAAATTAGGAAATCTAACAATGCGATCTGTTTTAAACTTTGAGATAGTTCATAACACATAATCTATTATCTATTATATCTATTATATCTATTATATATATAAAATCCAAACGAAAATTTCGTTCCGAACGCCTAGATTTCGAATTCTACCGCATGGATTTTGACGGAACTTATACTGTTAGATAGGTATTGTTTCAGGAAAGGTTTTAAGCTATAACACATCGTTCTACGTAGGTTAGTTATAGAATTATGACGGAAAGTTCTGTTATTTTGGCGAAAGGGTTACCATTATTTTATTGGCGATGAATTTTTTGATAAATGAATTGAAATGGTGGCACATCGTGGGATTGACATCGTGGGAAAAAACTGTTACTAATTTTATTTAAAAGGAAAAAAAAGAAAAGAAGAGAGAAAATGAAAAAAAAAATGACGAGTGGTAATATTGGAAAACGAAAATATCGAATTTAAACATGAAAGAGAATGTTCGTAATGCTTAAAAATTTATTCAATATGAAAGATTGCAGTTTTAAACTATATTTGGCAATTTATCTCTTGCGTCCGGTTAAATAAAATGCATCAGAAAATTTTATAAAATAATATCTGAGTGACAATTTCGTTTTTGTTTTTGATTTCTTTTAAATTTACTTTTTATTTTTATTTAACTCGACCATCATGTGACATACAGAAGAAACTAGCAGATGTAATTATAAAAATGACGATACTTGTGAGTTACATATTGTATGTTTTTTGCGATTTCATTTTATCGCCAAACGATTTAATTTTGAGCCAAAAATGCATGAGCGTGCCATCGGTTTGAGCGACGTTCACAATATTGGTTATTTCTCAATAAACGACAGCATTTTCTGGAAATACCCAATTCTACTTATATGTATATATATAATTCAAATGGAAATTTCATTCTCGCTGCTTATAACTCGAGTTCTGCTGAACGTACACTGTTAGATAGGTAATTTTTCGGGGAATTGTTTAGTACATAACACGTCGTTCTACGTTTCTTGGTATTGAATTATGGTTTAAATATCTTTAATGAGATGAACCTGATAATGGAAAATTAGCCTCTTTAAATGATTCTGCCCAATGTATTTCGATGGAACTTGGACTGTTAATTAGATAATTTTCCAGGGGCGTTTTCAGTATACAACATGCCCTTCTATATTGTTCAGCCATACCGTTTTTGGGAAAATTCTGTAGTCTGCTGTACGCAATTATCACAATAGCCTTTTTAAAAATTAAAATAAGCGGTTTTTGATAGAATTTGCATTATTAGTTTGACAATTTTTCAGAGATAGTTTTAGTATATAATATATTGTTCGACACTGTTTAGTCATAGAGCAATGGGTTAAATTCTGTAATTTTCCAATATAGCTGCGAGTTGGAAAAAATGGGCTTGGCGAGACAAGGAAAGTTTTCATCCATATTTTCTGTTCAGTAATTAGATAATTTATTTACTATAAAGAATACATTTATCTCTTTTTTATATAAAAACAGAAGTAAATTGTATATAAATAACAAAAATATTAATATTCATAAATAAAAATTTATATAGGAATATATATATGAATACATATTTTAAAAAGCTTAAAGTTCATTTTATTTGTTTTTATAGCTGTTCATATCATTTGGCCACAGATCTCACTTTCTTAAGCCCGAATTGTGCCAAGCTTTTTAACATCTAACAGTACCCATTGATCTTAAAATCAGGAAAATTGGAAAGTAGATGTAGTTTGTAAAGTATGCATAAATTAAGGAGATAAATTACGTTATCGAATCCATAGACAATTGGCATATTTGGTACCGATAAGTTACATAATTGAGTCTACTGACAATTGGCGTATGTTACCTGGCGTGGTTTGGCGCATAATTAACTTAGGAAAAGGTTTAAACTGATTCTGTGTTTTTAAAGCGGAGCTATTCTATAACCGAATTAACACAGAATTGGAGTGATTTGAAAGAAAACGTTTTGGGGACCTTTTCCTATTTTTACGTTATATCAACACCATACCAAATTGTATGCTATTGCGCCATTTATTTCAATCCTAAATGTGCAAAATTGTTTGGTAATTTACAGTATAGGGATCTTGGCGAAACAGAGAAAATAGCCTTGGCGGAGAGAAAATTTGGAAACATATTTTCTGGCAACCTATTCACTGTTTCATTTCATATAAACAAGTATTTTTTTCTGTTTATACAATTTATTTAACATAAAGATGCAATTTATCTAATTTTAATTAGAAACAGAAGTAATTTGTATATAAAAAACATTTATAATATACATATATAAACAAACAAAAAATTTCATCAAGTTTGTTTTCTTAACTGTTTATATCAATTGGCAATAAATCTCACTTTCTGATGCCCGAATAGTGCCAAGCTTTTAAAAAAACGCCAAGGCGCCTGTAGTGGAAAAGGAAAGTACCGAATTTTATTTCAAACGATGCCAAACTTTGGGGCTTGATATTTATTGAACGCGAATTTCTTTTGGCTTTAATTATTATTTATTCGTAACACTGCAAAAAATTTTAATTTACTATTTTTTGAAGGTGAAAGTATTTTTTATTATCAAGTAAAATTAAATTATAACTTCATTTTTCGCTGAATAAAACATGGAAATGTTTACTGCAGTGCCAAGAGTCACTTAAAATGTCATGCGCGTAGTTGGCGATTTTGAAAAAAAAAATATTTTATAATATCGGAACACCCAGCAAATTGGCTCCTTTTACCGACAATGTTTTGGTACAAAATGAAATACACTTGTTGTAGACATAATAGTAAATCTCAATACTCGCCGATTGAAAAGTCTTTAAAATTATTCAGCAGAGACAACGAGAAATAACTTGCAGTTTCATAAATTTTAATAATCAATATTCTTATCTATCTATCTACTTCTGCTTCTACTATATATACTAGAGTAAAATGGAAATGGGAAATTCGTCCCTGTTGCATATAACTTGAGCTCACCTGAATGGATTTTGATCATAATGATAGTTAGATAATTTTCCAGGGAAGATTTTAGTATATAAAATATCGTTCTACGTTGCTTATACATACAATTATGTTTTAAAGTTATATAATCAGACGAACCCGATCATGAAAGATAAACCTTTTTAAAAGATTCAGCCGAACTGATTACGATTGAATTTTCAGTGTTAGTTAAATAATTTTTCAGGCAGAGTTTTAGTATATACTATACCCTTCTGCATTGCTTAATAATAGAGGTGTGGTGGAAAGTTCTATAATCAGTTGAACCCGATTATGAAAGTTTAACATTTTTTAAAGTTCTACAGAACGTATTTTGACAGGAATTTCATTTTAGTTAGATATCTATTCAGACATGGTTTTAGTATTTTGCATATTGTTCTACGTTGCTTAGTCATAAAGTAATGGCGGAAAGTTCCATAATCATATGAAACTGATTATGAAAGATTAGACTTTTCAAAAAGTTCTAGATGGCGGATATTGATAATACTTTCTTTGTTGATAAGACAATGTTTGCGGAGGTTTTAGTTTATTGCGTATCATTCTACGTTGCTTAGTTACAGAATTATGGGGGAAAGTTCTATAATAAGATGGACCCCTTATGAAAGATCAACCTTTAAAAAAAGTTTTACTGGATGGATTTTGTCCGTTTGTTTGTTTGCATTATTACAAGTAGTTATATAATTTTTCAGGGTTTGTCTTATTGTATTGCGTATCGTACTATCTTTCTTTACCAATCCTACTGTTATTGATCAACTAAAAGGGTTAAGACCTTAATAGCTGAAAATTTGTCTACGCATTAGAAAATGTAATAGCACATTGGCGTTCTGATCGTTTTCAGCAGTGCGAAAGGACATTCCAGGTAAGGTTCCATATTGCTTAAAATCACAATGTCAAATTCAATGATACATTTTGTTTAATTCAAGGTTCATTTGGATAAGCAGACCAGCGTAGCGGGCATAGCCTGCTAGTAATAGAATAAAATAAGCTTGTAAACATTAAAACAATGTATTATATAAAAGTAAAAGGATATCTTTGTGCACATAAAAAAAAAAGTGGATGGGTTTTATTTTTGAAAAAACAAAGGGGGGGGGGGGGTATGACATGTACAAATTCTTAGAAATGTAAAATATGCATTAAAATTGCATAATTTATTGTTTTTTTCCTTTAATTAATATTTTAAAGAAAAAATGTATGCTCCACCATCTACTTATATATAAAAAAGTGGGGTTTTTTTAGTTCCCGCATGGTTTTTTTTTACCTCTGTTTTCAAATCGTCACAAACTGAGCCAAACATAATATAATCAGCTGAAAATGGTGCATTTTATTCACATATTAATGGTTTAACATAAAAACATCTAAAAACTGATGTACATCATTCTAACATGTCGTATTATAACAAGAAAAACTGTGAAAATGAAGCTCTTTTTTTGCTAGAATTCTGTATTATTAGCGTATTTTTAAAAAAGCTAAATAAGCACTTCTAAAGTAATTTTAAATAATTTTATTATTCTAAATGGCATATAGAAACAGGAAAAAAAGAAAATTTTACTCCAGTGATTTTTTTTGATGAAGTTCTAGGGTGCGTTTTTTTAGGATACATTTTCCTGTGGGTTTTTTTTAGAGGACAGCACACAAAAAAAAAAAAAAAAACATGTTTGACTTCATATTTTTCAGTGAAGGTTCTGCTCTACGGGCAATTACGGGACCAGCAAGAAATTGAAGAAAAACAAGTTGGAAATTGCTCGTCAAAAGTGGCAAAGGAGGTGCGTTCGTGCTATAACTAGTTTTATAAATATTTTTTGTACTGCATATTGCACTGAATGTATATTTTAGTGCACTTCAATAAGTGCATATCCATTTCATTCTGTTCGAAAGGCCGTAACATCATTAAAATGCACTTAAAATAATTTTTTTCCATTGGCCGTCATGTAATGGAAAAATTTGACTGTCCCTGTAATTAAACTATACATCCGATTTTCATAAAATTTTAAATGACCCGACAAAATTTTGCAGCAATTATATATTTAAAATTTCAAACCATTCGGAAGGCTGCAACATCATTAAAATGTACTTGCAATAATTTATTGCCATTGGCCGTAATGTAGTGGAAAACTTTTGACTGTCCCTGTAATTAAACTATGCATACGATTTTCATAAAATTTAAAATGACTCCAAAATTTTGCAACAATTATATATTTAAAATTTTAAACCATTCGGAAGGCTGTAACATCATTAAAATGCACTTGCAATAATTTACTCCCGTTGGGCGTAATATGTAACGGAAAAATTTTGCCTGTCCCTGTAGCTAAACTATAGATCCGATTTTCATAAAATTTGAAATGACTCGACAAAATTTTACAATCATTATATATTTAAAATTTCAGACCATTCGGTTGCGTAGTTTTTGCTCTGTTATATGCGGACAGATGGACAGAACGACGACTATAGGTGCTAAGTATTTATATAATTACGAACGCAGTTAAAAACTAGTCGATGGGGGCCACCGTAATACTGACCCATCATGGATATAGATAATATAAAATATGAAAATAAAACATGTGATATTTGCTAAGCATTGTACCATGTTACTTTTATTCCTAATTTAATTTATTTGGACTTCCTTAAATATAATTAATATAACCCCTTAAGCTAATATTTCTTTTTATGCATTACTGTATCTCAATTTGTTTATTTTCGGTAAGCAAGTAAACGTTATTGGTTTACAATTGGAAGCCTATGAGAATTTGGCGAAATATTAGAGATACCGCCAATTTGGCGTCACTTTTGGAAACTCATTTTGGCCGCCAAATTTGGCGATATACTGCCAAGTTGGCGTCAAACTTGGCGGTATTTGGCGACATAACATGGTCCCCCATATATAAAACCCCCTTATAGCTATGGAGAGGCATTAAATGCTTGACATTTACGATAAGCCATTATTGGCATTTAATCTTATAGTTCGGCGATAGTTTTTTGGTCAGCGGGATAATCGAGTAGTACCGAATTGCGTAAAAGAAACATCCTTATTACTCGAAAAATTATAATCCTATTAACTAATAGTTTACTGCGTCTGATTAAGCGTCTTATTTCCAATTAAAATATGTCTTTGAATTGAAATGTGAATGAAATACAGGGTCATGAAAAATCGAAGAGTTTGAAAAATTGAATTACAAATATCTCGGCAACTAATTATCCGATCGAGTTCATTCATGATGCAAAATTTATGTTTTTTTATTGCCTTTTATATTCACCCCTTCAAATAAACAATTTCGAAAATTTTTGTATACTTTTATCAGAACGAATATTTCAAGAGTCCGAAAAAAATAGTTTCGGTTAATCTAGGTTACTGATATTCAATAGGCTTATTCCCATTTTTACTCCCTAAATACACACCGAATTTTAAGTCTCTATCTAAATTTGTTCGGGAGATAGAGCGTTTACAGACACACACACATACTGACGGACGGACAAATTTTTTTTTCTAAAAATATGTTTTTCGGAATCTCCAGTGTCTGAAAAGTGTAAATCCGTCAAAAAAATTTTTTTTTCAATTTTTAAAACGATTACAAGATTTACCCTATACTACGTATGATGGGTAAGTAACAACAATATTTGAGATCAGCCTGTAAAATAAAATGCTCCAAATGATATGTAGCTGTAGTACAAAAATATGGGGATCGTGCACAATAGTTTATTTGTGTAAGAATAGCACGCATAGATATTCAAGAAATTTATAACATTATTTCAAGAAATTGTCGTTTTAAGGTGCGTTCGTAATCATATAAATACGTAGCCCCTATAGTCGTCGTTCAGTCCGTCTGTCTGTCTGTCCGTTCGCATATTACAGAGCAAAAAGTACCAAACCGAATGGTCTGAAATTTTAAATATATAATTGTTGCCAAATTTTATCGAGTCATTTCAAATTTTAATGAAATCGGATGCATAGTTTAATTACAAGGACAGTCAAAAGTTTTCCGTTACATTACGGCCAATGTGAAAAAAATATTTTAAGTGCATTTTAATTTCAGCCTTTCGAACAGAATGAAATTGATATGCACTTATGAAGTGCACTAAAATAGGCATTCAGTACAATTTGCGGTGCAAAAAATATTTATAAAACTATTTATAGTACGAACGCACCTCATTTGCCACGTTTTACGTGCAATTTCCAATTTGTTGTATAATTACATTAGGTAACGAATTCCTATACTGACAAGTGTAGGCTCTTAAGAGACTATTTTGCACAGAAATTGACAATTTTTTTTAAATTTAAATATCTTTCTTTTTGCGGATGATTTTCTCTGCGTTATAACCAGTGCCGGGTCGTAGACAAGGGAGGGGCTCATGAGACATGTCCTTCCTGTATGAAATTAAGACCATTTTAAAAATTAAATTCACATGAACATTGACATGAAGGTAAAAATAGAATGAACACGAAAGGAACATCAACATAATTAGATTTGAATGTTTGTCGCTGAAAGTACAGCTATAAATGCAACGTTAAAAATTTTCCAAAATTTTCTCTCGAAAGAAAAAAAGGAATAAACTTCAATTTTGCTTAATGTAAGCTTCTACAATATTAAAATGTCACCCATATAAATAAATAAATATGTATAATAAGTCTATTTATTTCAAGTTTTTACAATATGTTTAGTTTTTAACATATTGTAACAATGTAAATAGAATGCAAAATTATTGTAATATATCATTAGTTAAATTATTCTTATTTATAGGGGAGATGGGGGCACATGTAAACATGGGGCAGATGTGAACATCGCAATTTTTCAATAGTTATTATAAGTTTTTTTATTTGAAAAAAATTACTAAGGATGATAGCACCTGTAGATATATGGTAAAACTTTTTTGAAGCTCTTTGACATTTTGATTGTCCTCTGTTGCCAAACACTGTTTATAGATCTCAAAAGTAAAATCTTTGTTCCAAGTTGCTAAGTGATTAACTTTATTTATTTATTCATTTATCTGAATTTGAGTGTTTAAACATATACTATGAATGCTAATAAATATTTTTGATGAAAATCTTTTTTTTCTAAAATTAAGAACTGTTAATGACTTGAATATTAATGATGTGAATTATCACATTGCTACAAAGCGTAAACCAACTTAGTGAAAAATGTCCAAGCCGGGAATCGAACCCGGGTCCCTGGAATAGATCTCCAGTGCTCTACCACTAAACCACAAGGACGATGTCCAGCTTGGCATTTCTCACTTATATAAGTCGGTAAGGCTGCTACTGCAGCACAAGATGGAGAAGTCTTCATGAGCATACATTCTTAGTGGCGTAACATGAGACGCAAATAAACCCAGCATCGGTGAATATACAATTTTAATTAATTTTTCAACTACATTTCAGCAGTGAAATTACGCTTGAAATTATTGAATATTAATGATGTGAATTATCACATTGCTACAAAGCGTAAACCAACTTAGTGAGAAATGTCCAAGCCGGGAATCGAACCCGGGTCCCTGGAATAGATCTCCAGTGCTCTACCACTAAACCACAAGGACGATGTCCAGCTTGGCATTTCTCACTTATATAAGTCGGTAAGGCTGCTGATCTATGAGCACTGGAGATCTATTCCAGGGACCCGGGTTCGATTCCCGGCTTGGACATTTTTCACTAAGTTGGTTTACGCTTTGTAGCAATGTGATAATTCACATCATTAATATTCAATAATTTCAAGCGTAATTTCACTGCTGAAATGTAGTTGAAAAATTAATTAAAATTGTATATTCACCGATGCTGGGTTTATTTGCGTCTCATGTTACGCCACTAAGAATGTGTGCTCATGAAGACTTCTCCATCTTGTGCTGCAGTAGCAGCCTTACCGACTTATATAAGTGAGAAATGCCAAGCTGGACATCGTCCTTGTGGTTTAGTGGTAGAGCACTGGAGATCTATTCCAGGGACCCGGGTTCGATTCCCGGCTTGGACATTTTTCACTAAGTTGGTTTACGCTTTGTAGCAATGTGATAATTCACATCATTAATATTCAATAATTTCAAGCGTAATTTCACTGCTGAAATGTAGTTGAAAAATTAATTAAAATTGTTAATGACTTATCAATTTAACTCTAGCAGCCGTGTGGGGCACTTGTGAACAGACTAGTTGGGGCAGATATGATCAGTTGTTAAGTGCTCCAATAATTATTCTGTTATTCTGTTCCTTTCAATTAACTTCATGAGAAATAATGTCAATACCATTATCTATAATTTTCCTGAAATAGAAGATATTTTCCTCACACAAGATTGATAATGTGTTGGAACTCCCACATACACATCTTTCAGCAAGTACATAAAGATCAACAAACTCGTTAACGTTCAATTGTACGTTAAATAAATTTAATGTTTTCTAAAATGCAATAAGTGTTATGTATTATTTTACTAAACGGTTTACAACAATATTTTTTATGGATTGTTAATACGAAAGTATTACCTTGAACAACTTCGCAAATTTTTCTATTACATTTGTTCTAAACTTACAATGATGGCTTACTTCCATCTCTAAAACAGTTATGCATATGATTCTTTGAATGGAGATAGATATCAGTAGTATTTTAAGAAAGTAAATTTTTTAAACTGGTAAGTACAGTAAAATCCCGATTGTAACAAAAGCAGTTAGAGGCGGGTTATAATCGAAATTTTTTTAAATCATTAAAAAACCCTTCTTTATCTATGATTTACAAGTAAATAAGGCAAATACAGGATTGGGAATCTTTCGTATTTCGGCAGATTTCTGATAAATATTATCTAAATGCCCCTCCCTAAAATTGCCCCTACACAAAAACCACTAAGCAAAATTTAAAGTTTTAATTTCTTTTTTAAACTTGCTTTTTTATTTTATTGCAAGAATACTTAATGAATATCTAAGCCCCTCCCCCCCCCAAATGTTCTTATTTTTATTTTATAACCTTTTGCTTAAACATATCACCCAGAAACTACAGAAATACATATATTTTTTTCTTTATGGTGAATTTAACAGGTAATATAACTCATGATCTTGATGACAAATGAATAACAGAGTAAAAAACATGTCAAAGGATATTTTTTCCTTCTGTTCACATGCGCCCCGCGAGTGTTCACAACTACCCCGCTGATGGGGCACATGTGAACAATTGTTTGAATTTATAAAACTATTAAAAAATGTAAGAAGAACTATACAGGTGATTAAAAAAAAAATCACCTGTATAATTTTTGCATAGGTTTTGTAGGTTTTTGTATAGGTTTTGTAGTACCATGTTTACACATGGTAATTTTTTACAGATTCGCGGTATTCAACATTACATGTATTAATAATAATTAAGGACTTTATGTTGTAATATCAAAATAGATGTTGCTATCCAATGTATACTTTATTCATAAATTAAAAGATGATATAAAATAAACACATGAATAAAATAAGTATCAACGTTTCGGTTTATTCTTTAAAACCATCGTCAGGAGTAAAATTTTCTAAAATACAAATCGGCAGGAAACAATCAATATGAAACATCTTAACAATTAAATTCAAACTGGGAAAAGTTCACCGGAAACATCCAAAATCCTTTAACCCTTTCAGGAGCAAGACATTTCTGCTCCAAAAATGTTCAAATAAATGATTCACATCGCAATTTACGAGGAAATTTATTTGAAAATAATTAAAAGCTTTTCTTTACGTATATTATGAGATCGAAATTGCATTAAAGAATTACCGGTGCCATTTGTCCATTAAAATTAAGGGTTTGCAGAATGCAAACGGCGCTCCTGAAAGGGTTAAAACAATTCAGTGGCGCCATCTGTTATTCAAAGTAAAAAAGAATCATGAAGGGCTGGAAAAACATGGAAATTTCATAGTTCTTTCAAAATACAAAGCCAGATTTCAGGAATGAGAAAGGAAACATTATTTTTACAAATTTCTTGGTTCCTTAAACGAATTTCCAAAGATTCACGAATAACAGCTTTAAACGGAACAACTTGTTTCGAAATAATCCTAGCTTGGTCGAAGTCAATAAATGAAATAAGTCCTTTAAGGAAATTCCTTAGTTGCCACCGCCGATATGGCGTCAGCTTTTCTCACAGTGTTAGTAACATAAAGAAGGTGTGGGACATCTCTGTCCATCGTCGCTTTCTGATTGAAGTCTTTTTCCAGAATTACTGGAATATAGAATTCACGATTCTCTACCATAGTTGTATAATGATATTTTAAATGAATACGAATTGTGATTTTTTCAAATTTCTGCCAGTGGTTGGATATAAATAACAAAGTTGCTAGTTTAAACTGAATGTTAGGCCCATGGAAGTCATAAAGCGCCGCTATGAAAGAGTATATAATATTTACAGTTATTTCTATATAAGTAGATATTTTTAAATGAGAAAATTACACTTTTTTTTCGGGCTAAAGCGGTCTTAGATTTCAAAATCCTGGGTTCGTGCTCTGAAAAACGATCCCGAACTCATCTCTAAAGTGGATTACTTAGATAGTTGCTATCGCCGATATTGCGCAAGCATTTCTCACGGATATGATTTAAATATTAATTGAAGAGCTAAGTGGAAGAACATGTTAAGTAACAAAAATTACATTTCAAGAAATTTGAGGTGAAAGTTTTTGCTGAAAATTTTAATGATTTATTTTCTGTTTGATACCATGTGTTTAAAATATTAACAGGCATGGTACTAAATTCTCTCAGAAAAACTTATTCATATTTAATTTTCAAATATTAAAAATTATTAATATTATTGACATTATTAAATATTAAAATATTAAATATCAATGAATAACCTTTTAAATCTTCAAGACTAAATAGAATCTTAGTATTTTAACTTCACCATGTGATAGGATACCTCATAACGCTTTCATCCAAAAGATTTTTAAAAAATTTAGAAAATGCAGCATAACATGTTCATCCACTCAGCTCTTCAGTTAAAAGCTTTGAATAAAAAGACATGTTTTGAAGCCTTTTCTAATCCTAACTTATTTTGTATTATTGGCTGTACCAATCCAAATGTAGAAAATATTCTTTGAACACTTGTAGACTGGGAGGGGTATCACAGACAACCACCTCATCGAGTTTACGGATGAAATTCTAGGGTTAGTTAAATCTTGAGCGCATATTAAAACGCAATCGTTCTGCTAAATCATATCTTGGTGAAAAATACCTGAAAACCCGATTTTAGCGGTTGACTCGTAGGTTTACCATTGTGTTTTCCTGCTTCTAGTCTTCCATGTTTTCAAATATTTGGGAGCAGGAAAACACAATGGTAAACCTAAGAACCGACCGCTAAAACCCGGTTTTTAGGTGCTTTCCACCAAGATGTGACTTGGCCGTCCGATTTCATTTTAATAAGCATATCGAATTTTAGCTAATTCGAATTTCAGCTAATTCGAATTTGAGCCGTGAACTCGATGAGGGGATTGTTTGCCGGCTTCCAATCTATATAGCATAGATAGATTTATGCAGATGTTTTTTCCTTTTTTCGCAATACTTTTCCAATTTCGTTCATGTACTTAAACAAACAAAAAAAAAAACTTAAAAAAGAAATTTAATGAAAATATGAAGAATTGGTATACATTGGAATCGATTCTTTTGGCTGCTTACTTGCGTATCAATAATGTGAAACATATGGATTGAAAAGGTACAAACTCAACAATGGAAGAAATTTATTTTCGAAGAAAGAGACTACAATTTTGTTTTGATAGATGTTTACAATCTTCTGTGTATTAAAGTTTCAAGTCAAAATACATTTATTCCCTAGGGAAAATTTTTTTCCAAATATTTGTTTCCTACTTTTATATTCGATTAACTCATATCTTGCGGCTACAGAGATTCGATTTTACTCTATAAAGCGGGTATCGACTTTTTCATCACAATAAATCTGCCGTTGAAAAAGACTGGACATTTACTTTGAAAAATATGTTTAAATTCTTATCCGCTTTTCCCCACAAATTAAATAACACTAATAAACAACTATTTTGTATCTGGTTTGAAATAAATATTTTTTTACATATTTTTGCATGTAAAATCCGAATCTGCTATCAGAGATTTTCTATCACGTAAGGGTTAAGCAAAATTTTAGAATTTAATTTTTAAATGCAAGGAAAAATACGCAGGGAAAATGTAAATCATAATTTATATTTTGTGGTCAAATAATAAGTAAATGAAAGACTATGTTAGTAAAAACCTCTATTTGGATGCATTCTGCTGTAACAATAACTACAAAAAACTTCAGAACTGTCATCAAGAAAGACATGATCCTGTTTTGAAAAATAACATTTTTAATATTAAAATTATCGACTTTTATGTAACAGTTTCCTGCTCGTATTAGTTAATAGTTTGTGTTAAGTAATGAAGAAACATATGGAGAAAACATATTTACTAATGAATATTGTCTTTGCTTGTTTTTCAAACGTCAATTTTCGTCAAATATGTTCCTTTTATAAATATGTAACACCCCCGTAACTAATAAATGTGATGTGATTGAGAGAATCTGATTATTCCACTAAATTCAGCACCCTAAAATTAATTCAATGTACTCATTTACAAGCCAGGTAAAGAAGAAAATTAAAATTTGTTAAAAAGTGTAATTGGAAAGGAATATGATTGTAATAACTGTTTGCTTATTTTATTATAACAAAAGTTGCAAAATCCCATGCAAAACAGCCAACCGTGATGTTTTTCTGGGAAACTACTGAAGACATTTAAATACTATTTTTTTATTGTTGTGCGAATATTTAAACTAAACATTGCTCGTTCGGCAAGGAATAAAAATGATCTTAAAACTTAAATTAGGCAATTTCGGAAAAAAATCTCTACAGCTGACATTGATTTTTTTTCAAAAATGAATGCAGATATTTAAATATTTAATTTATAGTTATGGCAGAAGCCAAACTATAATTTCATCCATTTTTTTGGCAAGGAATAAAAGTAAATAATAACGAAAAATCATGCCTCCAGCATAAATTATGAAAAACTCTCCAACACATTCAGAATACTGTGACAAAACTTAACAATTTATTAAGGTAAAAGATATTTAAATAAACAATTTAGAAAATGCATAAAGCATTTAAAAACACAATTTCTGCAGTTACCACCAATAGTCGGAAAAATATACGCATTTTTTGGGGCTGCCCTGTATGTAATCTACAGATGTGTATGTATACAACATAGTATAATAAAAGTTAGTTCAATTAAACGTATAGCACAGTTGAAAATTCCCATTCAGAATATTCCTTCAATAAACGGAAATGTACTTGAGATCTTTCGTGTAACCCTGTATATGATCTATAGAATATATACTTACCAAGTAATATACAAAAAAAGATAGTTACATTCTTAAACGCATATCACAACTCAAGACGCATTTCCAGTACTTATTCTTCGTAGGCAGTACTGTACACAAATACTTTTGTGTGTCCCTGTTAAAAAACGATAAATTATATGCACAATAGATTCAACAGCAAGTAGTAAATCTCAGTCATATATATAAATACCAGTATGTTCAAAATAAGTTAAAATAATTAAATACACCGCTAACAATATTTATCTGTAGGCCGAAATTTTTATATTGAATGTCCCTGTAAATGAATTGCAAATGCAACAGACTTCATTTTCAGTATCAAACATGCCATAGTAACCCCAATAACATATAGAAATTTCATAACAATTTGATTATATTTACGCGAGTTAGATAACGGACAGAAAGACAGACAAACCGAATCCATAAACACTTTTTAACTAAGTTGGAAAGTATTAAAAATAGGATAGTTAAGTTATTTTGCAAAGAAAAAAAAACTTATATGTAAAACAGCTTAATCCTTTAGTGCGCAGCTTTGCATATATGCAAACAACGGTGTTTTGAATTTAATAGATTTTTTTATTCGTATATACCTAATTTACACCAGAAAATTAAAATAGCAATACTTGCTTTAATTAATAACAGACATTCCGTATTTAAAGAAAGCGAAATTAGCCATTGAAATATTCTGGTGTAAAGTCAGATTCTCTGAACTACGTAATTTCTAGAACGTATTTTATCATGGGAATTAAAGTGTTAATAATTATATAAAATAAGGTATTTTGAGACATACTTATTAAAATATTTACTAATTTGCAATATTTTTGCGTAAAACAGCCACACGACAGTAGTTTTTACTTGCGCTGCAGATGTGCAACAGAAGAAAAGATTGACGTATTATATGAAAAATGTATCTCTGATTGTTTCATTATTTTTCCTGTGTAATAAACCTTTCAAAGAACCATACATAATTTTTTCGAAACAAAATAAAAAATCGCGCATTTAAGGGTTAACTCTGATGCATCTTTTTCTCAGATACGACTGAAACGATTTCAATATTTTTTTAATCAGTTTCACAGAGGATAAACTGTAAATTAATTTTCCGATAAGAAATTTAAAAAAAAAATCGAATAGCTAAAAATTTTAAATAACGAGATTTGATTGTTTGGAAAATTGCTTAAAAGTTGTATATTTCTGTTTCCTGTCAAAGGAACTATTTATAGTTTATTTTCTACCAAAACTATTAAGGAAATATAATCAAATCACTAGTTTCCAAGAAATCTACCCTATATATATAAAATCCTAATGAAACGAATTTATGAAACGGATATATGAAACGGCTGAAATGAAACGAATTTATGTAACGATTCTTTGAAACGACTGATTAAACAACTGATTATGTTTCACAGCGATTTCTCCTAAAATATGGAATACTTTGCGATGAAATTAACACCAAAAATCAGTATTGATGCGCAGATCTCAAATCTGGTATTAGAATTTTTAAATTCGAATTAGTTTTCGAAATATTAATTTTTTTTCTAATTTTAAATACATTTTTCTAATGATGGCAACTCAAATTTTAATTATAACAGATATTTTTTTTTCATATTTCAGAAAAGGTTATTATTTTAAACTAATTTGGCGACCAGTTTGGTCTCCCTTAAATGTATGCTAAGAAATGTATCATGCTACTTTTATTCATAATTCAATTTACTTAAACAATCTTTTCGCCAAATCGAAAGATTCTGATAGAGTAAACAATTCTGACGGTATTTTTATGTTAGCGAGACGCAGGTGATAATTCGCTAAACATTTTTCCCGTCGCATTATTTTTTATATTTCATTAATTTCATTTAAAATATAATCCTTTCATTCATTTTATTTAAAATACACAACTTTCATTTAAAATTGATGGCTTTCACTTCTTTCTTTGTTTTTAAAACAAAACGAAAAGAAAAAAAAATTAGGCACAGATGTTATCTACGCACCGAGGTTCCTAATTGGCGCTAAAATGTAATTATTGTGATTGACATGGTAAACCGGCTATTGTTGTTTATTTAATAGTAAATGTTTATTTAATAATAAATGTTTATTTACATTTATTTCCTTTTTAAAATTATATAAATTATTTTGTTCTACAGTTATTATTTTTTTTTTATATATTTCCTTTAGAAAATAATAGAAAATAATTAAAAAATACGGTACTACTTAGTTATTCCGTCGACCAATTTCGAGAAATTGTACAAATTGACACAATTTTTAGTTTAAATAACGAAAGAACAAATAAATTAGTATAACATTAATAAATATACAAATAAAACGTCGAAATAAAAATCACTTGATGCCGTAAACACGTGTAACTTGCTTAAAGTCAAGTGAATGTGACATTTACGAACAACCATTATTGGCATTTAATCTTATAGTTTGGCGATAGATTTTTGGTCGACGGGATAACTAAGTAATACCAAAAATGCATATGTAACTGGTATTTGAAATAGAGGTTTTCGCCAAATTTTCGTAAAAAAAAAAAAAAAAAAAAAAAAAAATCACGTCAAACCTGCGGTATATGACATCTGGCCAAATATTACCACTCGAAAAAAAAAAATGCTAACTGGCGAGTTGAAAAAAAGCTATTGGCGAGAATTGCATCCGGCTAGCGTAACAGTACCAAGAATTCTTTACGACCATGGCAACTTTTATGTAGTTTTATTCGAAATTTTTTTTTGATTTTTTAATCAAAATGGAAAACTTACGACCCCATATTGGCGCAATTTTTTTCTGACGCCAATGTGATATACGGGATGGACACTTAACTGGCGCCAAAGTGTCGTTATTTTGCTTGAAATGGTAAGTCGGATGTTGTTGTTTATGCTGTTGATGCGTTCCCCAAATTGACGTCGAAATTAAAACGCGCCGATATAAGGCGCGTAATATGACATCTGTGCCAAACTTTCGTATGAAAGGCGAAGAATTCAGACCGTATTTGTTTATGGCAGTTGATGACTTGGAATATTATAATATGGATGAAATGATGGCGATAGAATAATATTTGGCGATTTATCACCTGTGCCTGGCTAACATTAAAGTACCAAAATGGCACCTAGAGTATAAAAAGCGAAGTGGGCCGCCCGGAACTGTTGATGATAGTCACATGACTTAGGCTATTGTTATAGAGACTGTTTTAAAATACCGGGAGACAAAGACTCTGTATACTTAATTCATTTTATTTTAGTTTCTTTTCAAATGTTTAACCGATCCTCTTGAATCAAAAACGAAAACAAACATTGGATGTCTTAGCAGCAACTGATTCGCCCTTAAATTTTTGCAATCAAAGGAAATTGAATGGAAACCCATTTACAGGGAGATCTGCACAGCTTTTTTTAGTATAATTCAATCTTCTCTAATATTTTTAAAACCCATCAGATTAACGCGTTTTTAGATTCTGTGGTGGTTGAATAGGGGTTGGCGAGCGTAGCTTTTAGGGCGTAGAGACCCCTAGTAGGTATATAAAAGTCAGCTGTTTTAAGTTTGATTCTTTTTTTGAAATATCTTAAATATTGTATTTTTATTTTTATATCTTGACGAACTATAAATATGTAATAAGCAAAAATATAAAAAAGCACACCGGAGTGATTCCACTCCATTTTCCAAACACTAGAGAATATTTTATGTTTAAATAAATATTAATAAAAAAATAAATAAAAACTTAGAACCCAATTTTTAAATTGCTGATAGTCTGACGAAAACCTTGCTGTTTCATTCATAAAACTGAAACATTTTTCTTAAGGGGAGTTAGTACCTTTTTGACCCAATTTTGCTCATAATATCACACTTTTTTCGATTTAACGTAATTGAATAAGTTTTGCATATTTCAAAGTGAAATTGTTACAGTTTCAAGAATAATACTCTAGGTCTAAAAAAATGCCGTAGCATTTGAAATTTAAATAATATATGTATATTTTTAACAATATATAATGTATATGCATACGTAAAAGAAAATTATATACTTACCTCTCTTTCTTACAATGTAACTTTTGAAAAATACATAAGACAAACTAAATTTTTATGTACAATTGAAGCTAAATATCATTTTTATTCTGTACATTGAACTTATCAAATGGCTTATTAGCCCCCGGTATGCTATTTCTTTCTCCCGCCTATTAATGTGACGTCTCCAAAAAATAACGTTATGTTGTATAAACCAGCCGTAAAACGAAACAGATACATCATTGTACGGAATAATCTCTACTACAATTTTTTAAACTTCTAAGCATCGCACATTTTCAATTTTTATACCGTCGTATTAAAAATAAAACACTTTTAAATGCAATTTGTTTGAAAACTGCATCTCCATTTATTTCTGAGATATTAATTTTTTTGTAGTTTTTAGTACCATTTATTTAATTTTGGCAACTCAAGCACTCCATTTCTGCAGAAAGTAAAGAGAAAATAGTTGAAAAATAGCAATTATATCTTTTTGTTGCCATTTTCTCATAAAAACAGAAAAAAATGTAATTAAAATGCTATCTTGAAAAAATATAAATGAATGATTTCTGATAAAACGTCAAGCTATTATAAACTAAATTTAATTTTAAGTACACTGCTGGCCTTTAAAATTGCAACACCAGGAATGAATGATCTGATGAACGTCAAAATCACAAAAAAAGGGAAGAAGAGGTTATAATATGCAAATGATTAGTATTTCAGCGTATTTAGATGATGCAAGCGGGAGAAACGACATCTCAAGCACTGCATAAAAGAAAAGTTGCGTGGTGCATTTCTCATTCGGAAAGCGCTTTGCTCATAATATCGTGTTATGCCACGAATAATAAGAAGAAATGCTTACCAGCAAGTGTCGGAATTCGATAGAGGCAGGATCGCTGCCTATCGATTATGTGAATTATCTTTCCGTGATATCGCCCGTCGCGCTGGTCGAAATCCAACCACTGCCATGCGAATATGGAATCAATGGGTTGCTGAGGGTCATACTGAACGCCATACATGATCTAAACACCCTCCCATGAATAACGCTTAAGACAACAGACATATGGTGAGGTCGGCCCCGCAAAACAGTACAACCACATCACGGACCATTAGTCAGAAAATGGGCATGTTTGCAGCGAGCCCAGTATCCGCTCGTACAGTTCGACGACGTTTGCAACAACGTGGACTGTTAGCACGGCAACCACTACTGCGGCTTCCCTTGACAATTCCGCATAGAGGGAGACGGCGACTCTGGTGCGCCGAACGACAAAGCTGGACTAGCACAACGTCGTCTTTTCATACGCGTCCCGGTTTTTCGTGCAGTATTCTGATGGCCGTATACCTGTGTGGAGACTCCCGGGAGAGGGCTCGTCGCCTTCTTGCATTCAATATCGGCATAGTGGCCATGCACCTGGTGTGATTGTTTGGGTAGCCATTGGGCATCACCACACTCACATCTCTAGTTCGGATCGATGGTAATTTGAACGCAGATCGGTACATTTCTGACATCTTTCGTTCAGTGGTTGTGCTCTCTCTTCGAGGCCTGTCAAATGCCATCTTCGAACAAGATAACGCAAGATCACTTGTTGCACGTCGTGTTTTAACCTTCCTCGATAGACAGGTATTCGATTTCTGCCATGGCCTGCACGCTCTCCAGATCTGTCACCCATTCAAAACATCTGGTGATGGATTGCTGAGAGACTGGCAAGCCACCCCTCTCCAGCTAATACGGTTGAAGAAGTTTGGCATGGACTTGAAGCAGCATGGAATGAGTTGCCCGTTTCTGTCATCCAAGCCTAGTTCAACTCCATGTCTAACTGAGTAAGGGCCGTTTTAGCTGCCTGGAGGGGGCAGCTGTTTCTACTAATTTCGCACTACTGTAAACCCCCAAACTCCTTACAAAATTAATCATTTTGTTTTCATGCCATACTGTTTACGTACAACAAATATCTTTTTCGTATTTTCTTTCTTTCATGGTGCTGTAATTTTAATGGTCAGCAGTGTATCTATATTAATATTACAAACAAATGAAGGCATATGAATCATGAGATAGCCGATTGTTTTTGTCCAGCTTCTTGAAACACAAAATCACTTTTTTTTTATTTGTGTATTATTCAGCGATAGTCACGTCCTTTGCATATTTTACTGTACATGTTGTTTAAGACTGGATCATAAATGAGGAATTCTTTAGCGGATGCGGATAATGTTACTTTACTCAAAATAAAAGCGCGTATTTGCAGTTTTAAAAGTGAACTATCTATATTTATATACATACATATATATTTTCATGGGAGGCAACACTAAATTCCAAAAAAGCAGAATCCCTGTTTTCTAGTATATATTTTTTTTAATTAAAAATTATTATTTTTTTTATTTTAAGTATTTATTATACTAAATTTTTAATTAAAAAGAATTATAAAACTTTTGATAAGTTCAACGTTTTAGGTTTACAGAAAAAGGTAATATTAAGCTTTAATTTGATATAAAAATTTAGTTCCTCGTGTGTATTTATATTTTTTCTTTTACTTTAGTGCATATATTATACAGGGTGATTAAAAAAACGTTTATAAAATGACGTGACAAATCAGGCATACAACAAGGAGGAAAAACCACATAGGAACATAAGGTCGCAAACCACTTACTGAGTCACAAATACAGAGTGTTTAATCCTAACTCAATCTGGGTTGACGTTGACGGTAATAACTTTCAGAAAACTGAAGTATATTATAATAAAACATTTAACAGACATTCTCACCTTTGTTGTAAGTGTGATAACACCAAACAAAAGTGGTAGAAGTTTGCATTATACGCGTCAGCAGTATGCACTCGACGCTCCACATTTTGGACTGTGATTATCAATTCATATGGTATCATCGATTGCTTGAGCAACATGTTTTTCCAGATCTTTTCGTGATGTTATCACATTTCACACAAAACAAGGTACCTATCGTTGCATTGTCATTACAATGTTTTTATTTTTCTCTAAATTATTACAGTTAACCCGGGTTCAGTTAGTATAAAACACCCTGTATTTGCGAATCAATAAGTGGTTTGCGACCGTATGTTTCTATGTGGTTTTTACCCTTTCTGTAAGCCTGATTTGCCATTTAATTTTGCAAACATTTTTTTGAATCACCCTGTATATTGTTAAATATATATATATATTATTTAAATTGCAAACGCTGTGGTAATTTTTTAGAGCTAGTGTATTTCTCTTGAAACTGTAACAATTTCACTCCGAAATATGCAAAACTGAGTTATTTATGTTGAATCGAAAAAAGTGAGTTATTATGAGCAAAATTGTGTTCCGAAAGATACTTACTAACTCCTTTTAAACAAGAAAATAACGATGTAATTGTCAATGAATTTTCATTACACCTATTTTATTATTTTTTTTTACATTGAGGTCCATAAATTAAAACAAATATTGAAATTGAATTTATATTATTATGTTAATGGTTGTTTTTAAATTATTTTAAATGTAGATATGTCATCATTTTTCTTCAACAAAATACAATTCTTAAATTTCCACATGATTTTTAACACTTTCCAACAAAGTTGTTAACACTTTCCAACAAAGTTGAAAAGTGTTTATGCATTTGGTTTGTCTGGCCGTCAGTCCGTCTGTCCACGCTCTAACTCCCGTAAATATACTCGGATTTTCATGAAATTGATAAATGTTATTTAGGGTCACCAAGGCATGTTTGGTATTGTATATGAAGTATGTAGGATTAGTCGTTCATTTACAGGGACACTCAAAAGTATTCCATTACATTTTGGTATATGAGGAATAACTCCCGTAAATATACTCGGATTTTGAGGAAATTGATAAAGGTTATTTAGGGTCACCAAAGATGTTTGGTATTGTATATGAAGTATGTAGGATTAGTCGTTCATTTACAGGGATACTCAAAAGTAGTCCATTACATTTTGGTATATGGGGAATAACTCCCGTAAATATACTCGGATTTTCATGAAATTGATAAAGGTTATTTAAGGTCACCAAAGCATGTTTGGTATTGTATATGAAGTATGTAGTATTAATCGTTCATTTACAGGGGCATTCAAAAGTATTCCATTACATTATGGTCTATGGGGGAAAAATCGTTTGCAGAGTATTTTAATGATTTTATGCTATTTCAAATGTATTGAAACTGATAGAAATCACTGAATTTCACTATTATCACGTTAGAACAGGACATTCATAGCATTTTTTATTCATTTACAGGGACACACAAAAGAAATCGGTTACAGTACAGTACTGTCTTTGAGTAATAATTGCCGGAGATCACAGTTTAAAATTCGGTATGCGCTTTTAAATTTAATAAATTTTTTTAATCTTACCCGTTATATATAAATTCTATACCTCAAATACAGGGCTGCACAAAATTATTCACGTACCGTTCTCCTTAGAGGAAATTGCTGAAGGTAAATTTTCAACTGAAGTATATGTAGCTCTTAAGTGAACTAAATTTTGGCTTGCATGTAGTTAATAGATTCAAATCTATAAATCATATACAGGGCTGCAATTCGTATAATATTCAGATTGTGGATGGGAACAGCTGAAATTGGGTTCTGAAATGTATTATGCGTTTCCATATGGTTGAATTAGACTTAATATTTTAATTTTTTAAACAGTGCAGTTTTGTTACATTATTCTGAATGTGTTGGAAAGTGTTTCATAATCTATGCTTGACACATGATATTTTCTTACTTGTTTCAAATTGATATAGCTCACTGTAGTTGAATTTCTTTGTCTTTGAGAGAAATGGCTTCTTTTATGTTAGCCGGCGCCAATGATAATTCGCAAAATATTGTTTCAATTGGCATCATTTGGATTGCTACACATGGCTGAATTCGGGTGAAGAAGTAGAACTAACGATCCATTTTTAAAAATTCGAAATGATATTAAAAGGTTTTGGGACATTTCAAAACTTAAGCTTCTATTTTTTTCTGTATATAAAATTAGATACAATGCTTTCATTATGAAATAAAACGTTTCTAATTTATGTTATCTCTTATTTAACCATTTCTGTTATTACCTAACAAGGAAGGTCTCCATACTGGGCATACTCAGAATATTTTGAAAAAAATACCAATTAAACTACTTATGTATGCAATAAAGGATCAGTCAAATTTAGCGGCGGAATTACAGTAGAAATTCTGTAAAAAAATAAAATACTTTCGAGTATTTGGCGCGAAAAGACGAAAGCGTCGCGCGATTTGGCGAGCAGTACTTTTTCTCGCCAAAAGCAAACGATTTTAATGCATTGTTGTTAATTGTTGCTGCATTGTTGTTGAAAATTGTTTGTTAATTGATTTTTAGAATGCGTGTAAAAAGTATTTAATGAATTTAAACATAAACAATGAGAGAGTTTAATAAATACATTTTTTCGTATTACATATTTATGTTGCTTGTTACTTAATTTTATTACTTTAAAAACAATTTCATCTATAAGAAATACTTTCCTATATTTAAGCGTATTCCAAAATAAAGGCAAGATTCATTTAGCAGTTATTCATTTCAAACCAAGGAATTCGTCGTTTCCATAGCAACAAAATTGAACTCACAGCGCTCAATTTGACTTAATTTTGAGATATTGAAACAATTTTAATTTTATTTTAATTCATAAAATTTGATATTTAACTTTCATTATAAATACATATATGACAAAACTATAGCTAAATCAAACTAAAACTGACAAAACTACAGTTATTTAAGTTAAATTTATTTAAACAAGTTCAATATGAAATATTTTTATCTTAAAGAGTATTCGACATGAAAAAGTATTTTTCGAAATTTCATTCATCGCCAACCGATGATAAATCGCCAAATAAACGAAAATTTCATTATTTTTTTACGAACGTTCTATCGGGGTTCCGCCAAAATTTTTTTTATAAACATATATATCCACATGAGGCGAACACTCTGTAATTTTTTCAGATTTTTCTGAATATGCCCATATGGAGACCTTCCTTGTAAGCCTAATCTGTAATAAATCGTATAACGTAATATTTTGTTATTTATAAAGGCTATGTTTGTGTTTATTTATTTTATCATAATTTTTCAGCTATTTTTATCGAAGTTTTTTAAGTTATTATAATAGAAATTATTGAACTTTTTTTAACTAATCTTAATTATTTTTGTCAAAATATTTTAATTTAATCATATATTCACAGAGTGCTATATCCATCATTGCAATGTTAAACTATCGGATATTTACTGTTTGTATTATACTCCTGGTGAGATTAAAAAGCATTTTGGTGATCACTTGGCGGCCGGCTAACATAAAATGTTACCGAAAAATGTTTTGCAAGTTGCTTTTGGGTAAAACATGATCAACATGAGATGATTGTGAATAATAAAAATATACAACTGAATGAGTAAACAAGAAAATTCTTATTGGGTTTCTCTGGCCACAAAATGGTTTAAACAGGGCTCAGATATCAAACCCATTGACAGATTTTTACGAAAATGAATACAATTCTTGTGACAGAAGCTTATAACATATTCGCCAAATGGTAGCATTTAAAAGAACAGTTTAAAAACCATCATGCTTACACACTGCCACGGAAAATTTAGGGGTAAATATATGAAATTAACATTTACATTCACAATCATCATTTAAAATTAATAATAATTACGTAATAAAATAATAAAACCGAATAGATTTAGATTTGTTAACCTAGCATGAGATAATTACAAGATAAGTGAATTAAGTGCATAGGCACATGATATAACGGTATATCCAACTACCCTACAAAGTTCCCAACACACTAACTTGACAGCCTGAAGATGCCATAAAAAGGTGTATAGAGAGGGTAACAAATAAAAAGCAAACACCATAAAAGTATTGCTAAAGTGGTTAAAATTTCTGCAATCATCTTTAAATAACAGAAAGAAAAGAAATACACAAAAGGGGGATATGCAACTATGTTCCTGATATTCCAGATTCAGTACACCAAATTATTAATATGCACCCACATCTTCAACGTGGGAGCATAAAATGCTTGAGAAAATTTAAATAATTACTTTTAAAACAAAATTTTCTGCTCTTCTGTTTTAGATACAAGAGGTCTCTGGCACCCGCGCTAAGAAGGAAGGCTAGTTCGTAAAAAAACTGCATTGAAGATAAAACCCAAATTTTAAAATGGAAAGATCATATTTTAACGGAAATTAACTATAAAAATGATGAACAAAAATGAATTGATCTAATTCTTCACTGAATTTAAAGAAAACTGTATCATAAATAACTGTTATAATACAATAACATATCATATAAGAAATATCTCTAGCTTTATCTGCACCTAGTTCATTTCTCAGAAATGAGTACTTTCATTTAAAAGTATCAAAATTTTTATTTTGGATTAATTTAAAAATTCTAAAGTTCTTTCTACTGCAGGATATGGATATTACCTTTCTTCTTCAAGCGTCTCATGACAAGATAAATCAGCTCATTAAAAATTTAATTAAAGTTATTCTCAAACTTTTATCTTACAAAATTATTAAATAGCAATAATCCTCTCCAAAGGTAAAAGTTTAACTTTAAAATTAGAAGAAGAGTTTTATGTATCTTTGCTAAATAAAAAGAAAACTAAATTCTACTTCAAATTTGAACAAGTAAATGATATTTAAATAACCAGTAATGAGTTTTGCTTTAAGATAAAAATATCAATTTTCACTTTAAATGTACTTCATGAGATTATTTTCCCTGTTTCAGTAAATAAATTTACAGAAGATTTAGACCACAGAGTTTTAAACTCGTTCAAATATAAGGAATAATAGAACATTTGAAAATTTAGAAATGCAATAACAAATATTCACAGAATATTTGAAAATTTAGAAAAGCAATAACAAATATTCAATCTTCTCGGTTTTCTTTTCTTTTCTTTTCTTTTTTTTTACATCAAATATACTTAAATTACAAAATACCGCTTGCAGTTTTGGATTGAAATAAAATACCATCAGACAACGTCTTGTATTATGAAAAACAGAAATTTATAAATCCACATGAAAATCAAAACAATCGTCACTAAATTTTTAGTACGCGTTTTTCATCTCCACCAATTGATGTTCCTTGTGATCTCGAGAAACCCCTTTTCAATATTTTTGATGAGAGCCCATTGCAGATCAGCAAAAACTACCACAATGCCTAGTTTGTTCTGCATCTAAACACCACGTGTGGCATTCTTCGCTGCAGCCGAGAACCATATACCATTTTATTCCCACTGATATAGGCACATATTTCACGGACTTGATAGCTTAAATTAGGTCGCCGTGGCGTGAAGACAATTGTCTCGCATCAAGAGGTAGGATTGTGCTACTATTCATTTACATTTTCAGGAAATGGCCTCGTTGAATATTGTGTTGTCATCTTTTCAAATGAGAGGAAATAAATTTTTATTTTTATTCCCTCCTATTCTTTATACGAAGAAGTACCCAAGAAACATTTTTTCGGAATTACTCCTTAGGACCCCAGAGTCATTTTTCGGACGTCCGTTTTTGTCACTAACACAGCGGGCACTAACTGACAAAGGGCGGGAACAGAAACACCACAGAGAGTCGCTACCTATACTACCTCTGCTCTCAATGTCTTATTTGCGCTCACATAACTATCTTAGCCCCAACAGGCTAAAACGCCCAACTCTCTTGAGCGGAGGTCGCCACCAGACACATGTTTGCTGGACTCCATCAAACCGTCCTAGCAGAAACTCATTCACTGACCAACAATCATGTGAAAAACTAATGTTTCTCACATGAACAATAGGGGACTCAAAAAGTGATCTTTTTTCAAGTCAAAACTCAGGAACATCTGCAATGTTTATATAAATACCCATGAACCCCGCAACTCACTTTTTTGCAGTTTTGGAATTCGCCTTGAGAATGTTTTCATGAGAACTGGATAGAGGTCTGCACGGGCCCGGACTTGGCCCGAGGCCCGTACCCGGCCCGGACCGCGGGCCGGGCCGCGGAATGGAGGAGAATTTTCAAACGGGCCGGGCCGGCAGAATTAGGACAATTTTTTCAACGGGCCGGGCCGACAGACAAAATAAACGGGCCGGGCCGGGCCGGCAAAAAAATTGAACGGGCCTGAAGGGCCGGGCCCGGCCGATAAAAAAAATTAATCGGGCCTATCGGCCCGATATAAGAATTTGAGAGGAGCAGATAAAATACGAGGTCATTTCCAATGAATATGACTTTTTCGAGAAGTATAAATGTGCGTTACGAGCCGATGCGAGTTTAACAACATCAATACAGAAATGTAACATGTCCATCGTAGAGATCGGCATCGTACAGTTACATGATGCCTGATCCCGGGTTTAATTTTTTTCGGCAGACTTGTGCCGGTACGGAACTGGTCTTTATCGTTCTCAGGATGTGTAGGACAGGCATTATGTTTTGTAAAAGTATTAATAGCGATAATGAACTTCAGTTAACAGTATCTTTGGAAATGTACCTTAAGGTGGTTCTCATATTTACTGCTCAACAATTCGAAACTCTCAGACACATTTTCCGACTCATTTTTAACTATAAAGGCATAAAATTGACAGGCTGAGTATTGAAGGCAATTGGGATCAAATAGCGTTTCCATTTTTCATAAATTACGTACAGAGATAACAGAGACTCTTGTCACGTGACTGTACGGTTTCTCCTTTCCTGTGCTATCGCTTCCGGAAATTCGATTCAAAACGCTAACTTTGGCAGTATTTTCTGAAAGATATATTACTTTTATCTAAAAAAAAAAAAACGGCATTTACATGGTTTCTGAATAAGAATACCTGCCAATCTCATGCGTTTCCGAAAAGAAATGAATTCATAAATGTATCAAAATGTAGCTCCTTTGGATTTGAGAAAAGCCTTAAAAATGACAGAAATATTTTCACAAATCTACCTTTTATTATAAGCTTCAAAAGTTATGATGTTTTTTAACCCTTTATTCTAAACTACAATAATCTTTTAATGAACCCTTATTTAAATTTTGAAACGTTTGTAGAAACGTTGACTAAAACACTGTAAGTAATCGTTAACGTTTACTATTGTGTGTTTTCTACTTTGCGAACACATAGTAATTTAAAATATACTGTAAAATGTTCCCATAAATATGCATGTAGTATTCATTAAAAGAATCTTAATTGTATGTCGAGAAAAAACGGAATTTTTTGTAGACATTTAGTCGGGCCGGGCCGGGCCTGTTTTCACTGATTTTTGTACGGGCCGGGCCGAGAACGGTAAAAATGTAAACGGGCCGGGCCGGGCTCGGGCCGAACTTTCAATTTTTACACCGGGCAGGGCCAAAATAGTTTTCCTTCGGGCCGGGCCGGGCCCGGGCCTGGAAATTCCGGCCCGTGCAGACCTCTAGAACTGGATAACAAACAAAAGGATGTATTCGATCTCGAATATGCATAATAATGTTTTGCTTAAAACCTGGTAATAAAAAAGAGATTCAAACAATAAAATAAAATATGAGATCTGTCGTTATACTTCGCTTCGAATAAATTGACCATGATAAAATTGAGGCCCTTTTTCACACGGCTACTACAAAAATAATTGGCCAACCAACCTGCCATTTAAGGGGAAGAATAAAAACTTATTGATTTACCATAGGGACTCATAAATGTTTAGATACTAAGAGAAGGTACTTTATTTCTAAGAGAGGCTCTAAAGGGGCTAGATTATTACTTTATAAAGGAGTTTTATTAAAATAGATAATTATTTACAAAAATGATTTATTAGAAAAGTGGGCGGTCTCAATTGAGACAGAAAATCATAATTTATTGAAATAATTCTAATAACGGTCGTAACTTTAAAATTTTACAAGTAAGATTAGTTGGCGCAACTGGGCCATGATTTTACAATGTGACTCTGGAGCTTCTGATAATTCAGCTTCAAAAAGCTATAATGTTCATTTGAATTAAAGTCTGAACTTCTGCAAATGTGTTCAGTTAGGTTCCCTCTATCATAAAGAAATACTCAAATTTACATTTTAATATTTAAAAATATTAAAATATTTATACCAAAAGCATAAAAATTAAGTAAGTACTTATGTAATTTAGTATAGGTAATAAGTATAAAAGTCACATGTGTATTTTAAGGGGAAAAAATAGCAAGGTAAATCTATGAACAAACGGCTACATAAGTACTTAAGTACTTTTTCTGTATCCAGGCGTCGCATTATAGTGAAATTTTTATTGTTCCTACCAGAACCCTTAATGAGTTACCTTCAAGATCATTTTATTTAACATATTCTAAAGAAAGATTCGATGAAGATATTATTTTCAAAATAGTGTTAGGAAGAATAAAGTTTTCCCTAAAGTCTGAACTTCTGTAAATGTGTTCAGTTAGGTTCCCTCTATCATAAAGAAATGCTCAAATTTACATTTTAATATTTAAAAATATAAAAATAGGCATATTTCATCTTTCTTTCTTCATGGGTCCAGTTGCCCCATAAAAATGGGGTATGTGGACCAGAAGGGTCTATGTTCCAACGCGTTTATTGCTTTTCATATGGGATATCATGTCCTGTTTGAAAAAGTGTAAACAACTTTAAAAAGTTTAAGCTATTTAAAAAGCGATTTTTCAGCAACCGATCAAGGATTACATAATCGACAAAATTCGTTATTTTTAACGCGTCCGATCAACGAAATTCACGATTTTTAACTGACTCTGACGAAATTTGCAATTTTTTCAGCGGCAAATTGTCGAAATTCACGATTTTTTCTCGCGATAAACTGACGAAACTCGAGATTTTTCCCCTGTTGATCAACAAAATAGATTTTTCTGCGACTCATCGATAAATTTCGCGATTTTTCCGAACTCGATCAACAAAATTTGCGATTCTTAATTGGCTCTGATGAAATGTAAGAGATGTAAGAGAAACCTTTGCTATCAACATGTCTAAAAAAGCACTAAAAGTGAAACTATTAGATTTATTTATACCAAAATCATAAAAATTAAGTAAGTACTTATGTACTTTAGTATAGGTAATAAGTAAAAAATTCACATGGGCATTTTAAGGGAAAAAAATAGCAAGGTAAATCTATGAACAAACGGCTACGTAAGTACTTAATCTGTATCCATGGGTCGCATTATAGGGAAATTTTTATGGTTCCTACCAGAACCCTTAATGAGTTACCTTCATGATCATTTTATTTAACATACTCTAAAGAAAGGTGCGATGAAGATATTATTTTCAAAATAGTGTTAGGAACAATAAAATTTTCCCTATAGAATGCGACCCCTGTGTATCGTACAATTTCAAGGTTTGGCTATTTCACTTTTAGGGGCAAGGTACTTGCATTCGTAAAATGTTGAAATAATTTAATGACACCAGTATTTACAAGATAATCTATTTGTAAACAACTAAAAGTATATTTTCGTGTACTTAATAAAGGTGAAATTTTCATTATAAAACTCCGGTTTCAATGTGGCAATTAGGGATTAAAATTATGTGATGCCGTAACGGCATCACCGCCTCTCAAGTGGTAAAAAAATTTGGTTTGATACCACCCGACCACCCGATGTGCTTTTTTAAAAATTTTATTGCGTAATTTTAATAAGGTATTCTATAATTTTCTTTATTGTGAGTAAAAAACAATGGAGAAATTTATTTACCGTAGTAAGAGAAACTCAAAAATTTATTTATAACTACTGGGGTAACTGGATACAACATGGTCCAGTTACCCCGGATACATGTCCCAGTTACCCCATTCTTGAAAAATTTATGGGGTAACTGGGACACCGGGATTATATTTGAAACATGAAATAAATACGTATAGATATCTAATAATATTAATGCAGTTGTATGCCTAATCTTTAAAAAAAAAAAAAGATTGTTTAATAAAAGTACTTACAGTATTTCAATAAAAAGCCTAGGAAGTTCAACCATATTGACATTGTTTTTGAACACAGAAACGTAAATTTTTGACAACCTATCATAGCAAAGTGAGAGTTATGATTGAGTTGACACACGTTGTTTTAAGAAGTAGAGATTAAGATGCATTGTTCACAAAAGCTAAAACTTAAAAACATTAACAGTTTTTTATAAAATAGCGTATGGCCCAGTTACCTCGTGGGTCCAGTTACCCCAACTAACCTTACTACAAATGATAGGATTTATTTTTGGTTTCATTTAAGCAATGTGTTCTCCTATATTGAATTTATGTAAGTGATACATTTATTGTCTCTTTTATTACCTTAAAATAAATATAAATTTAGCTACACACAAACTACTGCGTAAGTGGAGAAATTTGACTATAATGTGAATATTGATAAATAAATATATTTTTTAATTCTACTTAAGTTAATCATCTTTGTTTAATCTTTGGTATGTTAGGAAATAAAGAAAACGGTTTATTAATTTAGCGAATAATTTATTACGCCTAAATTTGGGAAAAGCAACATATACTGATTGATGCATTATACATTGATGAGCCATGCTCTACACCTTCTACAGCAATTTTACTGTCATTACCTTCAAATCTCATGACTTATTAAAAAAAATAATAAAAACTAGGTTAGTTTGTAAATTTGGTTATAGAATTAGATCCTATACGTAAATTACTCCACATTTTGAAAATTCCATTTATATTTATTATCAGTACTAAGTAATGTCATTTAAAATTAAATTTTTAAGTCAAATTAGCGTAAAAAAGTAGTGTGCCTGAATGAGAAAGATGTAGGTCAGAAAGTTTTGTAACTTGCGCTTTTGAAATTGATGATTCTGCTCACAGCCTAGTAAAAAAACACCAGTTAAACTTTTTTTTGACACAAAGAGTAATCTCGCTTATGTAAAATCTTTTCACACTGTAACAATGAGAACATTACTCATTGTACATTAAATAACTCAAAAAAAATAATGTTAGACATTTTAAAACAAAAATGCAATTTACACTCATGTTACTTCATTGTGCTGAAATTACCCAGAAAGTGGACATAATTGATTGCAGGGATGACAGAGATGACCGACCGGGAACCGAGCTTTCGCTTTAGAGTATAAGTGCAATCCGAGGGGGAAGACTCAAATTCATTGCATATGGTAAGATACATTAACAATGACTAGTCTTTACAATATTTTAAAACAATAATTGATTGCAATAAGAGGTATTTTTTATCTTGATTTTATTTAGCTTTTGTCTGTCTGAATGTCTTTCTGTGGGAAACATTGTAATCGTTTTCTGCGCCATTTCCGTCGAACAGACTTTTCTCAGATGTTGATGGCAATGCAAATTCATGGTTTTTTAGAACAGTGCCTCACCAGTGATAGGATCGAGGGCAAAAACATTCTTTTGCGTTTCTGGTTGAAATCCCATATCTAACGAACTGATTTTGCGAATATTTTGCACACTACATCATTATCAATGGCATTTTACAATGAACTATTTGCAAGGCCATTCTTCATCAAGGACAGGGGCCCGGGGAGAAATTCTCCTTTACCCTTTTTGATGAAAATAACTTGTCTAACGAATTGATTATTTCCAATTTTTGCTCACAATTTAATAATGGACGGCAATTCATGATGAAGTATATTCATGGTCATTGCATATTAGTGGCAGGGAACAAGAGGCAAAATTATCTTTTATTTTATTGATTAAAATCACGGTTAACTAGTTGATTTTGTTAATTTTCATACAGGAGTTCATTATCGATGACAATATATAATCAAGTATTTTTATGGCCGTTCCTTATCAGGGGTAGAAGCAGTTGCAGGGGCAAAAAGATCTTTTACTTTTTTGATGGAAAGCAGATATCTAACGAGCTGATTATCTTAAATTTTTACACAGAAGTTCACTATCGAACATAACTGACAATCAATTTTTTTCATGGGCATTCCTTATCAGGGAAAAGCTATCAATTAACAAGAGGCAAAATTATCTTTGAACCTTTTTGACTGAAATCAGGTCTAACGAGCTGATTTTGTTAATTTTTACACAAAAGTTCATTATTGATGACAATTGATAATTAAGTATTTTCTTGGTCGTTTCTTATCAGGGGCACGGGCAGGGACAAGTTGATCTTATACCCTTTTTGATGGAAAACACATTTCTAACGAGCAGAATATGTTCCAATTTTGTACAGGCGTTCACTATCGATCACAAATGATAATCAATTATTTTCACGACCGTCCCTTATCAGGGGCAGCGGCGAAATTATCTTTTACATTTATGAATGAAATCACATGTTTAAAGAGCTGATTTTGTTAAAATTTCATAGTCAATTTCGATATCGATGACAATACATATTCGGATATTTTGGAGACTTCATTAGGAAGGAGGAGGTAAAGCCTCCATATACAATGTCCTTTTCTTCCAATTGAAATAGTATGTCCAATCTTTCAAGATTTCAAAAATACTATTTTTATCGCTATATTGTCAATACACAAGATCCGACAAACTGCGGGCGCCAGATCGCCCGGGCGACTAAAAAATTCCTCTTGGCGACTGACTTTTGTACTTACTTATTAATTTTTTTTTCCTTTAACCAAAAAAATTTCATGCGCGAAAATATTTATTTTTAATAGCGCAAATACACCATACCGGCGCAAGAACTCTCCCTAATTTTTCAGAAATCAGAGTTTTCGCTAAGCCAAACTAAAGTGCATGTTGAAAGAACATTGCTTAGATTAAAAAACCTTAAAAATACTCCAGCAGAAAATGAAAAAAAAATTAAATGGTGTTTTATTAAGTGGAATCTACCAAAGTGTGCAGTTGTCAGATATATCTCACAAAAATAACAAATGGACAAATGGTATTTCAAATCAAAATCTCAAAGGGATTGTTAATTTATGTACATAATTTCTTGTTGGGAATTAAAGGTAAGGATATTAATTTATTTACTGTTTTAATGTTTAATTTCATGGTTTGTTTTTATTTAATTTTTACAATGAAAAATTGGTAACCTTAAAATTTTTGCTCAGTTTGATTTTTTTTATTGAATAGTTAACTTATTCACTGCAAAAGGACACATAGATCACGCAAAAAAAAAAAAAAAAAAAAAAAAAAAAAAAGCCGAATACGATTATAAGTAGCCAATGTTCCTTTTGCAGTGAATACGTTAATATCAGAGAAAGGATTCTTCAAGCTGGCTCCTAAAAATTTTTCCTGGCGCGTAAGAATTTTCAACTTTTGCCAGCCACTGTCAATACATAATTGTTTTTAAACTGAATTTTTAACAAAGTTGCTTTCATAAATTATTTAAAGTCATGTAAAGTTTGGATTAAAATCGTATTACTTAAATATTTGAAGTAAATTTTTTTTCATAATTTCTCTTATCGGCATGAGGTAAAAAAAATTCAATACCGAGGATAGAGAAAAAAGGAAAATTAATTTTTGAAATTTATTAATGAACATAAGAAAAGCGTGCATTACATTATGTTGAAAAAAAAGAAAAACATTTACCATCATCACATATCAAATTCACGAGGAAAATAACAGACAAGAACAAACTCAAATTTTTCGAGAATACTAAATTTTTAATCTACGTCTTAATTAGAATGCAAGAATATGTTTTCAAAATAAGTACGATTATTTTACTGTCACGAAAGTTTCCTCGAGAAACTTGAAGTTTAATATGAGTACTTCCGAAAACTTCCCTCTGAAATATTGAACATTTGTAATCAATATTTGTTTATCTACAATACTTAATAAAGTTAAATCATAAAACTTTAGCAGTAGTTCGTAACGATGCAATAAAATGTTACACTTTATCACTATTGTTCCCGAAAGCGTAACTAATAATTATATGTCATATATTATATTTCATATTATGAGCAATGACAGACTTCCGATAAAACGATCATAACTGGGTTCATAAGATAAATTGCTTTACTCAATATTTGTAGCCTTTTCACTGTGCTCTATTTATTTTTCTGGCTTGATGACATAACACGTAGTTAAAGACAGATGAAGAGAAATCTTATAAAATTGTCGATGCAATAACAATTCATAGAATTGGAAGTTATTATATAATTAGGTATTGTATTAAGAATTAAATCATTTCCTTCTTATAATTTATTTTAAATAAGTAATTTATTTCTACTGAGGATGAAAATGATACTACAATACTAATAATTATTATGCGGAAGACAATGATACTAATTACGGTCTGAGATCACTGCAACACCGATATTTTAGAATGAAAATTTCAGTGTCTGTATATAAGGTGTCCTGGGGTAATAACGCCACGTTAAGGTTCTGCCATTTTTCGCGGCTTGATTTTAGATTTTATTTTCAAACAAATAAAGGACTTGATACAGCAACTTATTGACTATGTATACAAGAAAGAATATTTTAGCAGATATGTATTCGTAAAATGTAATGGCGTGATTTCTGGACCAATGCTATTTAGATTTTATCACCCACCTATGTGAGTAATAACGCCAGTAAACAAAACAATGAAATAAGATGGAATAATGGCATGTAAATTGCCCAATTCTAAAGATACAAACTCTATAGTTCTAGAAATTAAGAAATTTCTCTTACTTATCATTAATTGCGATATCAGGGTGCAGTAATAATTATTTGATATTTAATTCTGACATGAAAAAATTAGCATCACTTAGGACATACAAATTTCTCTTTATCCTTTTTGGTTTTCAACAATGGCAATAATGGTCTCTTGTGCATAAAATTACAAATAAACCCTCTTCTAATGTAGTTACAGCACTGAAAAGAATCAACTGGAGTAATAACTCTAGTGGATGGCGTTATTACTCCGGTATACATATTGCTTAGTATATTTTAAACTACAAACTACCTCGCTAACACATCCAAAATCTTCCACAACATTTTGAAAGCACATGAAATACACTACAAATTCATGTAATAAACGAAGTATTTCCTAATAAATATATAGTCTTCAGATCACAGAACTTATCTAGCAAATTTTACATCGGGCGTTGACTCTTACGTGCTTCTGCCATCGAGAAGGTCTACAAATGGAACAAATTAACTTTTAGCGCTTGTTTGTGGTCCATATGGCTCAGTCCTTCTGCCAAAACCCATAGGTGTCATCTCCCGAATTCCTTCATAATTATGCGTAATATTAGGATTTGGCGTTCTTATCCCAGGACACCTTACTAAAATATTTTGAAAAAGCATATAATAGATTATTCTTATTAAATTTGTAGATTATCAGCTTTCTATTATTATTATTAGAATAAAAAGTACTTTTTTAATTCTTGAAAACCTAAATGACTTACTTCTCAATAACTATTAAAATCATTTATTAAATTTTATTTCGCCTGACAAAAGCGTTAATGAATGTAAAAAAATATATAATTTTTAATTTTATAAAATTATGTGCTCCAGTGTGATTCCAAATGGAATCCCCGGTGTAAAAACTATATGTTCTAATACAGTACAGTTCACTGCAGAATGTCAGATTCAGAAGTTAAAGTTTTTAGTTTTTGTTTGAAAATCTGGACGCATCTCTTTCTCTGATCTATGATAGTTGAATGTAACGGAGTCGCTATTTAAATATCTGAAATGCACTTCTCCCCCTGGACTTTGGTGGTTGGATGTTATTTAGTCATCGCTTGAAAATATGGATGTATCTTTTCATCTGGCCATTGGTAGCTTGATATCACAGAATCTCGTTTGGAAATATGGAGTTTATCTCTCCAGTAGACTATTAGTAGGTAGATGTCACGGAGTGTCGAGAATGTGTAAGGTATCCTGGGCTAAAAATTGTAAAAAAAAAATAATGTTTTTTTTTTTTTTTTTTTTTTTTTTTTTATTGGCTTAAAAAAAATACCGATAGCGTTAAATACCGCAAAGCGCATGCTTTTATCTTCATTAGATCCAGAGATATAACACATTTTGCCTTCAGAAGCGATGCATCAGCTGCCCTCTGAACTTTATCTTTTCATTTATCTCAGAATGAATTTTTTCACGATTTGTCAACTTTAAAAGAATATATCGAAAGTTCCTTGCAAGATATATGTATGAAATTTTTAACAGAAATATGCTATATTTCCGACTAATTGTCTTCAGGATTTTTAGTTTTGAGTGATAATTGTGAAAATATGCTAATTAATGCAAAACTCACTCATAAAAAAACTTCATTTTTTACTTAATTTATTTTTTTTATAAAATTCATAATCAATATTGTAAGAAATCCTGAAGACAAATTAAAATGACACATTTTTTGTAGGCAAAAGTGTGTAAATTTTGTAAATCGAGTAAGTACTTCCAGAGTTATATCAAAAATTAAATATGTTTAAAATTTTTAAATTTAATTTTTTGAAATATTTAAAATTTTTCAGACTTTTTTTTACATGACATTTTTATTATATTAAAACATATTTCAGGAAAAGATTTCATAACGAAATCTCTATAAATAAAACAAATAGTATTTTGAGCTCTGGACCCTCTTAAAAACATGTTTACATAGGAAGTTCTGAATCTTTTCAGAAGTGAACGGAAAATCATTATGTGATTTGAGGAACAACGGAAAATCCAATATGGAAGGAATCGAAGAAAGATAAGTAATATGTTGAGAAGTTGTTGTCGGACCAGTAAAACACCTGTAGACTGTTTTGCACTGAAGACGATAACTTTTCACTCAATCAAAAACGATATGTACAGTCGTGGAAAATAAGGATTGGAAATAAGGTGTACTTTTAAATGATGTATATAAAATTTGATTAGGGGATCGTCTACATATCAAAACGAATCCAAACTTTGTTTTTTTCAATAGCAATACACAAGTTTGACACCATAAGTAGTTCTAAATACTTCAATTAGCGTAAATCCAAATGTTCATGAAATTCATATTATTAGTTTCCAAGAAATTAATTATTTTAAAATGCGCTTATTTTACAGGTTGTATCCAAATTGAAGTTTGGTACTCGATTGCTGAAATGCTACAGAATGACTATATCATTTCTATTAATGTATTATATCTTGCCAATATGACCATTTCACTCGCTTAATATGTTTAAACTATTGCCAGCCCATATGTTTGATTAAAATGAGTAGAATGTATTTTTGTCAAATTATGCTTTTCTTGACGTTTTTTGCTCATATATCGGAAACTACTTGGAAGAATAATGTGAAATTGAGAATTTGCATAAAGCAGGACATAATAAATATAAATCTATCAAAAAATTGTAGGTTGCAATTCATATTTGTTTCGAATATTGATTTCATAATTCATTATACAAAATTTTTTAAATTACAAATTCAATGTATTTATATTTGGATTTTTTAGTATTATAATTATTTAAAAAAATTATCACATTAGGGTTATGATTTAAGAAAATATTAATAAAAATATAAAATACTTTTCATGCAATGTTAAATTGCATAACATTAGAAGTTCTAAATTTTGAATGTGCATAATTCAAAAACTTATCATGCAAATGATTTGAAATTCCATTTCTAGGCATAGTTCAAACCGACGATATAAAATATATTGTGAAAATTGGGTGTTGCTATTGAAAAAGACAAACTTTGGTCTGGTTTTTATTTGTAGATGGCCCCCTAAGCAAATTTTGTATACATCATTTAAAAGTAGACTTTATTTCCAATGTTTTAGCACGTGTAATTATTTTCTACTATAATTAGTTGCAGAGTTAGTAGGGGAGTTTTATTTTTTTTCACGGCTGTATTTATGAGCGTTATTTGGGCCCTTAAAAACGGTATCATAATTGATAATTATAATTTTACCCTAAATTACTACTTTAGCGAGTTCCTGATTACAATTTTGTTTAAGTGGCTCTCTCGATATTTCCTGCATCGAGAATTATTTCATTTTAAGTTTAATTTGATTTTATATTTGCGCTCTAAAAAATAACAAAATTGTTTAACTTTTAATATTCTCCGTAATTCCATGTAAAATGTAAGTACATAGATTATAATGTATGCAAAATGTAAATAAGTACAATTTAATTTTCTCTATATTCGCATGCAATTTATTTTGTATTAAATTTCAGTCTATAAATATATCAAAAGAAATATTCTAAATTTGTAAGTCAACCGATAAATCGGAAACAATGATTCACTTCTGATTTATCATCCAATCGAGCATTTGATATTTTATTTCTCCGCTTTTTTACATACAAATCACTCATTGTAGGCCAAATTTGAATTTCTAATTTCGGAATATAGTATAAGTTTTGATGGCTGAACTGATCATTGATCAGTTAGCGAAGTTTGATATAAAGCGAAATATTTTACTTAATGTTATAAATCAGCAAAATTTTAAATCAAAATGTCAATTATCGACTAATCTAGGATGTCAAAATATGGCTTAAGGTCGCACACAGGTCGCACACAGAGAAGTCAGGAGGAAAATGAAGTGCGCCATAGGAAAAAAACAGGGCGAAACAAAGTTGAAAGCCGCTTCAAAACTACTTAAAACCTGTTTTTCCCAGAAATCGTGGATCATGTTGCATGTGTCGCCTCAGTGTGCGACCTGAGTACGAGGGTTATGGCGTCCGTATACAACAGAAAAATGAGAACTTGGTTGTTTCCACTGCCAATCGAAATGATAAAATTTAATACATTTCAAATTCTATATCTCTGAACATACAAGAGTGCAATTTGGAAGTATTTGCGAATAAATATCCAAGAAATTTGGTATAGTCTATAAAAATAATAATCTTTCCGTACATCAGAAAAATTTTAGTTTAAACTTTGAATTATTTTCGACAAAGAAAGATACAAATGCGTCAGTTGTAGTTCGAATCGGAATTGACTTACGAATTTTAAAAATAAACTAAAAGACATTTATTGGATTTAGAAATATTAGTCATATTTTACACATACGATATCCAAACACATCGAGATATCCGTTCCATGTAGAATTAGACCAACTACCGTTGCACAGTGCTAAACCGGCATTCGAACCCATCGTCGCTTTACTAGCAGCAAGAATCTTAGCCACTAGAGAAACGCATCGTCTTTTCTGATTCCGGATTTATATTGCTTACATAAGAAATATTGAATTTCAGGTATGAAATTATGGCGTAAATAGTATGTAGTAAATAGGTTTTTTGTTTTCAGATTTTGTGAAAAATTAGCCACCGATTGGCGAAAATGAAGGCTTTGCTAAAAATCTGTATATCGAAATCTCTAAATGATAAAGATATCGAATTTGGTACAGTTTATAATAACAATAGTCTAATCATATGATTAATAAATCAACTTAAAACGAATTTAAAATGTATTCAATTAATAGAATAAATATGGTATTTAATTCAGTAATTCATTAAGTAGGAAAAGTAAATAATTATTGATGTTACACTATGAAGATCGCCTCTACTCCATGGAGCAAGAACTTTTTAGAAAACGCCGAATGGCAACGGCCTGCGAGGAGTGACTCGGAGAGTGTGTTCGTAAAGCGTGCTATGGAATATTTCTTACGAAATATATAATCGTGAATCGTGTTAACTGTTATTCTGTGTTTGTGTAATGTTTTAATGTGTTCATCAAATGTTTATATATTAAACGCGTTTAAGTGTGCAAGTGCATCACTTCTGTTGTTTTCCTCAGCAACATCATCAAACCTACAATCTGCGTGATAACATTAATACCGGGTGTCCTAAAAAGGACTGACTGATTTTAAAATTCAATAACTTGCAAACGGTGACAGATATTAAAAACATTCTTGCAGGAGGGTTATGCATAAGGTCAAAAGTTTTTTTACAGTGATTTTCGATTTTAGTTCGAATTACAAACAATAGATGGCACTGTAAGCAATAGTCTCTAAATACAGGCTCAATTTTTGGACCTTTTTCTTCTTCCATGCGGAAAAAGGAAATGAAAATGTATTGAGCGGGCCACGAAGTACCAAAAATAGAGCCTGAATTTAGCGTCTATTGATCGCAGCGCCATCTATTGTTTGTAATTCGAACTAAAATGGAAAATCCCTGTAAAAAAACTTTTGACCTCATACATAAACCTCCTGCAAGAATTTTTTAAATATCTGACACTGTTTGCACGTTATTGAATTTTAAAATCAGTCAGTCCTATTTAGGACACCCGGTATAATCATATTATTAATAAATGAACTTAAAATCGTATTTTTTACTCAACTAATAGAGGATTAAATGACGGGTTTTTGTTATCAGTCAGTTAACGTCGCCGAAAATCAGCGAGTTTTGGTTTTAAATAACCAAGAGCTTATAAAAATTAGTTTGTTAAATTTAGGATGGTATGTAGTAATGGCCATTGCATCAGCAATTTTTCAACCTTAAATCTAAATTGAAATTCTTAGTAGAAGAACATGTTAAGCTACATTTTCTTAAATTCTTTTATGGATAAGGGATCATATTAGTGCATCATATGGATCATATTAGTGCAGGTAATATAGGTTTTTAGAGAAACAACAGATGGTCGTAAACGAAAATTTTGTAAGAACTGTGTTTTGACACTAGAAATGAAGATCCAATGTGTTCCAGGAAAATAAATTTAATTTAACGTGATTTTTTTTTTTTTTTTGGGGGGGGGGGGGGTTAAGGAGGGAATTTTTACACGTGAGTGGAATTCAACTTATTTTTATATAGGTCAAGTGGGGTATCGTTTATTATGTACTTTTAATTCTGTATCGAATGACACTATCTGTAAGTCAATACCATCATTCGTTACAAATTCATGTGGGTACGAATATACATAGGAACATACATACATATTAGGAATACAAAGTCGAAAATTATACTTGATTATAGAACACAGCTTTATCACATTTATTTTACGTTCTAAACATGTTCTTTATATCATATCAAATAATTTCAAACTTATTAAATGTCTTCAAAATAGCAAAAAACTATAGTGCTGAAGGATTTGGATATTATTCACTCGTCTGAAATACCATTTTGCGATTTTGTTTAAAATGTAGATGAATCGTCTCTGACAGAATATGCGTAATCTGAACAAATACAGAGGTCGTACGTTCAGATTGAATATATTTGCCAAAACTATAACAACGCGCGTTGCACGAATTGTTGATACTCACCTGAATCAGTTCTCTTCTCAAATTAGATAAGTAAAACAAACATGAGTTTGGGAAATGTTTATTCTAACCCTCTGGCCCAATCAAATATTATTGTCGCTATATCACCATTTTTCTATTAAAAGCATTCGATTATAATTGCATTAAAATCATGAATTTTCGTAATTATTAGTAAATTTAAACTTTAAACATGATTTATTGCTTATAGTAAGAAATTCAATGGAATTAATATTATAAATATTTAGTAAATGTACAATTAAATTAGATTCATTTTTTTCCAAAAAACCGAAACTTCTCTTGAAATCCAAATGCAAAAACTCCGGTTGCTACACCAGATATTACTTCAAAAGAATTAAATATTATGTAACAACTTTTCAGTGCTTTCTTTCTTTTATCATAAATTATTGTTTGGGATAAATAGCTCCTTATTTAAAATTGAAAGGATGAAAAGCAATTTTGAAACAAAAGTCTCAACAACGATGTATGAAAAGTGTTTTTTGTGTATTTTTTATTAAATTCTGAAATATAAATGAAGTGAAAATAGTAAATGTATACATATCAATACTACATAGAAATAATTAACAGCAGTTATTGTAAAAAGATTTGCACTCAAGCGCACGCCAGGCTTAAATAGGTAATATCAAGAAATCTAGCTAGTAAATTGGTTTATACATCGTTTTCCTTATAAAAATGTTCTTACAATTTTGAATATCACTAGAAATGGATAATACTTGGCAGCATGAATAATGATGGGGAAATAATTATGATTGAATTTGCTGATTCTCTTACAAATCTTTCCGAAAACTTCACTTCTATTTGAGAGTTATTCCCAGTTATCATAAGCAATCGATCACTACCTGCAATCGATTCTCTGTTATCAACAAAAAATCCCGCATCCTACGAGCTGCCAAGGTTGCAAAGGGATTAAGGAACCATTTTCCGAAGCTAAAACCATATTTTTAATATCCATAGCACGCAATACATCCATTACGCAGGAAAAGCATTTTTCCCAACTGTGTTTATATCTATTTTAAGGGTAGAAATAAATTTACGATATTGCATTCCTGTAACTTATGAACGGAGACTGACTATGAAAGTAATTCTGCTAGTTGTTTTACAGTTTTTGATCTATTCTTTACTCGAATGATCGGAAAGTTAAATTAAAAATTTTAAAAATGGTTAAAGTAAATAAAGAGATAAAGAAAAAATAATTAATTATTTTTTCTTTATCTGATAGACAAAAGACACGGTAAATAAAAAAAATTAATTAAACGATATTTTAAAATTTAGTTGTACATGATGTAATTCTTTGCGAACCACAATTAGATTTATTTATATTTGATTAAATAAAACTGTGGACTATAATTTAGTTTACTGAGTCATAAACAACCTTTCTTATCAGTCGTTTTAATTCATTAAATATGCTATCTGCCAAATATCACACCTTACTCCTAAACCACCTATTTTGGAGCTAATACATTTTAAAAATATTATCCGTCAAATATGATGCCTTACTCAATGATATTTCCAAAATGCGTTGATATTTTCAAAAATCCTGAAATACATTTCAATGAATTTGGTTAAAACAATTTTTGAATAGTGCGATACAACTATTCAATTTCAAAATAAATTTTGAGTGGGGGAGGTGGTTTGTAACATAAGGTCAGGAGGCGAAAATCTTGTAATATATCGCTGGTAAGATTTCTTCAGGAGGAACACTTTAATACAAATGTTGTCTTTCGATGTTTTTAAGGGCGGTATGACTAATTCAAGTGTTGTATCAGGTATTGTGCTTTTTCAAGTTGGAAGATCATATAGATGACAATACTACAAAAATCGATAATCACAGTTTGTAATATATCGCTGGTAAGATTTCTTCAGGAGGAACACTTTAATACAAATGTTGTCTTTCGATGTTTTTAAGGGCGGTATGAGTAATTCAAGTGTTGTATCAGGTATTGTGTTTTTTCAAGTTGGAAGATCATATAGATGAGAATACTACAAAAATCGATAATCACAGTTTTATCACTATTTGAGAAAGCTCCATGGTTGGATATAAGATTGTACCTGTTGGGGTAGATAAATGTACGCCAATAGAAGTTTTTAGAAGAAGTTATCTTACTGTGAGCCTACTTCTAGTTTAAATATGATTAGATAATACAAATAAGGCACAAAGTATAAGTACAGAAGTTTCATGTTAGTTTTGCCTTTATTTTAAAAGACAATCGAACTATCTATTTTTGAATTATGCGATTAAAAACTCTTTATTACGGTGTCGTTACAGCAACATTTAAAAGGGCTAATTGTTTTAAAATGTGTTATTAGTTCAAATTTCTCCGACAGATTGCAGCAATATGTTGTTCGTGTTTACTCTGATATAAAGACAAAATAAGCAGAGGACGAAATTTATTTATCAGAAACGAAAAGAAAAACGGTTAGAAATTATTAAAAGTTTATCAGGATGTGAGTTTCACTCGCCTTATCCAGAAAATCAAATTCTGGAAAATTGCGAAAAACCTCTAACTGAGTGCATTGGTTTTCATTGTAAACCAAGATTTTACAATCCTAGATAAATAGGATAAAACTAGTTTTTTGCTATTGTTGTGTGTTTTCCATGCAGGTTTACCAATAGAATATATTGATAGAGAAAATATGGCTTTTATTATTTTGGATAAGGCAAGTTTTTAAACTCATGTCCTCATATGACCATAATTGTATTTTCTCCTCATTTTTCTGGTGAGTTTATAATGTTATGCAAGTTAGAAGAAAGAAATGTCAACTCTGATGTTCATCTTATTATTTATAACAGCAAGCCTAATATTGATGCTTTAAAACAAGTGTCCGAAACCCGATATTAAGCAATCTTTTTAGCTATTGGAATACTAATCTTTGACCGCTGTCACAGGAATTGTCGCATAGCTATCACTGTTAAAAATTTTGTGCTGAGATGTACTATCTTTTGTTGCTATAGTAGCTGCAACCATAAGATTGTGAAATGTTGAAAAAACATTTGGAGCCGTAGTTCAACAGGAGCTCCAAAAGTTAGAACAAGATTTCGCCATCTCATAGTTGCAACTATTGCAGCACCAAAAGTTGGTTCATCTAAGTACATAATTTTTAACATTGTATTGTGAGAAGTTCCTGAAATCCCTTAATCGAAAGATGGATAAAACGCTTGACCAACTTATCGAATATTATTTGTGTACAGGATTGATTTTTATGTACAGGATTATTATAATTAATTTTCACTTTTTGAAAAGTCTCTAGAAATAGTAAAAAGAGTCAGAATGACAAAAACATTTCTTAATATCTACAGTTAAACGATAAAAGTAAACTGTGAACATTGAAAATAAGTAGCGGTCAGTGAGATCTTTGACTCCAGTTAAGGGAACATACGTAAAATGAAAAATTCACCTGTTTGAATCACGCTTAGTAGAAATAGAAAAATAACGAATTCTTTTTTAAAATATGCCCTGTTTATTTTTAAGATATGGCAACAGGAAAGAAATAAGGCAGTAAACTAGCTATACAAGTTTTATAAATTGCTTTTTCAATGTGTAATGATAATTCGTTTAGTATTAATTCGTTTACTATTAATTCATATAAATGTATATATAAAAATTATTACACTCTATATTTTTTATTTATGATTTATTTTATACTTTATAGTATTTAAAATATTTCAATGATGTTGCAGTTTCACAACCAGTTGGCATGTTTCAGTGAGCATAGATTGTCACATAATGAACTCTATTGTTATTGTAACTCGTGTACAGTTGTAAGTATAACGGATATTTGGAGATTGATCACCTGTGCCCGGATAACAGAAAAAATACCTTAAAATTAATTCATTAATTTATAACCAAGTTCTAAAAATATTTAAATGTTGTATTGTCATCCGAAACAGACATGTGTACACATATTTTATAATTGTAGAATATCAGGAAGTGAGTTAAAAACCAAATCTTTAAATACATAAATCAAGTTAAGTTAAATAAAAGTGTGTAATAAAAGCTGCAAATATTGAAAATCACGAAGATATGAATCGTTTATTACACATTCCAGTCCAAGTCAAACTTACCAAGTTCTAATACGTAGATCAGCAATAGTTGAAATAAGTAATCATGCAATCTTAACAGATTCAATCGTTAAAATCTTAAATTTTAATCTAGATATAGACTTTATGGACAAATGTGGATGTAACAATAACAAGCTTTCTACTTTTTTGGAGGGGGAGTTTAAAGATTGTTTTGATGAGAAAAGAAAACCCGTTGGCAATTTCTTTTACAAGTTCTAATTTTCCAACTGAGTGAAAAAATTTCTAGGCCAGGATTCAAACCAGGAATTATGGCGTAAGTTGTCAATGCTCTGCCAATTGAGCTATCCTGAATGAATCTGGGGGACATTTTTTTTTTTACCCAGGTAACCTTGTTGATTATATTGATTATATCAGGCCAGATGTCATAATCAACAATGTCTGGGTGAGAAAAGTCCTCCAGATTCGTCCAGCATAGCTCAATTGGCAGAGCATTGGCAACTTACGCCAAGGGTTCCTGGTTCGAATCCTAGCCTAGGCACTTTTTCACTCAGTTGTAAAATTACAACTTGTATGATTTACTAACCAATTAAAATAGTTGACTTAAAATTAATATAATAATGGTAATTTGGCTCGTGATTAATGTAATGTAGAGCATACTTAAGTTATTTTATAATGGGGTATAACAATATCGAATTACGTATACATTGTGCGTCAGGTATTTGAGAACAAATCAACGCTTACTTTTAAGCAGGAATATATACTAAAGATAGAGCTTTTTTTAATTTTAACTTTCTGTACAAATGACCACATTACATACTGGATGCAATCATTCATTCATTAAAACCACTATGAACAGCAATAACTACCTCTACAAGCTGTCAAAACAGACTGCAGGTAATGATCAGATGAGTTTTAGGAACATTTGCCATTGCATACACAACGGCTGCTTTGATGGCCGCAATAGCGCTGTGTTGATGACTATTGGAGTTCCTCTCAACTACACCACATACACTGTAAAAAAAAAATCTGTGAAGTTACTAAAGTTTTTCTAGGAAACTGGGATTCCAGGAACTTTTTATGTAACGGCAACAAGAAAAATTCCTGTAACAGCGTCTGTTACAGGAATTTTTGTTGTTGCCGTTACATAAAAAGTTCCTGGAATCCTAGTTTCCTAGAAAAACTTTAGTAACTTTACAAATTTTTTTTTACAGTATACGTAATAGGCCATTCGGTTAATATCTGGGTATCTGAGGGAGAATAACAAGTTGAAGATGACATCGCCATGAATGCTTTAGCCACCCATTTTTGTTTTGTATCGGCCGTATGGGATAGTGCAAAGTTTTTTTAAAAAACGTACGGCCTCCCAGGTGTTATAGAAGTAATTTAGTGCTTTAACACATCGGTATAAGCAACGGCGTTGACTCCGGTACCTTGAAGGAAGCAATGTGGATGCATCAGATCATTTTCGTTTCTCAGGACTCCCCAGAATCATAAGTGAGGCTGGAAATTTTCTGTACGTGTCTGTCAGAAGCTCTTCGGAAATTTTACGCAATCACTGTTCTTTTTGCGGTTCACTTTCTTGATCTGGGCAAAGTATTTCTCATTGGGAAGAAACAAGAGCATTCATGTACCCTCTTCATGTTTCAGCTTGTTAAAGAGGCGCCTGTCTCTGGTCAGGAAGTTATTCCCGGTTCTCATCACATACGACCTCAAAAGAAGCTTCTCATGAATCACACATTAGATTGTGGCCTCATCAACCTGAATCTCCCTAGTCAGTGCTCTTATGGACTTCGTAGGATTTTCATTGACTTGACTAACGGATTCTGGTTTTGATGATTTCATATTGCAGACAATGATGTTTCCTGCATGAAACATGGCAGCTTCAGTTCTCTTCTTACATCAAAGACATGTGACCGGGTGTGTTTCAAGAATGTGGCAATCTCTAAATCGATGCCAATTCTTCACTTCAGGTTTTCAGCCAATGAGCCAATGACAGCATGATTCTTCATTTCCCCAGTTAGTCAAAATGCTGACATGGTTACATGTAACACAAAAATATTTTTAACTATGATATACAGGGTGATATTTACCTATAACACGTGTTCTCAAATACCTGATGCACCTTGTATTTAATATTTAAGTAATGCTGGAAATCTGAAGCATCATGAATTGTTAATTGACACCATCGTATTTAAAAACATGTTGAGACAAATCATCTGTTCAGATAACCACATCTTTTGTGGCTATCTAGATGTTATTTAAAAATACCAGACATAAAAAGTAATCTAAAACAAATAAATTTTTCTAAGTTTCTTACAAATCCTGAAACTAACTTTTCAAAGATGTTGATACGAAAACAATGTGAACAAAAGTCTTCAGTGATTATCAAAAGATTTCAAAAAAGTTTTCTTTAAAAGCAAAAATTGTAGTGCATGAATTTAGCACGATATTTCATCTTTTGTTTCTTTATTTTAAAATTGGTATATAATATCGAAACTTTAAAAAAAGTTTTTTACCGCTTTATTATGAAACAAGGTAAACAATTGAGTTTTACAAGGATTTTGAATCATTTTTCATTTTCTTTAGTTTAGATTTCCTTTTAATGGCATTTTTTTAAGTTACGAGATTAGTTGTTTCATTTGCCATAAAAGTCCTTCCGGCCAGTGCCAGGAGGAAGAGATAACTTTCATATTCCTTATTTTTTAAATCCAGCTTATGTTATTCAAACACATGAAGCTCAAATTAGTGGAACCCGATTATAGAAGATTAAATACTAATTTTTGTCAATACTGAATATGAATGAGAATTTCGCAAAATTAGTGTTATCAAAGCTGGTTTTATTTAAAGTGATTTATATTTGATCGTCAAATTCGGCGATATCTTGAAGTGCCCGCCATTTTAAAACAACATAATAGGTGCAATAAAGCTAACCAATGAACTTGGTCGAGACCTTAGTAATTCCTGTGCACATGCTCTCTCACATCTAAATCGATTGATGTATACGAGTGCTGTTGCAGACTAAAAATCAGATTTTTCAAAATGTCACCCACATTAGAAATTGAAACTGCTACATTTCAAATATTTTTTAAGATAAAGACAAAACAAAAAATGCTCCGGAATCTTTGTATCAAGTTCAAACACATAAGAAAAAAATCTTTTTCAATTTCTAATTTTTTGTACCTCATTTAAAAATTTATTTTTTTTAAAATTTTTAATTGGCCGCCATTTTAAAACAAGATTGCGGATGAAGTTGGCAAACGAACTCGGCCGAGAGATTGCTATGTACTATGCACATCGGTTCATAAATACGCGTATTATCGCGCGACAAAAATCAGATCGTTTCAAAATGTCAGTCATGCTAGAAATTCAAAGTGCTATAACGCAGCCATTTTTTAAGATATACACGAAACGAAAAATGCTCCGAAATCTTTGTATCAAGGTGAAACACATAAGAAAAAAATCTTTTTCAATTTCTATTTTTTTTGTACCTCATTTTAAATTAAAATTAAAAAAAAAATAAAATGGCCACCATTTTGAAACAAGATGGCGGATGAAGTTGGCCAACGTACTCGGTCGATACATTGGTATGTACTATGTACACACCAAGTTATATCCAAATCCGTTCATAAATACGCGTGTTATGGAGTGACAAAAATCAGATCGTTACAAAATAACAGCCACACTAGAATTTCAAAGTGCTATAACTCAACCGTTGTTTAAGATATAGAGAAAACAAAAAATACCATCAAGCTGAAACACGTAAGAAAAAAATCTTTTTTAAATTCTAAATTTTTTGTACCTTATTTTAAATTATTATTTTTTATTTTTTTAAATGGCCTCCATTTTGAAACAAGATGGCGTATGAATCTGGCCAACGAACTCGGTCGAGTCATTGCTACGTACTATGCACATGCCTTGTCACATCCAAATCGTTTCATAAATACGCGTATTATCGCGTGACAAAAATCAGATCGTTTCAAAACATCAGCCATGCTAGAAATTCAAAGTGCTATAACTCAGCCATTTTTAGATATAGACGAAATAGAAAATGCTCCGGAATCTTTGTTTCAAGCTCAAACACATAAGTGAAAAATTATTTTCAATTTCTAATTTTTTTGTACCTGATTTTAAATTTAATTTTTTGGGTTTGAACGATTGAGAAAGAGCAATTATGGGGAGTAATCCACCGAAATGTGCGCATATCAATTGTCACCACGTCATGGCAGTGGCGAACCAGCTTTCACAGGATGTTTCGTCCGCCGGCTATGAGATCATATCTCTTAATGAACCATACGTGAGCGAGGGTAAGATTCTTGGAAATCCGCCGGGATACGCGCAGGTGAGTTCGGAGGGCAGCCGATTTAGAGCAACCTTCTGGGTGAGCCGCCGTGTCTCATTCTGTGCGGTCACGAGGCACCCCCATGTGGTAGCCATCCATTGCTATCTGTCTAACGAGAAGGTGTTGATAATAACATGTTATTGCGCACCCTCGGAGGACATCTAGATCGTACTCGAATCGTTGGAACAGCTGCTGAGTATCTACCCGAATGACAATGTCATCTTGGTTGGGGACTTTAACGCTAAGTTCACGATTTGGGGGCAACGACCCACAGGCCCTAGAGGTAGATCCTTGATCGTCTTTGCCTCGAACGCGAATCTCAAAATCATGAACGATCCGGACAGCATCTCGACCTTCAAAGGCCCTCAGGGTAAAGGCTGGGTCGACATCCTGTTGGCCCGGTTTTGTGCATCGCACATTGAAGACTGGATGATGTCCGATATCGAAACACTCAGCGACCACAGATTCATGACGTGGGCCTATTAAGGCAGACTCGGCACTCACCTTCCCCGGAACGTCCACCGCAGGTGGAGACAAAGGGATTTGGTCTAGGATCAGTTCCTACGCGATCTACGAAACGTAGATCTGGGACGTTACAGCTTCGAAACCCCCGACGAAGGTGTCGAACACCTGATGTCGATCCTGGTGAGGCTGTGTTGGTGGACGGATCAACTGTCTAGCCAAAGATCTCGGTTGCGTGTGCTGAAGCGACTCTACCAGCGAACGCTGGAGCCGCCACAGAGGGAGAGATTTGATGCTCTCTATAAGCGTAAGCGGGCAAAGTGTAAAAAGGCGATCCTGCATACCAAACATGCATCGTTCCACCTATTCATTTCAGAGGGACTGGTCACGGACAAGCTAGGTTGTGCATTGGAGGTGGTGCGAGGCAAGTGGAGAAGGGAGGCACCTGTCTCCCTGATTCTTCCCTCAGGGGAGGAAGTCTCCACCTGGGAGGAATCCCAGGACGAACTTGCGAGATATCACTTCCTGCAGGCCGATGAAGCTTCACAGGTCGCACACAACAGAACCGGCGAACCAGACTGGTTCACCATCGAACAGCTGGAGCTTGCAGCGGAAACGCTGCTGCCTAATAAGGCACCCGGCCACGATGGGATCAGTCTTGAGATCGTCCATAAGGTTCTCCGGTACCATTCTCAATGGCTACAGGCACTTTATAAACACTGCTTCAGAGTATCTTGTTTCCCGAGGACTTGGAAGAGGGCTGTAGCGGTGTATTTTCCCAAACCGGGAAAGTCCCGCAGCGACCCTGCTTCCTACCGCCCGATCTGTCTACTACCAACCTTCGGGAAGGTATTGGACAAGATGTGCGCAACGAGACTGACTCTCCACCTTGAGACCAATGGGTTGCTAGACGCTAGACAGTACGGTTTTCGAAAGAATATCAGTACGGTGGACGCGTTGCGCAGGGTTCTGGACTACATAGCCGAATCAAAGACCCGAGGGGAGTTCACGTGTCTGCTCACCTTTGACATCAAGAGCGTCTTTAACAGCGTTCGTCGAGCGGACATCCTCAGGTGTCTTGCGGATCTCCGCATCGAACCTTACCTTCTAGGGCTGATTGACGATTACCTCTGGTATAGGTCGATCATTCTCTTCATCGGGGAACACTACTTTAACGTCGGCGTCCCGCAGGGATCGTGTCTTGGTACGATTCTCTGGCTGGCTGTGATAAACATCTTGTTGGGGCGGTCACATATAGACGAGGCACGGCTAATTCAAGCCTTCGCCGATGACGTCTTTGGGGCGGCACGAAGCAGAGCAGTCTTCAGGTTTGCCGAAATCCTGAATCCGGTCCTGACCGTGATTCATCAGTGGGCTTCGGAGTTTAGCCTGGAGTTCAGCTACGCCAAGTGTAACTACACGGTGGTTCCACCAAGAGGAAGGCTCAACTATGCTCCAATCAGGCCGATTCTTATGAACGGTCACAGGATCAAATCCAAGCAGCGCCTGACTTATCTGGGAATGACCATCAACATACATTTAAGTTGGATGCCCCTACTGAACATAGTTCAGGAAAGAGCGTTCAAGCTGCTGCATAAAATGGACCGTCTCACCGAAGGCAACTGGGGAATCAAGCCGCCACTGCGCAAGATGCTCTATCGATTCGTTGCGGATCCAATAATCTTGTATGCGGCTTCTGTTTGGTACACCGGTAGAGTAGCAAAAGCAAACAGGTTGCTCAGCGCACAGAGAGGCCTCCTCCTGTGCGTGACTAAGTGTAATAGCACGGTTTCGAACGACGCGCTGCACGTGTTGTCGGGATCCTTCCCTTGGACTTGCGTGCAGAGATGGACAGGGACTTCACGGCCCTTGTCAGGTGGCGCAGGGATATTGACGGTACGGGGCTCGACCCTGAGTCAATCGATCTCTGGCGACCATCCTACCGACGAGAAGACGTCGGTCGGATCCCATGGACTAGGGAACTCACTCCCCGGACAACGTGTTCGTGTTACACGGATGGTTCGTGTTACGTGTTGCACGTATTACACAAGGTTTATCACAGTTCAAGTAGCAGAGTCGCGCCGTAGGTTGCGCGTTTACTGCCGTGATCGACGGTCAGACCGTCAGTGAAGGCCAGGTCCGCCTCTCTGATGGTGCAGAAGTCTTCGCAGCCGAGGTCCACGCGATCAAGAAAGAAGCGATAACAGACTCCCATCACAAGGATCTCAGTGAACTCGATATCTACTCAGATTCGAGATCGGCGCTTCAAGCCCTAAATAGTCTCGTGCCAAGGCACAGATCTATTTCTGAGATAAGGGACTTGGTAAAGAGTAGTGGAATCGGTGTTCATATGCACTGGATCAAAGCCCACGTGGAACACGTCTACAATGAGCGCGCGGATGAGTTGGCGAAAGCCGCCACGACCCGCTCATTGGTGGACGTGGAGGCAAAAACCACCCGCCGCCACGACCCGCTCATTGGTGGACGTGGAGGCAAAAACCACCCGCCGCCAGGCCAAAAGCCAACTTTTGGCCCGTGCCGTCTCAAGATGGCAGGGCAGATGGGTCTCCACGGGCAAAGGCAAAGTGACATATGAGCTTTTTCCGCGTGTACGCCTACGGTGTCTGCACGGCGATTTCAACCTCAATCAAGTTCTTTCTGGACACGACCCCTTTGGTGACCACGAGGCTCGCTTCTTTCAGAAGGGTCCCACGTGTTTTTGGTGGGACAGGGATAAGTGATCGAAGACATTGTCTCTACTCTTGTCCCCTATTGCGGTCCATCAGGGAAACGTTTTTCCCATGGCACTTCCATACTCGAACGCTTCTTGATCTATGTCTAGATGGCTATTGTCGGAAGGGAGTGAAGGCCATGGTTAAAGATCTCCTCCTGTGGGCACTAGATCGAGACCTTGGTCGCCAAAGGCATGGGCGCCGCACTCGAACCCCTTCGCGGTCAAACACCGCAGTTGAACGCAAATCAACCAGTTCGCCACACACGCGGCACTGGAGGTGGTGGTGCATGAAGTTCTCAGGTTCGAGACTTCGTCTCATGAACCTGCATTTTGTAGTGAATAATATGTTGTAGTGTATAAAATGTTGTAGTGTATTTATTTATTAGTTTATAATATATGTAGTGCAATAATTATGTAGGTAAGGTACATGTGGACTAGGGGCCGGAGACGTCCAACCCCGCAGCCCACCCCCAGCGAGGGCGTGTCTATGCGCTCAAGGAGAACCTTTCCGCGAATCTCCTGGGCTCGCTAGTGGCACCTTCCCCCTTTAATCGGTTGTCTCTCATATCTGTCTCTGTCGGATAATGGTATCTGATCTTGAGAGACCTCCGTACAGCAACTCCGGCTCGGAAAACCTCGTGTAGGTTCGTGGGCCAGACTCCTTTATAGGTGTTCGGTTTCCGTGGGCTGTCGGGGCGTACCGGGTCGGGAACCAAAGATGAAACCATTTGGATCTTCTAGCTGAATGGCAGAGACTGTCGCATGCGACCATTCATCCTCTTTTGGGAATAACCGGCGTGACGTGCGCTGGCAGTACGCCGGTTTGACCGGAGTTTATGTGAGGAGCGGCCCTGATGGGCTATTTCTGGCGGCGACCCTCGGGACGCGCCGCGGGATTTGATTCTCAGGTCGTTCTGAGCATGGACAAATGGGCCTGCAAGGGCCTGGGACCGGGAGATGGGACCCCGTCTTACCTTTTTAATCTCGAAGGGTAGGACAGCGTTGGGAACATTCAGTCTGGATGCAAGCGTTACTTGCGAAATTTCCCACACATTAAACTGCAACATTACCGACTAGAAATATGTTTCCATAATGTTTTAGAGCTATTGTTGAAAAGTTTTTTATGAGTTTAAAAGAACTGGATTTTGAATATTTGCGATTACCCCATGCACTTTCTGATACAAATTGTGATGAGGGTGTTGCAATTTTGAATAATAATTTAAATCTAATATATACTGATGTTTATCAGTGTTATTATTAAAATGCTATTTAAAACACATACGCAAAATTAAAATAATAAAAGTCCTTCCGGCCAGTGCCGGGAGGAAGAGGTAGCTTTCATAATCCTTATTTAAAAAAAGCCAACTTATATCATGCAAACACACGAAGCTCAATTTAGTGGAAACCGAATATAGGAGATTCAATACTAATTTTTATCAATATAATGAATGAGAATTTCGCGAAATTAGTCAGCTTTATCCAAGCTGCTTTTCTTTAAAGTAACTTATATTTGGCTGCCAAATTCGGCAATTTCTTAAAGTGCCTGTCATTTTAAGACAACATGGTGGATGAGGCTAAGCCGTGAACTTGGTCGAGACCTTAGTAATTGCTGTGCACATGCTCACTCACATCGAAATCGGTTAATATATAGGAGTGCTGTCGCATGCAAAAAATCAGATTTTTCAAAATGTCACCCACAATAGAAATTGAAACTGCTATATCTGAGCCATTTTAGGTAGCTTTCTTTACAAAAAAGCTACCTATTGCAGCCGTTCGGAGGAAAGCGATTTCAAAAAATGTTGGTATATTTTCATCGATCATGACCCCCAGACCACGAAACCACCCTCCGTTCAAAATTGATATATATATATATATATATATATATATATATATATCTGACCTATGTCACACTGTAACTCCCGTAATTATGAACCGATTTCGATGTAATTCGGTGTGTACATAGTACATACCAATGTCTCGACCGAGTTCGTTGGCCAGCTTCATCCGCCGTTTTGTTTCAAAATGGCGGCCATTTCAAATTTTTAAAAAAATTTAAAACTTGAAATGTGGTACCAAAAAATTAAAAATGGAAAAATATTTTTTTTGTATGTATTTGACCTTTATACAAAGATTCCGGAGCAGTTTTTGTTTCGTCTATATCTTAAAAAATGGCTGAGTTATAGCATTTTGAATTTCTAGCGTGGCTGACATTTTGAAACGTCCTGAATTTTGTCACGCGATAAAAGGCGTATTTATGAACCGATTTGGATGTAATTCGGTGTGTACATAGTACATACCAATCTCTCGACCGAGTTCGTTGGCCAGCTTCATCCGCCATTTTGTTTCAAAATGGCGGCCATTTAAATTTTTTTTAAAAATTTAAAATTTGAAATGTGGTACCAAAAAATTGAAAATGGAAAAATATTTTTTTCTTATGTATTTGACCTTTATACAAAGATTTCGGAGCAGTTTTCGTTTCGTCTATATCTTAAAAAAATGGCTGAGTTATAGCATTTTGAATTTCTAGCGTGGCTGACATTTTGAAACGTCCTGAATTTTGTCACGCGATAAAAGGCGTATTTATGAACCGATTTGGATGTAACTTCGTTTATACATAGTACATACCAATGTCTCGACCGGGTTCGTTGGCCAGCTTCACCCGCCATCTTGTTTAAAAATGGCGGCCATTTAAATTTTTAAGAAAAATTTAAATTTGAAATGTGGTACCAAAAATTGAAAATTGAAAAAATATTTTCTTCTTATGTGTTTGACCTTGATAAAAAGATTCGGGAGCAGTTTTTGTTTCGTCTATATCTTAAGAAATGGCTGAGTTATAACATTTTGAATTTCTAGCGTGGCTGACATTTTGAAACGTCCTGATTTTTCTCACGTAATAACAGGCGTATTTATGAACCGACTTGGATGTACCTTAGTGTGTACATAGTACATACAAATATCTCGACCGAGTTCGTTGGCCAGCTTCATCCGCCATCTTGTTTCAAAATGGCGGCCATTTAAAAAAATTTTTAAACTAAAAAAATTAAAATGAGATACCAAAAAATTGGAAAATGAAAAAGATGTTTTTCGTATGTGTTTGACCTTAATACAAAGATTCCGGAAAAGTTTTTGTTTCGTCTATATCTAAAAAAATGGCTGAGTAATAGCATTTTGAATTTCTATTGTGGCTGACATTTTAAAACGACCTGATTTTTGTCATGCGATAACAGGCGTATTTATGAACCGATTTGGATGTAACTTGGTCTGTACATAGTACATACTAATGTCTCGACCGAGTTCGTTGGCCACCTTCATTCGCTATCTTGTTTCAAAAGGGTTGCCCTTTAAAAAAAATTAAATTTAAAATTTAAAACGACGTATTAAAAAATTGGAAAATGAAAAAGATTTTTTATGTGTTTGGCTTTGATACAAAATTCCGGAGCAGTTTTTGTTTCACAAAATTTGTTCTTTTGTTTATATCTTAAAAAATGGTTGAATTATAGCACTTCGAATTTCTAGCATGGCTAACATTTTGAAACGATCTTGTATTTGTCACGCGATAACACACGTATTTGCCTATTTCGATGGAAGAAGGCATGTGGATAGTATACTTCAATACCTCGACCAAGTTCGCTGGCCAGATTCATCAGCCATCTTGTTTCAAAATGGCGGCCATTAAATTAAAAAATATATATATATTTAATGTGAGGTGCAAAAAAAATTAGAAATTGAAAAAGGTTTCTTTCTTAAGTATTTGACCTTGATATAAGGATTCAGGAGCATTTTTTGTTTGTCTTTACCTTAAAAAATGGCTCAGATATAGCAGTTTCAATTTCTATTGTGGGTGACATTTTGAAAAATCTGAAATTTTGCATGCGACAGCACTCCTATATATTAACCGTTTCCGATGTGAGTGAGCATGTGCACAGCAATTACTAAGGTCTCGACCAAGTTCACTGGTTAGCCTCATCCACCATGCTGTCTTAAAATGGCAGACAGTTTAAGAAATCGCCGAATTTGGCAGCCAAATATAAGTTACTTTAAAGAAAAGCAGCTTGGATAAAGCTGACTAATTTCGCGAAATTCTCATTCATTATATTGATAAAAATTAGTATTGAATCTCCTATATTCGGTTTCCACTAAATTGAGCTTCGTGTGTTTGCATGATATAAGTTGGCTTTTTTAAAATAAGGATTATGAAAGCTACCTCTTCCTCCCGGCACTGGCCGGAAGGACTTTTTTAAGGTAAAGACAAACAAAAAATGCTCCTGAATCCTTATATCAAGATCAAATACTTAAGAAAGAAACCTTTTTCAATTTCTAATTTTTTTGCACCTCACTTTAAATATATATATTTTTTTAATTTAATGGCCGCCATTTTGAAACAAGATGGCTGATGAATCTGGTCAGCGAACTTGGTCGAGGTGTTGATGTATACTATCCACATGCCCTCTTACATCGAAATAGGCGAATACGTGTGTTATCGCGTGACAAATACAAGATCGTTTCAAAATGTTATCCATGCTAGAAATTCAAAGTGCTATAAATCAACCATTTTTTAAGATATCAACAAAAGAACAAATTTTCAGAAACAAAAACTGCTCCGGAATCTTTGTATCAAGGCCAAACACATAAAAAAAAATCTTTTTCATTTTCCAATTTTTTAATACCTCATTTTGACTTTTAAATTTAATTTTTTTAAATGGCAACCCTTTTGAAACAAGATGGCGAATGAAGCTGGCCAACGAACTCGTTCGAGACATTGGTATGTACTATGTACAGACCAAGTTACATCCAAATAGGTTCATAAATACGCCTGTTATCGCGTGACAAAAATCAGGTCGTTTTAAAATGTCAGTCACAAGAGAAATTCAAAATGCTATTACTCAGCCATTTTTTTTTTAGATATAGACGAAAGAAAAACTGTTCCGGAATCTTTGTATTAAGGTCAAACACATACAAAAAAAAATCATTTCATTTTCCAATTTTTTGGTATCTCATTTAAATTTTTTTATTTTTTAATTTTTTTAAATGGCCGCCATTTTGAAACAAGATGGCGGATGAAGCTGGCCAACGAACTCGGTCGAGATATTTGTATGTACTATGTACACACAAAGGTACATCCAAGTCGGTTCATAAATACGCCTGTTATTACGTGAGAAAAATCAGGACGTTTCAAAATGTCAGCCACGCTAGAAATTCAAAATGCTATAACTCAGCCATTTCTTAAGATATAGACGAAACAAAAACTGCTCCCGAATCTTTTTATCAAGGTCAAACACATAAGAAGAAAATATTTTTTCAATTTTTAATTTTTGGTACCACATTTCAAATTTAAATTTTTCTTAAAAATTTAAATGGCCGCCATTTTTAAACAAGATGGCGGGTGAAGCTGGCCAACGAACCCGGTCGAGACATTGGTATGTACTATGTATAAACGAAGTTACATCCAAATCGGTTCATAAATACGCCTTTTATCGCGTGACAAAATTCAGGACGTTTCAAAATGTCAGCCACGCTAGAAATTCAAAATGCTATAACTCAGCCATTTTTTAAGATATAGACGAAACAAAAACTGCTCCGAAATCTTTGTATAAAGGTCAAATACATAAGAAAAAAATATTTTTCCATTTTAAATTTTTTGGTACCACATTTCAAATTTTAAAGTTTTAAAAAAATTTTAAATGGCTGCCATTTTGAAACAAAATGGCGGATGAAGCTGGCCAACGAACTCGGTCGAGAGATTGGTATGTACTATGTACATATCGAATTACATCCAAATCGGTTCATAAATACGCCTTTTATCGCGTGACAAAATTCAGGACGTTTCAAAATGTCAGCCACGCTAGAAATTCAAAATGCTATAACTCAGCCATTTTTTAAGATATAGACGAAACAAAAACTGCTCCGGAATCTTTGTATAAAGGTCAAATACATAAGAGAAAAATATTTTTCCATTTTTAATTTTTTGGTACCACATTTCAAGTTTTAAATTTTTTTAAAAATTTGAAATGGCCGCCATTTTGAAACAAAACGGCGGATGAAGCTGGCCAACGAACTCGGTCGAGACATTGGTATGTACTATGTACACACCGAATTATATCGAAATCGGTTCATAATTACGGGAGTTACAGTGTGACATAGGTCAGATATATATATATATATATATATATGTATATATATATATATATATATATATATATATATATATCAATTTTGAACGGAGGGTGGTTTCGGGGTCTGGGGGTCATGATCGATGAAAATATACCAAAATTTTTTGAAATCGCTTTCCTCCGAACGGCTGCAATAGGTAGCTTTTTTGTAAAGAAAGGTACCTAACAATAGTGCATCACATCTCATATGGTGCTCAATGACGATCTCTTACTCGAGAGGAAATTTTAATGTAATTAAAATTTTGGAAAGGACAAAAAAAATGTTTGTTTAAACATTGTTGAGAGACTCTGTTTTCCTAGATGTGTCGTGCCCGTCTTTAAAATAAAAAATACGAGGACACCGCCCTGCCCCTTCGTTACTACACCACTTGTTGAAATAAAAAATGCGTTTTTTTTTTCAAATATTTGATCGATAATATTTATCAAGTACTTATTCTTAAATATCTTTAATTTTAGCCAAATCAGAGTCACATAATAACAAAAAAAATTATTATATGTGTAGAAAATGATCAAATGTAGATCAAATGTATTATTTTTGAAATACAGTTGTAACTGAAAATTAAAATAATATTAACTACAAGTTGCAAATCACACGGCTTCTTCAAATTGAAGAATTCATTTCAAAGACATGTACTTTAAACGAAAATTTAAGTGGCTGAACATTAAAAGAATCTCTAACAAAAAATACTTTTCGTTTTATTTCTAGAAATTTTGCTAAGTCACTAGAATGTTATTCGTACTTTACAAACGAATAAAAAACAGCTGTAGTTAATCTGAAACGATTTTACTGTTAAAATAAATCTGTCGGTTTCCTATAGTTGAATTTTTTAACATGAAATTTATTGTTACTTACAGAAACTCAATTTCGATTTTGTCAAGTATAGAAATTTCTATGTGTAAAAAAAATCATTCCATACACATATTGACATGCTTTAAAATAGAAGTAAAATAATATGAAAGTTATAAAATTCATAGAACATATGAATACCCCTTACTGATAGATGGAAACTTACATAGTGGATTAGATACAAGGATGCTTACAAATGCAAATATTTTTACATTTTAGTACATTCTAACCCATTTAATTTAATACTAATTAATGTATACTCTGTTGGGGCTGATATGATACAAAATTCTACACTTTTCCAGTTACTTGGGATCTTTTGACTGTAGGCCTAAATAAAAAATACTGTAATTTATGTTTATCTTCCTTTTATCTGATTATGAATAAAAGAATATTGCTTGTTCTAAAAATAAAGGTAAAATAAATTAAAACCTTGTCTCATATTAACCCCATCGATTGGACCTAAGTTGATGGCTAAGAGGCTAAAATGAGAACATCATAATTTTTAAGTGGCGGTAAGCACCAAAGAAATAAGATAACTTTCTAAATGTTGACCCGAGTCTAATGATTCAGTTGTCTTATTTTGATTTTTAACACTTTCCAACATAGTTGAAAAAAATTATGCATTCGGTTTGTCTGTCCGTCTGTCTGTCCACACTTTAACTCACGCAAATATACTCGGATTTTCATGCAATTGATATACGTTAATGACGTTTACCATGGCATTTTCGGAATTGGTTAGGAAGTGTGTAGCATTAATAGTTCATTTACAGGGCCATTCAAAAGAATTCCATTACATTATGGTATACGGGGAAAAATCGGTTGCAGTATATTTTAATGACATTACGCTACTTGAAATGTATTAAAATTCATATAAGTTACTGAGTTTCACTACAAGATGATTACTATAGAATAAAGGATTCATAGTATTTATAGTTCATTTACATGGACAAACAAAAGTCATAGGTTACAGCATAAGATCATGAATTGTTGGAAGTGCGATTTTAATTTCAATAGGAGCTTTTAAATTTAACTAATTTTTAGAATGTTTACTCGTTGTGTGTAAATTCTATACCTCGTATACAAGGGTGAACAAAAGAATTCACGTACCATTATTTTTATTAGCGGAAATAGCCGAACTGGTATTTTCAATTGTGGTTTCTATTTCCTTACTGAACTAAAATTTTGCATGCATGTAGTTATTTGTAGATACAAACGTACACTCGTGGAAAAAAAAAGTAAACACCCCCTACTAACTCCTCAAAAAGTTATCATAGAAGAAAATTATTGGTACCGAACGATTGGAAATAAAGTCTACTTTTAAATGATATAGATAAAATTTGCTTAGGGAGCGATCTACATATTAAAACGGAACGTATCTTCGTTTTTTTTCAATAGCAGTACCCAATTCTAACAGCATAAATGAATTCTAGACCCTTCAATTAGCCTAAAAACAAATTTTTATGCAATTCGTACCATAAGTTTCTGAGAAATTAATTATTTTAAAACGAGCGTATTTTAAGGGCTGTAACCAAACTGAAGTTCGGAACTCGATTGTTAACCGAGAGAGCCCTCATCTTGATCAAGGCACCTTAAGAAATCAATGAAGCCTGCTAGATTACAGGACAGCAGAAGAAATTTCAAAATATCTAGTCACTCCTATTATAGACGGCCCCTTAAACCATCATTTTGCCGTTTTTAAAGCATAATTTGAAAACTACTTGGAAGAAAAACGTGAAATTTTGGATTTCCATAAAGCAGGACTTAATAAATCTAATTCCACGAAAAAATTTGTAGGTTGCAATTCATAATTTTTTCGAGTATTAATTTCATAAATCATAATTCATATCATAAAGTTATAAAAATTGTAAATTCAGCGTATTTATGTTTGGGTATATTAGTATTATTGCTACACAAAAAATTATCACATTAGGAGCATAATTTCTGGAGATATAAATAAAAATATGAAAATGTAATTTAACATTAGAAGCACTAAATTTTGAATGTTTATAATTCAAAAACTTATTATTCAAATGACTTGAAATTCGGTGTCTAGGCATAGTTTGAACCAAAGATTTGAAATATCTCGTTAAAATTGGGTATTGTCATTGAAAAAAAAAATGAAATTTGGATTCGTTTTAATATGTAGATGCCCCCTAAGCAAATCTTATAGACATCATTTAAAAGTAGACTTTATTTCCAATCGTTCGGTACCAGTAACTGTCTTCTACGATAATTTGTTGAGGAGTTAGTAGGGGGTGTTTACTTTTTTTTTCCACGACTGTACGTATCATAAAGAGGGCTGCTGAAAGAATTCGGCTAATTTTCCGACTGTAGGTGAGAATTGCTGAAATTGGGTTTTCAAATGTATTATGTGTTTCCAAATGGTTCAATTAGTCATCCTATTTCAACTTATTAAGCGGTGAAATTTTGTAACATTATTTTGAAAGCGATTCATAATCTATTCTTGACACATAATTTTTTCTTTCTTTTTTTATCATGCATTTTGATTAAATTTCGAGAAATCTTTCACGAATCCACCAGAATACTCTTGAAAACCCACTCTAATAAGCCCCGTTCCTAATTTGTTAAATATATATATATACAACATTTAAACTATATATTTTATGAAGAGTTAGTAGTGAATTTTCAATGGTATAACACTTACTGAAAAATAAAAATAAAAAACATATTCTACGATTGTGAGTGCTAATACTTACAAAACTAGGAAATGTGTAGTAATTTTAGAGTTTCTGAATGCAGTTTCAAGGATATACCGGACTATTTTAGAGAATTGTTATGGTGGTCTTATAGATTTTTTTAAAAGAAATGTTACTAATGTCTATTTTTATAATTGGTAATGTTACAAATATCATAAAATGCAAATAATAACAAAGCAAAAAATTAATACATGGCTGCTTGAGTAATATGTCCGGTCTCAGAACGTTCCCGTGTAAAACTAAGCAGCTAAATTAACTAGATAATATTTCATATCAGTCAAATGAAAATCGGCAACAAACATTGAAGAATATACCATTAAGCTTGGTAAAAAAGAAAAGTATATGTTTGTCATTTAAAAAAAAACGGACAATTGAATATTTTTACTTTAGAACATTTTTACGTTTATTTGTGGTGAATGTTTCAAGTTATACGATAAAATAGTATTGTCACATCCCAAGTACTCCCTTAATATTAGCCCCATACACTGTTTTACATTAATTCCATGTATTGCCTCACATAAGCCTACTGGGTTTGTTGTATTATAACCCAGGTTACGTTAAGCATATTCCAAAGTTTAAAATCTTAAAAGACTCGCTATTCTTTATCTGATAAATGCCAATTATAATTAGTTATCTAATATTTTGCATGGGAGTTGTACAACAAAAGTTTTGAAGCCTGACAGGGATATTTCCTCATCAAAAGAGTAAGATTATGTAATGTATATTTTTGGTGATATTTCACTTAAGTATTGTCCAACAAATGTTTTTAAGTTTGACTGGTGTGGTTGGTTGTATGAGGTTTTATGGCACAAAATGCCTCAAGGGACATGATGCGCCAAAGAAGTCTGACACGAATGTCACTCATCAACAAAGTAAGATTATGTAATGTATATTTTTGGTGATATTTTTCTTAAGTGTTGTGCAACAAAAGCTTTGAAGTCTCACAGAAATATTTCCTCATCAAAAAAGTATGATTATGTCATATATATTTTTGGCGGTATTTTACTTAAATATTGCCAACAAAAGTTTTGAAGTCTGTCAGGAATGTTTTTCTCATTAAAAAATAAAGATTATGTAATGCATATTTTTTGTGTTTATTTTTCTTAAATTTTGAGTGTATTCGTGCAGATAAAATGATTTATTGCTTATAAAATAATCACAAAGTCAATTATATTACTATAAAATTTGGTAATTTTTTGGTATTTCTCACTTTAGCACCTTTTTTTGTTGTCTCATATTTGCCCCATTCGACTTTATACTACAAAATACATATTGCGATAATTCATTTTCGTGTTAAATTCTCCCTTATTCTGATGCACATTTTTGTGTAAGCTAAATGTCAGGAATATTTTTATCTCTTTGATTATACTGAACAGTGGTTTTATCCTAGAACTAAAATTAGTTGATTCTAGATCAATGTTTGGCGCTGATTCCGAATATGCTTTCCGTTTATGTCTTGGTGGTCCAGGTTTTGAGAAATTTGCATATTTAAATTTATGCAAATTTAAGATTTTGTGCTATTTTATGCAAATTTTAGATACAACATATGTCATATCTAATTACGTTTCCTAGATAATGACTACTTGACTATTTGCTTCAGATAAATGTCACGATTTGCATATTCTTAACATTTATTTATCAGTTATTAAGCCTAATTTGCATATTTTTCAATGGTGTAATGTTTACATCACTATCAACTTTAAAATAGTTGCCACAGAATTGACGTAATGTTTTCCTAGAGTAGATTTTTATGCTGATTTCAAATCTGCGGTCTGTTTTCTTATGTCATGTCTAGTTTTTGAGTAAGATGAATTTCTACTTTTGCACGGCATTAACACGTTTGATATAAGATGCTTTTTAGGGGTGTGTAATTCATTGACAAGAAGGTGAACAGGGTCAGATTCATATCAGAGACATAAACAAAAATTTATATAATAGAAAAAAAAAATAAGTAGTAGGATCTATCCTAACTAGCTGAAGTTTATAATACAAAGTATCATAAAAAGCTATTTCTGGCTTTTTTGACCCAAAACTAAAATTTCACTTTTTTCAAAAACTAGATGTGATAGAAGAAAACAGATACAAGATTTGAAATCAGTTCAAAAAACTGGTTCAGAAACATATTCGCGTACTCGTGCGGCAGAAATATTTGAACGTCAAGAAACATTATTAGAAAAAACATGAAAAATATGCAAATTAGGTACAATATTTCACAGTCACATGTCAGTATAATCTCAGAAACAACGTTTTTGTGAAGTAAATTAGGTAGTAATCATAACATAAAATAAAAAACCCTGTCTGATATTGCTTTATACCTTAGATTTGCAAATAATTGTATAAAATTTACTAAATTTGCATAAATTGAAATATGCAAATATCTCTCAAACTTGACGTGCTGGAGTAAATCTAAAAGTAAATCTAAGTAAATCTATCTTCAATCAATGCCGTGATATAAATACCCTGTCGCATGCTACTTAAGAAAAATGTGCTATAAGCTTTGCCTTCCCTGACATAGAAGTTTAGGTAAGACCCTGTTGTACAGTCGTGGGGAAAAAAGTAAACACCCCTTACTGACTCTGCAAAAAATTATCGTACAAGAAAGGTTACTGGTACCATTTGATTGGTAATAAAGTCTACTTTTAAGTGATTTATATAAAATAAAATTAGTGGTCTATCTACATATTAAAACGAACCATAACTTTTTTTTTTTTTTTAAATAGCAGTACACCATTCTGACAGCATAAATGAACTCTACAACCTTCAATTATCCCCAAAACAAAGTTTTATGCAATTCGTACGATAAGCTTCCGAGAAATTAATTATTTTAAATCGAGCGTATTTTAAGGGCTGCATCCAAATTGAAGTTCCGTACTCGATTGTTGACCCAGAAATCCCCCTTCTTGAACAAGGCATCTTAAGGAATCTCAGGACTCTTAAAGCTTTAAAATTTTCGAAATTTTAATTTTTTTTAGATGTTAAACTCCTATCTTTTCTGAACATTTTGATATAATTGTTTCCTTGAAATTCCTATTAGAACTGAAGTTATGGCTTTTCCATTTATACACGTTCAATAGCTGAAGCGTCGTTTCGGAAACTTTGAATCTATTTTTCTCCAAATGACGTTTTTGGGAATAACGCGCACGATATCTCATAAACTTATGAATATTTTTTCATGAAATTTTCAAAACGTATGTTTCATGTTAGTCTGTATAAACTGAAACTAAAATTTCCTTTTTATTGTTCAAAACAATATTTTTTTAGGTGATTATACTGTTGAAATTTTCTTAATTTTGCATTAGCTAAATATAACTTTGTATTAAAAATATAAAAAAAGCTTTAAATACAAATTTATTTAGGTTCAGGGTATTTATTACAATCTGAAGTATAAGTAGGTATTAAGAGTTTCATTCTAGTTGCAACACTTATTTTGTAATTGTGCGCGTAAGTTGTTATGCCGATTTTTTGCTCGAAAAATATCTAACAGTTTAGAGCACCCTGTAAATGCTAATTCTGCATCTTATAAATTTTTAAATACATGAAATGAAAGAACATACTTATATATTTTATTCCAATTAAAATTGTGCCTTAAAATGAAGTATATTTTAAGATATTAAATGTTAAAAATGGTCTTTTTTTTCATTTTTTCCAATTTTAAGAGTCCTGAGACCCCTTAAGCTCCACTGAAGCAGTTATTGAAGACTGCTAGATTACAGGATGGCATAAGAAATTTCGAAATATCTAGTCACTTCTATCATAGACGATAACCTTAACCCATCAATTTGCAGTTTTTAACACTTTCCAACAAAAGTTGAAAAGTGTTTATGCATTCGGTTTGTCTGTCCGTCTGTCCACGCTCTAACTCCCGTAAATAGACTCGGATTTTCATGAAATTGATAAAGGTTATTTAGGGTCACCAAAGCATGTTTGGTACTGTATGTGAAGTATGTGGGATTACTCGTTCATTTACACGGGAACTCAAAATATTCCATTACATTATGGTATATGGGGAAAAATCGTTTGCAGAGCATTTTAATGACATTATGCTATTTCAAATGTATTGAAACTAATATAAATCATTGAATATATCACTACGATCACGTTAGAACAGGATATTCATAGCATTTTTTATTCATTTACAGGGACACACAAAAGACGTCGGTTACAGTATAGTACTGTCTTTGAGTAATAATTGCTGCTTAACGGTTTAAAATTCAGTATGTGCTTTTAAATTTAATTAATTGTTTGCATCTTACTCGTTTTATATAAATTCTATACCTCAAATACAGGGCTGTACAAAAGTATTCACGTACCGTTCTCCTTATTAGAGGAATTTGTTGAAGGTAAATTTTCAACTGAAGTATATGTATCTCTTAAGTGAACTAAATTTTGGCATGCATGTAGTTAACCCTTACGAAAATAGTTCACAGAGCTGTATAGAACTCTACAGAATTCTTTACAAGTTCTATAGAATAGTCTTTCTATAGAATATTGTTTCTATAGAGTTTTGAAGAGTTCTATAGAGTAGTTTTTCTAAAGAAAATGTTTCTATAGAATTCGTTAAAACTTTTTTATATAGAACAGTTTTTCTATACAGCGCTATAAAACTTACAGAAGTTCTATAGACTATGATTCTATAGAATTTTTTAAAAATAAAAAACATATTTTTAGGTCTATTAAAATTTATGTGTACGTTAAATAATGGTAATAGTTATTTTTCTAATACATCAGTTTAATATAATAGTACTCCATAGCTTTAATATCATTATAATTTAATTCATAATTCTAATACATTGTGATTCAATTGGTAATGTAATAATATATCAATCGAACTACACTGGTTTAAATTATTTTTAATTAATATGTTTTATTATGATTCAATAATTTTTCGTTTAATTTTATAATCAGTTATTGAGTTGCTGTTAATTTCGCAAAAACAGTCATCTTCTTTAATAAACTTTATTCACTAATGATAATTTATCTAATTTAATAAACTTTATTCACTAATTGTCATTTTTATTCAAAAATTTCAATCTGAAGTATAACAATATTTAAACAATTAATAATTTATTAGACTTTTAAATATTTTTTCAAGTCTGTATTAAAATACGAGTTATTTTTATCACCCCGAGTCCGATGCTGCCAGATTAACGAATTTTAACAGAAATGAGAAATCTGAAATGAATATCTTAAAATGATTTAACCCTTTGTATCACCATGTTGCAGATCTGCAACATACCCAAACATCATTGTTATTTCAACAGTAAATTTCAAAACATGATTTTGTTAATTGTTGTTATTCTATTACACTACTATTACATAATTATTTCATTAAATCCGCAACAAATGTCGATACTGATTTTTTTCGCGCCAAAGTTTGATTTATCGCTTGATCAGCTACACGTGATTTTTGCTGAATTAAGGTTTGAAATACAGGAGTTAAAAAAGTCTCCAGACGTCCACAAGTATATTGTTTCCAAAGGTGAGTTTAAATTCTTTATTTAAAGACCATTTTCGAGCTAGGAAATTTATAATATGTATAAGATAAACGTAAACTTTTGTTTGCTGCAGATCTGCAACAACGCGCCATATCTTCCCTAGTAATGGATTTTTTAAAAATATCAAAAGAGCATCAAAAATGTCTTCTAATGGTTATTTAAGTTGCATTTCTTTCAGAAGAGCATAATTGTTGAAAAGGGGAAACATTAGTCTGTTTTTATATTATTTAATTGCTATAGGGTAAGTTAGAGATCGCCCCCCCACCCCCTCTGTAAAATTAACTTGAAGTCCGAAGTTAGCAAAAAAGTGAAAGGTCTCGTAGAAAATAGAATTCAACAGAAGAAGCATAGAGTGCCTACTCAACATATTACACCAAAAGAAATGCGCCTAGAAGAAATTAGGCACTGGCCCTATTGGGCAGAAAAAATAATACGTGGTAAATACCCTGATTGTGAAAACTTTACTCAAACTGTTTGTGAGAAATGTGGTGAGGGACTTTGCTACAACAAAACTAACAATTGTTTCAAAACTTTTTGTGCAAATTAAAATTTTAAATATTTTCAGTTTTTGTGCCGTTTGGCAAGATGTTGCAGATATGCAACAAACCCATTTTTCCAAATAAAATTTTATTTTTCTGTTCTGAAATGTTTTTATTATATTTACCATTCTTTAAATGATGCATTTTAATATCTGCGTAAGAATTTTTCAAATTGGGGTTGTTGAGTTAGAAAGGGTTAAGCTTTGAAGCTATATAGTATAGCACTACTACCTCTAACATAATAAATAAGTAAATGAATAAATAATTATATTCTTTATTTTAACGGACTTTTTTTAGAAATAATTTCGGTTTTCATAATTTACACAGTTGAGAATGAATCATTGTATAAAATATATGATTTTTATACAATACAATAATTTCTATACAAATTTAATCATTGGGAATGCAAGTCATAAAAGAAACAAACTTAAAATAGTGTAATGAGACCTGGCAAACTGCGAGCAGTTGTAGAGCTCGCTGAAAGTACGGGTACAGCGTCCAGAATACCTAGTGTGGAAATATGCTATCCAAACAACACTAAAAATTTGTATACCTTAAATGTACGACGATACTGCTAAAATCCCAAGTGTCGATCGCAGCGACATCTGAGGGATTTTCGTAATACATTGTATGAACTAGCAATATCTTGCAGTAATATCCTGCAGATGTCGCTGCGGTCTGTATATTTCAGCAGCATCGTTGCACATTTAAGGGATACAATATTTTAGCACTTTTTTAAGTATTACAGGGATAACATTATATACATTCCACATTATATATTCTAGACGCTATAGTACGGGTTCACGTCCGAACACAGAAACCAAACAGCATCGAGCACGGTTAGCACTTGGGAGGGTGACCACATGGAAACATCTGCTAGCGCTGTTTTTTTTTTTTTTTTTTTTTTTGATAGAATATATTCGAATATTTTTATAGAACATTTTATAGAATATACTCGGATATTTTTATAGAAAATTTTATAGAATATATTCGAATATTTTTATAGAACTTCTTATAGAATATATTCGAATATTTTATAGAAATTCTATAGACATTTCTATTGAATTTCTACAGATATTTCTACAGCTTTTGGTGAAACTAGCTTGTAGAAAAACGGGCCATAATTCTATAGGGTTCTATAATACTTTTTCTATAAGTTTTTATATAGAATTCTATAGGAAATTTTTGTAAGGGAATAGATTCAAATCTATCTATCAGATACAGGGCTGCTAAAAAAAATCACATAATTTTCCAATTGTGGATGGAACAGCTGAAATTGGGTTTTGAAACGTATTATGCGTTTCCATATGGTTCAATTAGACGTAATATTTTAATTTTTTAAATGGTGCAGTTTTGTTACATTATTCTGAATGTTCTGGAAAGTGTTTTTGATTTTTTCGTACTTGTTTAAGCATAATTTGAAAACTACTTGGGAGAAAAATGTAAAATTTTGGATTTCCATAAAGCAGGACATAATAAATCTAAATCCATCAAAAAAATTGTAGGTTACAATTCATAATTTTTTCAAATATTAATTTCATAATTCATAATTCATAGCATAAAATTAAAAAAAAAAAAATGCAAATTCAGCGTATTTATGTTTGGGTATTTTAGTATTATTGCTACAAAAAAAAAAAAAAAAATTAGTACATTAGGAGTATAATTTCAGAAGATATTAATAAAAATATGATAATGTAATTTAACATTGGAAGCAATAAATTTTGAATATTAATAATTCAAAAACTTATCATTCAAATGACTTGAGATTTGGTGTCTAGGCATAGTTTGAACCGAAAATTTTAAATATTTCGTTAAAATTGGGTATTGCTATTGAAAAAAATGAAGATTGGGTTCGTTTTAATATGTAGTTGGCCCCCTAAGCAAACTTTATATACATCATTTGAAAGTAGACTTTATTTCAAATCGTTCGGTACCAATAACTTTCTTCTACGATAATTTGTGGAGGAGTTAGTATGGGTGTTTACTTTTTTTTTCCCACGACTGTACCTTTGAAAATGTATTTTTCAATTTTTAATGATGAATGATGACAAAATGATGATTATGATTTAATTATCATTTATTGTTTTCCATAGTATGTATTTTAAAGTTAAACAACAAGATAAGTAATCTTTTTATGGATTAAATAACATTTGACTCAACAACTTCGATAAAAAAAAAAAAAAAAAAAAAAAAAAAATGTCAGGTATTAGAATACATCGTTTTAAACATTAAAAATAAATAGATCCCCACCCCCACCCCCTAAAAAAATGACTAAAGGGTACTTTTTGCACAGCAATAAACAAAAAATTACATACTTATCATAAATATTGTGATTTTTTTAATACAAAGTTGTAAAGTATAGGAAATAACTTTTGTAAAAAATCTATTTTAGGACATCTCCAGCCTTTTAAATTTCAAAAATTTACGAAGTTCATTTTAGCAATAACGTTAAACAAAACGTTTAGCAATAACGTTTTGGCAAAAGTGTTCAAATGATAAAAAAAAAAAAAAAGTTTTGGCATGGAAAATTAACTCAGTATCGCCTTCTTTTGAGAATTGTATGATCAATTTATATTAATTGCTGTGTTTAGAGATAACAGCAATAAATAAAATCGTATTTTAAATCCAACTATATAAGTAACAATGATTTTTGGGTTAGATGCAGATATGCATCGCGGTGATGCAAAGGGTTAAATTAATAAATTTAAAACATTTTACTTGATTAGTGAAAAGACTGAGGTTAAGCCCTCCCCCCCCCCAAAAAAAAAAATCGAAAAATAAATCAAAATGCCTTAATTACTTTTCTGTATTTGAAATAAGAGAAAATTATGTGTGAAAAAAATTCTCTCTTTCCTGTAAAAAAAAAAAAAAAAAAAAAAAAAAAAAAAAAAAAAAAAACACACTTTATCACTGCTTTTAAATGGTTAATTTTTATATTGTAGTCGCTTGAGAAATACTCTTTGACATCCTTCCTCTCAAGAAAAAATCAAATTCACCAATAGCACTCAAACATTTATAAATAAGTTCGAAATAAAAAGTCCTAAACTGACAAATAAATGTCTACAGCTTTTAAGATAGAAAAACATCTTAAATTTTTCGCTATTATGGTAAACGTTTAAAACATTTTTTAACAAAACGTTATTGTTAAACATTAAAACATAAATTTAAAACATTTTACTTCACTAGTGAAAAGATTGAGATTAAGCCCCCCAAAAAATCGAAAAATAAATCAAAATGCCTTAATTATATTTCTGTATTTGAAATGAGAGGAAATTATGTGTGAAGAAAATTCTCTTTCCTGTAAAAAAAAAAAAAAAAAAAAAAAAAAAAAACACTTTATCACTGCTTTTAAATGGTTAATTTTTATATTGTAGTCGCTTGAGAAATACTCTTTGACATCCTTCCTCTCAAGAAAAAATCAAATTCACCAATAGCACTCAAACATTTATAAATAAGTAACGAAATAAAAAGTCCTAAACTGACAAACAAATGTCTACAGCTTTTAAGATAGAAAAACATCTTAAAATTTTCGCTATTATGGTAAACGTGCCTCTACCGTGACTTATAATAAGGATCATAATGAAAATTGATGGAAAAAATGTTCTATGAAAGGAAGAATTCCCAGAAGATTAAGATACAAAGCAAGTCGTAACCTACCTTGATATTTGACCGCCAAATTATTTTCACTTGTTCCCAACGGACACTAAAATTTCCTCATGTAATAATAAGATATGAATAAATTTGGTTTCTGGCTGATATATTTTTACTTGATCATTATCTTAGAAATTAAATCCTCAGAGATATATTATTTTCTAAATAATTTGAAACCAAGCGATAAATATTTTTATTATTTGATTTTAATTTCTTTTAGCAGGAATAGTTTGACAAGCTAATTCAAAGCATTAGAATAGTTTTAACGTAAGAAAATGTTTTGATAAATAATAAATGACATTTATTTATTGAACAAATATGGAGTTTTTAGTTCAATTAATGAAACCTTTATAATTCATAGTTATACATATGGCGAGAAGAAATATTCAGTCAGTGTTGCCAGATTGGGGATTTTTTAAATTCAGATTATTTGACTGTCACCAATTTTTTAAAATAGTATAATTCGCCTTCTTTTTCAGAATTTTTAATCTATTTTTAATTAGGCCAAATATTTCTATTTAAAAAAGCGGTGACAATCAACAATCTGGGGACAAAAAGCCCCCAATGCAACACTGCATTCAGTCAGTAGCTCTAGAAAGTAAGATTACAGTTTATAATTTAAATGCGGAAGATAATTCTTTTTAAATATGTATTAATGTGTCAGGGTCCATTTTATGTACTTAATCGCAGCAACAAAAATAAATAAAAGAAAAAAATTGTCTTTTCCTGTATTCATCTTAAAATATTTTGCACAATTTATAAAGAAGACAAAATTCTTGCTACTTAGAATTTTTAGAACAAATGTTTATGCAAAAATCCAACCATTTTATCCCTACATGCAAACAGTTAATTTCAAAATGTTTTATGAGAAATGTTCTTTTTAACACTTTCCAACATTGAAAAGTGTTTATGAATTCGGTTTGTCTGTCTGTCTGTTTACCCGCGCTCAAACTTGCGTAAATATGCTAGGATTGCCATATAAGTGATATATGTTGTTGAGGTTTACCATGGCATTTTCAGTAATAAAAATGAAATGTGTAGCATTAATATTTCATTTACAGGGGCACTCAAAAGAACTCCGTTAAATTATGAAGAATGTGTAAGAATCGTCTGTAGTTTATTTTAATGATGTTACACAATTCCAAATATATTGAAATTTATATACATCATAAAGGTTTGCTATGAGATGCTTACTATAGAATATGTTTTGCATAGCATTTATCGTACGTTTACAGAGACACACAAAATTCGTTTACAGTACTGTATTTGAGCTATATTTGCTAGAAGTGAGTTTACAATTTCGGCATTTGCTTTTAAATTTAACTAGTATTTTCGGTGTAGCTCGAAAGTCGAAATATAAATTCTATAGACCATATACAGGAGTGCACAAAAGAATTCCAGTACATTTCTGCTTATTCTCGGAAATTACTGAAAGGCAATTTTCATGTTGGTTATGTGTTCCATAAATGAACTAAATTTTTGCATACTATATAGTATATCTGTAGATCGTAGCAAGTCTGTAGATCGTTTTACATGGTTTCAGAAAAATTTTCTGATAATTTTCCTGGTGTTCCAGGGAATTGTTTAAATTATGTTTTCAATTGTGTCATATTTATTTTCTAATCTGTTTATTTAGACATCATCTCTCATATTATTAAGCGTTGAAGTTTTGATATATTATTTTGAATGTGTTTTCCAACACATTCTAAACTATGCTTGGCGCAAGATTTTTTTTCTTTTTTATTTATTCCTTTGAAGACGCATAAAATTCCCGAAAGACCTTCTGAAAAAAAAAAATAAATAAAATAAAAGTTTCTAAACTGACAAAGGTAAATCCATTTTACTTTTAAGATATTGAATCGTCTTTGATTCTCTTGTTATTACGGTAAATGTTATCACTCGCGACTACAACAAGATAAAGCATCTGAATAATATAAAATAAAATTTGTACAACAATATGAGAAAGAAAGAATATCCAAAAGTTCATGAAATATTACAATCTGTAATCTACCTCTATAAGCGATTGTTAAACTACTGTCGTGTGTTCTAAAAAATGATTATAATTTCAATCAGTAAAGGACAATTAAAAAATTTCTTTTTATTCGACTTTATGCAGAAAAGTATTAAAAGATAATTGGAAATTATTCAATCCTGTAGTAATTTATGAAAATTTATGATTTTTTAAGCAAATCAGTGATTAACTTTTTGAATAACAAAATATGTGCATGCAGTTGTAAAAAAAAAGTAAACATGCCATACTAACTCTGCAACTAATGAAAATAGAAGAACGTTACTGGTACCAAACAATTGGAAATAATGTCTACTTTGAAATGATGTCAAAAAAATTGTTGGCCATCTAAATATAAAAAAAAAACTGTTTTTTTTTCAATAGCAATACTCAATAGGGTGGGTCGAAAAAACCGAAATATTTATAATCGAAATGTAATAGAGCGGAAAAGTTGCCTTTTGTAATAAAGAATAAATTCGTAAAATATTACACCGATCGATTAATATCTTTTACCGCCGCAAAGGAGCCAAAGTTTCCAAAAATCGCAAAAACGTGTTTTCTTTCAATATTTTTTACAATTATCCAAACGTACGAATAGAATTTCTAAAAGGACCCAATAGCTACATGAAGATATAATAAATGACCCGGTAAATGTTCATGATGACAAAGTCATATCTTTTACTGCCGCAAAGGGACCATATATTTTTTAAAAAATGTAAAAATTTCAAATTTTCATTTTTTCTACATTTTTATAATTTTTATAATATATCTAGAAGTAAATATATTTACTTCATATCTATTAATATATCAGAAATTTTGTTAATTATTTGTTACAGAATGGAAAATAAAAACGGTAATCATTCATTTTAATGGACGATCGCTTCATCTACTGCTGTTTTGCTGCATTTCAAGAGTTCATATACCAAAAATCACAACAATTATGTAAAATGAACAAAATATCTTAGTATTTTATTAATTAAAATGCAGAGATGTTTAACAGAAACGGATTAAATGAACTTAAAATGAAGAAGTATTTAAAGTAATTGAAATTTCTAATATGGCGTGCTTCCAAATAAAGCCATTGTTCCAAGAGAGGTAGATGTTGATCATACGTGATCCTCCCTATGTTCTGGTCCACGAACTTTATCAGCATTTAAGAAAAAATAATTTCACGCATCTTTCTACTAATTGAATGGAACAAGGAAAATTATAATAGCTGGTATCTTTATTCAGACATTCTAAACTCACCAACGTCGTTAGATCGTCAGTCGATAGACAAACCGAAGCAGGTGATTTCGTTAGTTTACAGTTTTGTTACTCGATTAAATCCATACAATTTTAAGCTTCAAAGTTAACCCCTTGGGGACGAGCGACACGTATACGTGCCGGAAGTAGGCCTAAGGATCCTCGTTTATTCTCACCAGTAAAATTTTACTATAAAATTTGCCTTATTTAATCCGAGCATTTTCCCGATTTGAATAGGCACAAACTTCTGTTTTTTAAAACCGGTAGCAAAGTAATAAACATTTCGTAAAAGGCTCCCGTCGCGAAGGGGTTAAAGTCTGGAATAATGAAGTGACGGATGGCACTATTCGTGTCCACAGAACTTCGTGCTTTGGCAATTTTCTTTATGGCTGGCGCATGACGTCCTCTCCTTCATATGCTATCATTCCAATGAGGCTATTTTCATTCTTTCATAGATGATGTGGCAAGTAACGGGGGTTATTAATTATAATCCGCAGAATCTGAAAAACATGATGGATTCATTTTAATTGTGAACCAACTGATGCACTACACTTTCACGAGAGTAAGTCCTGAAAGCGATTGCCAAAATTGAAAATTGCCAAAGTACGAAGTTCTGAAGACATGAATAGTGCCATCCACCATTTCGTCATTCCAGACTTTAACTTTGAAGCTTAAAATTGTATGGATTTAATCGAGCGGCAAAACTGCAGAAATTCCAGACAGAAAGGCAAAACTGCAAACTAATGAAACCACCTGTTACGGTTTGTCTATCGACTGATGATCTAACAACGCAGGTGAGTATAGAATGTTCAATTAAAGATATCATCTATTATAACTTTCCTTGTCCCACTCAATCAGTAGAAAGATGCGTGAAATTAGTCGCTGAAGTGCTGGTAAAGTTTGTGGATCAGAACAGAGTGAGGATCACATATCATCTATTTCGGTCTCTCTCGAGTAACAATGGCTTTATTTGAAAGCAAGTCATAAAATAAAACTAATTTACTTGAAGTACTTCTTCATTTTAAGTTTATTTAATCCATTTAGGTTAAAGATCTCTGTATTTTAATTAATAAAATGCTAAAATATTTTGTTCATTTTATATCATTTTTGTGATTTGTGGTATATGAACTGCTGATATGCAGTAAAACAGCAGTAGATGAAGCGATCGTTAAAAACAATGAATGATTACAGTTTTAATTTTCCAGTCTATGACAAATAGTTAACAAAATTTATGCCTTATTAATAGATATGAAGTAAATTTATTTACTTCTAGACCAGGCATGTCAAACTCATTTACCCCCGCGGGCCAAATTAAGCATTATATACAAAGTCGCGGGCCAATGGGGAAAAAATAGATAATATTATCACCATCGAAGAGAAAGAAATTTCTCTGTGCAAAACACAGCTATGTTAAAAAAAATGTTAACGCAAAGTTCTAACGTTAAGTACATAGTTTATTTTACATTATTTTTCGAAAAAATACTCAAAATTGCTTTTCATCTACCAAAACCATAAAATTTAATTAGATTTTATAAATTGTACTTATTTTAAAAATTGCTTGTACACGCAAATCTTAATCTAGCAAAGGCATAGCTGTCAATCTTCCGTATTTTCTCCAAGTAAAAAAAAAAAAAAAAATAAAATAAGCATATTTTGAAAGAAAATCTATTTAATAAAATGTGTGTTATACCAATGCGCTACTTATTTGATTTCGTTAATTAAATGCATTTTCTGGTTCAAATTATGTTTGTTTGACTTGAAAAATAACAAAAGGTTGCATTCTGCACATCAAAAAATTAGTATTTTGATGAATAATTACAGAAAAGTGGAAACTCCATATCCATATATATTAGGCGTTAATACGGAGTCGTGCTGAATTTTGATTAAATGCAGTTATAAAGTCAGAACAATAATTTGAACATAAATCATATAGAGGTGAAGTAAACAGATTAAATCGATTTTCATGTTTCTTGAAATTCAAAAGTCTTCTTTTGAAATCATTTTTAAATATATTTTATCCATTCTGATGATTTTTGTAATTATACTGCCCGAGATGTCCCTATGGAAAGCCTCGACTGATGGCAGGCAATAGGCAAAGGCCATCAAAATAAATTAAAAATTTTTAGTATATAGAAAGATAGTAATAGAAACTTTATACATATCTTTCGTATGTTTGCCATTTCTAAGACCACGGTCGGTGCAAGAGTGTTCATGGAAAGTGCATTTTCAACAAGCGCATTCTAACAATTAAATTAAACAAAGGTAAAATGCCAAAGACTTCGCGGGCCACATATAAGTGGTCGGAGGGCCAGTTGTGGCCCGCGGGCCGCGTGTTTGACATGCCTGTTCTAGACATATAAAAATTTAGAAAAAGTGAAAATTTGAAATTTTTACATTTTTTTAAAAAATATGGTCCCATTGCGGCAGTAAAAGATATGATTTTATCAAAATGAAATATTTACCGGGACATTTCTTATATCTTCCTGTAGCTATTGCGTCCTATTAGAAATTGTATTCGTACGTTTGGATAATTAAAAAAAAATATTGAAAAAAAAAACACGTTTTTTGCGATTTTTTGAAACTTTGGCCCCCTTGCGGCGGTAAAAGATATTAACCGATTGATATAATATTTTACGAATTTATTCTTTATTATAAAAGGCAACTTTTCTGCTCTATTACATTTCGATTGTAAACATTTCAGTTTTTTCGACCCACCCTAATACTCAAGTTTGACACCATAAATAAACTCTACACCATTCAATTAGCCTAAATATAAATTTTGAAGAAATTCGTACAGTTAGTTTCAGAGAAGTTAATTATTTTAAAATGGGCATATTTTAGGCGTTGTATCCAAATTGAAGTTCGGTACTCGATTGTTGAAATGCTACAGAATGACTATGTCAATTCTATTAATGTATTATTTCTTCACAGTGTAAGCATTTCATTCGCTTAATATATTTCAGCTGTTATCAGCCCAAATGTTTCAATAAAATGAGTAAAATACTAGTATATATTTTTTTCAAATTATGCTTTTCTGCACATCATAGGAGGCCTACTACTGGGAAGAAAAACTTTATATTTTGAAATCGCATACAGCAGGACATAATAAATATAAATCTCTCAAACAAAATTGCAGGATGTAGTTAATATATTTTAACAATATTAGATTCATAATTGATATAATAATTTTTTTTATTACAAATTCAATGTATTTATGCTTGAGTTTTTAATATTATAATCACCCGAAAAATTGTCGCATTATGGTTATAATTTCAAGAGATGTTAATAAAAATATGAAAATGTAATTTAATATTAGAAGCTCTAAATTTTTAACGTTTATAATTAAAACACTCCAAGACATCCAAAGATTACGAAAAGATATCCAAATAATATCAAAATTTGTTTCTAGGCATAGTTTGAAATGAAGATTTAAAATATTTTTTCCAAATTGGATTTTATCAAAAAACTGAGTTTTAGTCTGGTTTTGATTTGTAGATGGCCCCCTAAGCAAATTTTATATACATCATTTAAAGACTTACGTAGACTTTATTTCCAATCGTTTGGTACGAGTAACTTTCTTTTATTTTAATTAGTTGCAGAGTTAGTATGGTGTGTTTACTTTTCTTCCACGACTGTAACTTATAATTCCGTTAATCTATAGTCTATAATTCATATGATTACACTTATGACAAAGAGACAAATTTAAAATTTTCATATATCTATGTATTTTTATTAATATGATGAAATATTAAGTATCTATTAAATTACATCGTAACTGATATTTTTAATTGAAAGGAATATACTTTGTATTCTTTCTTTGTCGTACTTAAGTGCACTATTAAATGGAAGAACAGTTGCTCCTTCCCAGATAGCATTTTTAATTTGCAGAAAATTAGCAGCAGTCTTGCTTTGACAGCCAGCAAAGTTGCAGCAAGCTCAGCATGACAAGACAGAAAGTTCATAACAAGACTGCAGCAAAATAACGAAACGTCGAAGTCACCACACTTTGAACTTACAGCTAACTTGTCATGCAAGTTAAATTCACGCCGTTTCAAATTGATTGCAAATTAACGGCAAACAAGTAATCAGAAATACAGCAAACTTGCTGCAAAGTAGTAATCTTTCCACGCCCCGCTCTCTGTTTACAACTGCTACACTCTAAGTTTAACCCCCTTCGGAGGGGTCCATAGACCTAATCAGGTCTATTGATGCGAACACACCGTCAGAAGTCGTATGCATCGTTTTCATCACCATAAACAATTTAAGGTAATATTTGTACTTTTCAATACGAGCCTTTTTTGCTATTTGATAAGTATAGCGTTTAGAAAAATCAGTGCCAGCCGAATAAAATTTCTGAAATTTCTGTGTATGTGCTGAATGTCTATTCTCTCAACAGAGGGATTTTTTGCTTTCGTCACTTTCGTGAATTAATGACAGTCTTGACATCAGTTTCACAACAAATTACTCATTGAAGTGAGGGATGGTATACCTTGCGGGAAATTTGATACGAATTTCTCAATTCAAATTTGTCACGGCAAAATAATGTCAGAAAAAATCAAATTTGCTGCTAATGTTCATGCTATCTGGGTTAGTTTTTCTGCAGAAAACCTTTAGGCACAAACCTAACGATTTTATCTTTCAAGCAGTTACAATTTCAAGCGGATTCCTCCGAGAAGAAAAATGTACTTTTTATTCTTATTCTTCCTTTTTAACATCTTTAAATTCGTAAAAAGCACTAGAAAATTAACAAAGTAAAGGTAGCAAAATTACAAAATTCCATTTTGATCTACCGACTACATCAAAATAAAGCACTTATCACGAAGATCACAAATACAAATTCCTAAGAAAAATGTGATGAGAAAGGAAGAATTTACAGAAGTTTACGATACATAACACGACTTAACTTACTTTGACATTCGACAGTTAAATTACTTTCGGGTGTTTCCAAAGGATATCTGAATTTCAGTATGTAACATAGGATATAAAAAAAATCTTTTTATTTATCAAAAATTTAACCCTTTCAGGGACAAAGCACTTCCATTGCTAAAAGTTGAAATTAATGACTGTCACCGGCATTTACGTACAAAGCTATATTTCACATACATAATAAACGGAAAAATTTCTACAAAAATTTTGGTGCCAGTGTTACATTTAGGAATTAAAATTAAGTGGTTTCATAAACATACCGCTGCCCTTGAAAGAGTTAAAGGGATATTATTATAAATTAAAAACGGTAGAAGAAAACTAATCCTCACAGATTTGTTCCAACTATTGTGCAGATTTGAGGCTTTTAGCGGATAACAGGTCATGTCTATTCAATGTTCGTTTACATTTTTTTTTAAATTCCTATTTGGGACAATTTAGATTGTTAAATCTTAAAAATAAATAAGCTACACACTTAAACATATAAGCAAGGTAAAAACTATATTAAAAATGATATTTTTTACTTTTAACATATCATCATTGGTCTCTTTTAAGACATTTGATTTTTGTTTTTGAATTTCATCTTGCAGTCTGCGAGTAGTCATAAGTTCTTGCTAAGTTACAAAACTTTGTTGCTCTAAAAAAGTTTAGTATTTCTACCTAATGCTAAACCATCGTCATAAGGTATTTTTTCTGTTAGGTGTCTATATTTTCATTAGTTTCTTTAGTCTATTATTAAAAATATTTACTATTTTTTTATTTATATTTTAGGGTGCTATGAAAATAATCCTAAAGCTATTGTTGAAAATAAAGGACAAATATCAGAAATAAGAAAAAAATTAACAATAATCATAATGTCTTGGGAACAGTGAAAAAGAAAATATCCAGATTTTATTATTTTAATTACCTATTTAAGTCTATTTTCATAATACTTGACAAGAAATAGCGAAATTAAAGAATTTTATGCTTATGTGTGGTACACTACCTATTGGTGAAAACCAGTAAGAGATGCTTTATTAAGATCTCACAGTGTAATGTATCATTAAATAGAAATAATGATTGTTCAAATATAATAAATGTAAAATTTTAATATGTTTCTTTGCAATTTTATAATTACGACTTAATTTAAAAAAAGAGGAATGATTAAATATGTTATCTAACTAAGCATCGATCATTTAAAACAAATACTTTTTAATCTCTTTTAACTCTGTTGGTTTACGCTTTGTTAACAAAGTGAAAATTTTCACGTATTTAATATTCAATTATTTCGAGCGTAATTTCGCTGCTGTAAATTAATTGAAAAATTAATTTAAATTATACTTAGCAAGTTTATTTTTTATATTTGGTAAAAAACAAAATTTTTACTCTGAGCCCGTTTCCGTTGTCTGGTACAAAATTCGGATAGAAGCCCGTTCCGCTCCCCCCCCCCCCCCCGGGCTCGGACTCAGACTGATTCCGTCTCATCACTACAAGACATCACTTTTATGACTGTACTTATCTCCATTCTGAAATTAATAGGGGTGGACAGAACTTTATTGGGAATCCTGTATAGACGCATAGTATGATAAATATATTTTTACTCGACTGCCAAGAAAGGTTATGTGTGTTTGATGCTTATCTGGGTATGTGGATTTCGTTATACCATCAAAACATCCTAACGGCTAGATGGATTTTAATGAATGAGGTCTCTATCGATTCGTCTTAACCGTCCGATGGTTATAGGCCAGGTTTTGTTTTTATAAATTCAAAATGGCGGTAGAGACTAAAAAAAAAATTACGCACCCTATTGAGTGGCATATCATTGGATAGGTCTTTCAGAATAAAGACGATGTTTCGTTGACTATTTTACACTCAGAAGCTCCATTTAAATCTTACACAACCTGGAAGTTGTGTAGGTAGGATTTCTTGCTTTCCTGCAACTCTAACCTTCATAGACATCTATAGGCCTCAACAAAACATTGTTTATAGTTAGTAACTAACAATTAAACACAACTTAAAAGTCACCAATACAAGTAAATAAAAAAACTAGGTAAGTAATATAAAAATTAGTTTCATATTGGTGAGAAATAATTAATTAGTTCGCTTTTTACGCAGTCGGGTTTTTTGATTTTTTAAATAAAATTTTTACTTGTTTGTTTTTAATGTTTACTCTATGCGAAAAATACGAAATACTGATTATTATCGGTACGTATTTAAAAATATATTTAAAAAATCAACTTTACGAAAACTGCACGCAGATTTTGGGGCTCCCTAAAAATAGAGAAACCAGAACCACAGTCCAATTTGTCTAAGTTTTAATCAGGCTCTGGCGAAAAAGAAATTACCAGAAGTTTAAGATTTACCAGGATCTCTATTCTCTTCCTTGAGCAAAAGCTGATACATAAAACACTACTTTCAGAGATATGTTGTTCCAATAGAAAAAAATGGCGTTGTTCATCCTATAAAAATAACCATTTAAATACAGGCAGTTATTTTTTAAATAATTATAAAATTTAAAGTTTTAATATAGTAGAAATTATATTCAGAAATACTTTCTCCCTGTTCTAACAAATAACAGATTAAAAATCCTTTTTTTATACGGCCAAAACTTATACAGTTACGATACTTTGAAATTTATTAGTTTTCAGCGATTCCTGGTACTAAAAACAGAAAAATAAATTTTCAACTATTATTTCTGTTGCAAATGTTTTTATAAGATTCTAACCATCTTCTCACGGCATTCCAGCAGTTAAAATTTCAAACTTAATCTTCGTAGAAATATTTTTTTTTCCGATTTTCTTTCGAAAAAGTCCCAAACTGAAATAAATAATTAAATAAATAAATAACTTGAGGTCTTAAACTAACAAACAGAAAACACTTTTGATTTTAAAGTATTAAAGGATCTTTGATTTTTTTTTCGTCATTATGGTAAATGCCGTCACTTCCGTGAATGAAACAAGATAAAGCACTTAACTCAAGGTTTAAAAAGAGAATTAGTTAAAAATATGCTGCGAAAGGAAGAATTCCCAGACGGTTAAGATATATAGCAAGATGTAATCTATTTTGATATTTCACAGCTAAATTACTTTCACATGTCCCTAAAAAGACAAGGATTTCAGTATGTAATATAAGATAGTGAACAAAATTATCATTCTATCTTGCATATTTTCACGGGGTATTGAATGAGAATTAAAATTTGCAAAAATATATATTATATTTAATGTTTTGATATTAAGTAATTTTTGAAACAAGGTTTTCGATAAAAAGTGTTGTTATTTTATTTTTATTCTCATTCAAGAAACATATAACTATGATATGAAAAATTACTCTTAATTAAAACTGCCTCTTGTAAAATTTTACAATTTAAAGTTACTTTAGCAACACCTGAATTAAGCCGTAATTCAAAGAAGCCCCTTCATTAATCTACTAGACTTTACTCGGCTAGTATCTAAAATATTCTTTCTTCAATAAATAATTTATTTATAATGAAATGTCAAATTAGGCTAGAAATAATTATCGTTCACTTACCAGCTAAAAAATCCAACTGATACGGGATCCGAAAATTTAGCCTATTCTAATTTCTTAATTGACTTTCAAATTAAGCCTTTCCCTAATTTGGAAGTCGTACTTCTAACTAAAGAATAAGAAATGTTCTACATGAAAATTCTTCATATTTAATTCACAACACTTTACTTTTAACGAACACTGACAAATAATACATGAAGAAGAAAACACATTATTTACAAGTGAATTTTAACTCAGCGAATCGCTCTAATCTAAATCTAAAAAATCTACTACAAAATATTCTAGAAACCAGCCTAATGAAGCCTAATGCTCTTCACTGAATCAAATCAAAACAACTATATACAAATAGTTTTTATACATAGAGTAAAGAGAAAGAATAGAGATGAAGTAAGGTGGCTGGGGGTGACGCCAAAAAAGTAACTCCTAAAATCCACTACAGTCGGCCCAAACATAAGCACGTTCCTTCAAGAAAAAAAGTAGAAAACTTTTAGTAATACGGTTACAAGTACGGTTATAATAGAATAGAATGCTGCTTTAGAATGCTTATGAATAAGCAGATCACTTTCATTTAGAGGGAAAGTGCACGGATGATGTCAAAGAATTCTGTCCCTGTTCCAAGTGCTTGTTTTGTTTGGGCCGAGTCAGGGTAGTTAAATTTGAGCGATAACGCGCATCATATAGCAAACCGTTTTTACGGCATACTGCATCTCCAGCCATCTCTTTCCTCCATGGTTTTTATCAGAAGAAAGAGCCGCAGTTACTTTTCTAATTTCGGTGATTTCTAGCATCGTCTGCATTGAGTTATAGAGTTTATGCCTTCGGTTTTACGACAGTTATAGAGGTAATCTTTCAAATTCCTATAGAAATAATTTTTGAAAATGAATTTAATATTCTTAGAAAGATGATATTATTTTATATAGAACATGTTCTTTTATGTATATATTATATAATCACTCATCTCAAAAATAAAACTAGTCGGATGTGTCAATCCCAAAACTTTCTTCTATCCCATACATGTTACCACTACCTGAAAAATGCAGCATTGCACCGCCACTAGTAAGGTGATTTAAAGCAAAATCTAATCAGCAACAACTTATGTCAACTTCTAACTGAATCTGAAGTTTGATGAAAATCCGTCCATTAGTTATTGAGATAGACCTAATGCGAAAATCGTAAAACATTCTTCATAGTAGCGCCACATGTTGAGCGATTTACAGCAAAAAATAACCAGGACCTATTTATATCATAGACTAACTGAATCTAAAGTTCTATTAAATTCCGTTCATTAGTTCTTGAGATAGAGCGCCCACAAAATTTGTGTCACATACAGACGAACAAACAGACAGACGGACTCACAGACAGACATTTTGTAAAAAACATGTTTTTCGGGATCTCTGACCCCTAAAACGTGTAAATCCGTCGAAAACCGGAATTCGAAAATTTTCACGAATCCAATACTTTCTTCTTGTAAAGATATAACAAAGTAAAAAAGAAAATTAGTAAAAACAAGTTGAAAATCGCGCGTCAAACGTAGCAAATGAGGTGTATTCGTACTATAACTATTTTTATAAATATTTTTTGCAATGCATATTGTACTGAATATATATTTTAGTGCACTCCATAAGTGCATAGCAATTTCATTCTGTTCGAAAGTCTGTAACATCATTAAAATGCACTTTAAATATTTTTTCCCATTGGTCGTAATGTAACGGAAAACTTTTGACTGTCCCTGTAATTAAACTATACATCTGGTTTTCATAACATTTGAAATGACTCGACAAAACTTTGCATCAATTATATATTTAAAATTTCAGACCATTCGGTTGGGTAGTTTTTGCTCTGTTATATGCGGACGGACGGACAGACAGACAGACAGATGGACCGAACGACGACTATAGGTGCTACGTATTTATATGATTACGAACGCACCTAAAAAAGTGCTGCTGCGACAGGAAGACTTCCCAGAAGGTTAAGATATACAGGATATACCTTTTCATCAGTGACCAATAACTAATTCCTAAACCATTAGTTTTAGAATTACAGTTCTAAATGTAAAAATGTTTCAGATGTCAGAAAAAGTCAGTCATTTTTCTAACTTCGGTGATTTCTAGAATCGTCTGCATTCAGGTGTAAAGTTTATGCATTCAGTTTTAAGACAGTGAGTGAGGTAATATTTTAAAATTCTTACATAAATAATTTTTGTAAATGAATTTAATATTCCTAGAACGAGGATATTATTTTATATAAAAAGTGTTGTTTTATGTATATGTTATGTAATCACTCATCTCAAAAATAAAAAAAGAAAATTTGTAAAAAAAAAAAAAAAAGTTCTGCGAAAGAAAGACTTTTCGGACGGTTAAGATATATAGGATATACATTTTCATCAGTGACTAATAACTACTTCGTAAACCATTAGTTTTAGAAGTACAGTTCTAGATGCAAAAATGTTTCAGATGTTATTCTTTATAATTTGAAAATCTGTTTACGAGAAAATAGTCTTATCTTAAAAAGTTACAGCATTAAAAAAAAATTATATGGTACATGAGTCGTTTAAGTTATATTTAGAAAAACATTCTCCGTGTTGTAGTAACTAAAGAACTAAAAATTCCATTTGTGCACGACCGAGTTACCATACTTTGGATTTCACGAACTTTCAGAATTTTCTGGCACTAAAAGAACAAACGCAACTGATATTTTTCTGGAAAATTTTGTATAAAAACCTGCAGGATACGCTGGTCAGTTTCCCCAAACGACATATACGGCAGAATTTGAAAATGTTTTTTAAAACAATATTGATCTTAACCTAGAATGTTCTTCAACACTGCTGAAAACGATACGGATGCCATTGCACAATTATTTTTTCTAATATGTCTGGCAAAATTTTGGTTGTTAAGGAACTACGTTTAAAGATGTTCATTTACAGTAGGAACTGGTAAAAAACGATAAAAGGATATGCAATATACTAAAAGCATGCTTGAAAAATCATCTAATTAATAAAACAAGACTTATCAAAATGCGTCCTGCCAACTTTTTAAAAAACTAATCTTTCATAATCGGGCTTACCTGGTTATAGACCATCTCCTCAATAACAAAGTATTGACAAACGATATGTTATATGCTAAAACTTCCCTAACAAAATATCTAACTAACAGTGCAAGCCCATTGAAAACCATTCGGAAGATTCTTTTAAAAAGGCTAATATTCCCTAATCGGTTTAATTTAGTATAAAATTTTACCTCACAATTGTATAACTAAGCAGCATAAAACGATATTTTATATAAGGTAAGTGAACCTATAGTGGGTCTCGTACAAGTAATGTATTTCAGCACCAAATGCATTTCTGAAAAACGACTGAAAGAAATCTGATCGACTAATACCCATAAATGTTAACTTGCCATAAATTGTTCGGAATGTTAGTTTTTTTCAGCTGTTAAACATATTTATTTATCTAGAGCAGGTCGGCAAATCTATGGCACGCGTGCCACTTTCGGTACGCCAAAGAATAGTTTTGGCACGGCGCGGCGTTGATTATGTCTCTAAATGACGATACAGAGATTTTATACAAAACACACGAATTTAGATGATCTGATTTGATTAATTGCAAATTGAAGAATTTTAATCTTACTCAATATGGTTTCGAAAATTTATCAAACATAGAAAATATATGAAAAGTATTAAAATGGAAAGATTATTAACGGTGGTAAATTATGGCAACTTGGAAATTAATTTCAGAGCTATTTAAATAAACTGCCTTTTTTTTTCAATTTTAATAATTTTTTCTACTATTTATATCCATGAGTCATCGTTTTCGCAAATTAATAATACAAAAAATAAAATAAAGAGTAGCTGCCACATAAATTCATTTAGTTTGCATTCCGTTGAAATTAACTGAGCATGAATATGATATTAATTATTTTTCATCCAAGATACAACAATTAATCACTTTATGTTTTTAATTAATTTCTAAAATATAATTGTTTCTATAATTATTGCAGCGTAATACTTACATGTATGTCACTCATTTTAGAAAATATCTAATAAGTAATTTTCAAGTAGTTTTGAATTATTATATTTCAATCCACTAAATTTGGTTTTTAGTTGGCACGTCAAGGTCAAGTAAAATATTTTCTGAAAAAAAAAAAAAAATTGCCACGAGACTATAAAAATATTCGCCAACCCTGATCTAGAGTGTCTTCAAAAACAAATTTTTTGGTAAATTCTTAGAGATTTCATTGAGAGATGAGTTTTTATCTAAAACATTGATTTTTTTAATATTATTTTTTATTTTGAATTAAACTGCTGTTGTTGATATACTCTATTACCCTGTAAATAATTTCTTGGGTAAGCCGAAAACTTAAAAGTTTATACATCAGAAATTTACTAAGTCAACTACTGGAGCATAGAGGAATGTAACATTTTTGTTTTTCAGAAGAATATACCGGGTGTCCTAAAAAGGATTGACTGTTTTTAAAATTCAATAACTTGCAAACGGTGACAGATATTTAAAAAATTTTTGCTGGAGGGTTATGCATGAGGTCAAAAGTTTTTTTACAGTGATTTTAGATTTTAATTCGAATTACAAACAATAGATGGCGCTGCGATCAATAGACGCTAAATTCAGGCTCGATTTTTGGTCCTTCGGGACCCACTTAATACATTTCCATCTCCTTTTTCCACATGGAGAAGAGATCGACCCAAAAATCGAGCCTGTTTTTAGCACCTATAGCTTACAGTGGCATCTACTGTTTGTAATTCGAACTAAAATTGAAAATCACTGCAAAAAAACTTTTGACATCATGCATAACCCTCCTGCAAGAATTTTTAAAATATCTGTCACCGTTTGCAAGTTAGTGAATTTTAAAATCAGCCAGTCCTTTTTAGGACACCCGGTATTTTGAAACTTTGAATGTTTATTCTGATACATGAAAATTAGGACTAGGCTAATTTATATATATATATCTTTTGGTATTCACTAACACCTTAATACTAACTAAATAGATCTCTCTAACCATTTCGAGAGGGCATCCCTTACACAAATTTTATTTGAATGGCACCGCTTTTTACTTTCTTCTATCTTTACAAGAAGAAAGTATTGGTTTCATGAAAATTTTCGAATTCCAGTCTTCGACGGATTTACACGTTTTATGAGTTAGAGATTCCAAAAAACATGTTTTTACAAAATGTCTGTCTGTGAGTCTGTCTGTCTGTCTGTCTGTCTGTCTGTCTGTCTGTCCGTCTGTCTGTCTGTCCGTCTGTCTGTCTGTATGTGACACAAATTTTGTGGGCGCTCTAGCTCAAGAACTAAAGCACGAAATTTCACAAAACTTCATATTTAGTTAGACCTTGATATAAACTGGAACTGATTAGTTTTTGGTGAATATCGCCCAACAGGTGGCGCTGCTATTCGGCATTTTTAACGATTTCTGCAATAGCTGTATCTCAAGAACTACTGCACGGATTTTCATAAAACTTCAGATTCAGTTAGTCCAGGATATAGTTTGGTGCTGATTACTTTTTTGTGAAAATCGCCCAACAGGTGGCGCTGGTATGCTGCATTCTTCATGATTATCGCAATAGCTCTAACTCAAGAAAAAATGCACGAATTTTCATCAAACTTCAGATTCAGTTAGTCCCTGATATAAATTAGTGCTGCTTAATTTTTGGTGCAAATCGCCCAACAGGTGGCGCTGCTGTGCAGCATTTTTCACGATTTCCACAAGAGCTGTATCTCAAGAACTATTGCACGGATTTTCATCAAACTTCAGATTTAGTTAGTCCTTGACATGAATTGATCTATAAATTAGTGCTGTTTAATTTTTGGTGTAAATCGCTCAACAGGTGGCGCTGCTATGCTGTATTTTTTGCGATTTCCGTAATAGCTTTATCTCAAGAACTAATGCTTGGATTTTCAACAAACTTCAGATTCAGGTATACCTTGATATCGTTTAGTGCTGTTTACTTTTGGTGTAAATCGCTCAACAGGTGGCGCTGCTATGCTACATTTTTTTCAGAATTTCCGCTATAGCTCTATCTCAAGAACTAATGCACGAATTTTCATCCAACTTCAAATTCAGATATACTTTGATATGAATTGGTGCTAAATCGTTGTTATTTCTTGTACTATTTAAATGATTTAATTGACGTGATTTATATAGAAGAAAGTTTTGTGATGGCCACAACATACTAGTTTTAAATAGTTCCCTTTACTTGTGAAATACCAAAGAATGCTCTAATTAAAAAAGACAAATATTATATTTATTTATTAATGGTGCTAAAAACAAAGTCCACATGCACCTTTTGACGATGCATATACACTATATGGCCATTGATTATCGGACGCTTTCAATTTTAGACTTTTTGTCGAATATTTAAAGATATATTTGTCGGATTTTTCTGGAACTGCAGGATTATGAAGAATATGTTCGACTTCATATTTATAAATGACGATTTGATCAGAAGGACAATTAGGGGGCCAACAAGAAATCAAAGAAAAATAATAATGTTTGGAATCAGCCTGTAAAATAAAATGCACGAAATGATCTATCGCTATAGCTTACGAATATATGGATATTGTACAATATATGCATTAATTTGTGGAAGAATAGAACTTATATTCATGGAAATATGTCGATTTTTTTAAAGTTAAAAAACTTTTTGCATGTTTTTTGTTTATATCATGCAGGGTTTTTACTAAATTTAACGCCAGTTTAAGAAAATTTGGCAAAATGTAGTAGAAATAATATGGTGTAATTGGAATGTAAATATATTAAATATTTGATGAAATATGAGCAGTCGAATGAAATATTTTTTATCTGCGCATGCGCGCACATTAATTTTTTTTTTTTTCATGATTTGATAGTCATTTCTATGGAGCAGCTCATAAAAAAAAAAACCAATCAAATATCGTGAAAATTAAGAAAAAGATATCGTGAATATAGTGAGCGAATTTTTAGTTGCTCTCTAAAAGCTGCTAAATGATAAGGGATTTAACGCAAATTGTCATTTTTTATTAACTGGCTTTCAGCAAATGAGTTTGTACTTAATGAATGTGAACGAGTAGATTTAGAAGAAATGCTTTTTTTTTTATACTTCTTTTTTTCTTGGAATAGGCTCGTTCTGGTGATTTTTCAATAAGAGCTAAAGCATCCATAAAAAATGAAAAAAAGTAAAAAAATAAAAAATAAAAACGGCAATTTATGGAAAACCCCTTATCATTTAGCTGTTTTTAGAGAACAGCTAAAAATCTAGCTGTTGCTATTGGCGATATCTTTCTAAATTTTAACGATATTTGACTGGCCTTTTTTTATCAGTTGCTCCATAGAGTTGACTATCAAATCACGAAAAAAAAAAATATATTTTTTATCATGCGCGCATGCGCAGATAAAAAATGTATCATTCAACTGCTCATATTTCATCAAATATTTAATATATTTACATTCCTATTACACAATATTATTTCTACTACATTTTGTCAAATTTTCTGAAACTGGCGTTAAATTTGGTAAAAAAAAACCCTGCATGAATAAACAAAAAACATGCAATTTTTTCTAACTTAAAAAAAGCGATATATCTCCATGGATATAAGTTATATTCTTCCACAAATGAATACATATATTGTACAATGTCTACATATTCGTAAGCTATAGCGATAGATCATTTCGTACATTTTATTTTACAGGATGATGCCAAACATTATCCTTTTTCTTTGCTTTTTTGTTGGCCACCTGATTGTCCTTCTGATCAAACCGCCGTTGATAAATATGAAGTAGAACATAGTCTTTATAATCCTGAAACTCCAGAAAAATCCGACAAAAATAGTTTTAAATATTCGACAAAATGTCTAAAATTGAAAGTGTCCGATCATCAATGGCTATATAGTGTGTGCATTACTAGTCCCGAAAAGGTTAAGTAGTCCACTTCTTGTGCGTTTACCTTACTAAAACCTTAGTTGAAAAATTAACTAACATGGCATGCCCCATTAAAATCCATTCAACAGATCTCAAATTATAAGCAACCGAAACGAAATTCCCATTTGTATTTAATGTATGAGGACGTGAATTTCAAAACTCGCCTTATCTAGAAGATAAAATTTTGGGAAATCGCGGAAAACCTCGGACTGCGTCCATTGGTTTTCATTGTAAACCAAGATTTTACAATGGCAGAAACACACGATAAAACTCGTTTTTTCCAGATTATAGTGTTTTTCGATGCAGATCCATCAATAGAATAGATTAAGAGAATATCCATCAATAGAATAGATTGGAGAAACCCCGATTTTTAAAATTTTGGATAAGGCTAGTTTTGAAACTCACGTCCTCATATATTCAACTAGTTGGCAACTAGTAGTAATCCTAAAACTTTCTTGTATCTCATACATTTTAATATTCCAAAATGTTGTTACAAATGTCAATATTTCATTATTATAAGTTCAATACTATATATCAATTTTGACTTTCATTTTAAATTTCTGCTTCAGTCAATTAATTGGAGCAAAACGAGCTAATCTCGATCACGATATTTATTAAAATCAACAGTTTTCAGTTAATCTGTTACGAGCCGCCGGTGTACAATAGAACTACGCAAAATAATGAAAATTACACAAAACTCACTACTATAGTACGCACTTTCGGCGGAATATTTCCAAATTCAGGTAAGACCTTCTTGCCATGGCCGAAAATATACACAAAAAATTTATGTTAAATTCTATGCATACCTTCATACACTTTTCGATGGTATAATACTGAAAATGGAACAAAAAATCGCTAATAAAGTGCCCCCTCCGGGCAAATTTTCAAAATTCTGGAAGGACCTTCTTGACATGGTCAAAAACATACACAAAAAATTTGGTTTAATTCTATGCATAACTTCATACACTTTTCGATGGTACAATATTCAAAATGGCCCAAAAATTTCACAAAAATCGTTATTACAGCGCCCCCTTCCGGCGGACTTTTTCCAAATTAATGGAGGACCTGCTTGCCATAGCCAACAACTTAAAAAAAAACTCGTTCATTTCTATACGTAACTTCATACACTTTTTGATGGTACAATGGCGACAGACACACGGACACACAAACATTTTCTATAAACATGGTTTTTGGGATCTCTGACCTCTAAAACTTGTAAATTCGTCAAAAAGCAGAAGTCGAAAAACATTTCGATTACAATACTTTCTTCTATTGAAAATAGTAGAAAGTAAAATTGTAACAATCTTATCAGTGCAATCATGCAGTTAGAATTTCAAACGAAATCTTCATAGAGATATATTTTTTCATCTTTCCATTCAAAAAAGCTGCAAAATAAACAAATGAATAGATAAATAAGTAAAAAGTCGTAAAATAACAAACAGGAAACAGTTTTACTTTTAATGTACTGTCTTTGAATTTTTCGTTATTATGGTAAATGTTGCCACTCCTGCAAATGCAACAAGATAAAGCACTTATCTTAAGGATCAAAAAGAAAAATGGTAAGAGATATGCTGCTAAAGAAAGAATTCCCACAACGTAAACACATATAGGCAAGACATTATCTACCTTGATGTTCGACTGCTAAATTACTTTCACGTGTTCCCAAAAGAAACTAGGATTTCAGTGAACAGAATAGTGAACAAAATTTTGTTTCGCTTATGTATATTTTCAAATGTTCAGTATTTTTTAATTTAAGCCTCAAGGAAACTTTTATTTCTTAAATATCTCGCAACTAAACAGTGTTTATTTTATTTTATTTTATTTATTTATTTTTTACAAAAAAATATAATTATTTATTTTCTTTTATCTTTAAAAGAAGAAAGTACTGTATTTGTGAAAATTTTCGACTTCCGATTTTCGACGGATTTACACGTTTTAGGGGTCAGAGACCACGAAATGTCGGTCTGTGAGTCCCTGACTCTGTCTGTATGTGACACAAATTTTGTGGATGCTCTATCTTAACTCACTAATCCACGGAATGTAATAAATTATTTTATTCAGTTAGTCCCTGATATAAATTGGTGCTGATTAATTTTTGGTATAAATCATCCAACAGGTGGCGCTGCTATGCTGCATTTTTTACGATTTCCGCAATAGCTCTATCTCAAGAACTAATCTATGGATTTTTATCAAACTTTGGTTTCAGTTAGTTATTTATATGAGCTGATACTGATTATGTTTTGCGTAAATCGCCCAACAGGCGACGCTACTATGCTGCATTTTTCGCGATTTTTGCAATAGTCCAACAAATCCACCAATTTTCACCAAACTTCAGATTCAGGTATACCTAGGTAAATATTGTTGCCGATTATGTTTTGTTGTAAATCGCCTTGCAGGTGGTGTTGCTATGCTAGATTTTTCCTGATTTTTGCAATAGCTGTATCTCAAAAATTAATGTACGGATTTTTATCAGATTCAGTTAGATGTTGGCATAAGTTATTGCTGATTATGATTTGGTGTAAATCACCCAACAGGTGACACTGCTATGCTGTACGTTTCAGGATTTACGCGATTTTAGCGATAGTCATGTCTCAAGAACTAATGCACAGAATTTGATATCTTTAGAATCCTTAAGATGTCACAAATTTTCATTTAATTCTGGCACTGTGACAGCAAATTTTGAAGAATTAATACGTATGTATGAGATAGAAGAATGTTTTCGGTTTGGCATACCCGACTAGTTTTAATTCTACCATTTGTTTTACAGAGAAAAAGTTGAAAATTATTAAAATTATTTTATTAAAAAGTGAATTACCTATATTTATCACAATATCTTTAGTTTATTATTTAATTAATTTTTAAGCTGTAATCCGTGATATTACACACATGGAAAGAAAACAAATCCCATTAATGTGTAGAAACATGTTTTCATTACACAATCGGAAATGAGTATATTAGTTAATTATTTTTTAGTTAAAGGTTTTTCTAATCTATAATTTCTTTTCCGAAATATTGTATATCATTTTTTTCTCGAAATATTTTTAAAATGATATCTTAACTCTAAATTCTGAAAAATACAGTATATAGAGTTACATGTTTCTGAAATTTACGCACTATTAGCCCCCGGTGTGATATTTCTTTCTCCCAGCTATTAAAATGTCGTCTCCAAAAAATAACGTTCCGTTTTATAAGTGAGACGTAAAACAAAGCAGATATATCACTGTGCAGTTAAATTTTCTACTGCAATTTTTTTAACTTCTAAGCATCGCACATTTTCAATTTTTATACCGTTGTATTAGGAAAAAAAGGACTTTTTAATGCAATTTGTTAGAAAACTGTATTTCAATTAATTTTTGAGATATTATTTTTTTTGTACTTTTTAGGGACATTAGTTTAAATTTGGCAACTCAAGTACTCCATTTCTATAGAAAATAAAGAAAAAATAGTTGGAAAATAGTAAATATATCTTTTTGTTGCTATTTTCCCATAACTACTGAAAAAAAATTAATTAAAATGCGTGCTATTTTGAAAAAATATAAATGATTGATTTCTGATAAAACATGGAACTATTATAAAATATATTTAATTATCTATGTTACAAACAAATGAAGGCATATAAACTATAGATAGCCGATTTTTTTTTTTTTTTTTTTTTTTTTTTTGAGTTTCTTGAGTGACGACATCTGTTTTTCTGGATTTCTGTATTATTCAGCGATTGTGACGTCATATGAATACTTTACCGTAGATGTTGTTTGAGACAGAATCGTAAATGAGGAATTCTTCAGAAGATGCAAATGACGTCATTTTATATAAAATATAAGCGTGTGTTTAAAGTCTTAAAACTGAAATATGTTTTCTATTGTCTATATTTATATACATATATATTTTTTCATCGGAGGTGACACTAAATTTGGCAAAAGCAGGATTCCTGTTTTCTAGTAGTTATTTATATTTATTTTTGGAATTTTTATTTTATTATTGTAATTAAATTTTTTTTTTTTTTTTTTTTTTTTTTTTATAAAATCGAAAAAAAAGTAATATACAAAATATCTTCTTGAAGATGTTTAAAATTCATGGAAGATCACGATGTGTTTTAAACTACTACTATGACAATTATCTTTCTTACTAATATTCTATATTATAGGCATTCTATAATACAGACATGTGTTTTGTTTGTTTTACACAATAATAATCGTTATCATTCTGTAGTGCTATTATTAATTTTTAATCATATTAAGAAGAGGGGGGAAATATTTTTTAGAATCTAAATATTTTATGAAGATAATACTGTTCTGTCAAACTTGCTCATACACGTTTTCAAAGGTAGCCTATCTAATTTGACACCTGCAGTACATTCTTCGACATAGTTTGTGTCACATATTATTACTTTCTTCTATCTTTACAAGAAGAAAGTGTTGGATTCATGAAAAATTTTGACTTCCGGTTTGCTATGGATTTATGCAATTTAGAAGGTCCTGAACACTATATGATGTTTTTTAGAAAATGTCTGTCTGTCACTTTGTGAGTTTGTACATGACAAAAATTTTGTGGGTGCTCTATCTCAAGAAATAATACACGGAATTTCACAAAACTTTAGATTTAGTTAGACCTTGATATAAACTGGTTCAGATTACTTTTTTGTGTAAATCCCCCAACAGATGGCGCTACTGTGCTGCATTTTTCACGATTTCCGCAATAACTCTATCTCAAGAACTAATGCATGAATTTTCATCAAGCTTCAGATTCAGTTAATTAAATAGTATAAATTGGTCCTAATTAGTTTTTGGTGTAAATCGCTCAATTGGTGGCACTGCTATGAGGAATTTCTTACGATTTCCGCAATAGCTCTATCTCAGAAACCAATGCACGGATTTTCATCAAACTTAAGATTCACTTAGAAGTTAACAGAAGTTGTTGATGATTAGATTTTGCTGTAAATCACCTAACGGTGGCGCTCATATGCTGCATTTTGCATGATTTACACCATTTTAACTATAGCCCTATCTCAATAACTAATACAGGGAATTTGATATCTTTAGAATCCTCATGTTGGGCATAGATTGCCATTTAATTATGGCACTTTACTAGAGAATTTTGAAGTATTGACATGTATGAGGTAGAAGAAAGTTTTGGAATTGGCATATCCGACTAGTTTTTACTTTGGTGTCTTTTGGCAGTCTAGCTGAACATCTGATGTCTTCACCTCATAGTGAAATTGTCTATAGAATTTTACATACAACAACTTCAGTTTTGCTTTTGTTGACTATCAACATATTTATCCAATCACTTTTTGAAAATAAGTAAAATCAAAGTTCACCTTCTGGAAAAGCGATCACAAATTATCGTATTTTTGACAGAAAAATTTAATCTTTGTTAGTCTTGGGGACGGTGGAGTTTAAAATCATTAAAAATATTTTTTTTTATTTTTGTAAATTTCACTTTAAATATTATTCAAGGGTACATTATATGCATTAAAGCATGCATTTATCACAAAAAAAGAAAAAAAAATTATTTTTGAGAAAAAAATGGAATTTTACGAGTTGTCTCAGAAATTTTCGAAATGCCCCCTGCGTCTCCCATATCAATGAAAACCCCAATATTTTTTATAAAAGTTTGGTTTATATATAGAGATAAAATAGAGCATCGAATTTTATATATTTTAATTTAAAGGTTAAAAAATAAAATGAAAATTTTTGAAATTTTTTCGAAAAATTTTCAAATTTTCAAAATTTTTCAATTTTTTTTTATTTTTTGTAAATTTTATTTTAAATATTATTCAAGGGTACATTATATGCATTATGGCATGCATTTATCAAAAAAATAAAAAATAAACTTTATTTTTGAGAAAAAAATGGAATTTTACGCGTTGTCATAGAAATCTTCGAAGTGCCCCCTGCGCGTTCCATATCTATGAAAATTCCCAATATTTTTTATAAAAGTTTGGTTTATATATAGAAATAAAATAGAGCATCCAATTTTATATATTTGAACTTAAAAGTTAAAAAAAAATTTTTTTTGAAAAATTTTGAAATTTTTTCGAAAAAATTTTGATTTTTTGAATTTTTTTTTTTTTTACCTTTAAATTCAATTATATAAAATTCGATGCTCTATTTTGTTTATATATATAAGCCAAACTTTTATAAAAAATATTGGGGATTTTGATTGATATGGGCAGTATGATTGCAGGGGGCATTTCGAAGATTTCTGAGACGGGTGGGTAAAATTCAATTTTTTTCTCAAAAATAATTTTTTTTGTGATAAATGCATGCCATAATGCATATAATGTACCCTTGATTAATATTTAAGGTGAAATTTACAAAAATAAAAAAAAAATATTTTTTATGAATTTAAACTCTACTGTCCCAAGTATGTCCACATGATAAGATTTTAAACAACTCAGATTAGAATATCTATTTCATCCACGTTTCGCGAAATGCCTTGTTTAATAAAAGTATATTTAAATAGTCGGATGTGGCAATCTCAAAACTTTCTTCTATCTCATACATGTTAATACTTTCTCAAAAATGCAGCAAAGCAGCGCCACCGGTTAGGTGATTTACACCAAAAACTAATCAGCAACAACGTATATCAACTTCTAACAGAACCTAGAGTTTGATGAAAGTCCGTGCATTAGTTTTTGAGATATAGCTAATGCAGAAATCGTAAAATATTCTGCATAACAGCGCCACCTGTTGGGCGATTTATACCAAAAACTAATCTGGACCAATTTATATTAGGGACTAACTCAATCTTAAGTTTGATGGAAATTCATGCATTAGTTTTTGAGATACAGCTATTGCGGAAATCGTGAAAAAATGCAGCATAGCAACGCCACAAATCTAAACAGCACTAATTTATATCAGGGACTAATATAATCTGAAGTTTGATGAAATTTCGTGCATTAGTTTCTGAGATACAGCTATTGTAATAATCATAAATAACGCTCATAACAGCGACACATGTTGGGCGATTTATTCCACAAAGTAATCAGCAACAAATTATATCAATGACTAACTGAATCTGAAGTTTCAAGAAAATCCGGCAGTAGTTCTTGAGATTTTACTTGAGATATATTGCGGAATTCGTAAAAAATGCAGCATAGCAGCGCCACATGTTGGGCGATTTATACCAAAATTAATCAGCACCAATTTATATCAGGTACTATCTGAATCTAAAGTTTTATTAAATTCCGTTCATTAGGTCTTTAGATAGAGAGTCCACAAAATTTGTGTCACAGACAGACAGACAGACTCACAGGCAGACATTTTTTAAAAACATGTTTTTCGGGATCTCTGACTCCTAAACTGTGTAAATCCGTTGAAAACCAGAATTCGAAAATTTTCACGAATCCAATACTTTCTTCTTGTAAAGATAGAAGAAAGTAAAAATACATATACATTACTACACTCTTTATTTTTTATTTATATTTTATAATTTGACTTTTGGTAATTTGTTATACTATTTATAAGAACAGACGGATTGGTAACAGGAAATTTAAGCATAGAAAAAAGGAGCATGTAGCTGACATTAGATAGAAAAACCACAGCCCTAGCAAGATTACATCAAGAAGAAACCATCCAAATAACTTTCAATTAAAGTAATATAATTTTTCCCTCCATTCTATGCTCCTCATCGATTATAAGAGAAACCATAAAGGTTGTAACACGCAAAAATTCAATATGTAACGATGTAGTATCATTTAACTTACCACAATTATGGCACGAGCTACTCAATGGCTACGAAAGTAAAAATAAACATCCAAGTGAAATGAAAAAATAACGTGTTTCATATAAAAAAAATAGCATACTTAATATGAATGTGTGAAATATTGAATGAGGGCGTTTCATAGACCGTGCAATTTTAGAATATTTTATGTATTTATTTTTTATTTTATTTTTTTAAATGGCTCGGGTAGAGTTGAAACATGTAAATAGACGAATAAACCTATTTTACTGTTTTTTTTTCTTGTTAAGTTTTAATTTACACCTTTTAGCAATTAAAATTAGTATATTATGTTTTATTTTCTACATTTTAGTTTAAAATATTTAATTTTTGCACTGTAACAACCAGTTGGCATATTTAAGCGAACGTGGTTAAGCGTACAATAAACTCCATTGTTATTGTACCCCGTACGCAGTTGTAACCATTAAAAATATTTGACGATTTATCACCTGTGATCGGCTAAGGAAAAATGCCTTAAAATTTAATCCTGATTTATGACATTATTAACTAAGCGTAGAACCTTCAGAGTGAATAATGTCCAAGCAGTGGCGTAGCCAAGGGGTGTCCAGGGGGTCCGGACCCCCCCCCCCCCGAAAGTAGACCTGGTTTTCTGAATCACGGATACAAATACAACAGTAAAAACTGCTATGACAGAATCACAAAGGATCTTTAAAAAATTCCGCTTTAGAGAGGTGTTCGTCTTAGAAGGTATAATTCAAGGGTGTGTCTTTCTTCGGGACTATGAACTTTTCGGTTTTAGACAGGTTTCCGATATAAACACTTTCCGTTTTCACAGTATCCCTTAAAACTGCTAAAACGTACTCACTTCCCAAACTTTTTTCTTTCAAGTACCACTTTCTTAGGTTTTTCATTTCGGAGTACCCCCATTTCTCATAAACACGCCGCCCTCCCCCCCCCCCCCTCCACTCAAGGAGATAACATAAACATGCTTTTTTTCATTAGTAATCTTCTTATCACAACCATATAATAAATCGATGCAAATTACATTGATATTCCTAACATTTTTGTGACTTCTGCCATTACCGATATTACTTTCACATACCCCCGGCAGACCCGCCACGTGCCCCAGGGGTATGCTACCCCAAAACTTGGAAACCGCTGCTATAACACCACCTCTGAAGAGCATAAATCTATTACAGGAAAATCTGTGAAGATGACCTATCTTAAAGGAAAACAATTCAAGTTTCGACGAAAACAACACTATATATTTGTGCTTGCCAACACTTCAAACCTATCTGATATGAAACTTGTTCCAATTATGAATCCTTCTTGGCATGTTTTCTGAAAACACGGAATCCTCTCATAAACAAAAACATTTTAATGTCCCAAGACGGAAGGATAACTATGCAAGTGTACCTGCTATTCCGTTTACACAAATTTACTGTAACTAGATTAAACGTAAAACTTCTTTATCTTGGACTTCGATGGGGTTCTGTTGTCGACACTTATGGGAAAGAACGCGTTTATACGAACGCAATAACAGTACACTGGTTGAGTTTCGTGACCCTTACCTTTGTTCACTTTATAACGGACAATATTAACAATTACTTTAAATCTGCTGCCTGCAATTAATAAAAGCAACTTTATTTTTGGACTGGTTATTTGTTACCACTTTCAAAGTACACTGGCGAGAAAAATTAAAGGAACAACCATAAAAAAGTGCTTTATGTTAATTCTATTAAGGGAACTTCCAGAAAGGTACTCAATGTCAACGTTATCACGTTGTCCAATGGGATTCATATTCGCTACAGAAATATATGCAAATTTTATTAGCCTCAGCCCGTTCTTTCGGTTCACGTGTGAAAAGGAGCGCACGTGGGTAATTTGAAGTCTAATTTTATAATTAGGTAAAACTTTCGCTTCTAGTAGGTGGAATATGTCGTCCAGAAGACATTTGACCGATTTTGAGAAATTGCGTGCGATAGGGAGAATGGAAGCAGGGAAGGCCCTCTTAGGGGTCTGTAAAGACATATAAATAGCCAAAAGCGTCATATCAAGAATCTGGAATCGGTTTAAAGACACTGGTATAATGTCTACAGACAACAAGGTCAAGGTAGAAAACGCACCACAATAGGCTCTCAGGACTGTAATTTGCCAACGATTGCTAAAAGAAATGGGCAATTGACGTCAGTTCAGATTGCAGGGAGTTTGCTGCCGCAACAAGAACTCGACTATCCTGGTTTACTGTGAGTGACAGGTTGCATGCAAGGAAACCAATGATTTGTGTTCCACTAACTCCGGTAGCGAAATGCGCCCGGTTAAAGTGGTGCAGAGATCATCGTCATTGGAGTACCACGGACTGGGGACGAGTTCTCTTTACCGATGAATCCCGATTTTGTTGAGAGAGTTACTACAGACGTGTTAGCATATGGAGGGAGAAAATCACACGCAATAAGGCTGCAAACATCCGTGAAAGGCATCGATAAAAAGGTCGTGGAATCATGGTATGGACGGACATCATTTTGAATGGCCGCAGTGACCGACACATTTTTACCAGTGCAACTGTGAATGCTTAAATATATAGAGATGAGATTCTTGATCCTCCTGTCAAGTTGTTTAAGGGTGCAATCGGAAGATTCGGAATTTTATTATTATTAATGGTCTAGAAGGGCGCTACCCCCTTCCACGGAACTCCTAAGTGCCCCTTCCAGAGCTGCATAAATCCGACCCGTCCGAAACTTACTGCTGAACTTGGAAAATGTTCTAAAACTGTTTCGAACCATCTAAAATAAATTTTCTGGGAAGTACAAAAACAGAAACCACCATGAACCATTTTTTACACATTCTAATACTTCCAAAATAGTGATAATCTATCACAAATAAACTTATTACAAAAATTTAACTTCCTTAAAGACGACCAGATATCGGAAGCAACTATTAGATGGAATCTGGTATCAAAAGTGGCGAGACATGAAACATGGAAACCCAAAAGAATTATGGCTGAATAAGACAATTGTAATAAAACTGCTTTTTCCAGCATGAACTATATTTGATGTGTGTGCTTCTTACATTACTAGTTTCTGTAGCGGAAAATGCAAGATCTTTTTTTAAATTTAAAACCTTCCCACAAATCCTTTTTAGTTTGCAGAAAATTTGCAGCAGTTTTGCTTTGAAAACCTGCAAAGTTGCAGTAAGCTCAGAATGACAAGACTGAAAGTTCATAACAAGATTGCAGCAAGATAACGCAAACGCCGAAGTCACCACACTTTGAACTTGCAGCTAACTTGTCGTGCAAGTAAAATTCATACTGTATCAAATTCATTGCAAACTAACGGCAAACAAGTAATCAAAAATACTGCAAACTTACTGCAAAGTAGTCATCTTTAGATGTCACACTATAAGTTTAAACCCTTCGAATGGGTCCATAGACTTGATCAAGTCTACAGATGCGAAAGCGCCGTCAGAAGGTGCATGCATCGGTTTTATCACCATAAACAAGTTTAGGTAATATTTGTAATTTTCATTTCGAGCATTTTTTGGTATTTCATAAGTATAGCGCTTAGAAAAAGAGGTGACTACCGAATAAAATTTCTTCAATTTCTGTGTATGAGCTGATTGTCTATTCTCTCAACAGAGGGATTTTTTGCTTTCGTCACTTTCATGAATTAAAGACAGTCTTGCATCAGTTTCACAACAAACTACTCATGCAAGTGGGTGATGGTATACCTTGCGGGAGATTTGCTGCGAATTTCTCAATTCAAATTTGTCACGGAAAGATAATATCAGAAAAAATCAAACTTGCTGCTAACGTTCATGCTATCTGTGTTATCTCTAAAACTCTCATGGGGAGCGCGGCGGATCGCATGAACGGCTCATGCGATTGACACTTGTGTGAAATCATTATCCAATATCTATTACAGCACAAGTTCTTAATTCAATGGCAAGAAATTAAACATGGAAATTGCTGTTTTAAACTTAACCACTTGATCCTAACTTTATTGTAGGCAAATGTTATGTAATATGAAACTTGATTTAACCCATTTGCTGCCAAAACCATAACGTAATAGTTTTCAATTTTTTTGTTAAAAGTCCTTTGCCACCACAAATTCAGAAAGCTAAATTTCGCTTTACAAATACAGCGAAATTTCTGCCAATAAATGAGGCAATTTTTTTAATTCTAAAATAGTGGTGACAAAGTAATTAATAAATTAAAGCCACGAGTATACTCGTGGATGACAGCGAATGGGTTAATTGAATTTAACTCTTCAGTATGCGCTCAGCTTTTTACATCATAGTGAATATTTTTCATTGGTAAATATTAATGTAACTTCAATGTATTATTAGTTGCAGTTATAGAGATTGGCCTTACATTTTTTATCCATGCTTTTTTTAAAATTAACAAATTAAATAAGGATATACCTAAGTTCTTAAAGTTACTTGAAATACTTCTATTATACATACACAGTCAAAGACAAGATTCAAAAGGACTGGTAAAGAGTTCTATTTTAGACAGGCTTCCATAGAAAGAAGTGTAATTAATTATGCTTCTAAGATACACTACCTCAATAAGATCTATTGTTCGTTTCGCAGGTATTCTGAAACTCTTCCGTTTGAGACAGGATTCCGTTATAGAAATATTCCACTTTCACAGGTTTCACTAAAGAACGATGAAAATCCCCTTTCAGACAGGTTTTCAGCAAATTTAATTGTATCGCAATTCATATTCAGACCAAGTAACGCTTCAGTTAAAGACAGGATTCTGTTATAGAGAATTACTATTTTGACACGTTTTATTCTATTCATACGACATAATATTTATATAAATACACAAAACTTGTAAAAATGGAACCTCCCTATAACGGAATTCTGTCTTAAACAGAAATGTTCCGTGCTACGGAAAATAATACTATACAAATACACCTGATAACACGAAAACCTGTGTAAAACGGAATTTTTCAGCAATATTTACGATTTCATCTTGACAGGTTTTACTATATATATAACTTGAAGAAAAAATTCTGGACCCCCCCCGAAACGAAATCCTGGCTACGCCACTGTGTCCAAGCCAGGAATCGGACCTGGAACCCTTGGAATAGCGCTTCAAGTTCTCTACCATTTAAGTTACGAGGGCGATACCCAGCTCAGCATCTCTCACTCATATATGTTGGTAAGGCTGCAACTGCAGCACTAGATGGAATAATCTTCATGAACACACAACCCCCGTGGCGAAACATGAGGCACAAATAAATCCAGTATCGGTGAACACATATATATAATTTTAATTAATTTTTCAACTAATTGTCAGCAATGAGTTTAATAATTTCAAACGTAATTTCACTGCTGAAAATTAATTGAAAAATCAATTAAAATTATAAATGCCTTAAAATTAATTTATACATTTATAATTAAGTTATAAAAATATTAAAATTTTGCATTATCATTGGAAACACAAATGTGTACATAATTTTTATAATTCTAACAATGAAAAATCTTTTAAAAAATTCCATCTTTACGTACATGAACGAGGATAAGTTAAATAAAAGAGTATAAAAAGCTAATGCCACATCTTATATGCTTTCAGAAACATCTTCCATTACAGAATTGTAAGCCTCTTACATAAATGTCCTGTATTACTAATGGTAGGAAAAGGAATAGCAGCTGTGTAAATTGTTAATCATTTTCTACTACCCACACGCCCAAACGTGCAGATATACACTGCAGGGTTCCCATCGGCAGCTATTTCTTTACTGTTTTACATAGAATAATCTTCGTGGTAAATTTATAGTAGAAACCTATTATGGAGATTATTGCTCGGAAAGAGTGGTATGAAAAATAATAAATAGTTGCCTATGGCAGCCCGGATATTATCACACATCGTATCTCTTCCACAAAGCTGCACGACGAAATTGTACAGTCGTGGAAGAAAAAGTATATACCTCCTACTAACTCTGCTACAAATTATTGTAGAAGAAAGTTACTAATACCAAACGATTGAAAATCAAATCTACTTTTAAAAGATGTATATAAATTTTTCTTAGGGAGCCATCTACATATGAAAACGAATTGAAATTTTGTTTTTTTAAAATAGAAATACCCAAATTTGACATAAATTCTTCACCTCTGAATTAGCCTAAATACAAATTTTCATGAAATTCGAACCATTCGTTTCCGAGAAATGAATGAGTATACTTTAGGGACTTTATCCAAATTGAAGTTCGGTACCCGATTCTTGAAATGCTACAAAATGACTATGTCACATCTATTAATCTTCTTTATTTCTTGTCAATATGACCATTTCACTCACGTGATATGCTTCGACTATTGTCAGCCCAAATGTTTCAATAAAATGAGTAATATATATATATTTTTAAATTATGCTTTCCCGCACATTATAGACAGTTCCTTAAACCATCATTTTGACATTTTTTAATCATAACTGTCCAGTGTTTCTACATGGAAGAAAAATTTGAATTTGAGAATTCGCATAAAGCAGGAGATAATAAATATAAATCTATCAAAAAATTGTAGGTTGCAATTCATATTTTTTTCGAATTTTAATTTCATAATTCATATTATAATTTTTTAAAAATTACAAATTAAATGTATTTATGTTTGAGGTTTTTAGTGCTGTAACCACATAAAAATGATCGCATTAGGGTTATAATTTATGGCGTTATTAACAAAAATATGAAAATGTAATTTAACATTAGGAGTTCTAAAAGTTGAATGATTATAATTCAAAAACTTATCATCCAAATGACATTAAATTTCGTTTCTAGGCATACTTTTAACCGAATATTTAAAATATAGCATGAAAATTGGGTGTTGCTATAGAAAAAACAAAGTTTTGCCTATTTTTATGGATGACTCAAGCAAATTTTATATACACCATTTAAAAGTAGACTTTATTTCCAGTCGTTTGGTACCAATAACTTTTTTCTATTATAATTAGTAGCTGAGTTAGTAGGGAGTGTTTACTTTTTACACGACTGTACGTTGCGTATTCGTCCCTTCTTAGCAAAATATTGGAAATAACATATTTAGATAGTCCAGTAATATGTATTGAATTTGTCAGAATCCCATAAGTTTTATATATGAAACAAAGGCAATATACAATTTTATTAATCAAATTAGAAAGCAAACGTATTTACTACTTTTACAATGAATTTCGTTATCTCCTAAATATTACATCTTACTATTTTAAATTTACTTAAACAAAACAATGACAATAAAATTCTGTCATTGCACTCAGATGAAGACTTCATCACCAAGTTGGGCAATCAATTACCACTAACTAGTTAATCTACCATTTTCTCCTTAATTTTGCTTGTTTATTTATGCCACTTTATATTGTTGTAAAAAATAAGCTTTTGCTGTAACGCCAGGCGTTGCTAGTTTAAAACGTTACCTGCTTCATAAAAATTACTCAAAAAACAAACAAAAAACAGGAATTATGCTTTTTCAGAATTTAGTATCATCACCGATGAAAAAAAAATGTAAATTTAGATAGTGGAAAACATGTTTAAGTTCTAAAACTTAAAGTACACGCTTTTATTTTATATAAAATGATGTCACTTGCAACCGCTGAAGAAACCCACATTTACAATCCAGTCTTAAACAACATCTATAGAAAAGTATGCATATGACGTCACTATCGCGTAATAATACCCAAAAGTCCATAATTCAAGAAACTAATTCGGGTATCTAGTGATTCATATGCCATTTTTTGTTTGTAACATTAATATGCATACTGAAAATTAGATATAGTTTATAATAGCTCCATGTCTTATCAGAAGTCATTCATTTATATTTTATCAAAATTCGAAAAATGTTATTACACACTGATTAATAAAACTGCATTCTTTCAGCATTTTGGTAGGAATTGAGTAAATGCGGATAAAATAAGTATTCTTTAAAACATTTTTATATCTTTGTATAGCAGATATTTTAATTGCATTTATGTTCAGTTTTTATGAGAAAATAGCAACAAAAAGATGTAGTAATCTAATATTTTTCCTTTGCTTCCTACTGAAATGAAATACTTCAGTTGCCACCATTGAATAAATGGCATTAAAACTACAAAAAGTCAAATCTCAAAAATAAATTGAGATGCATTTTCCAAACAAATTGCATTTAAAAGTACTTTTTTCCCCTAAGCGGTGGTGTAAAAGATGAAAATGTTCAATGTTTAGAAGTTAAAAAAATTGCAGCAGATTATCAGTATTTAACCATACAACGATACATATGTTTCATTTTACGGGTGGCTTATGGTTAGGTGTAACGTTATTTTTTAGTGATGACTCTTTTAATTGCTGTCTGAAAGAAATACAAAGTGCCTCTTACAAGTTCGGTGAATGGAAGTATAAAACAAATAAAACAAAACATGGAAACAAAATATCTTTAAATACCCTCAAAGTAACATCCATTGGCCACAATACACTTATGACATCGTTGATAAAGCTGCTGGAATGAGTCAGCAAAGGCCTCTTTTGGGATCGACCGAAGCACAGATGTCACACGTCTTGGTGAATGATGGGGCTAACGCTGTTCTTGCTGATTCCCAATTTCTCCGATATCCATCGTAAAGACAGTCGGAGATTTTTTAACAGCATCTGTCTCACTCGTTCGATGTTGTCTGTCGTCACACTTGTTGCTGGTCGACCTGAACGAGGTTCGTCATCCACGGTTTCCTTTCCCTCACGAAAACGCTTAAAACAGTCGCACACGCATTGTTTGCTCACTGCGTCTGTTCCGCATACCTAGACTAACATTTCTGTGGCACTTTTTCCAAATTTGTAGCAAAACTTGATGTTTATCCATTACTCCATTTCAATATGACGCGAGTTTCCAAAAATACACCGTTCGACTGCCCATAGCAGACTATTCTGCCTTGGTTTCTTGCGCTTCTTGCTACGTGCCGTCTTTCCATTAGCATCTACCTGCCCATGCGAAGGGACGCATTTTAACCTGCTTTATTTATGAGATATCCATCCATTCACCGAACTTTTTAGACGCACCTTGAAGCATAGCGGGAGCTAAAACACATTAAAAATTGGTAAATTATGTTACACTTTTCAAACTATCTTTAATTTATAGTACATCGCTTGTTATTCGATAAGTTAAAGACTAAATTTTGAAGACCTATATGCAATTAAAGCGATAGCATATGTTGTGGTATATACAGTATTACTTTTCGGCTTAGGGTCAATGATGAACACGTTTGTGCTTTATAATGAGCAGAGGGGTCCATTGGAAAGTTACACAGGAAAATTCATAATGTTCTTGTGTTTGAGTATCATCTTTTCCGAATAGTATATTGGTCTTTCTTAATGACAGAAATTCTGTAATTAAATAAGACGAAGATCACTATCCAGCAATGACGGTATTAAAATTCGAGAGCCATACGTAGCCCGTGTAACTAGCCACTGAAATTAGGTACTGAAAGTAGTAAGGAAAGAGATTGAATCATATTTCGATTTCGATTTAGGTTTAGGTATGTTGGAAATAATTGTAAACCTAGGGGAACACTTTAGAGAAGAACGTCTTGAATGGAAGATTTTAACGAATCTGATCAGTATTCATGTTGCTTCCGAAATAAAAGAAATTGCTCAATCTCTAGAAAGTTAGAATGAATTGTTCAGGTTCTACTGCAGTGATATTTTCACATTTAACAACTTACAACAATTTTATTTTTGGCTTCATTTGATGCTAGATAATAAAAACAATAAGCAAGCAAAAATATTTTATATATAAATTAGCTATAGCATAAAAACAGCTCTGCATGGTGTGAAAACATTGACTTTTCGAAGATCACAGATGCATCAGTAATAATAACTGATGATACCGATTAAGTACCTATTCGGCTTCCCTTCTGTTGCACAGTTACCTAACACATTCCACTTGTTGTCTGTGCATAAAATAAATATCTAAGATGTTTAAATTAATGGAATTTTGTTATTGTTTAACGTCACCAACAACCAGGTGTGATAGATTTAAAGGAAATTTTGAATAAATTATCAAAGAAGAAGAAAGAAATGAAAATATATGGTTGCTTTCCCACAAAAGGAAAAATTAATAATTCGTTGTAAAATTAAAGAAGATATAAAGAAGCTTAAAGAAGCTATAAAAGAAAATGATGAAGGAAAAGACATTAAAATAAAAGAAAGAATTAACATTAAAATAATATCATGATAATGAAAAATTGGACTGTTTAAGGATTTCCCCACAATCATGATCCTAACTTGAAGGGAGTAATACTCTAAGTTTCAAAAGATGCCAAAGTTTTTTAAATATTTTATACCCCTTACATCAGAGGTCGCCAACCTGTCGTCTGTGGACCACAGTGGTCTTGCAAAAATATTTTAATGTCCCAACGAAAAGCTGGGCATTAACTGCGATTTAAAGTTTTATTAAATGAAACAAAATTAATACTCTGAGAGTTTTCCAAATTTAAGAAATTTTAGATGTAAATTTTGAAAATTTAACTTTTAGCAGTCATTGGTAATTGGGAGATTCTCAAAAGGTGGGATCATTAAACGTTAACTATATGTAATTTTTAAAATTTTCAAATTTAAGGCCAAATTTTTTTAATAGTATAGTATTTTGTCTATAAATATAATATATAAATATTTTAATAGTATGTCTACAAAATTATACACAAACATTAAAAGACAGCTACTATTCCGGAAAATTAATGGTTAAAGCATTTAATTAGCAGTTGTGTACGTTACAAATTTTGGACATTTGCAGATTTTGGACTTAAAGATTTTGAACGTTGCTCTTAGAATTTAAAAAATTCTTAAGACTAAGAATGTAGTAAATGTGTCTGTATGCATATATATATATGTATAATTAACTTTTTGTTATCCAGTAATAATAATAATAAAATCAAATGCTTTGTTACGTACGTTACGTTCGGACATAACAAAATACAGAAAAATGCTTTATAGAAAAGTCCTTCTATCTTCAAAAAAGCAATAAATCAGCCTACTATCTCTTAACGAAATTATCAAAAAATCATCCGTTTCCTTTATGCATTCGTTGTTTACCATTAGAACCACCTGGAAAAAAGTTAATACTCTTTTTCTTGGTGGTACATTGGAGCAGTTAACGTTATGAATGTCTGAAATTGGCCTCTTTAGCATAAAATAATACAATTTTAAGATATTTATACAAAGCTTTTACAATAAATTATGTCGTTTTCTATCTCTGAATAGAATTAAAAACTCAGTGTAAAAAAAAATAATAATAAAGTCAATGATAATTAAAGTTACGTTTGAAAGGCTTAAAGTTATGACTTGTGTCCAGTGCCCATCTTTTGAGAATCGCCCAATTATAATAATAGATTTTACATCCTTCTATCTTTAGAAGAAGAAAGTATTGGATTCATGAAAAGTTTTCGACTTCCGGTTTTCGATGGATTCGCACGTTTTAGAAGGTCCTGAGCACGGTTTGATGGTTTTTAGAAAATGTCTGTTTGTCAGTATGTAACAAAAATTACGTACAGTCGTGGAAAAAAAAGTAAACCCCCTACTAACTCCTCAACAAATTATTGTAGAAGAAAGTTACTGGTACAGAACGATTGGAAATAAAGTCTACTTTTAAATGATGCATATAATATTTGCTTAGAGGGCCATCTACATATTAAAACGAACCATAACTTTGTTTATTTTTTTCAATAGCAGTGCACAATTCTGACAGAATAAATGAACTCTAAATGAACGCAAATTTTTAATTTCAATTATCTGCAATGTAATTACAGTTTAATTGTATTAATTAATTATAGTTAAAATTACATGCCATAAAAAATTCTCACAGCACTGTAACCGGAACTGCCCCATCCCATTACTTGACAAAATTTCTGTGTTTGAATGCGTGTAACTATAATCAATCAATTACATGCAATTAACCTGTAATTACACAGCGGATAATTGAGATTACAAATTTTCCCAACTCTGGTTGCAATTAAACAACTTTTAAAAATAAGCTTTAAAATAAGCATTTATAATTTTCTTATAATTAAATAAGCATTTATAATTTTGTTATATCTATTTTGAAACATTTCATTTTAATAAAATGGGTGTTTTTTGATGATTAATCAATAAATAAAAACATTTATTTAAAAAAATAATAATAATTATCGCGGGATTGAAAATTATGAAATTCGGTCCGTAATGTCTGAAAGATTAGGGACGGCTGTCCAATACATGGTGTTTCATAAAAGACGAACAGAACTTTAAGAGGGGAAACTACACATCCAAACGAACAACTTTCATCAAGGAATGCATGGTCGGAAATAAAACACTAAGGTGCTGCCGCATTTGGAAGCTTGTCCATGCACACGTTAAAGCTCCATTCCTGTTGCGAGTTATCAGGAGAAGAACATCACTAATAGCATGCAAATGTAATATGGGGGATAAGGAGAATGCGTATGCAAAATTTCGCCTTGATTAATACACAATAACCGCTGAACTGAGTGTGCAACTGTCAATCCCGGTAGGAACGTATCGAAGATGTTGCCCTTCACTAATAGGGAAAAGGCTGATATGAATTTTAACTACGAAACTGCAAATAGAAGTAGCTCAGAGGCTCAACGATTAAATTACTTATTGCAATCGCATGTCATTAAATCTTTATCTACTGACAGTACTTATAAGTACCATTAAAATAATTTGTTATAAAATTCATTTTATATATCAATTAGTAGTAATACAGTTTAGAATGCGTATTAGATTCATTAGTTCATCTTGTTCCAAAAGCATTATGAGTTACACAAAACAAAAATATTTTAAAAAGGATGATTTGTTTTGCCTTTGCATATTTTCAGCACTTCTTGGCGTTGGGCGTGGAGGGGTGGGGGGGGGGTTGTTCGATTCGGAAATATTTCTATATTTCTATTGTAAGCACATTATAGTTGTACATTTCCTAATTCTACAAAATACTAAGAAAAATATTTAAAATAAAAGATTTGAGTGGGGTTATAAATATAGTACAAATTCCCTATAAATTCAAATTTAATTAATCCTTCAATCCTTCTAAAATCCTTCTATAATTTATTAAATGATTCTTCTATTGAATGAAATCTTTGAATGTAGTTTCAAAAATTCACGAACAATGCTTTAAAAGATAAAATTTTCTTGAATCCATAATTCAGTACATAAAAAGTTAAACTTGTTTTTGTCACTCAATCGTTCTTTGTGTGTTTTTGCCTCGTATAGCAACATAATCTTTGGTGTCCTCTAGCATCTTTGAGTTTTAATTCCGACCATGCATTGTTTGTTGAAAGTGGTTTGTTTGGATACGTACTATCACCTCTTATAGTTTTGCCCATATTTTAACAAAACACCCTGTGCAGTTTTTATTAAAGAATAAAAGTCAACTGAAATAAAAATCAGTGTAAATTATTCAAAAACTTTTATTATTAACATCCACATAGATATCTTATCGCATAAGAGAAAGAAAGCGAATCAAGATTTAAAAAAATTATTCTTGAATTACATAAAAAAAATATTCTTCTTTAAATCTAAATTAAACTTCAATATCATCAAAGTCGCAATTCTAATTGTGTCATAATGTATTTCGAATATTACTTTTTATTTCTTATATATCAGACAACAAACTTATTTAGGACTAGAATTCAAGAATACTTCTTTGAAAGACTATTTCATAGAAGAAAGCCAAACCAAACATCCTATTAACAATTCCAGGTTGTAATTTCATTACAGTTTACATTTTAACACTTAATGTAGAAATAGCTTCCAAATAATGGCCTTTTATTTGATCAACCTTGTAATTAGGTAATTGTAACTACTGTCTTGGAATGCAGTGCATCTTAAATAAAATTAAACAGAGAAAGTTCTTGTCAAAGAGCTATTACTAAGAAATCGATACGGTTGATAAACAACTGTTTCGTATATTGTGACAATCTACTTTTTATTGCAATTTTGGTATAAACGCAATATAGTTTCTTTCGGGAAAATACATTTTATGGTATTAATTTTGGAAATATTATGTATCTTAGCTCAGAAACAATATTTCTTTTCAAAAACTATATAGCGCAATAATGTCAGATTTCAAAACATTTTTATAGCATTTTAAAACCATTTTAAAATTGTATATTATTTACTCCGAATTCATTTGCTTATAGTATTTGGTTTCATAAATTGCAATATCCAAAGCATACGCGATGGTATAAAAGTACGGAGGCTGAACTAGCCGTTCTATGTTTTCACTGGATGATAGTTAACTATTAACTATTACAGTAGTACCCCGACTTAGTTCCCCTTGACTTACGTCACCCCGCATTTACGACGTCTGGCTTAGAAAAAAAATCCTTTTAAGGTGCACTTTTAACTTTTTTACTTATTTCTATCTTTGCAAGAAAAAAGTATTGGATTCATGAAAAATTTCGAGTTCCGGTTTTCGATGGATTTATGTTTTAGAAGGTCCTGAACACGATTTGATTGTTTTTAAAAAATGTCTGTCTGTCACTTTGTGAGTCTGTATGTGACAAAAAATTTGTGGGCGCTCTATCTCAAGAACTAATGCACGGAATTTCACAAAACTTTAGAGTCAGTTAAACCTCGATATAAACTGGTTCTTATTATGTTTTGGTGTAAATCGTCCAACAGGTGGCGCTGCCGTGCTTAATTTTTCATGATTATCGCCATAGCTCTAGCTCAAGAACTAATGCATGAATTTTCACCAAACTTAAGATTCAGTTAGAAGTAAACATAAGTCCTTGATCATTAGATTTTGGTGTAAATAATGTGTGGTGGTGATATGCTACTTTTTGCTCGATTTACACGATTTTAGCGATAGTCCTATCTCACGAGCTAATGCACAGAATTTCCTATCTTTAGAATCCTCATGATAGGCATAGATTGCCAGTTAATTTTGCCACTGTACTAGAGAATTTTGAAGTGTTAACAAGCATGAGATAGAAGAAAGTTTTGGAATTGGCATATTCAACTAGTTGGAATATGGTCTTTTGTTTCTATGAAAAGGAAACTTTTCCGTTACAGTCAAGTGATATTGACAATCAAGTAAAAAAGGTACTAGAAAAAGCTTAGAAAACACTTTCTGCTGTTACAAAGATCTTCTAAAAGTAAAAAAAAGAAAAATTGTCGGTTCAAACTTCAGACTTTTTCGCATCCTCAAAGACTCTAACGGGGCAGCCAGAAGAACAATAAATTGTAAGTTAACAACTTATTGATTTATTCCAAATTCTTGCATTGCAATCGCATTTTTTGCTAATATTAAATGTATGTAACATAATCCATAAATACAATAGAATATGTTCATTGGATTTTGGAGAATTTTTATTACTTATCCTTTTTTGCTTGTCTAAATGTACCTCGACTTACGTCGTTTTCGACTTATGTCGCTAGTCTCAGAACAAGTTGTTGACGTGAGTCGAGGTATTACTGAACTATACAGGTTCTGGGTTGCTTCATGCTTTCATCCTGTAGGATCAAATGATCATGAATTGTGCCAAAACAGAGTCATACATGAAAATCTAGGATGTCATCTGTATCCAAAGCCTGACTAATGCAGGGACATGCGAGGCAGTTGTCCCGGCCCCTCTTTTTATAGCGCATAATCAGGATGGTTAAATTTAGTCAAAAGTAATAAAAATTCATATCTTTTCAAACATTTAGGAAGAGATTGCGGTTCTCTTTATCCCTCTGCTTTCCATGCCCCTTCTCCCCACGCAAAAAAAAGATATCATTAGAAAACTAATTATTAAAAAATTATTATAACAATTCTGTATTCTATTGATTTAAAATAAATTCTTTATTAATGTTTTCTTCGTAACAAAGTAAGTTAAAACCATTAAATGTGACCAACTGGGCACATTTTTATTAAACATCTTATAACATACATAGATAAGCAACGTAAAAGTTTGTAAACAAATACTTCTGTCAACCAATCCATATTTTTTTCTGCTATTACCCTACTAGTATTTTTTCTTAAAGTTGTAAACATTTTTTGGTGATACCCTGTATACACATGTGAATAGTACCAGGTACGATGTTTATGCATACATACAATATGTATGAATAAGTTAATGCCAGGTTTTTCCAAATTATTCGCAAACAATTTCTATGGATATATAGAAGGGGGCCCTCCAGAATGATGCTTGCTCCGGGGCCTTACATAGCCTAAGTCGGACCCTGTCTACATCTACACTATATGGCCAAATGTGACCGGTCACTTGTGATTTTAGACATTTTGTTAAATATCTAGAAAAATACATGAGGAATTAACCTGAAACTGAAGGTGTTTAAACAGTATAGTATAGGTCATATATTTCGGTGAAATTTTTTTCCCGAAACCCCATAGGGGACCGTCAACAAATTCAAAAAGAACGAATATCTTTTGCATAACCCTGTAAAAACTAATGTAGCAAAACCGTTCAAACTCGAGATTATTAATAAGTTGATTGTTGTAATATACTGTGTTCATTTTTATGAGGATAGCATGTATACTCGAAGAGAAATTAAGGTTTTTATAAAAACAGTCCCAAATTTCGCCAAGTTTTTTGCTTTAGCAGAGTTCTTAATATCAAAAAAAAGTTATTTTCAGAAAATCTGACAAACAACATTGGAACAACAATACTCTGTAATTAGTAACTCTGGACAAACAACACAATACTCTGCAATTAGAATTAAAAAAACAATAAAAATTGGATGAAAAATGAGCAGGTATACTAAAAAATGTCTCACTGCGCATACGCGAATGCAATCAAAATATAATGTGCATAATATGCTAGCTAAATGCATAGAGCAACTTTTGTAAAAGCCTCAAAAACATAGTTTGAAAAGTCTGATAATAATCGTTTATAGAATAATCTCAAAATCCGTTGTTTCCAAAATGAAGCAAAAAGATGAGGGGTTGTATCCATATATCCATTGATTGGTGCCAATATAGCATACACAATACTGCACGTACTAGTGTATTTGGATACAACCCCTCATCTTTTTGCTTCCTTTTAGCAATAACGGATTTTGAGCTTATTCTATAAACGATTATTATCAGACATTTCAAACTATGATTTTGACACTTTCATAAAAGTTGCTCTATACATTTATCTAACACATTATGAAAATTATATTTTGATTACGTTCGAGCATGAGCAGTGAATCATTATTTAGTAAACTACTCATTTTTCATCCAATTTTTATTGTTTTTTCATTCTGATTACAGGGTATTGTGTACAATGTTGTTCGTCATATTTTCTGAAAATAATTTTTTTTTTATATTAAGAACTCTGCTAATTATAAGCAAAAAAACTTGGCGAAATTTGGAACTGTTTTTATAAAAACCTTAATTTTTCTTCGAGTATACATGCTATCCTCATAAAAATGAACACAGTATATTACAATAAGCCGCTAATTAATAATCTCGAGTGTGAATGCTTTTGCTACAGTACGTTTTACAGGGTTATCCAAAAGATATTCGTATTTTTTCAATATGTTGACGGTCCGCTATGGGGTTTCGGGAAAAAACGTTCGCCGAAATATATGACTTATGCTATACTGTTTACACACCTGCAGTTTCAGGTTAATTCCTCATGTATTTTTCTAGATATTTGACAAAACGTCTAAAATTGCAAGTGACCGGTCACCTTTGGCCATAGTGTATTTGAATTGTCACCCATCCACGTGAAAAGATGTCGAGGTGTATTATCCACAAAAAGTTATATTGCCCATACATGTTCCCTCTTTAGTATGAATATCTGATAAATGATAACAGATTTTTCCAATTAAACAATTCCTGCTGTCTGCTGTCGCAAGCTAAAGTTAAACTTATCAGTAAAAACAGACTGAGCTGATTCTGCAGTCCACTGTACTGGCCAAAATCGCCAAAATGGCGATTTATGTAAGATTTTGCTTCGTACAGCAACCTGGTAGAATAGAATCCGTGTTTTATATTAAATTAAACATTGTGCATTTTATAATAAAGTAACTTGTGCGCGTTTATAATAAAACTTGCGTGTTCTTTATTAATTAAATTGTTTCATAATAAAGTAAAACTAACATGCTGTTTTCGCAAGCAAAGCCTGCCAGATATACGAAAGCTGTTTTTTCTCGTCAAAACGACCGAAAAGAGAAAAAAAATTCGCGCTAAGCAAGTTGCGCCTGATACATATTTTCTTTCATTTTGCGCACTATCTATACTACTCACAATTGCAGTATGGTATTTTTATGTCAGCCGGTCGCAGGTGATAAATCGCCAAACGTTGTTCTGATAGCACATTTATAGGACATTCAATTCCCTTAAAATATAAACCTTTAATTCGTTTCATTTAAAATTCATGCATTTAGAATACATGCTTTTCCCTAAGCTCATTAAAAATACCACACTATATATGGCCAAAGGTGACTCATTACTTGCGATTTTAGACGTTTTGTTACATATCTAGAAAAATACAAGAGGAATTAACCTGAAACTGCAGATTTCCAGGAAGATTTTTTTCCTGAAACCCCATACGGGACCGTCAACAAATTGAAAAAGAACGAATATCTTTTGTATAACCCTGTTAAAACTAATGTAGCAAAAGCCTTCAAAAAAAAAAGATTATTAATAAGTGGCTTATTATAATATACTGTGTTCATTTTTATGAGGATAGCATGTATACTCGTAGAGAAATTAAGGTTTTTATAAAAACTGCCCAAATTTCGCCGAGTTTTTTGCTTATTTGCAGAGTTCTAAATAATAAAAAAAGTTATTTTCAGAAAATATGACAAACAATATTGTACACAACACTTTGCAATCATAATTAAAAAATAATTAAAATTGGATGAAAAATGAGCAGGTTTACTAAAAAAAATGTTTCACTGCGCATGCGCGAATGCAATCAAAATATAATGCGCATAATGTATTAGCTAAGTATATAGAGCAACTTTTGTGAAAGTCTCAAAATCATCGCTTGAAAATTCTGAAAAAATCGTCAATAGAATTAGCTCGAAATCCGTTGTTTCCAAAAACAAGCAAAAAGATCAGGGGTTGTATCCAAATATAGTAGTACGTGCAATATTGTGTACGCTATCTTGGCACTAATCAACAGATATCTCATTCATCCCCTGATTTTTTTGCTTGTTTTTCGGAACAACGGATTTCGAGCTTATTCTATCGACGATTTTTTCCAGAATTCTCAAGCTATGATTTTGAGACATTCACAAAAGTTGCTCTATATACTTAGCTAATACATTATGCACATTATAGTTTGATTGCATTCGCGCATGCGCAGTAAAACATTTTGTAGTAAACCTGCTCATTTTTCATCCAAATTTTATTATTTTTTAATTCTGATTGCAAAGTATTGTGTACAATATTGTTTGTCATATTTTCTGAAAAGAACTTTTTTTATATTAAGAACTCTGCAAATTATAAGCAAAAAACTTGGAGAAATTTGAGGCTGTTTTTATAAAAACCTCAATTTTTCTACGAGTATAGAGGCTATCCTCATAAAAATGAACACAGAATATTACAATAAGCCACTTATTAATAATCTTGTGTTTGAACGCTTTTACTACATTAGTTTTTACAGGGTTATCCAAAAGATATTCGTTCTTTTTCAATTTGTTGAAGGTCCCTTATGGAGTTTCGGAAAAATTCTTCGCGGAATATATGACCTATACTATTACGTTTACACTCTTGGAGTTTCAGGATAATTCCTCATGTATTTTTCTAGATATTTAACAAAACGTCTAAAATCGCAAGTGATCGGTCACCTTTGGCCATATAGTGTATAAGGGAAAAAAATGAAAATTATTAATACCATAAATTAAAACTTTTTTTTTTAACTTTTGGAACAGATGTCGCAGAAGCACCAGAGCTGACGTCTTTTTAACACTTTCCAACAAAGGTGAGAATTGTTTATGAATTCGGTTTGTCTGTCTGTCTGTCCGTCTGTCCGACCCCGCCCTAACTCGCGTAGATATAGTCCGATTGCCATGAAATTGATAGATGTTTTTGCGTAGCACTATGGCATGTTCGGTATTGAAAATAAAGTGTATAACATTTACGGTTCATTTACAGAGACACGCAAAAGTATTCCGTTACATGACGGTCTATGGAGAAAAATCGTTTGCAGTGTATTTTAATAATATTACAGTATTTTATACATACTGATGTGAACTGCACGGCACTTACTATAGAATATGGCGTGCAGAGAATATATCGTTCATTTAGAGGGACACAAAAGAATTTGGCTAAGAAACTGGACTAATTGAAGCCTATAAATAATAATTGCCCGAAGTGCGTTTTCAGTTGTAATACACGTTTTTAAAATGAACTGTTTTTTAAAATATTATACTTGGTGTAGATATGTTTTATAGATCATTTGCAGCGTTGCTAAAAACTTCTCAGGTACATTTCCATTAATTCAGGAAAATTGCGGAATGTAAATTTGCAACTGTGCTATTCGTATTAATGAACTAACTTTTAGTATACTATGTAGTATACATGAAAATCCAAAGATCATATAGAGATCTGCACCAAAAAAAAAAAAAAAAAAAAAAAAAAAAAAAAAACAATAAAAAAGGATATATTTTTCCGACTGTTAATTGTAATAGCAGAAATTGGATTTCAAATGCATTATGAGTTTTTCAGATTTTTTATGTACACATCATATTTCACATTAATAAACTGTGAAGTTTTGTTCCATTATTCAGAGTGTGTTGGAAAGTATTACATAATCTATGCTGGGCGCATGATTTTTCGTTCGTGTTCTTCTTTGGTCTAATTTTGCGAGAAAATCCAGTCTGAGAATAATTTTTTGGCCTAGCATGCGTAAAATATCATTTTAGTTTTATTTTATTATGAAATTATATTACAACTTCATTATAAAATACACCCATTTAATTTTATTTACTACACACATTATTTTTATTTAATGCACACATTTAATTTTATTTATCCCACGAATTTAATCATATTTATTTACACACACATTTAGTTTTGTTATAAAATGAACAAATTTTATTATACAACAACAGCTTGCCATACGAAGTGAAATCGCCGTGTTACCACACCAGTAAAAAAATCGGCATTATGGCGCCAAACAGAAGTTCCGGTACATGTGCGACATTTATACCAAACTTATTTTTTAAACATTTCTAAGCATTTTATTTAAAAAAGCGTTTCTAATTTATATATGCGAATTATATAAGCTGCTATTGATGATTTAAAAATAAATTGCATTATGTTTTAAACATTATAACGTCGTTAGAAAGCATCGGAAACGGCGTTTCCCTCATGGATCATAATGTAATGGAAATATATGTGCACTCCTACAAGTAATCTATAAATGCTACAAATTCTATACTTCTAAATAAAACAGAAAAGTGCCCAGTTAAACTCATGGCATTGATCTCACCCGATATTCACACTAATTCTATATTATACTCTTATTTCAAAGAATAATGCCTCTCGAAAAATAAAAAATAAAAAACAAAAGACCAATCTAACTAAATTAAGTGTGTGTGTTTGTGCGGGGGGGGGGAGATTAGTTCTCCCATTTCTCCCCTTTATACTTAACCAATGAACCTCCAAATCTAATCAGAGAAGCGCCTTATCAGAATAAACCGATATACCAAATTTGAAGCAAATCGGATAATTCTGCATGAAAACCGCCATTTATCAAACTTAAGTGGGGATTAGCCCCTGTTTCTCCTTTATACTTAACCAATGAATCTCCAAATCTATTCAGGGACACGCTTTATCAGAATTAACCAGTATATCAAATTTGAAGCAAATCGGATAATTCTGCATGAAAAACCCATTTATCTAATTTAAGGAGGGGGGGGGGGATTAGCCACCATTTCGCTCTTCATACTTAACCAATGAAACCCAAAATTAATCAGGGAAGCGCCTCATCAGAAGGAACCTATATCCAAAATTTGGACAGTTTGGATATTTATATCAAGTGTTATCGCGATATGTACATACATATGTACGCACATACAGAACCTGTGGGCACATTAGCTGTCAGGCTTTGATAGTCTGTGAGGTAAAAAGCATGCTGTGGTCCATATTAGAAGTTCATATCTATCGCATGATGTTTAAAATATCGAAACATTAATAAAATGCATCACTACAAACGTGCGATTTTTCTCCTTAAGACCAATGTCAGACCGGCGTCTTTTTTGCTGCTTTTTTGCTTAAGTATTATCCATTCACAATGCTGTGAATGAATAATACCTAAGCAAAAAAGCAGCAAAAAAGACGCCCGTCTGACATGGGTCTTAACCATTATTGTACGTAAAGATTTTAAGTGCCCCTGTAAAAGAACTGTAAATGCTACACACCTCATTTTCAATACCGAACATTCTTTAGTAAAACTCAATAACATGCAAAAATTACAAGGTAAACCGAATATATTTATGAGCGTTATATCGCGGACATTTAAACAGACGGCCTGATGGACAGTCAAACCAAGACACCTTTCAAGTATGGTTAGTATTAATAAAAATTATAAAAAGTTAAATTATTGAGATTAAGGGTGGAAAACATTCTGCAGATATCATAAACTTTAATTTCTCTTTTATTTTTAGTTCAATATTAAATCCCTAAATTAAATGGATTTGTTTAAACTCAATAATTACTTTTTCGTGTAATATTGTTATAAGAAAAAGGGTAACAATTATTTAAGAGAAGTTGGAGGCCTTTTATCATGTCACAAGTGACAGGTCCATAAAATGATCGAAGAAAAGACATGACATATCCAATCAGTTCCTTTCGCTTACAGCGCGAGACACAAAATATTCTTTCAAGAAAGGTTGGCATATGATAAAAGAAGAGAAAAATGATCTGTCAAAAGGCTTCGAACACATTTCGAAAGAGGTAGCGCAGGTTTCAGGTAGTTAACCGAAAAAAAAAAAAAAAAAACCCAGAAAAGTAATCGATTCGAAAGATAAAATAGCTAAGAAACTATTGTTTAAACTTATTATTTAACTTATTTAAACTATGAACTAACATACTGTAACAGTATATAGAACCTTTAATACAGGGTAGTTATAAAAAAACTTCCCCGATATATGGACCCCTAGCGGACTAACCGCTCAACCAATCGAAAAGAAATTTCAGATTTAGTTATTTGAATGCATGCGCTCGATATCGTGATGATTTTAAACAATAGAGCTCTCACGGTTACGGTTAAAGTGAAAAAAAATTGAAATATTCGAATGGCAACACCCCTTTTTTTTCTTGCGCATATTCTTCAGCGCATTGAAAAAGCGTAAAAGCCGTTGGTACGATACGCGTATGACTGAATTTGCCGGTGTAATATCGTGTCAGAAAATCCTAATCAGTTCCTATGTAACGCAATATTTAGCATTCTAAAACAAATAATTACTTTTTTATTTTCACTATGTGTACAAAAACACAACTAAAAAGCACATTTAAAAACAAATCTTACTACATCACTCAGTTACATGTGAAAAAAAAAAATCGGCCATTGAAAAACATGTCTTATAGCCACTCCTTCGTTTCTCGCAATGATCTTTTTTGCAAGTGTTTTACCCCGGCAATTTTCATCGCATGTGTATCATTCTAACGCCATTTATGTTTTTTCAATGCGCTGATAAATTTGCGCGTGAAAAAAAAATGGGTGTTGCCATTCGAAAATTTCGAAAAATTTTCACTGTAACCGTAACCGTGAGAGCTCTGGTGTTTTAAATTATCACGATCTTAAGTGCTACCTTCAAATAACTAAATCTGAATTTTCTTTTCGCTTGGTTGAACGATTAGCCCGCTAGGGGTTAAAATATAAAGGAAGTTTTTTATGTCTACCCTGTGTATGGAGAACTCGGGTGTAAAGCAAGTAACTAACAAAATTTAAGTTTCGAGATATGCTATATTCAAGTTCTTTTAAAATATTCTATAACCAAAATGATTATGGTTGCTTTCTTTAAGATATCTGGCTACGATAAAATGGCCGTTTTAGTGAACATTTTTGAAATTTCTTCTACAGTCCTCCCCACTTAATCGGGTCACGGATAATCGAAACCCGCTTATTCGAATAGAATCCTCCGGAACCGGATTTATTCCTATTAATTCTATGCTATTTTTCCCCGCTTAAACCAAATACCTTTTACGAACGTCCCCGCTTAATCGAATAACAACTGTGTGACCGATGTTTGAAATTAGGGGCGGAAAGCACGTTTCAACTGGAATTTCCTTTCACCTTCATTTTTAGTTCTTTTACGCTGAAACACATTTTCAGTTCTTCCTACTATATATAAAACTTATTATTTACATTTAATAATTCTTATTACATTTAAATTACATTTAACAATTCTTATTACATTTAAATTACATTTAATAATTCTTATTACATTTAAATTACATTTAATAATAATAATTGCATTTAATTTATGCATAATATTGTTATATTTAATAGTAGGTTCAGTAAAGTGGAGTCTATATAGTATAGATTGCTAGTTTTTGAATGCATTTAATATATTACCAGTTTCAAAATGATTCTTTAGAACTTTTCTTCATCTTCTTCATCACTCTCTTCTTGGCTTTTATCGGGACTACCATCAGGCCTTGCTCGAAGAAGAAGTTGTAGGGTCTCTCTACTTTATAGCTTATTTTCACGTACATTATGAAAGGAAAATTTTATTTAAATTTTCTTGGTGCCATTGGTCAGTTTTGTAATTAAAATTAGGTGCCCTTTTTAAGGACACCGCCCTCGAAAGAGTTAATTCCCTCATTTTTCTTCTTATATTACACACACGAGCCCCTACAACTAATTAGAGGACCCCTTTTCAATAAATAAGTATATACAATTTGAAGGCGTTCGGATATTTCTATCAAAAGATATTGAGTTGCGTGCGTATGTACGTACCTACATACGTACATATGTACAGTCGTGGGAAAAAAAAAGTAAACACCCCCTACTAACTCCCCAACAAATTATCGTAGAAGAAAGTTACTGATACCGAACGATTGGAAATAAAGTCTACTTTTTTATGATGTATATAAAATTTGCTTAGAGGGCCATCTACATATTAAAACGAATCCAAACTTCATTTTTTTCAATAACAATATCCAATTTTATCAAAATATTTCAAATTATGCCTAGACACCGAATTTCAAGTCATTAGAATGATAAGTTTTTGAATTATAAACATTCAAAATTTAGTGCTTCTAATGTTAAATTACATTTTCATATTTTTATTAATATCTCCAGAATTTATGCTTCTAATGTGCTATTTTTTTGTACCAATAATACTAATATACCCAAACATAAATACGCTGAATTTGCAATTTTTATAATTTTATGATATGAATTATGAAATTAATATTCGAAAAAATTATGAATTGCAACCTACAATTTTTTTGATGCACTTAGATTTATTAAGTCCTGCTTTATGTAAATCCAAAATTTCACATTTTTCTTTCAAGTAGTTTTCAAATTATGCTTAAAAAACGGCAAAATGATAGTTTAAGGGGCCGTCTATAATAGAAGTGACAAGATATTTTGAAATTTCTTCTGCTGTATTGTAATCTAGCAGGCTTCATTGACTTCTTAAGGTGCCTTGATCAAGATGGGAGCTCTCTAGGTTAATAATCAATTTCCAAACTTCAATTTGGATAGAGCCCTTAAAATACGCTCGTTTTAACATAATTAATTTCTCGGAAACTTATGGTATGAATTGCATACATTTGTTTTGGACTAATTAGAGGATGTAGAGCTCATTTATGATTTGTTTTTAGGCTAATTGAAGGGTGTTAAGTGCATTTATGCTGTCAGAATTGTGTACTGCTATTGAAAAAAAACAAAGTTATGGTTCGTTTTAATATGTAGATGGCCCCCTAAGCAAATTTTATCTATATCATTTAAAGGTAGACTTTATTTCCAATCGTTCGGTACCAGTAACTTTCTTCTACGATAATTTGTTGAGGAGTTAGTGGGGGGTGTTTACTTTTTTTTCCACGACTGTACATACATGCACACAGAATATGTAGGTACAAAAGCTCTCCGGTAATATCCTGTGAGCTAAAATCTGCAATACGGCAGTAAATATATAGTTCTTATCTCTTCAATTCGTTGGCCGCAAAACAAAGCATTTACATAGTCATTCCGAAATTTTTTTTTATAAAAAAGTGGCAACAATATGCGGAAGATTTTTTTGCGGAAATTGACACTCAAGACTATAACTAATACGATTATAATTCAAACATGGCGGGGCAAAGCGCGGCACATATTTAAAAAGCTTTTGATATGTATAAATTAGAACCAAAAACGCTTTAAAAATAAGCCTTTTACATATTTAATGTTTTTTATTGCATTAAAAACGAAAGTATTTAAATTAATACATAGTTAACACTAAGCTCTGACCTTTGTTAAACACGTAAGCGCTGTTTAGTTTCAATTCAACAATTCATTGAGCCACAAAAGAATTATATTTAAACATAACAACAATGCCAAAAAACAACAAAAAATTACGTCTTCTCTGAAAGAAACTTCCTCTTCAGCTGAGGCCCGGAGCCACCGGATATAACTCAAGTTCCTAAAATAGGCATAGATCGATGCACCAACTAGTTAGCTATTAAAAAATATGATTTTTACAATCATTGACGAAAGTTTAATTTTTGCATTTTTGGCCAAGTTTTTGGGTCAAATACTCCAGTGTGCGCCAGTACTATTTCCGTATTTCAACGGAAGGTTTTCCCCATAAATTACAGAGCAATTTCCGTTTTTCTGGAATTTATGGGGAAAATTTTCGTTAAAATACGGTAATACTACTGGCGTCTCGGCTGCATTTGAATCTCTGTTGCTTAGCCGTTTTTTTTTTTTTTTTTTTTTTTTTTTTTTACAGTGTATAATATGTATGTATGTACGTATGTATGTACGTAACACGATAATTCTTTATAGAAATATTGACTGATTTACTTCAATTTTTTTCTAGTTTCATTCTGACATAGTGCATCCCTGATTAGTTTTGGGGGTTCATTGGTTAATTATAAAGGCGGGTAACGTGAGGCTAACACCCCCCACCCCCACCCCCCCTAATTTAGATAAATGGATTTTTCCTGCAGAATTATCCAATTTGCTTCAAATCTGGTATACCGGTTTATTATGATAAGGCGCTTCCCTGATTAGATTTGGAGGTTCATTGGTTCATTTGGAAGCAAGTGTGTGTGGGGGGGGGGAGGGGGGCAATCCCCCTTAATTTAGTTTTCGAGATGCATTATTCTTTCAAATAAGGGTATAGTAACAATTAGTGTGAATAGCCTGTGAGCTCAATGCAATCAGTTTAACGGGGCACTGTTCTTTTTATTTATAAGGTTATGAAGATTGTGCTAGGATTTTATGGTTTTTCATCATTCTCCAGTACAGGTGAACTGAAAATGTGTGTACTTATTAAATATTGTGCAATTATTTTTAAAGAGCTCCGTTCTTGGGTATAGAGTCTGTGCGCATCGGTTGTATCTAAAATGAGCCCGCAAATTGCCCCCCCCCCATTCCCCGACCCGAACCCGACCAAAGAAAATTCCTCCAATCGCAACTCGACCTGAAACTGAGGTATTTCAACACGTACCTGACCCGAATCCTCAATATTTCAACCCGCAACCTGACCCGAGCCCGCTATGAAAGGAAACTAAATCATATTTTAATGCCATTTTGAAAAATAATTTACAATTGTATCTCTAATGCCTTTGTTTGGTGTTTTACATAGAAGAATGAACAAATCTATAGTCTTTAATATTCAAATATAATAAAACTTCTGAATAGCGGACACCTCAGTATAGTTGAATAGGTTCAAACATCGATTCGGGTTATCCCGAATTGTGTTTTTTCGGGGCGATTTTCTTTCAGCAGGTCGGGTTCACACTAGAAAAATTATTGAGGGTCATATATAGGTCTTTTTGCCACTCAGGTTGTTGGCATTTTCGAAAAAGTTTGAGCAGAACTATGTTTCAGATGAAAATACATACATATTTGAATATGTATGAGTATCTATATGTTCAATTTACTGCATGAGAAATAAAATGTATATCAGAAATGCGATCATAGATTATTCTTTCCCCCCTTTAAGAACCATTTTTCTTCTTTCGAAATTTGAAAAATATTATCAAAATTTCGTTTTTGATACACACAAAAACACATGTAACATATATTTTTGACAGTTTGTGTATGCATACACATGTTACGTGTCTGCAAATTGTGAGGTACCCGCTATTCTGAAATATAAGAGTTCAAATATGTAAATTTTAAGATTTGAAAATCTGTTCGCTAGATACAGCTGTCCGCCTTTCGGGGTGAGAAGCTATAATGGATGTCTTATTGTATATAGATTTTTAAACTGAAAAAAATATTTTGGACATTCTTTGAAATTATGGTCATGACCTGCTAGAGTCAAAACCCAACCCGAAATCGACCCAAACCCGAAACAAAGAAAGACAACCCGACCCGAACGCACCCGCAGTAAAGAAAGTGGAAGTCAACCCCACCCGAATCCGACCCGCAATAAAAAAATCTAGTGCGAACACAACCCGAGCAGAACTGCGGGTCCGGTCAGATGTGGGTGAAAGCGGTGAACTCTATCCGATGCAGAATCTACTTGGGTAGATACCTTAAAAGAGCTGACGCGGTAAGACGGAAGCTACAGTTAGATATATGCAATATTTTGGGCTGTTAAATTTTATTTCAGAAAGATAACCCGACCCGAACCAACCCGCAGTAAAGAAAGTGGAAGTCAACCCCACCCGAATCCGACCCGCAACAAAAAAATCTAGTGCGAACACAATCCGAGCAGAACCGCGAGTCCGGTCGGATGTGGGTAAAAGCGGTGAACTCGATCCGATGCAGAATCTACTTGGGTAGATACCTTAAAAGAGCTGACGCGGTAAGACGGAAGCTACAGTTAGAAGTATGCAATATTTTTGGGCTGTTAAATTTTATTTCAGAAAGACAACCCGACCCGAACTCACCCGCAGTAAAGAAAGTGGAAGTCAACCCGACCCGAATTCGACCCGCAACAAAAAAGTCTAGTGCGAACACAATCCAAGCAGAACCGCGGGTCCGGTCGGATGTGGGTAAAAGTGGTGAACTTGATCCGATGCAGAATCTACTTGGGTAGATACCTTAAAAGAGGTGACGCGGTAAGACGGAAGCTTCAGTTAGTTATATGCAACATGTTTGGGCTGATAAATTTTATTTTAGAAAGGCAACCCGACCTGAACCCACCCACAGTAAAGAAAGTGGAAGTCAACCCGACCCGAATCCGACCCGCAACAAAAAAGCCTAGTGCGAACGCAATCCGAGCAGAACCGCGGGTCCGGTCGGATGTGGGTAAAAGCGGTGAACTTGATCCGATGCACAATCTACTTGGGTAGATACCTTAAAAGAGGTGACGCGGTAAGACGGAAGCTTCAGTTAGTTATATGCAACATGCTTGGGCTGATAAATTTTATTTTAGAAAGGCAACTCGACTCGAACCCACCCACAGTAAAGAAAGGGGAAGTCAACCCGACCCGAATCCGACCCACAACAAAAAAAAATCTAGTGCGGACAAAACCCAAGGAGAACCGCGGGGCCGGTCGGATGCAGGCAAAAGCGGTGAACCCGACTCGATGCATGAATCTACTAAGGTAGATACCTTAAAAGAGCTGTCGTCGTACGACAGAAGCTTCAGTTAGATACGTGTAATATTTTTGGAGTGATAGATTTTATTTTATTAGAGTTATAATTGGAATTAGTTTGAATTTTGATTAAAAAAATCTTGTTGCGCTTATTAAAATTTATTTTTTATCATGATGTTATCTATTGAGTGATTAGTAAATCTTGTAATTTTAAAAGGAACGCCAGGACGGAGTTAAATATTTTTACATGGAAAGCAGAAGAAAATACAAAATGTCAGTTACTGTTTTGCTTCCATGCCCCTCATACATTAAATTTGTTGGTCAAAAATAATAAATGATTTCGCAAATGATGACTTGAAAAGGAAACAAAATATAATATTTAGGAAACATGTTTGAGACGATTCATCATGGGCTTAAAAAATAAATTGTGAAGTAACATATACAATCAAGTGCTTTCGCTTACCGTCCGAGACACACAATATTCTTTCAAGTATATTTGTCACATGATAAAACAAGAAAAAAAAGTCATGCGTCAATCATAGATTATAAAACCCTTTCCAGCACTTCCAGAATAATTTAGCAACACTTCGGCGTTTAATAAAGTAAAAAAGATACCCAAGTAAACATTTAAGATTACGCATAACACATAAAAAAGAAACAAATTTCACCAATTACAGCCCATAGCTGTACAGGTACTCAATACCTTTTATGAAGCTTTGTATATGATCCATAAATTTGTATATATACTAGTACATAGTATGCTAAAATTTAGTTTAATAAGAAAACGTATACAACGAAAAAAAAAAAAATGAAAAAATTCACCTACGCAATGTTTACCAGCAGACGAAAAAAATCGAATTTTCTTGTACAGCCTTGTACATTACCTACAGATTTTTATACACACCACATACTAAAATAAAATTTAATACAAGCAAAAAAAAAAAAAAAAAAGCTTAAAGCACTGAAATCATGCTTTCAAAAATTACTATTCATAGGCGGCCATTTATCAGTTATTTTCTTTGCATAGTCCTGTATAGTTTTTTTTTTATTTTAACAAACATCTATTAGTATAATAAAAAGAGTTAAGCTTGAAAATGGCATTACAGTACTGCGCATAATGTACTGTATACGAAAATTTTATATGTTCCTGTAAATGAAGGATAAATACTATCACATCATATCCTTACAGCAAGCAATTTGTAGTAAACCTCAGTAATGAATATCAATTTCGACATGCTTAAAATAGTGCAACAGATTTAATATACGCTGCAAACAGTTTTCCTCGATGACAATTATGTTTCCGAATACTTTTGTGTGGCCCTGTAAGTGAATTATAAATGCATTGGACTCCATAATCTGTAGAAAATTGCTTTAGTACATCTCGGATAATTGTACGAATTTCAATATGTTTGTAACAGTCTACGCATAACATATTCTATAGTAACTGTCCTGTATTGCACCTCAATAGTATATATAAGTTTCACTATGTAAGAAATAGTGTAACACTATTAAAATATACCGCAAAAGATTTTTCTCCATAGAGCATAATGTAAAAAAATATTTTTGTGCGCCTTTGTAAATAAACTATAAATGCCACACATTTCACTTTGAATACCTAAGATGGCATTATAAACATCGATAACATATATCAATTATATGACAATCTAAGTATATTTACATGAATTAGAGCTTAGACAGACAGACGGACAGACAAACATAATTCATAAGCACTTTTCAACTATACTGCGAAGCGTTAAAAAAGGGAGAAATGATATGTTAAAATGCAGCGGAATTATTTCATAAGTGGCTAGCTAAAAATGTAACAGCTACTAAAGACAAAATGGTTTAGAAACAATATATTTAACCTTCCAGTGGTAGCAGGAGTGATGAGACACTTCTGTCCAGTTAGATAACTAAAGTTGCCATAATCATGTTACCATCGAAAAGTTAAAATATGAACTAACTACGATTTATACTACGACTATTTTATATATTGTAAAGCATACAATTAAATCTTGTACTTATACGTAAAGTATACAATTAAAGAAAATGATTTTTGGGAGATAATTTTATTAATAAATCTGAAAATTACTTCCTAGTCTGTACATCTTTTAAAATGTTAAAATCAAAAATCTAAAAAAGAAGGACGAACAACCATTTGTCCAGCATAGATTATGTAACACTTTCCTATCACAATCAGAATACTGGAATCATAACACAATCAGAAACTTGCAATCAGAATATTGAAATCAAAATACTGAAATAAAACTTAACAGTTTATTACGGTGAAAGATGTCTAAATAAACAATTTAGAAAATGAAAACCTAATTACTTCAATTACCATCACTAGTCGGAAAAACATCCGAATTTTTTGTGCGACCCTGTATAGGATCTATAAATTTGTATGCATAGTACATATTATGCTAAAAGTTACTTCAATTTAACGCATATCGCTGTTGAAAATTTCTATTCAGCAATTTCTGTAAATAAACGGGAATGTACTGGAGATCTTTTGCGTAGTCCTATATAATATCCATAGAATTTATACGCACCAAGTAACACGCAAAAAAAAAGCAAAAAAAAAAACAACAACAAAAACAGATAATTTTTAAAACGTGTACCACAATTGAAAACGCACTTTAAGAAATTATTAATCATGGGCAATACTGTAGGCAAATACTTTTGTGCGCCCCTGTAAATGAACGATAAATTATATGCAGACCGGATTCTAGAGTAAGCGCTTTTTAGTACACTTCAATATAAATTTCGATATGTTTAAAATAGAAAAAATACACCACAAGCGATATTGCCCCATAAGCTGTAATGTAACGGAATTGTTTTGAGTGTCCTTGTAAGTGAACTGTAAACGCTACACACTTCATTTTCAATACCGAACTTATATTACCCCCCCCCCCCCTCTAATAGCATATATCAATTTCATTACAATCTGACTATATTACGAGGGTTTTCGCACGGACAGACACACAAACCGAATTCATAAACACTTTTCAAGTATGTTTGAAAGTGTTAAAACGGGTCTAATCGATATTAAAACACCCTGACTGCGCAGAAAAAGGGCAAAATTGTAATGTTGTTTTCACTGTATATTTTAAAAATAGTTAAAACAAGACAATTATTTCAAGATGATATCTAAAACGCAATTGAGAGGCTGAAGATAATGCTTGTGACTTTTAACCATTACTCAACCACTGAAAAAATAGCAAAATTTATAAAATTATATTAATTTAAATAATGCTTGCATTGCAGTGAAAACGGCTGTTCAGCCAACGTGTTAGCACACGGGCTTATCAGTCAGAGGGTTAAAATTAAACAGGTAAAGAACTACAATGTTAAAATATAAAGTAACACACTATGACGTATCACTGTATGTTACGCTTAATATCTATACGTTGAATCTTTTAGTTATATATTTTCTAATGTTTAATAATTCCTATCGCAAATGACACGTTATAATGAAACAAATAATAATAATAACAACATAACATTTAAGAAATATTTGCGATATTTCATTGCAGTAAAAGGTTCTAGTAAAAAGGCAGATTAAGAACGAGGTTTTCGGTAGTTAGAAAAAACTATAGCGATACCTACTGAAGTTAATTAAGTTACCAAATGCTATATTTAAACTTGTAACGTATACAGAATGAGTTGTGTAAAGTTAATTATGATTACTGAATATGATTACCTTTGCTTGTCTAAGGAAGTAGTTCGTTAACTAATAATTTACGTTAAGAATTTCACTTTCTTTTAATAGAAACAATAAACTCCTCTTCATATTCTACTTTTAATCCCTTTTTGTTTAATCTATATGAGAAAATGCATAACAATAATTTAAGGAACGTTTATTTCATCACCACAGGCGAGATAGACTTTTAAAATAGAACTATGAAAGACACGACATTACCTTATCAATTTGTATATTGCTTTCAACTCGGTGCGCATAATATCGTACGCTCGGTACGCTCTTTGAAGTATGGTTGACATATATGATGAAAGAAGAGAAAAATGATTTGTAAAAAGTCTACTAACTGAAACTAGGTCTTTGAAAAAGCAGTTGCATTTTGAAATACGAAGCATAAGTTTCTGCTAGTTAAGCCCCCCCCCCCTCCCCCACCCCACCCCACCATCAAAAGAAAATAATAAAAATGGCAAACCTTATTAATGTTAAGATATTTAGGAAACTATACATTTAAATTGGTACCTAACACAACGATGAGTTGAATAATTCTAAATAGAAAATGCTAATAAACTTATTAGCTTGGTTTACGATATAATTAACAAACAATTTACTTTCTGAAATTCTGTTTTCCATAATAACTATAAACTACACTTTGCATTCTGTTTTTAATGTTCTGTGCATAAAACCTTTAAATTAAATAGAGTTCATGGGAGTCAATAATTGCTCTTAGTGTAAGGGTGTATGACTAAAATTGTAACAATCATTTAAGAGAAGTTTGGGGCCTTTTACTATGCCAAAAATAACAGGCAGATATAATAAAGTAAGAAAGATATGTCACATTCAATCAAGTTCTTTGACTTCCAGTGCAAGGCACATAATATTCTTTCAGGCATAGTTAGTATATGATAGCAGAAGAGAAAAATGATCTTTCAAAAGGCTGCGAACTCATTCGATTAATTAGTTCTCTCTCCAAAAAAGTATAAAGAAAAGGAAAAATGCCAAACCTTATTAATGATCAGATATTTTGGAAAGTATAGATTTAAATTAGTACCTAACGCAACAATAAGTTCAATGATTCTAAATAGTTTATTATAGATTAGGTGGGGGTAAAGATAAGCACGGGGCAAAGATACGCACTAGCTGATTTCATTTCTACAATCATGACGGCTAGGTGGTCTCAAGAGTAGTAGTTGTGTGTCCAAACCTTGTGAAAAAAGTAGCACACCGTGCCAAGAAAATTAGGTAAGTTTAAATTTTCGAATTTTGATCTAATATTTTTAAAATTTCACTTTATTGTTTAGCTGACAATACTTCGAATTTTTACAAATCCAAAGATTCAGTGGAGAATGGAAACTCTATAGCTTCTAAATGCCGTATAGTTTACCTCGATCGTATTTGTTTAAACTTGTAGGAAAGCCGGTTAAGTAAAATATTGCAGAATGGGGTGGGGTAAAAATACGCATCCGTCTTGGGGCAAAGATACGCACAAGTTTAAGATGCGGGGATTTGCCCTATCGTTTTAGCTAGATGCAAAGCTTTCCACAATTACGTAGTGGAAAGTTTTATTTTTTATAAGTTAGTATTGTATAAAATATAATAGCTACTTAATATAAGCTAGTTAACTACCTTTTCATTTTTCTAGTTAAGTTTGTTTTAAATATAGAACGTAGGTATCTACCTACGTACTTTTAAAAATCAATATTCTTGTTTCATAAAACAATTTTGTTTTAAGACTTAACCCTTAACTCCTGTTAACAGTCTCACATACCGCTGCTATATTCAGTTTTCATAGATTAACTTGTAATTTTCAGCTTAACTATTGATGTTAGTTTAATTTCGACTCATTTAGAAAGTTAGTAGCATCGCTAAAGACTTCTAAATAAGAAGAATTTTTATTATAATAGGCTTTTACATAAAGTTTGGCGCAAAAACAGTATTTTATGAGTCAATCAACCATTTTATTCATTCTACGATCAAGGGGTCTTTGAGACCGTTCACAGTATTTATGCAACAATTTTTGTCACAGCAGTTAAAGGTTATCTACTATTTTCGATCTCACAGACCGCTGTTTTTTTTCTCATGGTTTAACTTACAATTTTCAGTTTAACTATAAATACTAGTGAAATTTACTAATGCTTTTGCATAACTCGTTTCGTTTTATTGGAAATGGGACAAAACTCCACAGTAATGGGGCAATAATACGCACTGCGTATCTTTGCCCATCACTGCGTACTTTTACTCCAACCGACGCGGGCAAAGATACGCATAGCAATGTTTTTAAAAATTGCAATTTCTCACATAATTATAATTTGACAAAATGTCGGTTGATGGTGGCACTTGCCTAAGGTTCTAATCTAACATTTTAATCACTCATCACATAAGTTTAGACCAATGTGTACATTAACCTTTAAATGATGTTACCGGTCTCCCAGACAGCGGCTTTTATAGTTTAACTTGCAATTTTCGGTTTAACTACAAACTCTACCGATATTTTGTTCCGTTTGGAAGTTTAGTACTATCACCAGATAATTTTGAATAGGTGAATTTTAATTATAACAGTCCTGTACAAAAAGTTTAGTACAAAAACACCATCCGATGAGTTAATCGTGTCTTTTATTCATCTTTCGATGGAGCGGTCTCACAGACCGCTTCACACTAGTTATGTGACAATTTCTGTGACATCAGTTAAAGGTTAAAAAACAAAATGTATGGAAAGTGCGTATCTTTACCTCCACCTACTCTACTTATTAGCTTGATTTACGATAAAATTAACAAACCTTTTACCTTCTGAAATTCTGTTTTCTATAGCAACCATCAACTACATTTTGTATTCTAATTTTATTTATTCTTTATATTAAACCTTTAAATTAAATAAAGCTCGTTGAACTCAATAATTGCTTTTCGTGTAATAGTGTACGATTAAAAGTGTACCATGTTTTACCTTGTCATAAATAACAGGCCCATATAATAAGGTATGAAAGGTAAGTCACATTCAATCAGGTTTAGCGAAAGATATATAATATTATTTTAAGAATAGGCATAATGAAATCGCTTCCAGCGCAAGACACATAATATTCTTTCAAGCATAGGCATAATGAAATCGTTTCCAGCGTAAGACACATAATATTCTTTCAAGCATAGTTAGCATATGATAGAAGAAGAGAAAAATGATGTGTTAAAAGTCTGCGAACACATTCTGAATGACGTAGCGCATGTTGCAGTCAGTTAGTCAAAAATAAAAGAAAAGGTAATGGATACAAAAATATAGTTAAGAAAAGTATATCATGTATACAGGATATAATTAAGTGGGCCATAATTAAGTGTTTACGCGTGTTTGAAGGACTCTAGATGTTAAACTATCTGGGGGTATTTTTAAAAGCATTGGTATACCTACTTATTAGCGTATCCGGAAATGTTTTATTCAAAAAACTTGATTAGTTTTAAATTTTAAGGATAGATGGGGCTGAAATGTTAGAGATGTTTTATGAACAAATATTAACAAAACTAACTCATTTTAAATACAGTATTACAATTAAAGTATTTTTAGACGACGATATTCTTTCTTATAAGTTCTATAAATATTTTTATTTTGATAAAAAAACTTTATTACATGAAACTTTCCATAAAAAAGTTTCAAGATTGTAGAAAATTCTCATTTTCTATTATAAAAGCGTCATCTGTTTCAAAATTTTTTTTTATTATTTTTTTATTGCAGAACTTATTTCCGCATTCTCCAGACTGAATAAATATCTGATAATTTAAACATATTAGCTTCTAGGGCTTTTCAAACAGGAGCACTTTAATTATGACCACGCTGTATATATTATAAAGCAGGAAACCCTAAAAGTGTCTGTCTGTATGTCCCGAATACATTCAAAACCCAATGGATTTATTTCCGGTTTATATTATTGGATAGAAAATATTCCTGCGGTCATTTGTATGTATAACATACCGATAATTTTTAATAATAAAACTTCGTATTTTATTGATATTTTGGACAAAAAGGTTACCTTTGGTGATTTTTTGGCGATCATCATCATTAGTTAAATAATTCAAACGGCTGCATCATTTAAAAAATAATACAATCACCTATAAAATAAAAGAAAAAAAACTGTTACGAATTTTATTTAAAGTATAAAAAGGGAAACAAAAACCAATTTAGTGAGAGATAATATTTTAAAGCATAAATATTTAAATTAAACATGAAAGGAATATTCGTAATGCTTAAAAAAATAATTAAGTATGGAATATTGCAATTGATACAATAATACTATTTATCTTTTGCGTCAGGTTAAGGAAAATGTGTCTGAAAACTTGGTTAGAAAAAAAATCTGAGTAGCATTTTTTTTCTTTTTGTTTTTTAAATTTATTTTGATTTTTATCTAACTATCCTATCATGTGTCTTACGGTAGAAATTAGCAAACGTAATTGCAGAAATGGCTGTACTTGTGAGTTACATGTTATTTTTTTATTCATGATTTTGGTTTTACTTTTGTTGCCAAACAATGCGATTTTAAGCCCGGAACGTATAAGCCTGACTTCAGCACAAGCAATATTCGTAATAATGGTGTTTTCTTTTAAAATGTACAAGTGTATTTTTCGAGTAAAATTTTATATTCAAATGTAAATTATATAAATACAACTTAAAATTATAAACATGGAATCAAATATTTAAATTTCCGTGTAAAATTCTGCCACACACACAAATATAGTGAAAAATTTCATATATTTAAAATATTTTTCACAATACTTTACTGTGGAAACATGCCTGTTTGTTTTCCTCAAGAGTGTGATTTTTATATCCTCGAATTCATGTTACCGAATACTGTGCATTCTTTCATTTTTTTTTTTTTAACGCAGGGCCAATTTCCCTTATAGAAACATTCACGGGTTCAAAAGGAACTAAAGGTTATTCCTAGGGTATTTATGTAATTATATGTTACTAGCTGACCCAATTGGCGCGATCTGTCTGGGGTGGGATAAAAAAAAATTACGAAAATTAATAAATAGTTTAGAACAAAATGTACTATATAGTAGGGTTTCGAAAAAGCTGCCTAATAACAAGGATTAAAAAAAGTTATGCTGAATGCTTGATTGCCGATTGGTTTAATTAATTTTAAATACAGTTAATTTAGTTAGAAATTAAGAAACAAACTGATTTTTGAGTAATGAAGCTATTAATAATGAAATAATACATAGATTGAGATGCAAGTGATTTGTAGACATAATTACAAATACGTCAGCTAAATCTAAATTTGAAATGAATGTGGAATTAATTTTTAATTATTATTAATTTTAAATTATTAAATTCCATAGAAATTGTAATTGAAAATGTGTTCCGCTTGTTTCACACTTTTACATTTCGACTGTTTAAGAAATCATTCTTAGCGAACATTCGTACCTTAAAACTAAGTGTCATTCCAAATTTTTTTCTAGCCCCTTCAGTATCACAAAAATTGTAAGTTTAGAACTTTTTTTCATCCTACACCCTTTTAAATTTCGAATAAAAAAAAAAAATTAAGTGTGTGAATGTTAGAGTTAAAAGTAAGAGGCAAGTCAAATTTCAAGTTTTTATACTTAACAATTCCATAAAAATCTTAATTTAGAATGATTTTACAACGCTTTCTAATCATTTCACATTTGATAAATTCCGATTTTTTAAGAACACATTCTTAGCGAGCATCTGCATTTTGAAAGTAAACATGATTTCGAATTTCAAGTTTCTAGTCGCAGAACGAAAATCGTAAGTTTAGAACTTTTTATCATACTGCACCCTTTTAAATTTCGATTTTTTTAACTGTACGTGAGATTGCGTCCTAAAAGTAGCAGAAATGTAACATTCCAAACTTTCATCCTTAACAATTTCATACAAATCGTAATTGAGAACGCTTTTAAAACGCTTTTCGTGCATTTCACCCTTTTTAATTTGGATTTTTTTAAACTGTTGTATGCAATCATTTACACCTTAAAAGTAACAGCCATGCTAAATTTCAAGTTTCTATCCCTAACAATGCCACAAAAATCGTAATTTAGAACGTTTTTAGAAGACTTTTTTCTCATTTCACCTTTTTAAATCACAAATTGTTTTAGAAGTCACTCTTAGCGAGCAATTTTACCTTAAAAGTAGTCATGCGAAATATCAAGTTTCTAGTTCTTTCAGTGCCACAAAAATCCTAATTTAGAACGTTTTTTCGCCTTCAACATTTTAAATTTCGATTAAAAAACCTCTACCATGCATGCATTTGCGCATTAAAAGTAGTAGTCATGTCAAATTTGAAAATTCTATCCTTAATAATTCTACATAAATTGTAACTTAGAACGTTTTAAGAATGCTTTCTGCTCATTTCGCACTTTTAAATTTTGAATTTATTTAGAAACCATTTGTAGAGAGCATTCTTTCTTAAAAGTAACCGTCGTGGCAAATTTCATGTTTCTAACCTCTTCAATATTACAAAAGTTACAATTACGGGATAGTGCAACTGACATAAAATGCAGCCTATGTTGGAGCAGCGACTGTCATCATCAATTTGCAAACATTAAGTTTGAAATGGATTCGGTAATTTCTGAGAATACAGCTCATATTCAAAATATTAGAATAATTGAGAAAAAATAATAGGAAAAAATTATTTATCATTTATTTATTTTTGATACTAAGTAAATGCAATTAAATTTCTTATAAATTACACCTGGAATGTTTAGATAAGATTTTAACATTTACAAAATATAAAATACAGTACAATAAATTACGTATACAGCTTTCTGAAACACATCAAAATATTAGAATAAAATTTAGATTGGTTCAAAATATTAGAGTATTTTATTTTACTCAACAATATTACTTTATGAATATGAAGCAAATGGTGATTAATATTTTGTAGCATCCCCTTTAGCTTTCATAACAGCGTACAATCGATCTTGCATACTATATACAAGGTATTTACAAACATTTCTATCAATATTAGCTCAAATAGACTTTATACGTGCCCCTAACTCAATTTTACTTGAAGGAGGTATGAAGACTTTTTTTGCTAGAAGAGATGGCCGTTTGCGTTTATAAGATTGCGAGGATTAAAAACACCAGGTCCTATTAAAAAAAACTCCAATTCGGTAAACGAAGACTTATTTTATTTTCATGATGAAAGTCGAAGGGAGAGGTACAAGGGAAAAGCATAAGGAGCCTCTTTTAAGACGTCATCACGAGGCTAGCGAGAAAGCAGGAATGTGAAGAATATACAGTTACAACTTTCTTGCTTGGCGGACTACAATATCGCCAATCTAAAAGTATTTTTGCGCCATGCACAGGGGCTAAGAGAACCATTGGCTGGCATGTTCGCCAAAAATGTACGGTAGGCTTCTACCATATTAATTGTGTAGGGGGGGGGGCAGATTGTGGGCTGCATACATTTCTGAGTCATGATGGATGGAGACTCATCAGTACATTGATACAGCTGCGGTTAAATGTAAAAAATAAAAAGTGTTATCTGGAAAGGGCATAGTAACAGACCGAGTTCGTTAGGCTAAAAAGCATGAGACTGTATTTTTCTAGACCAGATGTTAGATCAAAGCTGCACCGCTTTACCACAAAAATGCAGAATTGCCATACATCTGAACAAAAGGGTGTGAAGCGAAGATAATTCTAATAAGTAGATTGCATGTAAAGTGATTTTAAATGATGAGTTATATTCATGCCCAAATAAGGAAATGACCGAAGTTAAAATGCTTTTGAAACTAACAGTCAGCCGTAATGAATTTTGTACAAGGTTAAAGCGTATGTGTGAAAGAATTGGAAAGTGGAAATGGAGAGTGATTCACTGAATTTATTTTATTAAAGAGATGAGTACCTAGAATAATTTAATTTAAATGTGAAGGGCTGTTAATACAATCGATTTAGTTTTTAAATGTTGAATTTAATTTAGGGGCTGCACTGTTTGACTATAGTGCACAAAATAAATAAGTTATTAAACAGAATTTTAATTGAAACTGTCTGGGGGAGGGGGGGGGAATAAAATGCAAACATATATAACGAGATAGTCGTTATATATATCACCTGGGACACCGCAAAAAAAACTTTTGTTGACCCGTGTGTATGGGCAAAACAGCAAGAAAAATAGTTACACATATAAATATATCTTCAAAACATAAAAGTTTTTTTTTAAAACAAGTTGCTGTCATGAAAACAAAAAAAAATCTCTTTCATCAATAGTTCAACAGTCCTAAGAGATTTTATGAATTAATATTTTCTAAATTAAGTTTATGGATCTCCACCTTCAGTAAAATTTTCTTCAAAATTGCATACCATGGTATATATATATTTTTTTAACTGAGTCGACTCTGACAGCAAATATTTAAGCAGCATGTAACTAGACCCTTGGCTGCACATCATCAAAATATTGATCCTGATTCGGATCATTTTTATGAAAAACAAACACAAGTAGTAACAATAGAAATATAATATATAAACACAAATGCAACACTAGAAGTAAAGAGTAAATAATAATAAGTGAAATGTGTAATTGTAAACTAATAATCAATTGTAATATGATTTAAAAGAAATTGGACATGGTTTAAAAAAAATGTAATATTCATGCATGCAGCATATGATGACAAAAAAAAAGAGGTCCCTGAAGCACGCCCATGAAAAAAGGTGTCACCCTGAATCTTGTGTAGACCACAAGTATTATGGCGTCAGCTTAGGGCTTCAGCCTTATGTGAGGAGGGAGTTTTGAGACTCATACAGCGCCCGCTTATATGAGTCCCTGCTCCTCCGAAGACACTAGCGGTCCTCTAAAGGAGCACACGTCGGTTTACAAGCAAAAATTGATTTTTTGTGAATTGGAACACCAGTTCCAAGGGGTTGTCTCTCAACACAATGAAGTTTTGGACCCTAAGGGCAATAATTTTTAACGGGAACAAAACATTCGAAAGGGAGAATTAAAAAATAAAAAAAAGTAGATATATATTTCACATATATATCAAATCAAAAAGGGGTAGACAATCCTAGAGTGAAGAGAGACATAAAAAAAATGAAAAAGTCATAATCAGGTTAAATAATGCACAAGTCGTATAATTAGAAGGTAACTAACTGGTTGCCAAGAAAATGTTATCAAATTACATGTGAAATTTTTTTTTTTTTTTTTTTTTAACTAACAGCAATTGTTAAATGTGTTAGTTATCAGTTTTAACTGAAATGTAATCGTAAAAGAATGAAATGTAAAATGAATGTTAAACTGTAAATAATAGTTAAGTGTATGTAAATAACATAAAAGTGTACAGTAAAATGAAAAGAGTGTAAAGTGATTCAAAATATTGTTCACAAGAGATCTTCGAAGAAAACAGTCATGGGCCAGCCATAATGTTGTCAAAGATCTGTTGTAAGCAACATACATACAACCTAGGCCTCTGGTTGTACACTTAGCTTCACAATACATGTCATAAGAAAAAAATGTAAACAGAAGTATATTATTTTCTGTTTCTTAAATTATATGTATGTGGTTGATAAACATTAGGGAAGTTGTGATTGTTTAAGTGACTTGTAGCATCGAATAAATGTCCATATCGAGGTGGTGCAAGAAGTAACCTATCAATGTGCACCCGAAATGCTGTATTATCAGCAGCATACAATCTCTTGATCGAGAATGACACAGGTGAATGTTTGAAAGTTACAATGTATGGTCCAGTGTATTTAGGTTTGAATTTATCAACAGATTTTAAGTACACAATATCTTTGAGACAAATGGTTCTTAATTTAGCTTTCTGACCGTAATGTTTATATCTTTTATCCTGTGCTGTTTTAATGTTATTGTAAGCCTTGTCATATATTTTGTGTAAATCTTCAAGTAGTTTATATATTTCAGTATGTTTATCTAGAAAAGGTTGATTGCTATTCTGATCAAAAGTGTCAAAAATTAATGAAAGTTCACGTCCAAAGTGCAGAAGATTAGGAGTGAATAATGTAGTTGAATGTTTTGAACCATTATAGAGCGACTTGTGTATAAATATTGCATTTTCAAATGAGTGACCTTCTTGCAAAAGTATATTAACAGAGTATTTGATAGATTTATTTATTCTCTCCGAAAGAGCATTGCTTTGTGGTCTCGAAACAGAGCTGTGAAGTACCTTAATACCTAGAGTATAATTAAAAATGTTGTATATTTGAGATGTATATTGGGGTCCTAAGTCTGATAAGACAACAGAAGGTCTCCCAAAGGTGGTTATGTAAGAGAATAAACATTTAACGACTTTAGTTGCAGATGTATCATTAAGTGGAAAAAGTTCAACATGTCTTGAAAAGTGATCTGTAATAGTTAAAATATGTTTACCATTAGAAAAAGGTCCAACGAGATCTGTACTAATAGTATGGCCAGGATATCTGGGCGTGTAGGTGGGTTGTAAGGGTGCAGGAGGGGTTTGATGATGTTTACATTGAAGACATTTGACACATGAAGCTACAAAGTTTAGGGTGTCAACATACATGCCTTTCCAAAAGTATCTTGATGATAGGAACTCATAGGTTTTATTAAAACCAAAGTGAGATAAATGAGAGATTGTTAAAACTTTGCTTTTAAGAGAGTTAGGAACAACAATGTGATATGAAAAAGTGTTGTTAAGATTATTTTCTTTTTTTAACATTAAAACTTTCGAATCAGGGTGTATGAAGTAATTAGGATATTTTTGAGAAGGTCCTTTCTTTAGAATATCTTTGTAAACAGTGGACAAGGTGGTGTCATTTTTTTGTTCAGTGCAGAAAGTTTCATTTGAAATTTCTAATAAAGGATCTGGATTTGTTTGTTTACCAGATACAAGATAGTTTACATATTTCTTAGTGGCGCTTGAACATGAATTATTACTGTCTGGTGTATCATAGTCAACAATAGGTAATGGTTGAGGGTCATGGATAAGTTCAGGGTTAGTATCCAGAGTTTGTTGATTGTTTTCAAAAGTACAGCGAGATAAATAGTCAGCAAGAACATTTTTCTTACCAGGGATATGTTTAAAAGTGTATGAGTACTCTGAAAGCTCCATGAGCCAACGAGAGATAATATCAGCTGGATTAGTAGTCTTGTTATATTTTTCTAAGGGTTTACTGTCAGAAAGAATTACAAATTGTCTGTTATATAAATAATATTTGAAAGCGGTTACAGATTTATAAATTGCCATGAGTTCTAATTTAAGTGCAGGGTATTTTTTTTCTGATGGCTTAAGAGATTTAGAAAAATATGCAACTGGTAAAAGTTGTTGATCATGTTCTTGTAATAAAACACCAGAAATAGCAACATTTGACGCATCTGTATTTAAATAAAATGTCTTGTTCCAATCAGGTAATCTAACCATGGGAGAATTAAAGAAAATTTTCTGTATCGTGTCCATGATTTCTTGATGTTTAACTGTCCATTTAAATTTAACTTTTGGAGTAGTTAGGTTTATCAGTGGTTGTACTAACTCAGAAAAGGATGGAATTAGACTCTTATAAAATGTAATGACACCAATGAGTCTTTTTAGTTGACGTTTAGTTGTAGGTGTGGGAAAAGATGTTATTTTTATGATATTTGACTGAATCGGGGAAACGGACTGATTTTCTACATGAAATCCCAAATAGTCAATACTAGATTTATGAAAAGTACACTTGCTAGGAGACAGGGTCAAGTTATATTTGGTTAAGATAGAGAGAATTTTTTTAAATTTATTACACATTTCATCAAAAGAGTTTGCACCTACAATGAAATCATCCTGATATGTATATGCACCATCTAATTGTAACTCATCAAGCAAAGAGTCCATTAAAGCTTGGAAAATAGAAGCACTGTTTTTTAATCCGAACACTAATCTCTTGTATCTAAAAGAACCAAACATAGTAGTAAATGTCAACTGATTTTGGAATTTTTCTGGCAAATCAATTTGATGATATGCCTGATGAAAGTCAAGAGAAGAAAAATATCGATACTTAGAAAGATTTGAAATGATGGTTTGAATTTTAGGTAGAGGGTAAGATGATCCTTGAATTACAGTATTTACCATTCGAAGATCTAAGGCGAGACGAAATTTTTGTTTACCAGTTCCGTCTGGTTTCTTTTTGACTAAAAGCATGGGACAAGCCCATTCTGAACAGTGGCGTTCAATAATTTTGGCATCAAGCAGATCTTTAATTTGTTCTAAAGTACCTTTTTGCAAAGATTGGGGAAGGGGGAATGGAAGAGTTTTTATAGGGTAATCATTAATAAATTTCAACTCAGGTACAATCTTATCAGTATGTCCAAGTGTATTTAATGATTTTGAAAAGGCCGGGTAGTAATTAAGTAATAATTTAGTCATTGTATTTGCTTCATTAGAACTTAAATGTGTAAGATCAAAATCGGTAGCTGCCAAATCCTCTTTCCTCTTTTTTAATGTTTCATTAGATACCTGTATAAAATTTAGGAAGTGTTGTTCTGAGTTATGATGCTTGTCCAAATTATCAGAGGGGTAGTCAAGAATTTCCTCAACTTCAGATAAATGTCCAATTTTTGTGTGTTTAGGGAGATGAATGGTAGTGTCAGAATTATTTTTAAGTGAAATAGAAAAGAAATGATTTGATTGTACAGGCTTCTTTTTGCGTTTAGTTTTATTATCCATTTGAATAATGGCATCATGACCTACTAATTCTTTTTTATCTGCCAAATATTCAAATAGATAGTTTATGTCATGTTTGATATTATTGTTTGTGTAAACTGAGCACCATGTTTGCTCTTGGGGTTCTAGAATGACTTTACGGATTAAGAAAACTTTTTGATTTGTCACTACATCACATAAGGTGTTACATTGATTACTTTCACTGACTTTAGACTTAGTGTGTGACGTTTGTAGTGGAATAGTCAAGTTGTTGCTAATGTGAATGCATTTATTGAAAGTATCAATGATAATGTTAAATTTACTAATGAAATCAAAACCAAGAATGCCTTCAAAACTGGAGGATTCAGGAATATCCACTATATAAAAGTGGTGCGAGAAGGATTTTTTTTCTAATTTAATGGATGCTCTAATACATGAAGAAAAAGAAACATCCGAATTGACGGTTTTAATATTTATGGCTGTTGATAGTCTCTTGTATTTTAATACAGGTTTAAGTTCATTAAATAAATTTTGTGAAAGTAACGAAATGCTACTTCCAGAGTCAGCCAATAGGGTGATTTTATGGTTTGCAATAGTGGCCTTTACAAGAGGGAGTGATGGAGAATGCGTATTAACACTACAAATGATGTGAACAATTTTATCGCCTTCATTTTCTGTTTGAGTAGTGATATTTCTTGCAATTTTAATGTGATCTGAAGTTTGTGACCCGGTTGAATTGACTAATCTTTCTCTAGAGATCTTTGGTAATGTAGGGTCAATAGGAAATGTTGCTGATGTTAAGTCACATGGTTGAGACACAAAATCATCAGCATAAAAATTGTGTCTCTGTTCTAGTTTTCCTGAACCTGGTAATTGTTGCGTCTGTTAAAATTTTCCCTTCTCTGTGTATTAACTCTTTTCCATTTAAAACACTGATGTGCCTGGTGGCCATTGCGGAAACAGAGTTGACAAGTCACAACTTTTCTTTGTGTAAATTTGTGAGGGGAAAAACGTTTTGGGAAATTTCGCGTTTTGAAATTTTTCCTATAGCGCATCGCATTTGCGTTATACTTTGGGCTACCTTGCATGTCATTTTTTTTAGTTTCAGTTTTGGGTCCAGGCGGTGCGAGTGTTAATGCATTTATTTTTTCCGAGAGTTCCTTCATTTGCTCTTCAATGTTATTTTGAGATTTACTGACAGAGGGTAAGGAATATAGAATCTTTTCGTTATGCAGAATTTCGTGTAATATCTGTGCTCTTTCAACAGCAGCACGATATTCATTCACGCCTTCTTCTTGTAACTTTATTCGTATATTAGCTGGCACAGCCTTCATAAATTTCATAAGTTTAATCGTGTTACGGGCATTTTCGTCTTTAATATCTGAATAGACAGTTGCGGCTAACACGTTTAACCGATGTGCCAAGTTTTTAATTGACTCCGCTGGCAGAAGAGATAAGCTCGAAAGTTCAACGCCAGCCACGCACTTGCTGGGGGGTGAGAAAAATGCGGCAAATTCTTTTTCAAGCGTATCTAGATCATTAATTTTTTGAATTTCTGGATTCTGAGCATAAAATTTTTGAGCGGGACCAATTAACTTGCCTACAAGTACAGCAATGGTAGTCTGAGGGCTGTATTTGTTAATTTCAGCGACCGACCTAATTTGGTTAAAAAAGAATTTAAGCAAATCCGGATCTCCGTCAAATTGGTTAATGTTGATTTGAACTTGTTTAGCGGACATGGTCAACGGTTTACCTAACACAAATTCTCTAATCAAAAATTGTTACTGAAATTCTGCATGCATATCTAAATATAACACACATATAACAGATAAAAATGCAAAGCAAATAAAATAATGAAATAAAATAATCACATAAATAATCACATTGAAAAAAAACTAACACAACTTAAAATAAACAAAAGGTCTTATTTTTTTTTAAACCTTATATAAAAAAAATAGAGAGAAAGAAAACTTATTCAGGGACAAAATTGTGTTTCCCAAAGTAAAAATAATACCGTTGCTTATTTTAAGCAACAGAAAGAGAAATAGAAAAATATTTCGCAATAGCTCCTATTTTATTTATTTTTTTTTTAAATGAATGAAACATGTAAGTCTTTCAAAATAAAACTGGTAGGAGCAAGCAACTGAAATAAAAACTTATTTTATCCTTTTTAACAGAGAAAACAAAACTTGCTATCTGTCCTTGTTTCTCTAAAAGGACAGAAAGTTAAAAAAATTTCTCAAATTAAAATATTTTCAAGCCGAAGGCGAACTAGAAAAAAAAATATATGGGACAAAATATAATGTTCGTTAACTCTTTTTGAGAGAAAAAAATTTAATATATTTTAATATGCATTAAAAGTTAAGCAAAGGTGAATGTGTATCTTAATAACTAAAGATATTGGAACATTCAATGCAATGGGAAAAAAACTACTTATATTATATTTATAAATATTATAATAGACAACACAAAATATCAAAAATAGCAATATCACTGTGTTTTCGTATCCTGTACAAAAACACAATAATATTAATAAAATAAATTATGAAGTACTTGTGAGTACTTATGGAGTAAGAAAGCATACAAATGGAATGAAACAACTTTAAAAATTTTAAAACAAGGTTTCCAGAATTAACTGAAAAGAAAATTAAGCGAAAGGAAAGCAATTAAATGGGGGAATTAAAATATGCTTTCGTACTCTAAAATGTGCTATTTTAAGAGAATCTAGCACTATTGAAACCCTTTTTTTTCTTTTTTTTTACTAATGCACTTTCATTTTTTTTTTTTTTTTTTTTTTTAGATTGTGAACTTTTTTTTTTTTTTTTTTTTTTTTTTTTAGTGCATATTTATCTGACTCTCTACGATTTTTTTTTATTTGTATACAACGGAGAATTTATGGAGCACAACCTCAGTAGTCATTTGAATGATTTGTTTTGTTGAATGACTCCTTTGATTCAAACGACTCACTACCCGTGATTTGTATGTTAGCATATCGACTTTCACACAGTAAATACTAATTTTGTAGCATAAATCAGCTTGAGGAAAAAAATTTTTTTTTTTAGCACTCACGGAGAAAAATGCACTTAGCAGATAGATACGTTCATTCTTGCGGTAAATGCACACAATTTTTTGCAGTGTATTTTTTTTTTTAAATGAGTCCTTCAGTGGACTCAGGAATTCATATCAAATTTGTAGCATTTTCACAAACAGTAAGGTTTCTCAACGCGCCGTAGGATTGTAGAATTTGTAGGACTTGTGAAAACAGAAGATTATAAAAAAGAAACTAATTGCACATCATTTTTGTTGGAAACTTGTAGACTCAGTCGTATGATTGCACAAAACACACGCGCACACCTCAGTAGACAAAAGAGCACACAATTATTTGAAGAATCACCTTTATGTGATTGAGTTGAAAGCTGTTTCCTTAGTAGGGATGATTTATCAGCCGATTAATGCACTGTCCGGTGTATAAGCGAACGTAAAGTCGATGCAACAAAAAAGGCAGGGGGGAATGTTCCGAGAGATAAGTATGCACGCGGGCAGAATTCTTCGGCACGGGAGGATGTAAGGCAGGCAGATTTCTTAGGCGACGGGAAGCGAGCAGCTGATTCCACAACTCCGGGGGTTGGCAAAGGGGAAAAGCAGACGAGCAGGCAGGCACAGATACTTTACGGCGAAGAGCAGTCGTCCAGGGCGAAAGGTTCACTCCATGATGAAATCCACGTAGCGGGCACGGTGCGACAGCCGGGAGGACTCCATCGCTGCCAGAAGTCCATGCAGAAAAAAAGGATTAGAAGCAAGTACCTCTCCCTTACATTTTTTTTGTTAATGGAGAAAAAAAAAAGCTGGTCACGGAGACCAATTTATATGAAGACTTTTTTTGCTAGAAGAGATGGCCGTTTGCGTTTATAAGATTGCGAGGATTAAAAACACCAGGTCCTATTAAAAAAAACTCCAATTCGGTAAACGAAGACTTATTTTATTTTCATGATGAAAGTCGAAGGGAGAGGTACAAGGGAAAAGCATAAGGAGCCTCTTTTAAGACGTCATCACGAGGCTAGCGAGAAAGCAGGAATGTGAAGAATATACAGTTACAACTTTCTTGCTTGGCGGACTACAATATCGCCAATCTAAAAGTATTTTTGCGCCATGCACAGGGGCTAAGAGAACCATTGGCTGGTATGTTCGCCAAAAATGTACGGTAGGCTTCTACCATATTAATTGTGTAGGGGGGGGGGGGCAGATTGTGGGCTGCATACATTTCTGAGTCATGATGGATGGAGACTCATCAGTACATTGATACAGCTGCGGTTAAATGTAAAAAATAAAAAGTGTTATCTGGAAAGGGCATAGTAACAGACCGAGTTCGTTAGGCTAAAAAGCATGAGACTGTATTTTTCTAGACCAGATGTTAGATCAAAGCTGCACCGCTTTACCACAAAAATGCAGAATTGCCATACATCTGAACAAAAGGGTGTGAAGCGAAGATAATTCTAATAAGTAGATTGCATGTAAAGTGATTTTAAATGATGAGTTATATTCATGCCCAAATAAGGAAATGACCGAAGTTAAAATGCTTTTGAAACTAACAGTCAGCCGTAACGAATTTTGTACAAGGTTAAAGCGTATGTGTGAAAGAATTGGAAAGTGGAAATGGAGAGTGATTCACTGAATTTATTTTATTAAAGAGATGAGTACCTAGAATAATTTAATTTAAATGTGAAGGGCTGTTAATACAATCGATTTAGTTTTTAAATGTTGAATTTAATTTAGGGGCTGCACTGTTTGACTATAGTGCACAAAATAAATAAGTTATTAAACAGAATTTTAATTGAAACTGTCTGGGGGAGGGGGGGGGAATAAAATGCAAACATATATAACGAGATAGTCGTTATAGGAGGATTTTCTTGGAGTTTTTTCTTCATTATACACCATAAGTTTTCGATGGGATTAAGGTCTGGTGAGTTTCGTGGCCAAGGAAGTACCTTAATGTGGCGTTGGCAAAACTAATTCTTAGTTGACACCGAGGTGACGCTAAATCTTGTTGAAAGATGAAATCATCTGCAAATAAATCTTTTGATGATGGAATCATGTAATATTCCGAAATTTCTTGATATATCTAAGAGTTAACCTTTTCATAGAAGATGCACAACTTTCCAGGTCCTTCTGCACTCATGCAACCCCAAACCATGACACTAGCAACAAATTTTACGGAACGTTTAAGACATTCTTTATCAAATGATTCTTGCTTCATTCTACAAACTCGAATACCTTGATTACTATATGAAACACAAAACATACTTTTATGACTAAATAATATATTTTCCCAATCTTCGTCACTCCATAAACGTCTTGATTTACATTAATTCAATCTTATATGCTTTTGTTTTGTAGTCGTGAGAGGTTTTATTTTCGGTACACGAGATTCAAACTTAAATTTATGGAGACGTCTTCATGTTGTCGATGTAGAAACTTCAACTCCATCTTCTTTCCATTTTCAGTGCAAGAATCGCACACTTTTAAAACGGTTTTCTTAACTACACGCTTCAGTTTCCTGTCATCTCTAGCAGATGTTTTTGGTTTTCGGCCGTCATTTCGGCGATTATTTTGAAATTTTCCATTTTTTAATATTGTGTTAGTATTTTACTAACGCTTGATTGTGAACAATGTAAATAATTCGCTACATAACATTCATTTTTACCTTGCCGATACAAATCAACCATACGAAGTTTAATAGATTCAGGAATATCACTCACACGACTCAGTTTAAGACGAAAAAGCAATCAAACTGCAAAAATAATACTTATTTTAAATAAAATCGCTTGAATTTAATCAATGATGCCACCAGTTATAAATTGCTGATAATTAAAAGAGAATTACGTGAAATATTCTAGTATTTTGAACCACTTGAAGAAATATTCTAATATTTTGACTTTTCAAAATAAATTTTTCAATTAATCATTTAAAAAATGATACTAATTTTAAGATAATACATAAGTTTAATCAGCAATAAGTTCTTAAAAAATATATCGTTTGCATATTTGCATTAAAAGACATTAAATTTCCAAACGATATTTTCAATTTGTAAAAAAAAGTAATTATTCTAATATTTTGAATATGAGCTGTATTCTTACAAACAAACAAACCTTTTTTCTTACAAACAAACAAATCTTTATAATATTAGTATACTAGATTACTGTCATAAAAGCCAACATTTTGCATTAAAAATTGCTTGCCGATACACTTTTCAATTTGTCAATTTATAGCAGATATTTTCCAAAAATAGGCTCCATAATTTAAGTAAGGGACGCAGGACTTCCAGTAGATACGCCACTATGAGATTCAGTTAGAAGAGAATGTTTAATAAAACTTCAGTACTACACCACACATTTCTATTTTCTTAATGAACATATTTACAAATTTAGGAATAATAGAAGAAATCCGATCGGGGGAAAAAGCAAAAACACGCATACATTTTTTCATCACCACGTTCCTCATCTTCTCTATGAAATTTTCAATCAAGTCGGGCTTAAACTTAATTAAGGAAAGTAATGTATTTATTTTTAAAGATAAATATTTTAAACAGCTGAAAGGAGCTCCTATGGGTTCACCTATATCCAGTATTCTGGCAGAATTCAAATTGCGTCCTTTAGAAGAACTCATTTTTAAGAAGCATTTTCCTATACCTACTTTATGGTTACGATATGTCGATGACATTTTTATTATCTGGGAAGATGGGAAACAATCCTTAGAGAATTTTTTGACGAAATTAACCAACTTGATAACAATATTAAGTTCACGATGGAGTTAGAAAACAATAACTCGCTTCCTTTCCTTGATGTTCTCCTTATTAAATAAACAATAGTTTAAAACGGAAAATTTTCCGGAAATATATGAAATTAAACAATGTTATACCTGTCACTGCAGCAGCCCCATGGAATTTTAAGATTGCAGCATTTAGGTCATTTATCCAGCGTGCATTACTTGTTTGTTCCGAAGAATTTTTGGATGATGAAATCAATTTCATCGTTAATATTGATTTATGTCATGGTTTTAATTCAAGCCTTATCTATAAATTGGTTGATAAATATAAAGTTTCCGTTAATCCCCACTCCCCTAAATTAAATCAAGTTTTCCGAAAGGTTCCATATATTCCCATCTTATTTGAAAAGTAAAAAAAAATTATTCATGAAATACAACATTCAACTTGTTGCCTCTAATTCTATGACATTGTTTAATCTTATGAGTAATAAAATAGATCCAATTCCTTTTTCATCTTTTTCTGGGGTGTATGAAATTCCCTTTAAATTTACAGATGGGACCACCTCTTCCTATATAGGTATGACTAAACAAGGGGTCGCATTCCATAGGGAAACTTTTATTGTTTCTACCACTATTTTGAAAACAATATCTTCATCGCACCTTTCTTTAGCATATGTTACATAAAATGATCATGAAGGTAACTCATTAAGGATTCTGGTAGGAACAATAAAATTTTCCCTATATAATGCGACCCTTACTAAACGTCGATTTTTCGAAAGATTGAAAGAACATAAAAATGATTTGAAGTTTCGTAAATTTTCTACAACACTCTCAAGAAGCTACGATAAAGGACTCATTTCATTTATAGACTTTGACCATGCTAAAGTTATTTCCAAGCAAGTTATTCCGCGCAATGCTATTATTCGCGAATCTTTAGAAATTCGTCTAAGAAACCATGAAGTGTGTAATGATAATGTTTCCTTTCACATTCCTGAAATATGGCTTTCTATTTTGAAATGTCAATGAAAATTCCATTTTTTTCAGCAATTCTTTCATCGTTAGTTTCTTTGGTTAAAAGATGGCGCCACTGAACTATTTGTTTGTGATTAAGAAGTTTCCGTTAGACTAATTTGTATTTTGAATTGATATCAAAATGTAGCATGTAAAGAGTTTGTTGTCGATTTATATTTTAGAAAATTTTTCTCCTGACGAAGGTTTTAAAGATTAAACCGAAACGTAGAGTTTTATGTTAAACTTGTGAAAAAATTATACGTTGGATAGCAACTCCTATTTGTTTTGTATAAGATATTCGTTACAAATTCTGTTTGTTTTCCTGAAAAACTTCTATTCTTTTAAGAATGTTCTAAAAATATATTGTACTAATCTTCCGTAATCAGGTCACCTGCTAATTGGTATATTTATTGTATTGTTGGAAGTTTCGTTTATATTTGAAGAGTATCTTGATGATGAATCTGATTACAGAAGATTAGACAGATTTTCTAATTAGCGATTACTAAATTTATGGTTTCCTATTATACATCAAACAAAGAAATGCAATTTTACTATTATATATTTTCTATCGCCAGTCATTTTACTATTATCAAGAAAACAATAACTGCAATGTACAGAAAAGCTTTGTAATGCTTAAGTGGCTAATGAAAAAATATTTTTTATACATTATTACAATATTATTATTATAATATACAATTTATTTTAATAATTATAACAAGATATTATTTAATTTTTACTGCATTTACTCTGTTGGACACCAAAGGTGGAAAATCGTAGTAGACCTTCCAGAAGGAGACGTATATTAGGAAATATAATGTGACGCAGAGTGAGATTATGTTTAAGCTATCAAAATCACACGTACGGCCAAGATGAGATGTTAAAAGTTAAAAAACAAGCAAATAAAAAATAATCACTTAAATATTATTTAAGTTTCGAAAGTCGATCATTGTAATTCCCTCTATTTTAGTAGTGTGGTGACTACAGAACAATTTAATGTCTGTTGTAATAACGGCCTCATTTCCCTACTAAACTCTACTATGAATGATCATCTAAAAGGCTTCTTTTTTAATAGGTCCAATTTTGTCTAACGCCTAATATAATATAATATAGTGACGACTGTCTCATCGTTTTTAGAAATGTGAAAGATCCGTCCAAGTGAATGCCCATATTAATTTAAAGTAGATTTCTTTTGATTCAATGTTCGTTTGGAAAAGGAAACAAAGAAGCGGCGTAGCCTGCTAGTAAAAATATTAATCACGATATGTTATTGTTGTCCTTCACTTTTTGGGTTTTACAATCATGATAATATCATTTATTGATGTAACATCATGGCTTCATCATTATTGATAAAAGGAAACGCTTATGGTTTATATAACATATTTAATAACAATAATTATCCTACCTTATTGCTATATTTCCACTAAAACATGTTTTAATATCATTAGTGTACTAAATAACACAAAAATATGCCATTCACTTATTTTTATAATTTAATAATTCTTTAACAGTGATTTTCATATCATTTATTATCTTTCAGTCAGTCTGTGTGAAGTCCGAAAAACCCAAATTTGTGAGGTTTCTGAAAATTCAACACGCAAAATAAGCACTTATTTAGAAAAAGCAGAAAGAACCCCTATAAAATCGCGTGATTTTTGCTAGGCACTTAACAGCAAGCAACAAGCGTTGGAACTATTGGTTAAGTACAAAATCGAATTGTCACCAAAAGCTTTAACCAGCAATATTTCAAACACCCTTCGAGCTGCAATCTGTAAAATTTAGCAAAACTCTGTCCATTATACTAGCTTAAACTGAGTATATAATAAATTATATCTGTGTTCAGGAGATATTTACCTTTTGTTGGCAATACACCACTGAAATCACTCGGGATGGCATGTTTAATTTATACAAATGGTATCCTTATGCTCAAAAAATTCCATTAGAAAGGAGAAACTCGTGGCCCTAATAACCTTAAATTTTAGAGTTGTTGGAAAATGATTGATATGTCTACATGTGTTCTACGATCATTTGCAAAACAATATATATTTGGAGTTTCTTGAATATCACCAATAACGATAATTTGATTCATTCCTGCACCTCAACGAACTGAAATCATTTTTCAGAGATCTTAATTTAAACTTCGGCAATGTTTTAGTGCTTATAGCTCGCTGTTAAGTCCAGATATTCTGATGAGAACGGCTTTATTTTATAGGCTTGTCGGTCCTTTTCAAATCTGTGCTTATTTCGCGTATAGATCTTTCAGAAACTTAAAACATTTCGGGTGTTTTCCCGATCATGTGATTGTCGCAGATTTATTTAAAATTAAAAACATTTGAGTGCTGTTACACCATATTTTGATATCACACTTTATATCCCATTTCCGACAATCTTATTTAAAATTATTTTTTACAGAAATATATTCCACATTTTGAAAATACATTAGGCAGGACAATATAAAGATAATTTGCAAGTTACATGTTCTTAGCTACAAAATCTTTCATGTTATGCGAATACTTATACTTGTTTCTTTAATTAATCTTACCAGTTTTTGTTTTTCAAGCATATGATAAAATAAGAAAGAAAAGATTTCTTAAAAGGTTGCGAAAACATAGTGAAAAAAGTAGCATAAATATCAGCTAGTTAGCAAAGTATAAAACTGATAGTGAATGTAAAATATTTAAGGTAATATTATAAGGGAGATTCAAATGAACAGGAAACTTTTGCTATAACGCCGTTGTTTCTAATTGCAGAGGATTACTGTGTCTGCCGATAGACAGCGTGGCATTTTTTCCAGTTGCGCATCTGTAGTGGATGGCTTTGCCTTAGTTTATTCCTTGTTTTTAGTTTCTTTTGGGCGTTCGGATGATGCCCTTCCCCCAGGGACTGCACTAAAACTGTAAAGCATTTGCTGGGATTCCCTGGGTGGCCACCCCGGACGTTCGGATGAATGTTGGATTCCTCCAGATTAGTGCAAGATGGAGTTGTGCAATTTGTTCGCTCAGAAGGGGAGCTTCAGAGGCAAGTTCATTAAAGGAATGCTTTACTGCAGGATAATGCTAGGCCACATGTGACCATTAAGACTCCCGACCTGTTGGCAAAATTGCGGTGGGAGGTCTTGAAACATCCTCCATACAGCACCGATATCTCCCCATATGACTCCCATATTTTCGGTCGCTTAAAAAAGTCGTTGAAAGATTAGCGGTCACATGTGACACGGAAGTGGAAAACTGGATCCATCAACAACGACGGAGTTACTACACGGAAGCCATCCACTCCGTTCGTACGGGCTGAGGTCAGTGTATCAATGTCAATATCAATTACATTTAGTTAGAATGTTACACATGAATTGTAATTACAATATTCTGTAATTAAATTATTCTGATATTAAATATGCTTAAATATAAACGTGGTCTCCTTTTAATTTGAACGTCCCTATATATTTGAAATAGTAATTAATGTTAAAATGAGTTGAGTGAAGCTAATTGCAACAAATTAATTTGATTATCTTCGCTCATCTTATATGGTAATTAATTTATGTTTTGCTCTAGAATTCTTCGCAACGAACATATCCTTTCTTATTTCCAATTTTAATCTCTCTCTATACAAAATCTCCAGATTAAATGGAATTGTGCTGACACAATAATTGCTTTTACTGCTAAGAAAAATGCATAACGGTAATTCCCGATAAGTTATTTCATCATGTCAGAATTTACACACTGATTAAAATGAAGTAAGAAAGGCATGACACATCCAATCAAGCTCTTTCTCTTGCAGCACAAGACACATAATATTCTTTTAAGCATCGCTGACGTATGAAAAACGAATAGAAATAGTGATCTGTCGAAGGCTACGAACACATTTCGAAAGAGGTAGAATTAATTTCGACTATAGCCGAAAAGAAAAGGTGAGAGTGATACTAAAGATAAAATAGTTAGGATGATAATAAACGAAGGATGTATAGTAAAACGACAAAGAAAAATGTTGAATTAAGCAATAATAGTGCATGAAGAACTTTCCAATACATTCAGAAAACTTCAGCATTTAATAAAATCAAAGATGAAGATTAAGTAAATAACGTTAAACCGCATAACACATTTGAAAACCCAATGTCAGAAATCAACACGAATCTTAGGAAAGATAACCGAATTCTGTTATGGAGCCATATATATGATCTATAATTTTATACATGTACTGTTTAGTATGCAAACATTTAGTTCAGTTGGAAAAATGTTTAAATTCGCTTTTAGAAATGCTCGTCAAAAAGCAAAAATGCACTCGAATGCTTAAATATCAGAATTCTTTTGTGCAGTTAGCAAACAGTTAAAATTTTTCTTTCACAAGTTTCTGTCAATAAGCTTAAATTTCTTCATGTTTATTCTTTCTGAAGCCTGTATATGATCTATAAATTTGTATCTATGCAAATTTTTAGTACAGTTAGGAAGCAGTTGAAATTTCCGCCTCAGAAATTTCGAAGTTAAGTGAAATGTACTCGAATTCTTTTGTGCAGCCCTATATAAGATCGATAGAAATCATACACACCACGTAGTATATAAAATAAGTAGTTAAATATAAAAATGCATACCACAAATGAAAATGCACCTCCATCAATTTTTACTCAGAGACCGTACTATAAGCGAATTCTTTTGTGTGTTCCTGTAGAGGATAGTTGAATGATATACAAACCATAATCTAAGGACTGTTTCCTAGAAATCCGTACAAAATTTTCTTGACTGGAAAGCTATGACAAAACGAGACAAAAAGCACAAATATGCACTGGAAGGTAACTTTAATAACGACATTACTCTTTAAAACTGTTATCGGTTTTCAATTAAACCGTTTTGCCGAACAGTATCAATTATACTTTTGGTGGTACTTGCTAGACATTGTACTAAATTTAGGTACATAATTTTGAGACAGTACTTGATTCGATTGATCAATTTCTGGATGTTATCTGCTTTCCAACCACTTAGATTTCACGGAAACCATTTGCTTTTCTGTTCATTTTTGTATGACCCTTTTTTTGTGATATTTCATGTTAAGCTACCTGGTGATTGTCTTACGTAGGTGGCCGACTGAATCACTGAATTCGGCGTCCGTGAGATGGATTAAGGGGGGTCCGGGACACACATTTCTTCAAATTTTCTAAAAAACGTTTATTACATTACACATTTTTCTGTTTTTCTCTGCTTAAAATGATGTATAAATCATGTTTCTATCTTAATTAGAATAAGAAATATTAATTTTTACTTTCTTCTATCTTTACAAGAAGAAAGTATTGGATTCGTGAAAATTTTCGACTTCCGTTTTTCGACGGATTTATACGTTTTAGAAGGTCCTGAACACGATTTGATGGTTTTTAGAAAATGTCTGTCTGTCACTCTGTCACTCTGTGAGTCTGTATGTGACAAAAATTTTGTGGGCGCTCTATCTCAAGAACTAATTCACGGAATTTCACAAAGCTTTATATTTAGTTAGACCTTGATATAAACTGGACCTGATTAGTTTTTGGTGAAAATCGCCCAACAGGTGGCGCTGGCTATGCGGCATTTTTCACGATTTCTACAATAGATATATCTCAAGAACTACTGCACGGATTTTCATAAAACTTCAGATTTAGTCAGTCCAGGACATAGTTTGATGCTGATTACTTTTCTGTAAAAATGCCCAACAGGTGGCGCTGCCTTGCTGCATTATTCAGGATTATAGCAATAGTTCTAACTCAAGAAAAAATGCACGAATTTTCATCAAACATCAGATTCCGTTAGTCCCTGATAGAAATTAATGCTGTTTAACGTTTGGTGTAAATCGCCCAACAGGTGGCGCGGCTGTGCTGTATTTTTCACGATTCCCGCAAAAGCTGTATCTCAAGAACTATTGCACGGATTTTCATCAAACTTCAGATTTAGTTAGTCGTTGACATGAATTGGCGTATAAATTAGTGCTGTTTAATTTTTAGTGTAAATCGCTCAACAGGTGGCGCTGCTATGCTGTATTTTTTGCTATTTCCGCAATAGCTTTATCTCAAGAATTAATGCTTGGATTTTCAACAAACTTCAGATTCAGGCATACCTTGATATCATTTAGTGATGCGTTTTTTTGGTGTAAATCGCTCAACAGGTGGCGCTGCTATGCTACATTTTTCAGAATTACCGCTATAGCTCTATCTCAAGAACTAATGCACGAATTTTCATCCAACTTCAAATTCAGATATACTTTGATATGAATTGGTGCTAAATCGTTGTTATTTCTTGTATTATTTAAGAGATTTAATTGACGTGATTTATATAGAAGAAAGTTTTGTGATGGCCACAACATACTAGTTTCTTTTTGGATTGTTTTCAAAATCTGGCTTTCAAACAATGGTTGTCGTGGAAACAACTTCTTGTGAAATACGTTTTTCTTCATGATGGGTTTTTTTTCAACATTTCTCGAATTTAAATTGTTATAAGTCCAGAACCATTAAAGATAAACGGTTCCAACTTAGAACATGTTTTTTTCAATTGGTTTATTTTAATTTTGATTCAGCAAATTTGAAAAAAATATTTACTTTTGAAAATATGATTTTTTTTTAAAGTTACATCATTTAAAAAAAAAAAAAAAATTATTTTAAATATTTTTAATTTTTATATAAATTAATATTTTTAAAAATGCTCAATCAGAGTTAAAACTTATATATTTTTGTTTATTTAAATGAAAACAAATTGAAATTCTGCAAATAATATTTCGAGTTATAACGATTTTAAATGACCCAACTTTTTTAATAAATTTTAAAATAAATTTTTTTTTAAAAACCTTATGAGATGTTTTATCATGTGATTTTGTTTAAAAATGTTATGGTTAACCATCACAAAAAATATACACTTTTCATAAACACTTTTCAACTTTGTTGAAAAGTGTTAAAAACGATTCTTAAGGGAGCACAGGACCTTTGAGTTTGGCGAAACGATCAAAAACATTGCCTTTACCAAAGTACCAAAAGAGTAATAATATAGAATTAAGATCTTTTTTTCCTTTTCTGCCTAAAGTAAATATTCTTAGCTATATAATCCAGAAAAATAAATGTTGTATATACAAAATTAACATTTATATTTTATAATAACAATTCATGTCACTAATGCGTAAATTAAAATCATTAAGTCCTCTGCGCATGATAAAACTCTAAATTATGCATATAGAAAACAATTTTTGAAGAAAATAGAATCACAACACACTTATTTTTAAATTAAAACCAAAATACATACAACAAGATCTGTTTGAAATTTAATTTTAACATAAAATAAAAAAAAATTGAAATTTTCAAACTTTTTTTAAAAGTTTTTCCAGTGCAAAGAAAAGGAATAACAAAAGAATGCGAAATATTTTGGTTTTAGCATCTAGACTATAAACAAAAGCACAATCGGTTAATGTTTTAAAGCTTTAGCTTATATAGTTTGAAAGTAACAGAGCGCGCAAACTTACTAATCTGAGAAATTGCATTTTAAAGTTTCAATATCTACGACCTTCAATTGTACCCACCATCTATATAACTCAACTAGTATGTTGTGGCATCACAAAACTTTCTTCCATATAAATCACGTCAATTAAATGATTTAAATAGTACAAGAAATAACAAAAATTTAGCACCAATTCATATCAAAGTATATCTGAATTTGAAGTTGGATGAAAATTCGTGCATTAGTTGTTGAGATAGAGCTATAGCGGAAATTTTGAAAAAATGTAGCATACCAGCGCCACCTGTTGAGCGATTTACACCAAAAGTAAACAGCATTAAACGATATCAAGGTATACCTGAGTCTGAAGTTTGTTGAAAATCCAAGCATTATTTCTTGGGATAAAGCTATTGCGGAAATCGCAAAAATACAGCATAGCAGCGCCACCTGTTGAGCGATTTACACCAAAAATCAAACAGCACTAATTTATACGCCAATTCATGTCAAGGACTAAGTAAATCTGAAGTTTGATGAAAATCCGTGCAATAGTTCTTGAGATACAGTTCTTGTAGAAATCGTGAAAAATGCAGCACAGCTGCGCCACCTGTTGGGCGATTTACACCAAAATTTAAACATCACTAATTTATATCAGGGACTAACTGAATCTGAAGTTTGATGGAAATTCGTGCATTTTTTCTTGAGTTAGAGTTATTGCGTAATCATGAACAATGCAGCATATCAGCGCCACCTGTTAGGCGATTTTCACAAAAAAGTAATCAGCACCAAACTATATCTCGACTAACAGAATCGGAAGTTTTATGAAAATCCGTGCAGTAGTTCTTGAGATATAGCTATTGCAGAAATCGTGAAAAATGCCGCATAGCAGCGCCACCTGTTGGGCGATTTTCACCAAAAACTAATCAGGTCCAGTTTATATCAAGGTCTAACTAAATATGAAGTTTTGTGAAATTCCGTGCATTAGTTCTTGAGATAGAGCGCCCACAAAATTTGTGTCACATACAGACTCACAGACAGAGTGACAGAGTGACAGAGTGACAGACAGACTCACAGACAGACATTTTCTAAAAACCGTGTCCGTCTAAAAATCGTGTTCTGGACATTCTAAAACGTATAAATCCGTCGAAAACCGGAAGTCGAAAATTTTCATGAATCCAATACTTTCTTCTTGTAAAGATAGAAGAAAATAAAAATCATGCAGATTTTTGAATGGTTTTTTTTTTTTTTTTTCATTTTGTTGAAAAATTTAAAAAAATTCAGACTAATACAAAATTCGAAATCAGATTTTTTCAACGTTTAAAGGTCCTGTGCCCCCTTAAAGTAAACTAAGATGGCTTGAAAGGAAGAGTAGATGAACAGCACGTAACAATCGATACATCTTTCGGCTATTTACGCTAAATAGTCTTTTGACTCATGAAGTTTCAGAACTTTTAAGGAAAAAGACATTTACGGTTTGGAAGAGTCTTAAATCAAATACTAACAAACAAAACTAAGGAAAACTAAGAAATATTCTTTTTTAACTTTTCTTCTATCTTTACAAGAAAAAATAATTGGATTCGTGAAAATCTTCGACTTCCGGTTTGCGATGGATTTATACGTTTTAGAAGGTCCTGAACACGATTTGATGGTTTTTAGAAAATGTCTGTCTGTCACTCTGTCACTCTGTCATTCTGTGAGTTTGTATGTGGCACAAATTTTGTGGGCGCTCTATCTAAAGAACTAATGCACGGAATTTCATAAAACTTCAGATTCAGTTAGTCCTTGATATAATTCGTTGCTGATTACTTTTTGGTGAAAATCGCCCCACAGGTGGCGCTGCTATGCTGCATTATACTTGATCATCGCACTAGCTTTATCTCAAGAACAGTGCCCGAATTTTCATCAAATTTCAGATTCAGTTAGTCCCTGATATACATTAGTGCTGTTTAGTTTTTGGTGTAAATCGCCCAACCGGTGGCGGTGCTGTGCAGCATTTTCAGTATTTCAGCAATAGCTGTATCTCAAGAACTAATGCATGAATTTTCATCAAGCTTCAGATTTAATTAGTCCCTAGTATAAATTGGTCCTAAATTAGTGTTTGGTGTAAATCGCTCACAGGTGGCGCTGCTATGTGGATTTTTTTACGATTTCCGCAATAGCTCTATCTCAAAAACTTATGCACGGATTTTCATCAAACTTCAGATTCAGTTAGAAGTTGAGATAAGTTGTCGATGATTAGATTTTGGAGTAAATAACCTAACCGTTGGTGCTGATATGCTGCATTTTGCATGATTTACACGATATTTGCGATAGTCCTATCTCAAGAACTAATGCACGGAATTTCATATCTTTAGAATCCTCATGATGGGCATATATTGCCATTTAATTTTGGCAGTGTGCCAGAGAATTTTGAAGTATTAACATGTATGAGATAGAAGAAAGTTTTGGGATTGGCATATCCGACTAATTTTGGAACATCATCATGAGGAGAGACTGAAATGCGCCAAAAAATGTCAAGTTGTGAGACGATGAGTGGAAAAAAAAATATTTTCAGAAGTAAAACAATTTAATCTTAATGGACCAGATGGTTACAAATAATTGCTGATACGATTTGAGGAAAGAAAAAAAATGCGTCCATCGACAAATGAGGGAACACTCCATAAGTGTTTGGAAAGCATTTGCTCATAATGGATTATGTGATTTACAACAAATTTCGTTACATATGAATGCATGACGATCTCATATCTTTTAAGGTATTTATTAGGTGGAAATGGGTGAATATTTCAGAACGGTAATGCTTCTTCCCAAGTCTCTAAATCCACTCAGGAATTGTTTAAGGGATCAGGTTCCCTTTGAACTAACAAAATACATGAAAAAGTGACCTGTATAAGAATTGCCTTCACTCTATAACTAATTGACTTTTAATTATAAAACTGAAAACACATATTATGAAAGATTTATTTTATCAATTAATGTTGTTATAAAAAGTGTACACATATATAAAGTGTTTTAATTTTTGTTATAGATGGTACAATTTTTAAAAAATATATATTCTTGCATGCATTGCGTGCATTATTTTTCATATTTGAATGGCTAAAACAAGTCAAGATGTTTTTTAATGAGTACAGATATAATGTCTTTTCAAAATGACCTACAATGAAAAAAATAAAACTTGTTGATCCCGAGAAAAAAATATTTTTGTAAAGAAACTCGAAATATCGAGATTTTTTTAATACAAAAATAGTCGTGGATTCTAACCTTCTTACTTGAGAAACTTAATAATAGGTCATTTTGAGCCTCTATAGGGTTACTACATTCACCGAAAATTTCTTGAAATTCAAGGTAACCATTTTTCAGAAATCTTGCGCACAATGATCAAAATCGCTCTTTTGAGAAAATTGACATTAAAGACTAAATCATCCCTTGATTATATGAGAAAAGCTCAAAGTGCTTTAGGTATAACTTCTCTTCTAATACGAATTTTTGTATAGGGTTTATTTTTAAATGTTCTTAAAGAATCGTATTTAATTATAAGCTATTTAAACAAATCGATTTATGTAAAGAAACTCGAAATATCGAGATACTTTTAATACAAAAATAGTCGTAAATTCTAAACTTTTTCTTGAGAACATAATAATAGGTCATTTTGTACCTCTATATGGTTACTATATTCACCGAAAATTTCGTGAAATTCAAGGTAACCATTTTTCAGAAATTGTGCGCACAATGATCAAAATCGCTCTTTTGAGAAAATTAACATTAAAGACTAAATCACCCCTTGATTATACGGGAAAAGCTCAAAGTGTTTTAGGTATAACTTTTCTTCTAATACGAATTTTTGTATGGGGTTTATTTTTAAATGTTCTTAAAGAATCGTGTTTAATTATAAGCTATTTAAAAAAATCTATTTTTGGACGCTTTAAAGGGTACTTGCCCCTTAAAAGAAAAACAAATGCTGTTTTGCCATGGTTTTGTTGAAGTCCAGATTTGAACCTTATGAAAAATCGCTAGAATACGTTAAGTCGCAGAGTTTATGCTAATAATAAATATTTTTTTTTTCTGCGAAAGAACTGAAAATTGGCATTGTTAGAGGATGACAATTTATTTTTGAAACAAAATTTAAAAACCTGGTCATTCCAATGAAAGACAGAGTGTTTGGAATAAAAAACGGAGGACCGGCATCTTATTAAAGACAGAGTGTTTGATGTTGGAATAAGAAACGGAGGACCGGCATCTTATTCATTTTCATACTCTTTTTTGTTTTTAGACAAATGGTCTAGTTTTTTGTTAATAGAGTATTTTTCATTTGTTTCTAAATTTTTTATTAACTTAATTATTTATCATATTATCCAAAATTATTAAAATCTAATTGTAATGATTATGTTATAGCATCATCATTTATATGTTTAAATTATAACCAGAACACTCTTTTCATTCATAATATGCGAAATTAAAGTGGCCTTATAATTTCTTAACAGATAGTACTGACCAAAAACAGAAAAGAACACAGATAGTCGTAATCGTAAGTAGTTTTCAACAAAGTTTGCAACTTAGTTGAAATAATTGAAGGATAATTAAAACCTATATTAAAATGTATACATTTAAGAAAACAAGAAATTGTCATAAACTTATCACACATAAATAAGAAAGAATTTTGTACTAGCGAATTTCACTGATCTTTACAGGGTATCACAAAAGTGCCTGACACATTTTAAAATTCAATATAAAATTAAATTATTGTCGTACATGAGTACGATTTGGACTAAAATGCTTCTCATGGTGAAAAGTCTTCTTCAAGCCATAAAAAATTTGTTCCAAACTTCAATCATAGATGGCGCCACTTGTCCGTATGTTTTTTTTTTCAAATTTGCGATTTTTATCTGATTTTCAGATTAGTTCTGAGGCTGTGACTCAGAAATGATGAATCCCATCGAAAAAGCTAATTACATAGGTTAGTACTTCGAAACCAAATATCCATCATTACTGTTCAAAGAAACTTTTATGCCAAGTACAAAAAAGAAAGAAAGAAAGGAAAAAAAAAAACCCTATTTTCTCGAAACAGCATTTTGAACTGGCATAGGAAATTTTTGTGGCTCGAGCTACAAACAGTACATATATTAAACTATGCTATTGGATTGCACAAATTATTGCTCTGTAACTACTTTTGACAAATTAAAATGATCTGTGACTGATTGTCTTGAGTTTTTGATGCTTCTTTCTGATAATTTAAGGTACAGCGCCATCTATGGACGCAGTTTGGAATTAATTTTTTTTATTTTATAATGAGAATGATTTTAGTCCAAACAGCACTCATGTACGACAATTACTTGATTTTATATTGAATTTTAAAATGTGTCAGGGACTTTTGGGACACCCTGTATAATTGATTGTATGAAGTGACGAGTGTGCATAATTATCTTTCTTTAATACCGACGTAATACAGGATGGATAAATAAAATATGATATATTTTTAATGAATAGAAATTTAGCCCTTATGTAGATAACATTTGATATTATACGCGTATTTTTGGTAAAAAAAGAAATAATCTTATTAGGTTTCTAGGAATTCAGCCAAATACGTACATTTTTGTTTTCTTTATTCCTATATGATTTCCAGTTATATACTCTCATACATACAAACTGATGGATTGCACAAAACTAGTGGAATGTGCAAATCCCGAAGCTTTCTTCTAACTCATGCATGTTAATACTTCAAAATTAGCTATCACATTTGCCAAAATTAAATGATAACCTATGTCCATCATGAGGAGGTATAAAATCCTTAGTACTTGGGATATGACATTCGATAAAATCGTGTAAATTCTGAACAGCAGTGTCACCAGTTGGGCGATTTACACCAAAACCTAATCAGCAAATAACTTATATCAACCATTTTGCATTTACCAACATATATCAACGTCTAATTGAATCTGAAGTTTGATGAAAATCCGTGCATTAGTTTTTGAGTAAGAGCTATCGAGGAAATTATGAAAATTCTGCATAGCAGCGCCACCAGTTGGGCAATTTACAACAAAAACTAATCAGCACCAATTTATACCAGGAACTAACTGAATCTGATGAAAATTCATGCATCAGTTCGTGAGATAGAGCTATTGTGGAAATCGTGAAAAATGCAGCATAACAGCACCACCTTTTGGGTGATTTACACCAGAAATTAATCAGCAATAATTTATATCAGGGACTAACTGAATGTGAAGTTTGATGAAAATTCATGCATTAATTCGTAAGATAGAGCTATTGCATAAATCGTGAAAAATGCAGCATAGCAGCGCTGCCTGTTGTTGAGAGATTTACGCCAAAAGGTAATCAGCCCCAAATTATATCAAGTTATAACTGATTCTGAAGTTTGACGAAAATTTGTACATTAGTTCTTGGCAGATAGTCATTGTGGAAATCACGAATAATGCAGCACAACAGCGCCACCTGTTGGGCTATTTACACCAATAAGTAATCAGAAGCAATTTATATCAAAGACTAGATGAACCTAAAGTTTTATTATATTCTATGCATTAGTTTTTGAGGTAGAGCACCCACAAAGTTTGTGTCACATACAGACCAACACACTCAGAGACTCACAGACAGACATTTTCTAAAAACAGTCAAATCGTGTTTAAGAACCTTCTAAAACCTATGAATCCACAGAATACCGGAAGTCGAAATTTTTCACGAATCCAATACTTTCTTCTTGTAAAGATAGAAGAAAGAAAAAATATATATTATTAAATTTAGTTACTAGAGTGAGCGCAAGTTTATTAATCATGTAGAAGAAATACGTCATCGGTAAAGAGAAAATGGATCATTTTTCATTTACTATGGACTTATTCTAATCCGATCGGATTTCGGCTGGTAATATTAATGAAACATTGGGGACAAGATGATGATCTATATTTTTTCTCATTCGACTGCCTCTGTATTTTTCATGCAAAGTTTCACAAATAAAATAACCGCCTTCTCTTATCAGATAAACAAAAAGTTTCAGATGATTAATTTATAGATTAAAAAAGTTACAAATAGTAACTGATCATTTTTTTTAAGGGATAACACAACAGTGAGTCATGAAATTTGAGCATTTTGGGAATTATTTTTTAAAAGATGGGAAATATTTATATAGAAAATGATTTGCACAGAATTATTAAGGATTGCGAAATTTTTATAAAAATCAATTTAGACTAAATTATTATACATATATTAAAGTAGAAAACTATATATTTATTTAATTTGATGTATTAAAAATTGGTGACTTGCCAGCTGATGAGTGGGAAGTCAAGAAAATAAAAGGAAAAGTGCCCAGTTAAACTGATGTCATTGAGCTCACAGGCTATTCACACTAATTGTATATCATACTCTTATTTCAAAGAATAATGCCCCTCAAAAAATAAATGAAGGGGGCTTAGCCACCCCCCCCCCCTCTTCCCCCTTTATACTTAACCAACGAACCTCCAAACCTAATCAGGGAAGCTCCTTAACATAATAAACCGGTATACCAAATTTGAAGCAAATCAGATAATTCTAAATGAAAAATCCATATCGCTAAATTAAGGGGGGGGGGCTAAACCCCATTTTACTTCCTTTAAAACCCCTTATCTAACCTACTTTTACACCTTTATACTTAACTAATGAACCTCCAAATCAAATCAGGAAAGCTCCTTATCAGAATGAACATAGAAAAAAAATAAAGTAAATTGGATAATTTTGCATGAAAATCCATTTATTTAAATTACGGGGAGGGGACATGCCCCCCCCCCCTTTCCCTCTTTTATACTTAACCAATGAACCTCCAAATCTCATGAAAGTAGCGCCATATCCAAATAAGCCGGTATATCAAATTTGAAGTAAATCGAATAATTCTGCATGAAAAACCCATTTATCTAAATTAAGGGGGCATTAGCCCCCACCCCCCCTTTATACTTAATCAGTGAACCTCCAAATTTAATCAAGGCAGCTCCTTAACATAATAAACCGATATACCAAATTTGGAGCAAATCGAATAACTCTCCATGAAAAACCCATTTATCTAAATTAAGGAATGTCTAGCTCCCCTTTCCCCTCTTTATACTTAACTAATGAACCTACAAATCCAATCAAGGTAGCTTCTTAACATAATAATCCGGTATACCAAATTTGGAGCAAATCGAATAATTCTGCATGAAAAACCCATTTATCTAAATTAAGGGGGGGTAGTAGCCATTTTTTCCCCTTCATACTTAACTAATGAACCTCCAAATTTAATAAGGGAAGCTCCTTAACATAATAAACCGATATACCAAATTTGGAACAAATCGAATAATTCTGCATGAAAAACCCATTTATCTAAATTAAGGGGGGACTAGCCCCCCTTTATACTTAACCAATGAACCCCCAAAACTAATCAGGGAAGCGCTTATTCAGAATGAACTTAGAAAAAAAAATTGAAGCAAATCAGATGTTTTTATCAAGAGTTATCGCGTTACGTACATACGTACGTGCATACATACAGAGGCCACATTAGCTCTCCGGCTTCGATAGCCTGTGGGCTAAAAGGAGTGTCTAGTGGTTGACATGGAAATGTCATGTTAATCAATGAGATAAAAATAAGTTTATTTAGTTGAAAAGCTAGTGAAATACGTAACCGTTTTAAAAAATAAGCATTTTTGTGAAATGTCATCATTTTTTAGTAAAATATAAATTTTCAATTACGTTATAATAAAGGTAAACAAAGAGTTGGTTGGTAAAACAAAAAAATAGTTCATTCATAGAATTTCGATTAGAACCTCTTTTCAGCATCAGAATAAAAATATCTGTTAGAGTCATGAAAACACATGGTAGGTGGGCTATATTTTTAAATCGAAAAAAAAAAAACTGTGAGTGGAAGAATGTTTTTAAATAAAGATAGGAGAGTAGGAAAGTGAAAAATTGTGATTTGTTTGTTGCTCAAAATCGTATGCTGATTAAAACGTTCGCTGCCATTTATGAGAATACTCGTAGTGTGACAAACTTAGTATCCTTGCCAACTAGAAGGTAACTCGTTATTGATCTCCTTGTGTAAATATCCTATTACGAGTATTGTCATAGAAAATGCATGCAATGTTTAGATGTTTGGCACATAAAAAGTGGCTAAATATTACAATTGGCATACAAAAATGAATTTTTTATTTCTCAAAACCCAGATACATTACCTAAATGTTTAAAACACATATTCAAAATATATTTACAGGTGTACACCAAATAAAAGTTTTTTTTTATATTATATTGAAATTTTAATAGGTATATTGTGAAAAAAATATGTATGATACGTTTTAAAACAATTATTTAAATAATAAAACAGCAGAAAACAAATTTAAAAGCATAAAAATGTTGTAGACTTAGTAATTGTAGTATCTCGCCGTGTGTGAACAGATGCACCAACTCGGCTTTGGCAAGCAAACGTATTAAAAATCACACAGGGCATCCATGTTTTCATTGTAGTTCAATTATTTCAAAATAAAAGGAAAGCATAAGGTAATTAAAAGTCACAGTAATTATCATTATCAAGAAAATAAATGTTGATGCTTTTAATTGCTTTGCTGGTAATTAAGGTGGCAGAAATGTATTGCCTATTATCGCATCTTACACGAAACTTCTCTCATTAACTTATACGACTGAATGCATTATTATCCCATTTGTATCGTACTGATTTACAAAAAAAAGTCAAGTGATAAGTTAAGAAATGACATAAATACAAATAAAAAATTAATAGCTGCAGTATTTAATGGAAAGTCTAATAACAATCCTAGACATTTTTGGAAGTTATTTTCACAACCTATTTCTTAAGGATATTTTGTAATTACTAAAAGGAAACATTTTAATCAGAAAAAAAGAGTAAAAAAAGAAAATAAATAATATTTTATCTTTGTTAATATATATGTATATGCGTGTATTTGATAAAAAGTATAATACGGAATACTTTTAATTTAGATTTCTAGAGGCGATTTTTAAACCTCTTATTCTAATGACGAAATAAAGTACTTAATAGATTACATACAATTTAAGAGAAATAACATTAGCACTTTATTTGGCACAATAATTAAGGTTTTGAATTTAGAAGATGAATTGAATAAAATTTATATTACATATATTATACATGGTAATTCAAAATAAGATTCTACAAAAAAAAAAAAAAAAAAAAAAAAAAAAAAAAAAACTATTATGCGATGACTGCGATGAATTTATTTCACAAATACTAAAACAACTTAAAAATGTATAACTATCCATCTTTCGTTTGACAACATAGAAAAATTGTTATTGTCATTCAAAATGGTTATTCAACGAGCGAAAGAAAAGCTTATTATGTCTTACAATATACAAAAACTTCACCGGTAACTGATATTCAGACACATTCCATGATACAATAGTATAAATAAATAATTTATCGTCACAACATCACAAAGTAGAGAAACGGGTTTATAATACACTGTCATCCCTGTAATACAAGAGCGATAAAATGGACCACACTTGTACCTTTCATTTTGTATTACCCTGTATTATTCTATGAATAGCTACCAATTTTACTGCCTTATTTTTAGCCAAAGAAATAAATTTTGAACGAAAAAATTATGCAATAAAACCTTCACGCTACATAGTATTTTTGTTACCAATTATGTACAGAAGTTCGTTCGCACCTTATGGAAATGATTTTGATAGTTAAAATTTATGTATAAATGCCGTATTTTTTGTGCCGATTTGCTTCTGTCTAGTAGCCACGGTTCTTGACTCTAGCTCTAGCTCAAATTTTCCATGATAGTAAACTTTTTCTTAGTACTGCGAAGTCAATTTTATCCCATTCCTCTTGGACTGTTTTCCAAAGTCCGTTCAGTGTTTTTCGTGCCATTTTCTTAAAGCTCTCTTTAATAAGCCGAAAGCTCAAAACTCCATTGGAGAAGTATCAGGTGATTTTACAGGTATTTCATTAAATGGGATACACTTTATTCCCGTTTCTGATTCTTTCTTCGCTAAATAAGCGGAAGTTTATTTAGACGTGTGATTAGAGGCTTTGCCCATATGAATTTCAACTTTTATTAATGTCCTTTCTATATAAAACTGGAATTTCTTCTTCAAAAATTGATTTTAAAATAGTCTGCTGATAGTAGAGTGAATTACTTTTGGCTTTACATGAGAATTTTTTTTATTTTCCATTTGCCGTTGTAACAAAATCCAAAGCGATATAGGTAAGCGTCTTATCTTAAATGGGAGAGGTAACCGCAAGATTAAAGGCGAGGTCACATCAATCAAGGTCGCACGCCACGTAGCGGACGGAGTGAACAACAGAAAGATGCCTAACTGTTTTCTTCTTTATGGATAATCTATTAATTGCACATCTATGAAATAACTACGCAAGCGCCAACATCGTGTTTTCATTTGTTTGTAGCATTTATATTCTGACAGTAATATAATGGTCTATTAATTTTTATTCATGTTTTTTGACTTATTTATTATAGTTAATTATTTAAATAAAAACAGTTGTTTTTAAGAACTAATATTATTTGTTAAAATGGCAAAATGTTGGCAATGGAAAAACTCTATTTTTCGAAATTGTAAGAAAATTCTTTTTCTTATAGAATTCATATGTCCTTTTCCAAAGATCAAAACAAGATAGTTACGTATTTTAACTTTAATTTATTTAAAAAAAAATATATATATATTATTTGATATATATTATAAAATGTTGTTGATTTAAATACGCTCGATTTTAATTATTTTCTTTTAATGAAATGAAAAATGACGCATAAAAGTTAGTAAGTAGTTAATGTGTAAAGATTGAATTTTGTAGTCTTATTTTTTACTCAATTCTTGATGTGCTAAAGTTATAAAAAATGATATACACGGTTCTATTCCAGATGAAAATAGAATGTTTACCAAGGTTTAGAATATGTATAGAATTTAATAATAAATAAAATATTCAATTTCAAGTCCTTTTCTTCGTTTATCAAGCGCAGACGATACATCGAAAACTTATTCCAATATTCTTTTGATCGTATTGTATTCATGTTATTTAAATTAAAAATAGTTCATTTATTTAATTTAAAATTCATTTTATTTTATATTCAGAATAACTTTAATTTAAAATGCATGCATTAAATGTTGTACTATTAAACGAGCAAGTATTGTGAATTTAGTATTTGTTTAAATATTTTGCCAGTCCAGACAATAACTTCAAAAATTTTCCTAAAATCGCCAGATTAGATTTTTTTTCCCTTGCAGCAGACAAAGCCATTTAGAGAATTCCTGTTAAAAATTCTATTACGAATTCCAGATTGTTACTTACTCACAGAAGATGAATCTTGTTTGCCAGATATATTGCAAAATATTTTTGTTACAGCTTGTTTTGATAAAAATATGTGTAATTTAAAAAAAAAGTCGCAATGTCATTTTAGTTTAAGGGCTAAAGGTTTTCGTAGTATTAATGTTTGTCTCCCGAAATTGAAATGATATTGCGATTATTATTTTTTTTAAATTTGCATAATTTTATCAAAACAAACTGTAATAAAAATATTTTGCAATAAAACTAGGAAACAAGATTCATCTTACATAAGTGAGTAAAGAATCAGAAAATATGCGCAAGAGATGCGCAGATAGTAGATATTCTGTCATATATGACGTCATACTGAAAACCAGCGTATTTGCATTATTCACCCCGTCCACTAGATGGCGCAGATGTGTTAATATACTCCAGATTCCAGTATTGACATTGTACGCTTGCTTATATCGTTTTGACAAAATCCTGCAACTATCATGAATGCCTATGGGAACTTATATTTACACTGACGAAACCATTTCGTATGGTGATTCCGGTCAGTTGAGCAATAGAAAATTGATCTTTTTTTTATTACAGTCAATTAAATATACCCATGCCTCATCGAGTGTTACTACAAATTTCCATTTTTCAGCAGCTGGGTATTTTTCCTATAATTTTCTACAATTTCTTTTTCTTTCAGCAATATGCTTTGGTAAAAGCAGATGAACTTTAACCCTTTATATCCCACTCTATGAATTCATGAAAATTTCATCTTCTAAAGCATTTTTCGTGAATTTTTCGATCAACATAAGATTTACACAATTATTTAATGAATTTAAAAGGGATTTTGAAAATTGAAATCAATAAATTTAATTTTACTTTATAAGGATTTTGTGCAATATTTATAACTCTACTCAAATCTTTTATTTAAAATCTTTTTTTTAGTATTTTATAGAATAAGGAAATGCACGAATATAATGAATGCTCTTATAATAGAAATATTTCCTAACTGAAACTTTTCCTCCACGATCTCTCAACGTCGGGAAAGCTTAAAAGACGCAAATGAAAAAGAAATAATCCTTTTAAAGGTATTTTTGTTTTCTGCAACCAATAATACTTTTGGAACAAGATAAAGTAACGTATCTATAACTCATTTGAAAGCGTATTACAACTAAACGATTTATTAATTTAATTTAATAGCAAGTTATTTTAATGGTACTTTAAAAAGTACCGACCGAGCATAAAGAGTTAAACATCTTTTTAGGTAGATTTCGTAAGAAATACTACCTATTGCAGCCGTTACACTGTAAAAAAAAATCCGACCAGTTTTCCTGTAGGAATCGGAAAAATAGTTGCGCTTACCGTACCGAAAAATTTTACCGAAAAAAAAAGGAAATAGTCAATAAAACGGTATTTTACGGATTTTATTCCGAGCTGGGTCGGAAATTTTTCCGGTACGATAAGGGCAACTATTTTTCCGATTCCTACAGGAAAACTGGTCGTATTTTTTTTACAGTGTACCATGGTGCGACTTTTGAAAAATTCCTTCATAACTTTTTATTATAGGATCCCAGGAACCCAAAACCACCCCCACCTAAAAAGTTTATATATATATATATATATATATATATATATATATATAATAATAATAATAATAATAAATTTGAAATCACAAATATATAAAGAAATTGGTAAAGTTCTAAAGATGATTTAGAAATGAACATATGAAACCAGTATGTAAAATAAGAAACTATGAGTGACTCACAGAATCATCAGAGGAGCTTGTGAGTTCATTCATAGAAAATGCGTTATTTCATCCAATTTTGTCAGCATTAAGCCTAAAATGACAAAATTTAGCTCCTTATAACTCAAACATTACAGAAAGTAGATTGGATCTGGATTAATAAATTGGAACTGGATTAATAACAATAATGTTTAGAGTTGCCATCTTAAGTCCAAAAATAAATAAATAAATAAATAAATAAAAGGAATGAAAATGATTGAAGAAATCAAGAAAATACTTAGATTAACTTTTAGTTAAACTAGAATGACAAAATAGGAATAAACTTAATAAGTACTGAGTGAGTACAAAATAAAATAAAGAAAAGGAATAAATTAATACAAATAAAGAAATAAAGAATTATATAAAAATAAGTAAAAATAAATAAAAGGGCAATTGATTAAATTAATGTTTTAAAGACAAAAAAATATAATATAAAAAAAAATGAGAATATAAATAACATTTAAAAAGATGAGGAATATCTGAGATAGTAAAATTTAGCCTTGTATTATGTTAATAAATGTGAAAATTTAAAAAGCAATGAGGAATATTGAGATAGTAAAATATATCCTTAAATGATGATGCAATATGTGAAATTTTATTATGTTAAATGCATAATACCCCATATTTCTTTTTTTTTTTAAATTATATGTCCATACAATATATAAGCATATATACATACACTTATACACGCTCACACACATAAAAACATATAAGGTTTTAAACTTTTTTTAGCATTCCCGACCTCAACCCTCCATAATGGTATTTTTATTTTTTATGTTTTTTATGTTTTTAGTGTATAATGTATGGAAAAACATACACATACACCAAAACTTATATATATATATATGTATGTATGTACTAAATTTTTTCCGCACGTTAAAAGTCATAATTATGCTCGGATCGTCTTCAATCTCGCCAAACACATTGAGATGGTTAATATCTTGGCGGGGATTGCAAATAAGAAAATTCAGCCCAAGGTAGTAGAAATGGGGGAGGGTTAAAAATTTTGAATACCGCCTTAACATGATTCTGATAAAACATGCTCTTACAGAAAAAGGAAAGGAAATTTAAATATTTTTCGTTTATATTGTTGCCAACAATTAAAAAATCACAAAAAAATTCTTACTACAACAATTATTTTCGATAGCAAGATTTCCACGTGAAAAATCAAAGTCTGTATATATATTGCGCTATCGTATATCCATACATATAAGGAGGTTACCGTAGGGGGACCCTGTTCCGACGCCAAATGCCGCCAAGTTTGTCACCAAAAGTGACGCCAACTTGAAAATATCTCTAATATTTCGCCAAATTCCCATAGACTTCCATTGTAAACCAACAGGGTTTACTTACTTAGAGGAAATCAACAAATTGAGAAATTTTAATGCAACAAAAACTAATATTGGTACTACTTGGTTATCCCGTCGACCAAAAATCTATCGCCAAAATATAAGATTAAATGCCAATAATGGTTGATCATAAATGTCACATTCACTTGACTTTAATCAAATTACACGTGTTTACGTCTTCAAGTATTTTCATTTCGATATTTTATTTGTATTTTTATTAATGTTATACTAATTTATTTGTTCTTTCGTTATTTAAAATAAAAGTTTAACTTTTAACTTCGAAATCTACCTGCGCCTGTAGGTCGAGCCGGCAGGGATTTTTTTTTTATTTCAAATCTTCATGGTTGATTTTACTTACAGTGGTAGAAGACATTCCTAGTTTCGATACAATAGATCTTTGAGTCAGCGGATTTTCTTTAGGGATCAGAGACTTCACATTCTTGATATTTACCTGCGTTCGAACAGTCTTAGGATAAGGTTTTGCGGTCATGTTTTCATTTTCACTTTCTCTTAGACGTTTTTTCTCTAAAATTTAATATATTATATATACTTTCTTTTTTTTTCAAAATGCAATAACCGCGATATTTACACAGCTTTATAATTTGTTGATACGAATATTTCTCCTCGGAAAGCGCAGTTATTTAACCTTTGAGCCATCTATCAATTTTAGGAACCATTTTCAAAATAAATCTTGTGCTGAACAGGTGAGCAGCATTAAAGGGTTTCCTAGCTGATGACAGCTTAACACCCAGACAAGGAATTGAATTATCTTATGTTATTATGAGCCATTGGGAAAATTTTAAACTGCAGTTGAGAACTACTAAAGAGAGAAATTTAAATGAATTAAGATAAAATATAAAATTACGATAAAAAAGGGAAGAAAAGATACAAATTAAGTTAAGACTTAAGAGGAATAAAAAAGTGAATTAGAATCTTAAAAAGTTAAATAAATAGTCAAACTATAGTCGAAAAACTACTAGAAGTGTTTAAAAATAGGTAAAAGTTAGCAGTGTTCAGTGATGCTCTCGCCAAGCATGGGCAAGAAAAGCTAGAGGTAGCAAAGTCCACATAAACCAAAAAAAGGGACTAATCAGGGTCATACATTTTTTTTTATTTTACAATTTTTATGGTCTCTATAGCACTTATAGAGAATGTTTTTTTTTTTTTTTTTTTTTTTTTTTTTTTTTTTTTTTTTTTAATAAGAAATAAAATAGTAAATAAAAAGAGATAAAAATAGACAGAGGCAATCTTAGCGTGGTGTACCCAGATGTTTCTGGGTGTCCATAATTATGGGAAACCGGCGGCGTTTCCGGTGGTGGGGCTCAGAGGCGTCATAATCCGTTAGCTCCGCTACGATTTCGTTAGGGAGATCAAATATTTTGCCGTAAAATTTCTTTGCTAAGTCGTTGATACGCTTACGCAGGGTGGTTGTTTTTAGATCCCTACGGACCGTAGAGTTCGTAAGTAACGGGGAGCGTTGCGAACAATACGCAGATGTCTATTATGAAGGCGACTTAAGTTGTACAAAGAAGTCCTACAAGCGAAGCCCCAGACCGGACTAACATAGGTAATTATTGGGAGGATACATGAGATTTTACATTTGAATTAAAAGATAAGAGTATCAGACGATTATTCTGGTTACCAGATTTATATCTGGAAATGGGTACGAGAAAATTAAATTACAAAATCGTTTGCATAAAGTGCGAGCGGCCTTCTGTAAAATTTCTGATTCAAAATGTATTTGTATGATATGGAAAATATTCCTTAGATGAAATCCTGATGAAAATGAAGTACAATTATAAAATTTTGATCAACCTAATTTTAAAATAATTTATATTATCTAAACTCATGTTAAATATACATATAAATGCATCAATATGCAGGATGATCTAAAAGTCACGAAAGAAATAAAAATTCAATGTGTAATTTTAAAAATATAGAAGGTAGCGGGTTGTGGCTTTTACAGAAATACGTAGAAAGACATGAGAATTTCTCTATAGCAAAACTTATTACCAGAATATCTGAATTTTGTACAGAAATTTAGAGCGTTATGGGTCCCGGAACTGCTCCCTGTCACTATTTAAAGCATCATGTGTCAGTAATTACAACAGAAAACTTTTTAGATGGTATGAAAAGTATCACGCTATGTCTGGTAGATATTTTCATTAATGGCATCCGATAAACTAAACATATATAAACCTAGTTGTGTTATAATCAAATTACTAACACAAATGAAACACCACATGGAAAATACAGCTATAATGAAATAAAAATTTCTGTCATAAAAAAAAAAACTCGCCTTTCGGTAGAACTTTGTGAAAATCGCATCATGCTTTGGTCATACTTTTTGAATACTTTTTTATTCCTTCCTTGACTTTTGGTTCGAGGCTCTTTGCAATAAGCCTGAAAAATATCAGGCTAATTGGGATTCTCCAATTAGCCCGACTCTTTGCAAAGAGCCGGATTTCTCAATTAGCCTACGACATATATAACACATGAAACATTCATGGAATAGTGATAAAAGTTTGCCAAAATGCTATTATATAATCTCTTTAAAGTTAAAATCCTGAACATATGGAAATATTTTTTAATACGAATCAATTGATTGTTTTGAACTAAAATGTAACCTTATGCTAACTTGGAGAGGTACTGCTGAAAGTGTTTTTATTAAAACAAGGGGATAAACCCGGAGCATACGGGTTTCAGAATATAAGGAAAAAAAACATTTTTTTAAAAATAAATATTTTTAGATTGTCCACTAACGACACCAAAAAGCATTTTTATTTCAAAAATCCCAGCCAGCCCGGCCTACAGGGGGAGGTAGATTTCGAAGTTAAATATACTAATTTCACCAACAAAAACTAAATCATGATTAGAGATTTATCCACTTTAACAATTTTTTCTGGCTGCTTTTGACGAGTTTTTATTTCATTTTTATATAATAGCTGGTTTTATCAGAATCATGTTAAGGAGGTATTAAAAAAAAATATTTTTCCATGCTAAACAACTCGAAATTTTCTGGCACATTTTCAGATTCATTTTTAATAGAAAAAATATTAAACTTGCTGACTTGATTTTTGAAGAGATTTATAAAAGACCTGTCTTTTTAGTTCAATTAATTAAAACTTGATTTATGAACAATTATTTTTTTCAGTAGGACAATATTTTTCGTTTTTAACACAATCGCTTCTGGAAATTTCTGTTCGAAATGCTCACTTTGACATCATTTTTTGAAATATATTCTGCCTCTATCAAAAAATCGATCATTACGGTACATTATATAGCTTCTGAATAAGAGAATCTATCTATCTATATACATATGTATATGTATATATACAGGGTGATTCATAAATATCGAAACAATAGGCTATCTCCTTAAATATTGCCCCTAGGCACATACTTCCAATTGCAAAGTTTCATAAAAAAAGGTGAAAAATTTGATGAGATAAGTTTCAACTCCATGGGGGGTCTATATGAGAAAATACAAAAGTTAAATTTTTATACGGCCCCCGTAGAGTAAAATTCCCAATTAGGAAATTTTTTCTTATCCATTCCTGAATTAAACACAAAAATATTCATCTCGATACCTTCAAAATTCACAGAGATATCAAAATCCAAAATTCGTAACTTACACCATTTATCCATGCCTCTGAGCGACGAGTTTTTGACTAATTTTGAATGCAAGATAGGGATCATCCACAAATTGTACATTATTAAAAGTCGATATAAGACAGCGCCTCTCCTTTGGACATAAAATAGGCAGCGTATAGATTTTACGTTAAACCTGTTTTCAAAGTATGCTGGTGGTCTGCACTAGAGGTCTGCACGGGTCGAAATACCTAGGTCCGGTCCCGAACCGACCCATAGGAAAAAAAGTTCGGGCCTGCCTGGAAAAAAATTCAAATCGTAGCCTGGCCCGGCCTGACTGAATTTCTACATAGTTTTTTTTTACATCGATATGGTTAAAAGTTGTTTCGTATTGTGGAGTTCTGACCAAAAATACTTATTATATCTTTTCTTTTTTCATGTTTATAATTATTATTTTTAACGATCCACCAAAAAATGTGTTGGAGACAATGAAAAATGCTATAAAGTAAAATCTTTTAAGATGGAATCACATAGGAAAGAAAAAAAAACGTTATAGACAAGTTCCCTTCTTAGGATTTGTAAATGTAGTCTATTTTTTCTCAGGTATTATTATATTCATTTTCCTTGGATCAACAGATTTTTCCGTTTAAGAAAGGATTCCGTCATAGGCAGATTTTTATCACAAGTTTTACTGTATTTTAATTTTTCTGCATTATATATTTTTTTGCCTACTATCCTTTAAAAGTATGAATCTTAAAGTTTTATTGTAAAATAATGGCCATTTAAAAATACAGTAGAGCCCCGATTATCCGCGGTGCGGTTTATCCGCGAAGCGAATTTTTTATTTAAGAGATTTTTTATTTATGAAATTTATTTAAGAGGTTCAGGAGTTTGTAACGATACATTATCTTTTCGTATCCCGAATTTATGGGTTGAATGGTTGGATAACTTACGGCGTCGCGACATGGAGGGAACACGAGCAATCGCGAAAATGTAGGGGCGCGTTACACAATTACTTGTTTATATTCGATGATTTTTTCCATTTTTCATATGCATTTGTAATTTTCTGTTATACATCCTGATGATGACTGAGTTATGAGTTGAAACATGTAAATATATTTTTTTAATTTACTTTTAATGTGTTTTATAACGTCTTTTAAGCAAATAAATATTTTAATATTGTGATATGAATTTATTATTATTATTTTTATTTTTATTATTATTCACGCCAACAGCAAGGAAAATACAATTAGCCCTACAAATAAATATAAACAGAAAGATTCATGTATTCGATAGTAATAGAAGAATATTTCTAGATTCGGTTGCCATGTTTAAAATATCAGATGTAAAGACTTGATGTCTCTTCTTGATTTTATTAACAAAACGTAAACACAACAATTAAAATATTTAACAACTATAAGACTATTATGATAAATTCCAGGGGAGTATATGAGCTTCAATAATAAGAATAGCTTCATTTTTGAGATAGAAAAGGTGTTTCTAAAGCAAGAAGCAAAAACAAGTGATTGATTATTTTTTAAAGGTGTAACTGGACACTTTTTGTTCAGTACGTAAAGCATTGTTTCTTGTTTACTGTTCTTTATTTTAGTGATTAAGAAGTAAAGCAAAGCTTTCTACTGTACTGTGCATATATATACGTTTAATTATGTTTTTTGCACACTAAAACATAGTTTTTACGTTGAAATTTCTGTTTTTTGTCTTTTTCGGGTTATTCGCGATTTTGTTATCCGCGGTGCCCTTGCCACCCAATCTTGCGGATAATCGGGGCTGTACTGTATATGCATTTGTTGTAAAAGTTTTTGGGCTGAACCAAATTTTAGTTATTTTTGCACGGATTAGGTCAGTCAGAGATAATGATTCAGACGGAGATAATGATTTTAATACGGGTTGTCTCTAGACCGGGACTTAAATTTTGCCCAGGGGAGACCTAGGAATAAGGAAGCCAGTTCCAGTTCGTTATAACCAGGGGCCGAGAGGTTCTGCTCTCAAAGCTGGTAGACGGGGTGTGCTGGGTTCGAACCCCTTCGGCCCAATCGTTCGGAGTTTTCAGTGGTTTTCTTCGAACCTTGGATATCCTTGCTTAAATACGGGTTAGGTTCTCTTAGAAAGACGTCCACGGAAGGCACTCCTCCCCCCCCTTCGGGCCCATGTCCCTTGTGTAGATAATTGGCCGTCATAAATCACACCAATACCCGGTTCGGTATGAAAAAAATACGTTAGGCCCGGCCTGGCCGAGTCTTCAGAAAAAAAAGTCGCCAATCCCGGGTCTGGACCCGGCCCTAGAATACAGACTTTTTTAACGGCCTCGCAGGGACGATAAAAAGCCTGAATTTGTGAGGGCTAAAATTATGAAAAACTCTTAATCAGCATGTTAGAAAAAGCATTGTTTCAAATTACACATTTAACATTTATTTATGGACATTTAAATAGTACAAAAAGAAGGTGGAAACGGCAAAAGTTAAACTGAATTGAAGTTTAAGCTACAGAATGAAGTTACTTTTTCACGTGCAATTTTTAAAAATGCATTTAAACATTTTATTAGGAGCCAATCGATGTTTAAAACTTTAAATGCGTTTTTCTGCATGATATTTTAATTTTTTTAACCACTTTTTGTTTTTAAATTATTATAAGTCAAGAATCGTAAATAAAAACTTGGGTGTAAACTTGGAATCGTAAATAAAAACTAAAAGGTGCGTACTTGAAACATGTCTTTTTTGATTATTTTACAATAATTTTGTTTCAGCAAATTTGAAAAAAATTTACTTTTGAAAATATGATTTTCTTAAAAATAAGTTACATAAATTTTTAAATAAACATTTTTAATATTTTTAAAAGTAATATTTAAAAAAATCCTGAAACAAAACAAAAATTATGCTTTCCTCCTTAATTAAAGGAAAAAAAATTTAAATCCGATGAATAATGTTTCGAGTTATAAAGATTTTAAATTAAATCCGCTTAAAAAATACTAATCATTTAATTTTTTTAAAAACTTTATGAGAAATATTAAAATGTGATTTTGTTTGCAAATTATATGGTTAACCATCACAAAAAAAGAAAATTCTAACTCAACAAATATATTTTTTACACGTTTCCTAGAACTCTTAAAGTAACATTGTTTCTTGGATTGCACGCATTTCAATTTGTGTCTAATCCCTTAAAACCTGATGAATTATTTAAACTGCCATAACTCTGCGAGTTTTTCAGATATGAAGATGCAATTTTTTGTGTTTAATTCAGAAATGGATAAGGAAAGTTTTCCTAATTGGAATTTTTACACTACGGGGGCCGTATAAAAATTTAATTTTCGTATTTTTTCAAATAGACCCCCCATGGAGTTGCAACTTATGTCATTAAATTTTGCACCTTTTTTTATGAAACTTTGCAATTGGAAGTATGGGTCTAGGGGCAATATTTAAGGAAATAGCCTATTGTTTCGATATTTATGAATCACCCTGTATATATATATATATAGAGAGAGAGAGAGAGATAGATAGATATAGATAAAGTTTTTTACTGAGGCTGGTTTGGGGTTCTAGGGGTCATGATCGGTGTAGATCTGCAAAAGTTTTCAGAAATTCCAACATAGGGGATAATGTAATAGGTAGTATTTCAAGTATCAATTTGGTATTCAAATATAGTTTAGAAATCTATTAAAATAGATTCTTTGGTATGAGTTAATAGTCAAAGAAATCGTAGACCGGTAGGCTGCAGCACAGACCAGCACCTCACCGATTTCACGGATGAAATTCTAGGATTAGTTAAAACTGGATTAGCATATTAAAATGCGACTGGTCTGCCAACTCATATCTTGGTGGACCTGAAAACACCCGAAAACCCGATTTTAGTGATTGACTGGTAGGTTTGCCATTGCGTTTTCCTGTACCCAAAGGTATGAAAACATGGAGGACTGGGAGCACGAAAACACAATGATAAACCTACCAGTCAACCACTAAAATCGGGTTTTGAAGTGTTTCCCATAAAGATATGACTTAGCAGGCCAGTTGCATTTTAATATGCGAATCGAGTTTTAACTAATCCTAGGAATCATCCGTGAACTCGATGAGGTGATGGTTTGTGTCTCCGTGTCTATCACCAAAGATTTCGTTACTTACAACAGTCCTTTTTATTTCTGATCATTTAAGTTGTTTAAGGGCGTATTCCGATTACATGTCTGATAAATTTCTGTGTTATTTTATATTTTTTAATTATTTTATTTTATTGATGAACTTCGTTATGGAATATCAGCCGGGAACAAATGCTGAACTCTTTATATTAACTTAAGTACAAATGAATTAATCATCCCTAATCGCGTGCACGCGAAAGAAAAAAGATTAAAAAAGAATTTGTACTTGAAAATATTTTTAAAACAATAAAAAAATGACTAAATTGCAGTGCAGTTTTTAAAAAACTTGGAATGCAGTTTTGAAACAACCTGCATTTGTAAGCACATTTTTTTCGTACATTGTTTAAAAAATTGCAGTAAAAGCGAAATTTAATCATCTGCTATTTCAACATCAAAATGACGTGAGTGTTACGCACGGAGACGTTTGGCATTAATAATATAGATAATGCTGCGATTCACTATAGTAAGATATCATCAGTAACTGCGTATGGCGAATATTGTTTTTGAATATGAATTTTTGCGATATATCTCAGGAAGATTTAAATTATTTGTGATTATTTTCGGTAATTTCTTTCACAAGTTTTTCCGACTTCTTAAATAAACTTCTTTAATCTTAGAAATATAAATGATTTCAACTTCATTTACTTCATTTAATTGTGAATAATTCTCAGAATAACGCTATCATGTAAGTCACTTGAGTGTAAAACGAGTTTTGCACTAGATAGTCATTTATTGCCCACGTAATTCCATTTTCTAAATTAAATTTCCAAAGCCGAACGCATAAACACGCGGCTAGAATTGCCATTGTTGTTAAAAGAATATAAGAACGAGCGAAGGAGTTATCTTACAAATTTCAGTAAATAATCTAAATCTAAATATCTATTAATCTAATAATTCAAATCTAATTATGAACAAGAAGCAAAAAAAAACCCTACATTAGAATGAAAAGGATCTTATTCATTTGAGAAGCTGACTTAATATGATTGTTCTGAAACAATAAGATTATGCATTGGTAAAAGTATTAATTTATTAATCGTTTCCTTTTGAATGGCGACACCGGTCGCGTATGACGTTTTTCTTGCGCTACTCTCATACATTAAATAAGGAATGTGCGCAATGAAAATATTAGGTTGTAACGAAAGTTTTCCGCCAAATCACCATTACATAATGCTAATTATAATATATATAATTAACTGTAAGATTATATATAATCACTATTCCGCCAAATCTTCACAGTGTCATACGGTACAACACTAGTACCTAAAGCCGTACACTTTATTCGGTGACATTCTGTAGTTGACATTTTGCAACAGATCTGGAAATAAATGATGGTTCTAATCTGGTAGCATGATAGTTCCATTTCAGACACCTTTTACATAATGATAATGATATTTTTTTACAAATTTCACAACACAGTGTTCTAAAGCAAGTCTCTTTCTTTCAAATGCCGAAAATCGTTCGACAAAATATGAGCAAACACGTCAACGCGAACTGTTTGCACAGACCGTATTAGCTGTGGCGGGAAACTTTCGTTATAACATGATAGTTACAAATTCTTTCTTTCGGTAAAACACAATATAATTTATATGTAAATAAAAAAGGGGAAATTTGAATTCAAGGAATTAGGAGGTGATGTTTAAACTATATACGCTCTGAAAAGGAATTCGCATGTCGAATTATTAAATAATCTTATTCATTTGAGAAACCGACGCAATATGATTATTCTGAAACAATAAGATTATGCATTGGTAAAAGTATTAATTTGTTGGTCGCTTCTTTTTGAATGACGACGCCGGTCGCGTATGACGTTTTCCTTGCGCTACTCTCGTACATTAAATAAGGAATGGGCGTAATGAAAATAGTTACAAATTCTTTCTTTCGGTAAAACACGATATAATTTATATGTAAATAAAAACAGTGAAATTTGAATTCAAGGAATTTGGAGGTCATGTTTAGACTGTATGCACGCTTTTTAAGTTTACGTAAGAGAAATGCTCATAGCGCGACTAACGTCGGATTAAAGAAATATAATTTGTCTGTGACCAAAATATCATTTACAGAAGTTTTAGTGTAAATTAATTTTAACAAATCATGTACTTTAAATTCTATCTCTGGTATTACAATAGAACACAGTATGTGGTCATTTAACCCTTTATCTACTAACGGTACTTATAAGCACCATTAAAATAACTTGTTATAAAATTAATTTAATTCATTGATTAGTTGTAATTCAGTTTAGAATGAGTTATAGGTGCATTACCCTATCTTGTTCCAAAAGCATTATTGGTTACACAAAACTAAAATATTATTAAAAGGGGGATTTTTTTTTTATTTGCACCTTTTCAGCTTTCTTAACGTTTTTTTTTTTTTGGGGGGGGGGGGATTTTTCAATTCGGGAATGTTTCTATATTTCTATTGTAACAACATTATATTTGTACATTTCTGCAAAATTCTATTCCTAATCTATTCCTAATTCTACAAAATACTAAGAAAAATATTTGAAATAAAAGATTGGAGTGGGGTTATAAATATTGCACAAAATCCCTATTCAAATTTAATTAATCCTTCTAAATCTTTCAATCCTTGTAAAATCCTTCTAAAATTTATTTAATGATTATGTAAATCTTCTAATGTAGTTCAAATAATTCCCGAAAAATGCTTTAGAAGATAAAATTTTCATGAATTCATAATTCAGCACATAAAGGGTTAAAACTATTCAGAGAAACCGGAAAATCTTTTTAAACGTTCAGGCATGTCGAATTATGAAATAAATGTATACATTTGAGAAGTCGTCACAATATGATTGTTCTGAAACAATAAGATTATGCATTCCTAAAGGTATTAATTTATTCATTGGTCACTTTTTTTGAATGGCACCACTGGTCGTGTGTGAAGTTTTTCTTACACTACACTCATCCATTGTGTGTTCAATCTCATCGAAGCAGTATGCGTAAGGAAAATAGTTGGAAAATCTTTCTTTAGGTAAAATAAAATATGATTTATATGTAATTAAAAATAAGGAAAATTTAATTCAAGGACTTAGAAGTTCTTGTTTAAACTATATGCAAGCTTTTTAAGCTAGCGTGAGAGAAATGCTTATAGTGCGACCAAGGACGGATTAAGGTAATAGAATTTGTTATTTGACCAAAAGATCATTTAGAGAAGTTTCAGAGTAAATTAAATTAAACGAACTGGTATTAAATGAAGACGCAGTAGGTGGTCGTTTAAAGACTATTCAGAAAAAACGAAAAAAACTTTTTAAACATTCAGGAAGAAAAACTTTTTTATATCACTTTAGTAACTTACATACATTCTGATAATAACATCATTCTCTGGAAAGAATATAGGACACTATCCAGTCGAATAGTTTCAATCTGGCCTTATAAATGATGAGTTCCTAAAAGAAATCGCAGCCTCGGTTTCGCGCAGAATGAGTTAAACACTTTTACAAGCTGAAAAGATTTTTTTTTTTTTTTTTTTTTTTTTTGGCACAAATTAGTATTTGTGCCACTTTCATTACAAATGTTCTTGCGCTGACATTCTTCCTATTTCTGTAAATTGGGAATTGCAATTGAGGCCAATATTTGATAAACGAAGACACCGGTAGACACAATTTTTATGCCACTTAAAAAAAAATGTTTCATTACATGTGAACAATTATCATATGGTAAAAATAAAATATACAGATTCGATTCCAATTACGCCTGAAGATAATAGAGATCATCAATATTTAATATTTTAATATATAATAATTTAAATAATTTTTAAGATTTATTAATTAAATATTAATAAGTGTTTCTGATATAAAGCGTCATTTATTAATATGAAGGATGTAAACAAAATAGTGGCAACTTAGATATAAAACAATTTTTAATGAAATTACAAGATAATTTTCATTACATTCATTCAATATAATCACAAATAAAATTTGGTACCTTTTGCCAAATGTCGGGAAGTCGAAGGATACTGCTAGGAAGGTATTTGTTGTTGATGACATCATAGATTCCAGATAAGAAAATCGGATGCCTCTGCCGGGTTCCTTCAACTTAGGAAACAGATCGAAGTCACAAGAACTGATGTCAGGTGAGTACTGAGGATGTTCAAAGACCTCCGAAAGCCACCGTTGCGCAGTGGAGCGAAATCCCGAAAAGCTGGCCAAAATATGAAAATGTTATTCAAATTGCATGAAACTTTGTACACAAGTGTTTTTCAGGATCCTGATCACGATCCCAAATTTAAAATTCCAAAAAACAAAATGGCGGATCAAATAATGCGGATTACAACTTTAATTGCTTTGAAACTTATTCAGTTTGTATGAAATTTTGTATGCAGTTGCTTTTGAGGATACTAATTACGATTCAAAAGTTAAAACTTATAATAGATTAAATGTAAAAGCAGTTACATTTAAATAAAATTGAAAGTTCGAAAGCTAGGCTAAACGTTACAAGGAATTTTCAAGGTACTAGGACATTTTTAAGGGGACTCAAGACTCTTAAAGCTTTAAAATTTTCGAAATTTTAATTTTTTTAGATGTTAAACTCCTAGCATTTCTGAACATTTTGATATAATTGTTTCCTTGAAATTCCTATTAGAACAGAAGTTATGGCTTTTACATTTTTACACGTTCAATAGCTAAAGCTTCGTTTCGGAAACTTTGAAGCCATTTTTCTCCAAATGACGTTTTTGGGCATAATGCGCATGATATCTCAAAAACTTATGAATATTTTTTCATGAACTTTTCAAAACATATGTTTCATGTTAGTCTGTATAAACTGAACCTAAAATTTCCTTTTTTATTGTTCAAAAAAATATTTTTTTAGGTGCTTATACTGCTGAAATTTTCTTAATTTTGCATTAGCTAAATACAACATTGTATTAAAAATATAAAAAAAGCTTTAAATACAAATTTATTTAGCTTTAGGGTAATTATTATAATCTGAAGTATAAGTAGGTACCAAAATTTTCATTCTAGTTGCAACACTTATTTTGTAATCGTGCGCGTAAGCTGTTATGCCGATTTTTTGCTCGAAAAATGTCTAACAGTTTGGAGCCCCCTGTAAATGCTAATTCTGCATCTTATAATTTTTTTAATACATGAAATGAAAGAACATACTTATATATTTTATTCCAATCAAAATTGTGTCTTAAAATCAAATACATTTTAATATATTAAATGTTGAAAATGGTCTTTTTTTTTCATTTTTCCAATTTTAAGAGTCCTGAGACCCCTTAATCGAAATTAAAGGATGGATTTTTATTTATGAAACACAATTAACCACTTGGGGACGAGCGACCAGTATACGTGCCGCGTAAGGCGCTCAGAATCCGCGATTATCCTCACCAGTTAATTTTTATAGTAAATTTTGCCATATTTAATCCGAGCATTTCTCCGATTCAATCAGGCAAAAATATCTGTTTTGAAAAACCGGTGATAAATGGTTAAAAATTCTGTGATAGACGCTCGTCCCGAAGAGGTTAAGCACAGTAATGAAAAGTAAAATATTACAATGTTTAATTTTTATACATACTTGCCAACCTCCCGCTTTTTAAAAATTAACAAAACATACTTTAAACCAGAAATTTTATTTAATAAAGGAAAGCATGTAGGTTTCGAATAACTACCACATCGACGTAAAAAACATTTGATTTAATAAATTTTCTGGTTGGAAGTATGTTTCTTCATATAAAAAAAAAGCGGGAGGTTGGCAAATATGTTATTAAAATAAAATGAAAAGAAATTTTAAGTTTCATCTTCTGAATGATCTGTAGTATAATAAGTAGATTCTTCAGAAGGAGGGGTGTCTAAATAGTTTACAGAACTTGTTGGCGGTATTAGAAGTTGCTGTACCTCTAGGAACAATGATCCTAATTTCTTTTACGGTTATTTACGTAAGGTTGAAATGAAGGAATCTAGTGAAATTAAAAGCCGTAAAAAGCGTCTTCCATTATTGTCGTCCTACTGCATTTTCGGGAGAACGATACCGTTTGTCCAATTTTTTGCAAGATTCTGGAGCGTCTTTCGAAGTTTACCTAATTTGCAATAACGAAGAAGCTATTATTTCTTTGGCATTAATAAGTAGCCTGTGCACTGAAGTCATATACATGAAATCATAACACATATAGAAGCAGGAATACAGTTCATCGAATTTACAAGCTCTTTGTAAGTAATAATCCTCGAAATTGATCAAATGAATGTTATGGCTACAAGAAATTACTTGTAATACGACGCAGAAATCGTTTAGATGAAATCTTCATCTGGATCGTTATGGAAGCAGAAATAGCTGCATTTTCAAAAAATCCAGGATCTGTAATACCATCATTTGTGCTTCCAACTCCGGGCTTTGGTTTATCGACGAGAAATCCTAATTGTAAACTAAATCCTTTTTGTATATTTTGTTTTGCAATTTCAGTATTCTCCTTCTCGTCTGGAGTACGCGCTTGCCATTTCTGTATATCCAATTTATATGCTAGATGCAAACAACACTCAAAATATCTTATATAGACATGTAACGTGAACATCCCGAATTGCAAATGATCTTCATTCACATTTAATTTGAAAATGTCAATAATGTTATCAAACTGTTTTGAGGTTGCCTGACATATGTAGTAACGTTTAGTTGACAAATTACTAGTAATGGCATTAAAAATTTTATTAACAATTTTCGTTAACGCTAGTTTGTAATTAACGTTTACTTCTTTTCTATCATTGATTGTTTTAAAAGTAATAAATTTATTCTCTTTATCTTTAACATAATCTGTTTTATTGACAGTATCTTTCGTATTTGCGTGCAAAAAAATGGTTTCTGTTGGCCTACAAAATCAAGGAGACGAAGATGTCAGTTTTTTCTAGATACTATTGATTTCTGAATTATTCGCAATATTTACGAGTTATAGTAGCAAGACAGAAATGAAAAAAGATATTTGAATCTGATTTGCTATCATCAGCAGCGCTATCTCTCTGTTTAAAATTACTTTGACCAGATATGCCATCACACCCCCACTTGGAAATCAAATTCAGATTGCTAATGTTCTCTGAAGTCAGATTTTTTAATAACTTACATTTGCATTAATAAAATACGTTCACCAGTATGATTAACCAAAGATTGCAATTCACAAAATAATTCTTCGAATTAAAATGGAATAAACAAAATCATTACCTATAAAGGTACGTGTATTACCTATAAACATAACTCTATAGGATCAATGATAGAGCAGTATTTAAAATTTTTCGATACTAAACTTGAGTATCAAATTAATTTATGCGTATGACTATAATAGGTATTTGTGTATAGTAGATAATAATCTGTTACAAAACTGAATAATCTAAAAACTTCTAAAATGTTTGTCAGCTAAATGAATGTGAAAAGTAATTAATTTGAGGGTTTTTGAAGCGACTAAAAAAGTGACATTTTTACTTGTTGTTGAAAAAACCTACGCGAAATGTAGAATTTCAGTTTTCGGCAGCTTTTTATTATTATTATTCATGAGATAACAGTTATGGCTATAATTTCCTTAAATTTCGTTGAGGAATACTGTGGAACTGATAAACTTTTTGATGTTTTAAAGAAAAAAAAATTATATTATTTTAAAAAATACTGGTATATATATATATTTTAAACTTTATAAATAACAATCATGAAATTATTAATTTTTATGTGTTTAGCATAATTTTTGTAACACATGCAAACAATGTACACCCTATTATCGTGTTAATCCATTTTAAAGCATTAAAATCAGATTATATGGAAAATGTAGCACGCGTTTAGAAGAACCGTTGTTTCGCTCTTTTTGTTAGCCTCAAATGATACTCCTCCATGAATCACTTTTAAAATGATGCAGGTTGTCAGAGCAAAGCTAAAACCTTTTTCTAAATATAAATTCTGACCCACCAAACATTATTCTAGCCAGCTGTATAATCAAAATTTCCTAAATCATAACTTTATTTTTGGACAGCTTTTCGGGATTTTGCCCCACTGTGCGTCGCAATAGATTGGTTACATCGTGTGCAACATGACAACGAGCGAAGTGATGCAACATGGTATTGAAAATGTCTCTCAATAAACGTGAACAGTTTGCACCGCATAGCAGGACGCAAGCGTTGACAATTTGCCCTAACAATTAATGTCTTAACATGAGCAAAATTTCTTGCCACTGAGTTCCCCTGACGTACAGAAATGCTACCGGTATGCACTTCCTGGTATCCACCTCGACAGATACTGCAATGACGGAGACGCATTTCTGCAGTGCATTGTCGCCATTGATGAGACGTGGGAACGAGCCTACGAACACTAATTAAAGCGTCAATCTAATGAATGATGTCGCCCAGGTTAACCACTTCCACAGAAATTTAGACAGGAACCCAGTCGGGTGAAGGTTATGCTGATTATGATATACGACTGCGAGGGTGTTGGTCTTACGCATGCTGTGCCCATAATTGTATTATTGACGTACAAAAAGGTTAATATTCTCCGTATGTATAAATATGTATATTTCACTTATTTTCAATTTTTACATTCTAAAAATAAAAGTAAATTTCGCATATAAAATGATCTATCACTTTCAAACATTAACAATTCAAACATAATTTGGTCTTTAGCGTCAAAAATGAAGCTAGTCTTTCACATACTACTAACACATGTTTACATTACTCTTTCTATTGTCGCCATTATTTTTCTTAAATTTAATCGCCGAAATTTAGACGCTGCGTACTGCTTAAAAATATTTTTATGAATTAATTTCCCTCATAAACATAGAAGGTTTCAAACAAAGAAAAGTTGAAGATAAGATGATGAGATAAGAAACTACGCTGACTAATTCTTATTTCGTTCGGACGCATTCTATTACATTTTTTCCGAAACTTTATCCACTTTGTTTGCGTGATCATGAATTTAATATTCAGTTTTTGGACTCTTTTCAAATTCTCTGATGTTTCCGCTTGAGCGAAGATGCAATTTATTTAGAAGATAATATAATTTACATTCACAGGAAAAATTATATTTGAAAAATTCCAAATGCAACTATATGATTAAATATTAATTCATTTTTTTCTACATAATAAATATGAATTAATATATTTTTTAATCTTTAAATACATATTGGAAATAATACATCTTTGTGTTGCTGAAAAGATAGATCCAAATTTGTGTATAATATTTTATTTTTTTATTAAAAAATACGAAAAATGTGATAAGCTTAATTATTTGTTGAGCAATACATGATATCTTTTTGTAACATATTTCCGCCCGATATTTTTTATAATAAAGTCGAAAAGTGAAAATATGTTTACTACATATTAAAATCAATAAAGGTATTAGTTGTAAATTGTAGAAGTGAGTGAAATATTGGCATGTTAAAATTATTAAATAAAGTCAAACGTTAAAGATTAATAATTTGTTTTGATTTTATTTATATTATTATTTACTACTACACTATAAATTACGCCTACTGTAATTTATTATAATGCGTACATCAAAAAAGTTGTACTTACAAGGGAACCACTTTTGGTGCTGCTTGCACCTAGCATCACGACCTGGTGCATTTTGTAGCCCTATACATAAAAGTTAGTGAACCAATAAAATTTCTCTGTTAATTTTTATATACTTTTTTATACTTTAAATTTTTTATCATTACATTTTATTTGTTTATTTCCCGCCAAAAGTGAGTTAGGTCGCCAAATATAGCGCTACAATTTTTTCGCCCACTTTATCCGAAGAGTAAATGTACAGTACATATTAGTAGAATTATATCAGATTGCGACTTTTTTTTTATAATTCATAGCATAAGAAAGAAATATTAGGTTTTTCTTTTTTTCCCTATGCAGATGATAAATATATAAATAGTAAATATATTTCTATAAAAGCTTTCAAGTTCATTGAAAACTATTTTTTAATGAAATACAAAATAAGCAAACTATTTTCTTTTGAAATCGAATTGAATAAAGTTTCGAATGTTTAAAATGAAATGTTGCTGTATTAAATGGTCCTTTGGTAAAAGTAATCGTAAATTAAATTAATATTTTTGCATAATTTAGAAAAATTACTGTGGCTAATTAGGTCAGACATTACAATTTCTAATGAAGTTCCTCTCCTCACACATACAAACAGCTATGACATTTGGTTAGGGTTGCCGGAAAGCTCTACGTTTGAAAAAAAAAAGCGCCAACCTTTTCCCTGCCAAAAAAGTGAATATAATGTTACAATTTTTCAAAATCAAATTCGTGGGTTTTTGAAGGAATTTTTAAACATTTTTTTCAATATTTTATACTTATTATTAACTAATTTCAATTTTTTATGCTTTTCTTTAAAAAACTTCAACGTTAATAGTCCGATAAGTGGTCTCGAATATTGCATTTTCAGAAAGTTATGCTACTGTAAAATCAAGAAATATTATTTTATCAGAAAAATTTTATCGATTCTCAAACTTCATAATAGAGGGCTTTAAAATGCACCAGGTTTCAATGCTAGGTGAGAGCAGCACCAATTGTGGTCCCCTTGTTAGTATAACACGGATTTCATGCATTATGTTTGATTCAGTTCATAAATACTTCAGTTAATGAGAAAATTTAATGAGTAAAAAATATAATTTACAATTGACATTAGCCATATAACATTGAATAACGTAAGACGATGTAGTATGCTACATCTATGAAAATTTTCTATGAATAATTTTCTAAAGATTATGTTATAAAATTCCTGTCTTGTGAGATATAACATTAATAATTAGAGGTTAAGAAAAGAAAATCATTTTTTATATTATAAAATTCTTGTCTTGTGAGATGTAACATTAATAATTAGAGGTTAAGAAATCAAAAGAAAATCATTTTTTTAGACAATTTTTGATAAATTTGATATATGTTGACATTCAGTGTATAAACGTATCCTGTACGTCGGGGAACATAGACAGCTAAAACTGGCAACTATAAATATTTACCAAATGGTGAACTCAGTTGGCTATAGCTATGAAATGTAATGCGTAAGTCTAATAAAAACGGCTGTGTGATAAAATGTAAGATAACGGGCAGCGCCTTTTAGTGGTGAATTCTATAAACAGGAAGAGTATCTTGAAAATTATAGGAAATACGATCAAATTTTCCATGGCATCATCGTACATTTATATATAATTTCATTTTATTTATATACCATATATTTGTATATCATACATTTATTAGTGAAAGACGTATTCGAATATGCGATAAATAGCCTTTTATTTAGATGAAAATATTTTAAACTAATGCGAGATTTTTTTGTTTTTTTTTTGTTTTTGTTTCGGAAAATAATATCAAAGCAGAATATAAATTTATTTTGCAACTTTAAAAACTCCTTTTTACCATTAAAAACGCATAAGTTCTAATTATATATATATATAATATGTATATATTTATTTCTTTATTTAATGTTTGCTAAGAACAGTTTCTAAAAAGTTCTAAATTTCAAATAAGAAATGAAATGTGTGGAAAACATTGAAAAAACATTCTAAATACTATTTATTTGATTAAGAAAGGTCAATAATACATTTGATAATCAGCTTGTGTGGAATGGTTAAGTAAAAAATGTCGCTGCTCCTGGATTTTTATAACGTTTAGAAGAAAAAAAATAATTCAGATGCATTAAGAAAATCGTATTAAATATACTGTTTTGTTCATATTAAATTTATTATTATTTATTTTAAATATATTGTTTACTACCGAATGCTTTCCGAACGTAATACTTTAGTTATTTTAAAGTTTTTTTTTATTTTACAATATTCATGTATAAATTATACATTTGAATTACAAATATAGTGTTTGGAAACGCTATAATATAATGGTTTTAAATATGACGCAATTTGCATCATTAAATGATTTTCGCACATAATAGCTTAATTATTTTAATGTTTTCTTTCTTTTTTTCAATTCATCTGGAAATATTTCTTCAGTTGAAAAGCAGTTGTACATATTAATATTTGGATTTTTCAAAACCTGACAACAGTAGTTAAAAAGCCTATTATAACTAAGAATTAGATATGTATTCCTGATTTGATTTTTTGAACAAATAAAAACTACATGTTATTTCAATGCACACAACTACAAGTTATTACATGTTCATTTTAATTCTGTGCAAAAGTTGGATACGAAACCTAACAGAAAGCTATTCAGATATTTTAGGAGTTTATAGGAATGTACCAGATATTTAAGAATGAAATTAGGTGTTTTAGTTTGATACAGAATATTTTAGCGATAGTATTATATCCTGACGTGGCAGATACTTTGGACAAGCCAAGATGCAGGAGCGTAAATAAACCCGATGCTGTTATTCAAATTTTATTTGGAATTTTATAGTAATCGGGCAAATGCCGGTATTTTAAAATTTCATTTACATAATTGAACATTACTTGCTGATAATTTGTTGCTTACGCCACAAATGTTATTTATTTTTTAAATACTAGGACTTCCCTCGGAGGGATTAGTCTGAGCGATATTACTGAGAACATAGATTTAATAATAACATGTGGAAGCAAAGAAAATGAGATGTTATCTTTAATTGTCCATATACTGCGAAAAATTGAAATGATGAAAATAAACGAATTGTAGAATTACAAAATCTTATATATAAATTCGTATATACTGTTTAAAAAAATGGGAAATCAAACCATTCAAGACAGCCATGCATGGATATAAAATTGAAAGTAAGCAATATTTTAAAAGTAAAATAGAAAATGAAACACTAATTTACTTATATCGGAATTTTAACTGTATAAAATGATGTCAAGAGCATAACCAGACGCTCTGCACCAATTTGAGTAACATTAGATGACAAATATATGATGTTTAAAAAGAATGGACTATACTTTATATGGTGTGTGCTCCCCCGGAATAGTTAATATTACAATATAACAATATCTGTTTTCCACGGATGCAATGAGGTTGTCGATAACATTTAAGGAATTCTCTTCTGAAAATCTTTTGCAGTATAAAAGTACCGAATACATCAAAAGTGGCATGCAATGCTTCGTTAGAGTGTGTTTTAGATATGCTCGATCGGATTTAAATGATGAGTGTATGCTGGACACTACATACGCTGTATTATTTTGTTTTCAAACATATTCTGCACAAGTTGAGCTGTATTTAGCATGTATTAAATAAAAGAAATCGGCAATGATTACAACATAAAGTATGACACAAGATCTGAATATATCGTCTGCATAACTTTTGAGCTGTCAAAGTGTCATTTGAATTAATTTGCAAATCCATACATATTTATTCAGCAAATCATGCAAGCTAACATACGCCAATATGAACCCGATTACAAAATTTCACCAGAATAAGTTAATATATAAAAAATCTACTAATGATAATTGAGAATATGACCTAATGATAAAATGTCTAGAAAAATGAATCGGATAAAAAATTCATATCACATTTAAAACGGAACTTCCCTCTGTTAGTGGCCTTGGCGAGAGAGAGAAAAGCCTGGAGAAGGAACACCTTAACAAGTATTTTCGACCAACCTACTGACTGTTTCATACAGGTCTTTATTCAATATTTACACAATTTATTTAATGCTAGGTGGGTATCTATCAGTTTTGTTGCATTTAAATCGCATGTTTTGCGGAGGAGATGCAGCATTATGAAATATTTAAAGTTGCTGTACCTAATAATTCCAAATTAATGGTAATTGAGATCGCTTTCCGTTAATTTCATCTTTTTAAATTTAAAATTTTTTAGAAACCATTCATAGAGACAATTGTATATTTTAAAATTAACCCGAAGCAAAATTACAAGATTTTCGGCTCAGCAGTAACAGAGAAATAGAAAATTTTTGAAAGTTTTTTTGTTTCTGCACTGTTTTATATAGCGACATTTTTAGAAATTGTTCTATTGCGAGAATTTACGTCATGATAAATACAGCCATGTCAATTTTCATGTTTATATTCCTAACAGTTCCATGTTCTTCGTTACTTAGATCATCTTTAGATCTTTTTCCGCTTTGTTTAGTCTTTCTATTTTTCAGAATTCGTTCTACAACGAGCATTTACATCTTATTAATTACTACCATGCCAAAGTTCTAGTTTCTAACCCCAACAGTATCCTAAAAATTTCAGTATTCCAAATAAATCATAGTTTAGAACCTTTCTAGAAATTTTTACGTTTATCCGTAAAATTGAACCTTTTAGAGAGCGTTCATTACGAGTATTTACATCTTAAAAGTAACTACCTCACCAAATTTAAAGTTTCTAACCCAATCAATATCGCAAAAATCAAAATTTTAGAACTTTTTTGCTCCTGCAGCGATGTAGGTTCTTGCACTGACATAAAATAGTCTTTTTTTCGGAGCAGAGATGGCCACCAACATTTTTTTAAGTTGGCTATGTAGTTTCAGAGATAACACCTCACAAACGTACAAGCATTAATAATATTATATACTTTATAATATTATAACGCTTTATAATATTAGCATTAGATGTACAGATACAAAAGCCATTTATCTGTTACAAACTAAAGTGCCGGCGTTGCCCATAATTTGAAGGAAGTTTGTTCTGAAAAATCAATTTCAAAATTTAACATACAACACAAAACAAACATTAAAAAAAGCAGTCGAAATGTTGTTGAATGAATCATATGAAAACGCTATATAAAAATGTATAAATGTATATAACAGACGCAAAATAATATAGCTATAAATGAGCTTATTTCAATTTGTAATTGGAGCAATAATGTTAAAATACGCCAATAATTCCCTAATCGGGTTTTTATCATGCTTCAATGCATTTTCACACTCATATGACGTTATACTATATCCACCATGCCCTTTATATTTCGAATATGACGTAATATTTTGCTCTTTCACGTGGAAACCTTGAAATAGAAAAGTTATGAAGTTATATTCACTTTCATTTAAATTCGTCAAACCATTTATTTCATTTTCATATTTCACGTGAATATATTGCAATAGAAAAGTTATGACGTAATATTCACCTTTTTTTTTTTAATTCGGCAAACTATTTATTTCATTTTCATTTTTCACGTGGAAATCTTGCAGTAGAAAATTAATTGTTGTAGTAATAATTTTATTGTGTTTTTTAATTGTTGGTAACTGCTATAACGAAAAATGTTTAAATTTGATAAGAAATTGCTGTTAAATTGTTGGGTTTTTATTAATTAAAAATTAACTATAAGTTATTTCGATTCCGGATTACTTTAGTTGTGTCGGCCATGTTCTAATACACATGTACGTATCTCTTCACAATTTTGGCTTCCAAATTGTGGATTTCTTTATAAAATTACAAACAGACAGATAGACAAGTTTTCATTTTAATATATCTCTCTATTCTATAAAATGTAACTAAAGCTGTCACCGCCGCCGACGCCGCCGCCGCCGGTTTTGAATTTTTTGTGACCGGAGGTCTTTCTTTGTTAATATTAAGAAAACTATTGCATACAAATAAATGAAAATCCGGGGTATTATAGCGAAATGTTTGATCAACACACTAATGCATACAGTTTTTAAATCGAAGAATTATTTTAAGAGATATTTAATGCTAAAGTTGGACAAAATTGTTTCATTAAAAAGAATTTATAAGAGCAAAAGCTATACATGGTAATTTAATCATTTTTAGATCATTTTATTCAATAGAAGATCCCGGTCTGCAGATTTCATTAATTTTTTTTTAATTTGACTCATTTTTTATTTTAAATTCAAATATTCAGCATCTTGACAGATATTTTTTACATATTTTAGAAAATGGTATTAATTTAAACTGTTGCCAACTGTATAAGCAGCGCAAACAATAATGTTTGCGTCAAATAAAAAAATTATTTACACGTTACTATTATAAACAGAAAAAAACCCCTTCAAATTAGAATTAAATAATTAAGTATAAAAAGCAGGCACTTATTGAAAATTACGCCATAAGAACTATATTTACATGTGAATTTTAAAAGAGAAAGGATATTGTAAAATAAATTCATTAACATGCATTAGAAATCTGAAATAGAACAAATTACGTCATAAATAGTATTGCAAAAAATAGTATTGCAAAACAGTTTAAATTTAAAAATTGCGCGAGACAAAATATTAGAGGTTAAATATTAGATTTTTTCAAAATTTTATTATTTTTCGTTTGATGTGAGGTGTTCAGCTATAAATATGCAAATTTTTATGTTTACAACATAATTAGGGGCTGAGTTAGAAAAATTGCTTTAAATACACAAGTTAGAGCCCAGAGGGTTAAATAATAGACTTTTTCAAAATTTTATTATTTGTCGTTTGATGTGAGGTGTTCAGCTATAAGTATGCAAAATGTCATGTCTCCAACTTAATTAGGGGCTGAGTTAGAAAAATTGCTTAAAATACACAAGTTAGAGCCCAGAGGGTTAAATATTAGACCTTTTTCAAAATTTTATTATTTGTCGTTTGATGTGAGGTGTTCAGCTATAAGTATGCAAAATTTCATGTCTCCAACTTAATTAGGGGCTGAGTTAGAAAAATTGCTTAAAATACAGAAGTTAGAGACTGGAGGGTTAAATATGACTTTTTCAAAATTTTATGATTTATCGTGTTATCGCAAGTGTTCAGCTATAAGTATGCAAACATTCAAGTCTCCAACTTAGTTAGGGCATGAGTTAGAAAAATTGCTTAAAATACATAAGTTAGAGCCCAGAGGGTTAAATATCAGACATTTTTCAAAATTTTATTATTTGTCATTTGATGTGAGGATTTCAGCTATAAGTATGCGAAATTTCATGTCTCCAACTTAATTAGGGGCTGAGTTAGAAAAATTGTTTAAAATACATAAGTTAGAGCCCAGAGGGTTAAATATTAGACTTTTTAAAAATTTTATTATTTGTCGTTTGATGTGAGGTGTTCAGCTATATGTATGCAAAATGTCACGTCTCCAACTTAATTAGGGGCTGAATTAGAAAAACTGCTTAAAATACAGAAGTTAGAGACCGGAGGGTTAAATATGACTTTTTCAAAATTTTATGATTTATCGTGTTATCGCAAGTGTTCAGCTATAAGTATGCAAACTCTCATGTCCCCAACTTAATTAGGGGCTGAGTTAGAAAAATTGCTTTAAATACACAAGTTAGAGCCCAAAAGGTTAAATATTAAGCCTTTTTCGAAATTTTATTATTTGTCGTTTGATGTGAGATGTTCAGCTATAAGTATGCAAAATTTCATGTCTCCAACTTAATTAAATTAGGGGCTGAGTTAGAAAAATTGCTTAAAATACACAAGTTAGAACCCAGAGAGTTAAATATTAGACTTTTTCAAAATTTTATTATTTGCCATTTGATGTGTGGTGTTCAGCTATAAGTATGCAAATTTTCAAGTCTCCGACACATATAGTTTCTGAGAACGGTCTCTGTGACAGACGGACAAACAGACAGACAAAGGAGTGAGACAGGTAGGGTTTCGTTAGATGAACGAAACTCTAAAAACACGCTGCGGATGACTGTAACAACATCCTAAAATTACATTACCATCATCGATCTACCAATCCCGAATTTAGTTTATATTCGTTTCATATATTCTTATTCTTTTGTGCGGCCCTGTAAAATAATTATCAATATTATATACAGTAAAACCTCTGAATAGCGGACACCCCGATAATGCATAATTTGTCCTCTATTTAGAGGGGACCGCCACTGAGAGTAAAACATCTACAGTTATTTAAGAGTTGGTAATCGAAAAAATGTCCGCTAAATAGACGTATCCGCTAATCGGGTGTGTCCGCTATGGAGGTTTTACCAGTAAAACTTCTGAATAGCGAACACCTCGGGAGGGCAGAATTTGTTCTCTATTTGGAGGTGTCCGCTACTGAGAGTAAAAAATGTACAGTTATTTAAGAGTTGATAATCGAAAAAATGCCCGCTAAATAGAGGTGTCCACTAATCGGGTGTGTCCGTTATGGAGGTTTTACTGCATAATAATATCATCCTTTACAAGAAAATTGCATGCTGTATGATAGACAGACAGACATCCAGAGAAAGATAACCTCCCGGATCAATAAACACTCATGTCTTTTGTTTTAATCATCCACAATTGTATGTCATACAACATGCCAGATTTTATACAACAGGCTAAAAACGGTCACCGTGGTATGGAATACTGTATTATTATTTGTTTGCCCACCAAAACTGGTTGTCACGGGTTGTTGCAAGGTTTGTGATCACGTGGTTGAAACTGATCTATTCAATATTACTGCGTGCGTATTTTTTTTTTAATTTGCTCAAACCAGTTGTCTACGAAAACATCAACCTGTGAAAGTGACGCACACCAAATTTCTGTAACGTATGGAGATAAATTGTGCTTTTTTAAGAGTTTTTTCTATATAATTTTTAAACGGTATTTTTCATAGTAGGTGCATTCAGTAGGCGACCCTCATAGGTACCTTCTGGTGCAATCAGAAACGATATCCGACAAATATTTTTTGAGTTATGCTTGACGAAAGGTTTTTATTAGGCTTTTTTTTTAGTAGGACATGGCGTTAATATCCATCGTAGTAGTAAAGTGTCCGGACAGTAATATTTCACTGAGTATTAGCCTTCGCTTCGCTCAGACAATTACTAGATCTTCTATACGCTCAAGTATTCTTCAACTTATTTCCGCTTTTAATCCAAAAGAATTTGTTTTAAAATAAAACAGATACTCAAACAATTTTGCGTACAGTTTTTACAGTGAAACAAATCACAACATAATTTTAGTTGAAGAGTTTGAACTTCAATGACAGAGACAAAAACTTTTTTTATTGAAAAACCTAAAAGGTTTTTGTTTATTTTTCTTGCTAAAGGAAAAAAAAACCATAGCTCTATATCTTTAAAGTAGTCCGGGTATCAAAGTTCTAAAAGTCTTTTTTTTATTTTTCCTGCAAATACAATATTTCAAAGTTAAATAAAGCAAAACGCATATTTCTACGATGATTACATCAGCATATAGTATAAAAGCATCAATGATGACCAGGTTAAGGATGTAGTCTCGGTTTTTAGCTAATACTTCCTACGCCGAGTGCATTTTTGACATGGAGATGATCAAAATATAACAGGCAAATATGAAAGAATACTTTAGAATAAAGAGAATCAAGAAAATAAAAATTTATTTCTTTCAAGTGTAAATTCTCATTTTCTTCAGTGCATTCTCGACGACAACTTGATAGGATGCTTCAATCTATAGATTATGTAGAGCAGCATTTTGAACCTCATTACGTGCGGTACCATTCGAAACGTTGTTGATGATGTGATCCTTGCACCGTGAATAGCCTACAGCATTTACATTGAATTGATAAATTCCTGTTGCCTTGAAATAAATTTTTAGTGACATTATCATCGTTATCTACTATAATTTTCAGGGTTGGAGTCATTTTCACTTTATTTAATGATTCATGTGGAAGATTCTTGAGCCATCGAAGAAGGGCCTTGTTTCATTGAACTTTTAGTGAACGACAAGCAGCAACGTTGCAGGGTGAACAATGTGGGTAGCGATTGAGTATAACGCGGTTAAAATTATCTGTAGAGATTTACAAAGTTCGATCGTTTCACGGATAAGGAAAAAGTTTTATGTCCCTTCACAAACACTGTTACCGGCAGTTGAACATCATTTTTTCAAGCAGTGGCGATATTCCCTAACTATTGATAAAACTTTTAAAGAGTCATACAACAGATGCGGATACAATCGATGCCCCATTATTGTAGAAAGAAGTTAATTATGCAGAAATTCTTTCAAACTGGCAGATGAACAAAGTTACGCTTTACTTTCTAGGGACTGAAAATGAAAAAAGTAAGTTATGGAAATTTTGAATTCAGCTTGGTTGATTAGATGACACCTTTAGTGCCCGTCTCTTCCAAAACTCTGGATTTCTCAGAAAGATGTTTGAAGTTTGTTTCATCAGCGTTGAAGGGTCTGTTTGGAATCGGTAAGGTCAGTGTTGCCAGTGGGTTACTCTTTTTTTAAATTCAAGTTTCTTGATTGGCACCACTTTTTTGAAATGGTAAAATTCCCCTTGCTTTAGCCTTAGTTATCTGTGATAAAATAAGGCGAATTTTTGCGATTTCTAAAAAGTCGTGCCAATCAAGAAATCTAAATGAAAAAAAGTAGCCTATTGGCAACTCTGGGTAAGGCTGCAAAAGCGTTCTCTTATTTGAGTTATTCAGCAATGTATTGGAACCATTTACGAATGCATCTTCCGCTGTCATTTGCACTGGCTTTTGTAACGTCATCCAGTGCTCGATAATATTAGGTTGAGCAAAAAGTTCTGGGAAATTTTTAATCTAATAGTTACGAGAATTTGTATCGTATATAAGAGTACCAGTGGGATATCTATAGGAGTTCAGGAATTTCGGCTCCAAAATTCCTATTAAACAGTATGATTTGCGTGTGTTGATCCGGCATTATTGGAGAAAAGGTCTAACGATTCTGAACGAATGCAGTTGAAGAAGCATGTCAAGAGTTTTTTTGATTCCAAGGAGCCGCCATGGTACTTCCAACAAATACGGAATCTAGAAGAACGATGGCAGAAAAGTCATGGACTATGATGGTCTCTACGTTGAAGAATAGTTCTTGTTGTTTTTGTTGTTAATTTGCGCATAACAACGCAACTTTCACAAATTTCCCAGAACTTTTTGCTCAACCTAGTATTAGTATAACTTAAAAAAATAATTAAAGTTATATTGTTTTAAATAATTTTTATAATTTAATTAAATATATTAAAAAATAAAAGTTTTGTTATTTTTCAAAATTTTTAATGCTTGGTTACGAATCGCACTCTAACAGTCAATCATAAAAGCTTAGAGCAATATTTTGAATTTTCAGTGCTTGCTGTAGACACTATTTGTAATGCCGAAGTTAGGCAGTCGGGGTGTAAATGCTAGTCTAAAGGAGTAGTCAACTATGCCATTTTTTTACAAAAGAACGTTGCTAGTATAGAAAGTATTAGCAAAATGGGAACGAAAGGAAGAGAAATAGGCTAATATAAATTTGTACTCAAATAATTTGGTTCAAAAGTACGAAAAAAAAATGTACACAATAACGTTTCATTCCAATTAATAACCACCCATAGCAATAAAGCATAAATTGTAAGTGTGAGCCATTACTCCTGCGATCATAAAAAAGCAACACCAATAATGGTACACCACCCTAGCTGGTTTAATAAGCTTATTTTGATATTATCAATATGTTTATTCGTTTCTTACACTTTATAAAAGTTATTATAACTAATCTTTCTCCATTTATCTTTCTTGAAACTTTAGCACAGCATACAAAACCCAACTTTTCTCATTAAAAGTTTTGCTAAGCAAATCACTGCTGAAAGAAGAGAAAAACACAAGATTCGGAAATAGGAGCACTCGCTCACGTTAAGTGCGGTGATTTATTGAAACAAATGCATAATATGACACTCGAAGGGCTATTTTATAACTCATGATTGTCGACCATTTCGAATGTTGTTTAGCTCATCTGAGCGTTTCGCGTTGTCTGAATATTGAATGTGCCACAATTGCTGATCTTATCCTATAACATTTTTTTGTGTTGTACTAACACTTGTGCCTCTCCCATAACTAAAACTTTAAATCCATTTATATGAGAATGCATTTGTACACAATTCTTCATATTTAAAGGAATATATATGTTTAGACAACGACATATATAAACTTTCCTGCAAGATACATGTATGAAATTTTGTACAGAGTTTTAAATTTTTATTTTTAATAAATGGTCTTCAAAATTTTTAATTTCATAGGTAAATTATAGAAATATATTCCTCAAAGTAAAAATTACCCTAAAAAATATTTTTTAAACTTTTGAATTTATTATTCAATTTGTACGTAACACATGATCGTACGTAATTATAAATAATGAAGAAAATCTATCAAGAAACTTTTTCTGCATAGATTAATGAAAAAAAGAAAATGAAATCAGTCAAGTGGTTAAGGAGTTATATAAAAAGTTAAATAAGTTTAAATTTTAATTTTTTTTAAATATAGTTCCAAAAAATTCACAAACTTTTTATCTGAAAATTAGTTCTAATAAAAAAATACATTGCAGGTAAAATATTCATTAAGAAATACTTATAAATAAAGAAAATAAAATTTTGACACCCAGATTCACTTAAAGTCTCTTATGTTGATTTATACTTGTATTCTTAAGTTATGAAAACCAGTATTTTCTTCAGGTTAGTAATAACTTATCCTATGTTTTCCTGCATATATATATTTTTTTCCTTATAGTGAAAAATAGATGGGTAATATTTTTTATCCTTTTCGCAGAGCATAAATTTTTTTTCGAGTAATCCTACAGCGATAGATCATCATGGATGTTTTCGATCAATAAATATAGCGCTCTTATAATACTTGAAGGTACCTTTTTCAGCAGAAATAATGCTATTTTTTTATTCAATTTATGTGGAATGGTAATGCTTTAGAGGTCGCAAATAGTATTGCCAAATCTGGCGGTATTTTACTTCAGGATTACATTACATATATGTGCAATTAACCTTTGGTGATAAATACTTCTCATTGATGACTCGATGGTGTAGAAATAACACGATTTAATATCTGGAGTAAGGCATGAATTTTATTTACAGGACACATACAAACTACATGCAGGTTTTAAGGGGATAAAAGTGGCTTTTTGCGGAAATTTACCGGCCTTCAATACTTCGGCGTGCTATCGGAGTCTGACTGGACGTCTTCCCAGATCAGCTCGCAAAACAACTATGAAGATAATTTTTGCCTTCGGTTCTCAGGCTGGAGATGCAAAATCACCAAGTCATCAAGTTCATTGTATTTTGAAATTGCAAGCTTTGTTAGTTCTCATGAGAATTAGCCGCACCCTCTTGCTGCGGTCAGGATGTGGTCAGGATGTTTTGGAAACCGCAAGCCACATCCACATATATAAATATTTAATTTCGAGTTGACACAAGAAATTTTTTTTAACTAATTTTCCTCTATTTTATTCACGAATTACCTATCTCTATGATAAAGGACAAACGTGTCTGTGCGTAACTCTGACGTCATTTTACGAAACAGAAGTAGCAGCAGCAGACGATTAAATTTAACTGTTATTATCTTTTATTACAATTTTTTAAATTTCTAAATACCGCACATTTTCAATTTTTACACCGTCCAATAGAGAATAAAATGCACTCTGAAATGCAATTTGTTTGAAAACTATATCGCGATATGTTTGAAAACTGCATCTCAATTTAGTGATTTTTTTATAGTTTTATAAATAATTTTCAAACATAATTAAAAAAAAATCTATATCTCTATATCCTGCTTACAGATGATTACAAAAGATAAACCTAATTGCACTAAAATTAATATAAATAAATTAGATCAGCATTTGTTTCCATCTTATATTCTATAGCGAAATTAAAACTTTATCGATCCACAAATAAAATAATAAAATATAAATAAAACAAAAATTTAAGATAGGTAATCGAACTACCTTTAAACCACTGGAATTATCAGAATAAAAAAGGCTAACGATTATTAGCGATTTCTTCTTCTGTTAAATCCTGGCACAAGGCCAATGCGAAATTATCGCTTTTAATAAATTTGAAAATTTCATTTTAAGACATGATTGCTATTTTTCATATAAAAATTATTGTTGGTATTGTTAGTGAATTTTATTAAATATATATGTATATTATATAAAATTTAAAACATCTACTAGAGTTTTCAACTAAAAAATACATATACAGTCGGACCTCGTTATCCCAACATCCGGTTTTCATGTCACTCTTCTTATCACATCGGTTTTTCAAAGTCCCGATTTTCTTTATATGATTTTAATGTAAACAAACTCCGGATTTTACGTCGTTGAATAATTTTCAACTCCGGATACCCCGTCGGTTTAGGAAAATTGCCCATTTTTCATATTCTTATTAGCACGGAAATTAAGCGGTAAGAAATGTCTTGGCCAAACTTTTCACAAAAGTGTCTAAAATACCCATTGAGATAAATGAGAAAATTTACTTCAATCTTTTATCTGAATAAATAAACCCACACACTATGAATGACCCACCACATAGACGTATCAGTCTATTCGCTGTCTTTTTGTTCTGGTCCGGCGGTGCTTTCTTGTGGCTACACGGCGTTTTTCAGCCGACTTAAACCTAAGCATTGCATTGCATTGAAACGATCAGAAATTATCTAGCATCCATTTCTGAAACAAGGAATATTGATTACAATTTGAAGTATAGTATTAAAAAAATAATTTTAGGAAGCACATTTAGGGATAAACAAACCTTAATTTATCCATATTTCCTGTAACAGTACAAAAAAAAGTCATCATAAATCTGATTTTTATTCTTTTCAATTTTGTTTTTGTGTTTAATTTGTTTAACAATAATGTTTTATTGCTTAAAACTGCAAGAACACTTATGAATTTACAATTGTTTTAAATTAATTAAAAATACAGCTTTTTATAAACATATTTCTCTCGAACTCCGATTACAGCGACACTCCGTATTATGACGACACTTTTTTCTGGTCATTAGAGTGTCGGGATAACGAGATTTGACTGTATATAATTTTCTCCTATATTCTGTAACCCGTTGGAAACCCGTGTCATTATAATAACTAAATATTACTATTAAATTTTTCTGGGAAGAATTTAGAATTTCTAAACGATAGTTTTATAAATGACACAGCACTGCGTCAGCGCGGCCTATATAGTGTTAAAAGACGTCTTACTTGTAGTTAAGCAATTATTTTGCAAAATAAATAACTTAATAATTAAGTTAAAAATTTGGTTTAGCATTTAACTCAAACATGATGCAAAATACTTGCTACCATGAGATTGTGAAAACATATTCGAACATTTGGTACTCTGCTTGAAGGATTATCTTTGAGTATGCTGGTTTATAAACCGGAAGAATAATAAGAATAATGAACCGGGAACTGGTAAAATGATGAACTGGTATAATGCTTTCATAGATTCATGCTTATATGTCAATAATAAATCTCTATCTTTCATATAATGCAGGTCAAAATTATTTTACTAGAAGGAATTAGAAGATTATTAAAGCTTGTGAGTAACTAAATGGAAGTCGATTAAAATATGATTATGCTAACATATATTCAGCATAGGTAATAAGACAAAATGAAATTAATGAAATGTTTCAACAAAGAGATTTTCACCTAAAACTTAAAATATTATGTAATAAAATTTTCGAAAGTACAAAAATAAAAATAGAAATTCAAAGTGTACAAATTGCAATAAGAAAGAACTATAGTACAATGTTGTATATAAAAAGCATTTTATTATTTTTTAAAACTAATATTTAATTAAAATTGGTAATATAATAATTTATTTTTTCACCAGAATACAATTTTGATATATTTTAGTAATTTCAAAAAAGTTTGTTTTAAAAAAATTAATTGAAAAGCTTTCCATTATGCATGAATAAATTTAATATATACCGGGTGTCCCAAAAAGGACTGACTGATTTTAAAATTCAATAACTTCCAAACGGTGACAGATATTAAAAAAATTCTTGCAAAAGGGTTATGCATAAAGTCAAAAGTTGTTTTACTGAGATTTTCGATTTTAGTTCGAATTACAAACAATAGATGGCGCTGCGATCAATAGAGGCTAAATTCAGGCTCGATTTTTGGTACTTCGTGGCCCGGATAATACATTTCCATCTCCTTTTTCTGCATGGAACAATAAAAAAGGACCAAAAATCGAGCCTGTATTTAGCGACTATTGCTTACAGCGCCATCTATTGTTTGTAATTTGAACTAAAATCGAAAATCACTGTAATAAAACTTTTGACTTTATGCATAACCCTCCTGCAAGAATTTTTTTAATATCTGTCACCGTTTGGAAGTTATTGAATTTTAAAATCAGTCAGTCCTTTTTGGGACACCCGGTATATATAGGGGAGAGTAGCCGAATTTGGACCACTTCACTTATTTTCAGGTGTAACTCACTTAATTTTTGGAATATCTGCAAAACATCACATCGCGGAATAAATATATTCATTTACTAACTAACTAAATCTTCAGATCAATTTCTTTTTGTAAATCTTAAGTTTTATTTTAATTTGAAATGTATGTCAAAAGTGGTCCAAATTCAGCAACTGGTCGCCTAAGTTGAACCCCCAACTTCTAAATTGGGCCAAGCAATATCAGGCTATTTTAATGACTAGGGAGTAGGACTAATTTTATTAAATGCAAAGTTTGCGATAATGAAACAATTAAACAAAACAACAGCAATGAAATATAATGAAATCGAATATCAGAAGATAAGAGTAATTGTTTTAAATCAAAATGTATTCAAAATATAAATCAAAGTTACCAGTAATTAAGAATAAAAATTATGGAACTAATTGCCAGTTACTTGAACATCATGTAAGAAGTGATGCAACACTTACACATGAATTTTGTTTATTCATTTTTTATTCCAGTGTACTCAAAAGGGAACCGTATTTAGCAATCTGAACACTGAAACATTTCTGCTATTTTATTTGTCTTACAGATTAGGCAAAGCCTATCATCCCTGCCTGGATTTTTCTTTTTAGATTCTGAATCATTAGACATTTTTTTGCGACAGAAGTTTTCTTTACATCATGTTTGTAGTATTTCCCTTCCATCTTTTTATTTCCAATTGTATTACGCCTATTTTTTAAAACTTGATGTCCCAATTGCTTTTGTGCTGTGAGAGCTTTCCTTTTGTCGTTTTCTTTTTATTTCAATGCTTACTTTATTTGACGAAGATGTTAACACAACTGTTTTTTGGCTCCCTCTGTCTTTGATTTAAGTGAATTTAGCAAGGAAGATAACATTTCTAATGATTCTTTGTCTTTTTGTGGATGGATTTGCAGCTTCAGCCTTCTTGCAGGTCAATTTCTTCACAACTTACTTTCGCCTTTTTTTTCCCCTATATCTTAAACAGATTTTGCTGTCACGGGATCTATTCTGCTAGACTGTTTGTCTGTGTGGTTTTCAACATTTTTCAATTACATTAAAAAACCGTTTAAAAAATATGCTCTATTGAAAAAAAAAAGCTACGATTAATCAAACGAAAACATTATATATTCAAACAGTTTTGAATTAAGGGGCTTCCCCCCCCCGGAGCCTTGAAATAATCACCCCCCTCTGGAAGGTTTGATATTTTATTTGTTTTAATGGCAAAAAAGTGTACTTCTACCCTCCAGAACTGTAAAAAGTCCCCCACCCCTCAAGGAACCGGAAATATCTTCCAGGGGGAAAATGTTTGAATTCAACTCTGTAAATCAAATATGCCGTAGGAATAAAGAATTAAAAAAAAAGAAATACATACAAGATAAAACCAATTGCAAACAAAATTTATTGCATAAACATGCAAAAATATTTTTATGTTTATATATGTCTAATCTACAGAGTGTAGAATATATAGTGTGGAAATCGGCTATCCCAGTAATATTTAAAAAAGGGCTAATATATTGGATCCCTTAAATGTAAAATGATTCTGAAATCCAATGAGTCGATCACAGCGACATCTGCAGGATAATTTCGAAACCTCGAAGACGATTTGGTCTAGACGCTGTAATAATACGATGCGTACATTGAAATTTGAAAATATATCGCAGATGTCGCTGCGATCGTCTCCCTTGATTTCAGCATCTTTGCTCATTTAAGGGATACAACTTTTTAGCACGTTTTGATAGCAGATTTCCACACTATAATTCTAGACGCTGTACCTAAACTGTATAAAGAAAATGATCCAGATATACAAAAAAATATTCAAAACCTTGCATGGAGATAGTAATCCATTAAAAATATTAAAAAATAAAAAAAAATAGTGTACAAAGCGTACAGCCCTCGAAATTCATAATTTATTTTTCAAATTTATGATTGTATTTCCGGTCCAATTTAAGCAACTTAAATTGACCCAATTTAGGGAACTGCGCCATTTTTTAAAAACAGATAATCTCAAGACTAAGAACAAAAACGAAATCAAACAAATCTGCGTAAAAATATACGTAATAAACAGATGAATTTAGATACGTATATGAAAACATAACAACTTACCTTAGTTTTAAAGCATTCACTTACATTTAGTATAAAAAAATTAAATTAAAACAGCTAATTTTAGGTTTTTTAAAATTGTCTCAGAACAGCACGTGATAGGAGGGTGCTTCTTCTAATCATAAGTGGCGTCATTCTGATGAATAGGATTTCAGCAGTAGATGGCATCTCTTTCTGTAATTAACGGCAGAATGGCAACGGTCCATTTAAAGTGGCGCTCCAATTATGGTTACTCTCTCCTATATATATATATATATTTTCTTCCATGTTAATTCTTGTAATTAGGTATAAGGTACTTTATTTTATACATACAGTTCTATATTGTTGGTTTGTGGAACTTTGTTGTCAATCATTCACAATATTGCGGTTTTTGATGATGGTTGGTAATGTTTAATTAATGGTTTTATATATATATATATATTAGTATATTAATTAATTGTATATATATTTATAGATAATATATGTGGGATTAAGGGTGTTAATTTTCCACAACAACGATCACATTCAAATATGAAGACAAATACAATTTCTTAATGAGACATAAAATATATAAATAGGAGTGATGACAAATAGGGTGATAAATAGAATGATTACCAAACAATGATAGTTGCTTTTTGCCTACACCATACGCAAAAAATGAAGAGTACTACTTCTTTTTTCTGTAGCTAAACTTTGCCCATTTTTGAGCCTTACGTTTCTTCTTTCACAAACCGATATCTGTCGATGTCCTTCTACGATCGACCCGATTCCATTCATTATTGTCAATTCATATTCATTCATAAATATATCACAGACCGCGACTGTTACAATTTATTGAGTTGATACTTTTCGCATGACCGTTGCTATTTATTCCCACATACATATGTATAAAGAGCGATTCAAAAAAATGTTTACAAAATGACATGGAAAATCAGGCATACAGAAAGGATAAAAAAATCCCTGCCGGCCCGGCCTACAGGCAGAGGTAGATTTCGAAGTTAAGTATACTAATTTCACCAACAAAAACAAAATCATTATTAGATATAAATCCACTTTAACATCTGTCTGCTTTTGACGAGTTTTTATTTCCATTTTATAAAATAGCTGGTTTTATCAGAATCATGTTAAGGCGATATTAAAAAAAATATTTTTCCATACTCAACAACTCGAAATTTTCTGGCACATTTTCAGATTCATTTTTAATTTAAAAAAAAATATGAAACATGCTGACGTGATTTTTGAAAAGATTTATAAGCGACCTGTGTTTTTATTTTTCTTTCAATTAATTAAAACTTGATTAATAAACAATTATTTTCTCAGTAGGGCAATATTTTTCGTTTCTAACAATCGCTTCGGGAAATTCTGTTCAAAATGCCCACTTTGACATCCTTTTTTGAAATATATTCAGCTTCTATCAAAAATCGATCATTACTGTACATTATATAGTTTCTGAATAAGAGAATCTAGCAATTGGATGCGTTTGAGAGCAAAAATGAATTAAAAAATGAGTAAGAAAATAGACAGTTTGGATTTGAATGCACCTTTAATAAAATGATTTTTTTCTTCAATCGCTATGTATTTTTAATTTGTTTTTGCTGTAAGAATTGGCCCTATCAAAAACTTCTCGATATAAATATTGAAGACAATATTAAGAAGATATATGATAAATTCATGAAGATTTTATATCTTGTGAATTGACGGAGTTATTAAAATTTTTCTTCTTCAACCCCCCTTTTATGTTTTCGTTTTTATTTTTTTTTCGGTACGAATTGGTCCTATTAAAAACTTGTGAATATAAAAGTTGTAGATAATATTAAGGAGATGTATAATAAAATTATTGGATTTGATATCTTGAGAATTGACGAAGTAAAGAATTTTTTTTCTCCCAAAAACCCTATTTTCTGCGCTCCTTGAGCCTATTTTAAATTTTATCAAAAATCTGTGATGCATGAATTTTTGGCGCTATTTTTAGAAGTAATAAAAACTTTAAACTGAATTGATATGTACAAAAATTAAGAAGTTATGGGGTTTTTTCGGTTTTCACAAAACCCCTCCCTATTTCCATCCCCTTTGTCCGCTTTTGCCCATTAACGAACTTGAGCGAGAGTTTATGTCCCTTTATTTTATGTATCAGTTTGAAAGAGATTTGTGCAGAATTGGGGAAGTTATCGTGTCCAGAAGAAAGTGATAACACAATTGCTTCAGGAAATTCCGTTCAAAATGCCAATTTTGACATCATTTTTTGAAATATATTCTGCCTCTATCAAAAAATCGATCATTACTTTACATTATATAGTTTATGAATAAGAGAATCTAGCAATTGGATGCGTTTGAGAGCAAAAATGAATTTAAAAATGAGTAACAAAATAAGCAGTTTGGATTTGAGTGCATCCTTAATGCAATGATTTTTCCAACACAATCCGCTTCGGGAAAATCGGTTCAAAATGCCCACTTTAACAGCACTTTTTTAAATATATTCTGCCTGTATAAAAAATCGACCATTTCGGTACATTATATTGTTTCTGAGTAAGAAAACGTAACAATTGGAAGCATTTGAGGGCAAAAATGAATTGTAAAATGAGTCAGAAAATAAGCAGTTTGGATTTGAATACACCCTTACTTAGATGATTTTTTTCTTCAACCGCTATGTATTTTTATTTTATTTTTTTTTTTGCTGTAAGAATTGATCCTATCCAAAACTTGTCTATACAGATGTTGTAGACAATATTAAGAAGATATATGATAAATTCATGGGGATTTTATATCTTTTGAATTGATGGAGTTATGGATTTTTTACTTCTTCAAACCCCCTTTTTGTTTTCGTTTTTAATTTTTTTTGCAGTACGAATTGGTCCTATCAAAAACTTGTGAATATAAAAGTTGTAGATATTATTAAGGAGATTTATAATAAAATTAATTGGAATTGATATCTTAAGAATTGACGAAGTTATGAATTTTTTTCTCCCAAAAACCCTATGTTTTGCGCCCCTTGAGCCCATTTTTAACTTTATCAAAAATCTGTGATACATAAAATTTTGGCCCTATTTTTAGAAGTAATAAAAACTTTAAACTGATTTGATATGTATAAAAATTAAGAAGTTATGGGGGGTTTTCGGTTTTCACAAAACCCCTCCCGATTTCCATCCCCTTGGTCCGATTTTGCCCATTAACGAACTTGACCGAGATTTTATGCCCATTGATTTTATGTATTAGTTTGGAAGAGATTGGTGCAGAATTACGAAAGTTATCGTGTCCAGAAGAAAGTGATATATATATATATATATATATATATATATATATATAGATAGATAGATAGATATATAAAGTTTTTTACTGAGGGTGGTTTTGGGTTCTAGGGGTCATGATCGGTGTAGATATGCAAAAATTTTTCAGAAATTCCAACATGGGAACGATACCAATAGGTAGTATTTCATACGAAATCTACCTAAAAATCACAGAGGAACATAGTGTCGCAAATAGGGATGCACCGGATATTGATTTTGCCGGATATCGGATACCGGATATCCGAAGCTCCTTTGCCTGTCGGATTCGGATATCCGACACTAGATATGTTTTTAGTTATATGGTGAATTATTTCCTTATATAACGCCATCTCAGAACAATAAATTACAAGCATGTTTCACACATCATTAAAACATTTTAAATGTATTGAAATATAATTTACAAAAACTATATCTCTTTGAATATCAGGGCTTGAAATTCAAGTTTTCCCCATGAGGGGAGTTTCCCACCCAACGTTTAAAAATGCAGGGGAGTTGAACTGTTAGAAAAAAAAATACTTTAAACCCCGTTATTTTTTATGTGCCACTTAAAAAATTACATTTATACAGACATGACAAAATACCATTAAAATAATTTAAATTAACAACTCAAGATAATTATCCAAAATGTTTATTTTTTTTAAAACATAGGAACAGAATCAAGTTTTATATATGTACCATGTCTATCTTTCAACTTTCACCTAATGTTATGGGCAATTAACAATTGGGTTCCTAAATGAATTTCTTAATTTAGATTTTATTCCATTTTGCGTGATTTAGCCTCTTTCACAAGTTACACTTTTGACAAACAGCACAGACCAACTTTTATAACTTTAGAAATTATCGGAAACGCATGGTTATGCTCTGTTAAAAAATTTTAGAAAACTTTGCAAAATCTGATGTGCATTAATTTTTAACAGTAAGTTAAAAATGCATGAATAATGCATATCGGTGATTGTATTGTCAATATCCTACGGTGATTGTATGTCACTTCTGAACAAACTTGTTTTATTATATCCTTAATGGAATTATAGTCAAAACTGTAGTCCCTGGTATTTTTGTTAATTGAACTATGTTCTATGCATTGGAATTTTAAATCCATATCCAAAGTTTGAAAAGGAAATAGTCATTGATGCAAGAATCAACTAGTTTGTTATTTCTAAACATGTTTTTTTAAGTTCAACCAAATTTTTTTTTCATGTGCACCACAAGTGTAATCTCCTTTTGTTGAGTGCTGACTATTGGCCAATTTGGTAAGGCTCAGTCTCCGGTAGCCATTGCTGCCCTTTTAGTTATTTGCTATTTTGGGCATAGGGAAAAAACATCGCAAAATACATAAATCGGTCATAAAAAAATATCGCCGATTTCGTCAATCATGGTGAAAATAAGTAAAAAAAATTGTCGGCCGGTCGCAAGAAGAAAACTGAAGTGCAGGGGAAATCGGCAGCGGGAAAATATCACAAAATTCGTCAATCGATCTGTCATGAGCAAATATCGTGAAATTCCTCAGCCGGTCACAGAGAAAAAACGCAAACATTTTCAATGGGATGCAGAAAAACAATCGTTACTTTCATCAGTATGTCGCAAGAACAAACAGGGAAATTTGCCAATCAGTCACAGAATAAAATTGCTATATTTATCAATTGATCTCGAGAAAGAAAATTATGAAATTCATCGATCGGTCTCTAAAAAAAATCTGAAATTCATCAGTCGGTCGTGGAGAAAAAGCGCAAAATTTTTCAGTCTGATGCAGAAAAACAACCATGAATTTTGTCAATCTGTCGTAAGAAGAAACTGTGAAATCTGCCCATCGATAGTAGAAAATATCACGAAATTTGTCAGTCGGTGCTGAGACTTGCTCGTCGTTTTACAAAGAAACATTTTCGGAAAACGATTTTTTGGAAACAGGAGCCGCCCACTCACAATAGGGCATAATAAATAGGGCACAAATCCTGCCATCCCGCTTTGAAATTCAAGCCCTGTATCTGCCATTCAAGCCCTGTAATGTATATTAATAATATTGCATAAAAAATGTAATTTAAACATTAAAGTATTCTGTTTATTTGTACAATGAAATGCTGATAATTGCTACTGGATTTGAATATAGGATTGCCTATATCGATAATTGCTAATAATTAATTTGTACAATGAAATGCTGATAATTTGTACAACAAATTTTAACCAATTAATATGTGTATAATTGTAGAGTATTTTCACAAAGAAATACTACATACTTTCTTTTTATAATTTAAACATAAAATATCTACTAATATACCCATGATTAAAGAGTTATTTTCTCCAAACATAGGTTTAGTTGATGCCCTTTTTCTGTTTTAATTATTTAATATTGTTTTTGCTCTAAGTCAGGTTTAGTTTTATTTTAAGTGAAATTATTTTTATATTTAAAAGTAAAAAGAAAATTACTTTTAATTTTAAATATTTATAATGAAGTTACAAAAACAACTAGTTGGATTTGCCAATCACAAAACTTTCTTCTATCTCATACATCTTAATATTTCAAAAAGTAGTTCCAAATATTAGTACTTCAATATTATACCAACTTTGATTTTGATCTAAAATTTCTGCTTCAGTCAATTAATCAGAATAAGAATAAGTTAATCTCGATCATATTTATTAAAATCAAAAATTTTTTCGTTACTCTGTTGTAGACCAGCTGTTTGTGAATAGCCAGCTTAGCAGGATGCGAAGTTCCATTAACTTCATGAGCCGCCAATATACAGTACAAAAAAAAAAAAAAAAAAAAAAAAAAAAACTGCGAAAAATCGAGAAAATTTTACCAAAATCTCTTTTACAGTGCCACCTTTTGGCGGAATATTTCCAAATTCAAGGGGAAACTGCTGGCCATAGTCAAATATATACACCACAAAATTGGTTCAATTCTATGCTTAACTTCATACACTTTTCAATGGTAAAATAATGAAAATAACACAAAAATCAGTATTATAGCGCCCCCTTCCAGCAGAATATTTTCAAATTGAAGAAGGACCTGCTGGCCATAGCCAAAAACATACCCCCGAAAATTGGCTCAATTATATACATAACTTCATACACTTTTCGATGGTACAAGAATGAAAGTGGCACAAAAATCGCTATTACAGCGCCCCCCCCCCCTTCCAGTGGAATGTTTCCATATTGAAGGAGGGCCGCCTGGCTATAGCCAAAAACATTCACAAAAAAATGGTTCAATTCTATGCATAACTTCATTACGATGGCAAAAATCGCTATTATTGGAAATATCCCCATCCTGGCGGAATATTTCTTATTTAAGGAGAACCTGCTGGACATAGCCAAAAACAAATACAAAAAATTTTGATCAATTATATGGATAACTTCATACACTTTTCGATGGTACAATAATGAAAATGGCTAAAAAATCGCGATTACGTGCCCCCCCCCCTTTTCCAGTGGAATGTTTCCATATTGAAGGAGGGCCGCCTGGCTATAGCCAAAAACACTCAGTAAAAAATGGTTCAATTCTTTGCATAACTTCATTCACTTTTCGATGGTACGATGGCGACATACGGACAGACAGACATTTTGTATAAACATGTTTTGGGATGTCTGACCCCTAAAACATCTAAATCTATCGAAAACCAGAAATCGAAAAAGATTCTATTACAATACTTTCTTCTAAAAATCCTGTTTAATTGTTTGTTTAGTTGCCTGTTTAATTGTTAAACTTAAAAGAAAGAAAGAAAATTAAAGTCATACTTTAATAAACAACTTCAAATTTTGTTTTACACTCTGAAAGTAAAGGAACAATTTTCTAAACGAAGTAAACGTAAATTCTTAAATTTATTGTAAAAAGTTCAAATATCAATGTTAGGAAAGCTGGCAATTCTTTAAACTTTTGAGAATTACCTTTTACTCATGAATAGTGAACTTACTTCCATATTTTACATTATAAACAAAATTGTTCGGCATTGTTTGGGGTCAAACGATTTCTGTTATTCTTATATATTCGCTTTGCTGCACTCTGCAGGATATCCGGCAGAGAAGTCGGTTATCCGGTGATTGTGATTCGGATATCCGTCGGTATTTCGGATATTGAAAAATCAGCCGGATATGCCGGATATCCGTTTCATCCCTAGTCGCAAACCACTTATTGAGTCACAAAAACGGGTTGTTTCATCCTGACTGATCCCGGGTTGATGGTAATAATTTCGAGAAAAATAAAAACATTTTAAGGAAAATGCAACGATAGGTACAGCCGTGAAAAAAAAAAAGTAAACACCCCCTACTAACTCCTCAACAAATTATCGTAGCCGAAAGTACTGGTACCGAACGATTAGAAATAAAGTTTTTTTTAAAATGATGTATATAAAATTTGCTTTGGGGCCATCTACTTATTAAAACGAATCCAAATTTCATTTTTTTCAATGGCAATACCCAATTTTAACAAGATATTTTAAATCTTCGGTTCAAACTATGCCTAGACACGAAATTTCAAGTTATTTGAATGATAAGTTTTTCAATTATAAACATACGAAATTTCGTGCTTCTAATGTTAAAGTACATTTTCATATTTTTATTTATATTTCCTGAAATTATGCTCCTAATGTACTAATTTTTTGTATAGCAATAGTACTAATATACCCAAACATAAATACGTTGAATTTTCAATTTTTATAATTGTATGATATGAATTATGAATTATTAAATTAATATTCGAAAAAATTATGAATTGCAACCTATAATTTTTTTGATGGATTTAGATTTATTAAGTCCTGTTTTATGGCCATCCAACATTTCACATTTTTCTCTCACGAAGTTTACAAATTAGGCTTAAAGAAATGAAAAAATGGCAAAATGATGGTTTAAGTGAAGTGACTAGATATTTTGAAATTTCTTCTGCTATCTTGTAATCGAGCAGGCTTCAATGACTGCTTGAGTATCGTTTATGGTGCCTTGATCAAGAAGGTGGCTCTCTCGGTAAACAATCTAGTATAGAACTTCAATTTGTATACAGCCCTTTAAATACGCCCGTTTTAAAGTAATTAATTTTTCGTAAACTTATGGTACGAATTGCATAAAAATTTGTTTTTAGGCTAATTGAAGGGTTTAGAGTTCATTTATGCTGTCCGAATTGTGTACTACCATTGAAAAAAACAAAGTTATGGTTCGTTTTAATATGTAGATGGCCACCTAAGGAAATTTTATATACATCATTTAAAAGAAGACTTTATTTCCAATCATTCGATACCAGTAACGTTCTTCTACGATAATTTGTTGAGGAGTTAGTAGGGGGTGTTTACCTTTTTTTTCCACGACTGTACCTTATTTTGTGTCAAATGTGATAACATCACCAAAAGATCTGGAAAAATATGTTGCTGAAGCAATTCGATGATAATGTCTGAATTGATAATCATTGTCCAAAATGTGGGGCGTCAAGTGCATACTGCTGGCGCGTATAATGCAAACTTCTACCACTTTTGTTTGGTGTTATCACATTAACAAAAAACTTGAGGATGCCTTTTAAATGTTTCATTATAACATACTTCAGTTTTCTGAAATTTATGACCGTCAACCCAAATTGAGTTAGGATGAAACGCCCTGTATTTGTGACCCAGTAAGCGGTTTGCGACACTATGTTCCTATGTGATTTTTCATTCTTGTTGTATGCTTGATTTTCCATGCCATTTTGTAAACTTTTTCTGAATCTCCCTGTATATATGTGGAATAAAAATGTCCTCAGCAACGGAGTTATTTATACACCAAACCACGCTCGCTAAAATATGGTGACTGGCAGTGAAGCTATAACAACAAAATATTTTAAACACTGAAAAGTAGAAAATAAAATATAAAGAAAAGCGAAGAACGTAAGAACTAAAAAAAGTTTTTATTTGGCAATGCAAAGAACTTTTTAAACTCGCACTCTCCAGTAAAAAATTAGTCTCGAAAATATTTAGGAAAACAACAACAAATTTAACAAAATATAATAAGTGTGATAATAGGCCATTATAAAAAATTGAATAGATTTGTAAAATTTTGGATAGTACTCTTTTCTTGCTATGTGCAATGTTTATACGTAATGTCTTTTAAAAACACGGATGGTTATAAAGATATAAGAAATTCTTTAAAAATTCCCACAGATTCTTCATTTGTTTTTGTTGATGTTGTTTATAACCAAATTACACGGCTTTAAAAAAATTGAGAAAATTTAATAGAAGTATTAGTAATTAGAAATGTGTGATTACTCTGTATCATAAACACTGGAATCGATTTCTAAATTTTACAAATACTTTTTCTTGCTAAACGTAATGTTTGTATGCATTTTCGTAAGAAAAGTGTGTATAATCATGAAATTATTAAAATTTCTTTAAAAATTCACAATTATTCTTCATGTAGTTTATAATATATATGGTTTTCACAAAAATTTCATGACACATTTAAAAGTTTTCAGAAAGTACTAGAGAAATATTATACTGTAATTAGAATTGTGTGATCACCCTGCATCGTAAACACTATACTTGATTTCTAAATTTTCCAAATATTTTTTCTTGCAAGATGCAATGTTAATATGCATTGTTCATAAGAAAAGAACTTGTATTCTTGAAAAAATTAAAATTTCTTTAAAAATTCGCGAATATTCTTTACGTTTTTGTTTATAATATATACGGTTTTCATAAAAAATTCACGACTTATTTAAAAATTTTCAGAAAGTACTAGAGAAATATTATATACTGTATTTAGAATTGTGTGATCACCCAGATAAACACTATAACTGATTTCTAAATTTACGAAATACTTTTTCTTGCCAAATGCAATGTTTATATGTATTTTTCATAAAAAAAGAACTTGCATTCTTGAAAATATTAAAATATCTTTAAAAATTCACAATTATTTTTTACGTTTTTTGTTTATAACATATTTGGTTTTCACAAAAATTTCACGACGCATTTAAAATTTTTCAGAAAGTGCAAGAGAAATATTACACGGTAATTAGAATTGTGTGATCACGTTGTATCATAAACAGTGGAATTTATTTCTAAATTTTACAAACACTTTTTCTTGCTAAATGCAATGTTTGAATACATTGTCGTAAGAAAAATACATATAATCTTAAAAATATATGTATTAATTTTCTTTAAAAAAGAAAGAAGGATATCATGAAAACATAAAAAAAAATCTTTAAAATTCACAAATATTTTTCATGTGTATTGTTTATAATATACAAGATTTTCGACCAAATTTCATGACACTTTAAAAAACTTGAGAAAATGAAAGAGAAATATTATATTTCAATTGAATTTCAATTTAATAGACTGAATGTTTGATATGATATGAGCATTTGTATGAAAACTTAATACAAATGCGCAACTGTTAGCATTTTTTTAAAATTTAGTAAGCAATCATATAAGGCAATTATAGTAAAAAGCCTGTGGAATATCGTAAAAATTTAGAAAAATACTGTACTGAATTTCAGCGACTTTCTAAATTACTTTCTCATTAAATTTGCGGTTAATAACTTATGTAGATATACACTCGGGATTGGATATTCACTAGTAGTATGGTTCGAGCAGATTCTATCCATTACCAAATAATAAAGATCAATCTATCTGGTGTTTCTTATGAAATTTGGATAAAATCATCCATCGTGTCTGAATTGCGCTAATTAATTTGCACAGTATTGTACGTAATAAACTTAATGTTCTTTTGTGAATGGACCTTGTTCTACAGACGGCGTAATAATTAATGTTTTAAGCAAATATTAAATATTTAAATATGAAATATCTCCTATGTTATACCCTGGAAAACCATTAACAGTTCGCTTACATTAAAATTTTCTAATAAATTTAGATTAAATCAGTTCGCTTGCATTAAAATTTTCTAATAAATTTAGATTAAATAACTTATCTCTAAGACCCTTACAGTATTTTCATTCAGTAAACGTAAATGTTTCCAAAATTAGAAAATTTAAATATATTTTTAGTAGTTAAAGGATAGAAAATTGAATAAACGAACTATTTCTGTTACGCTTTTAAATAGTCACGTTCACATTCCAAGTTAAAATGAAGATTTCATTACGAGCGCTATCTAAAGTGCGTGGAACTCGCTCGAAGCTTTGAATTAAAAATTCTGTACTTTAACATGATAGTTTTTTTTTTTTACGTTAAAAAAATTAAATAAAAATACGCTATTTCAGATGTCAATGAACTTTTTCTCGATGTTTGATTAGTTTTACATTGGTTTTTCTAGAAAGATGCAATGCTGAAAGGTAGTTAAAACTAATTTAGTTTTTTTTTTTTCATGTCCTTTTCTCTTTAAGAAACGTATAAGCTTATGTTCGCCCTCCCTCCTTACATGAGGCATAGAAATCCGAAATTTGTTTTATAAAAAAAATGTTTCCTAGCATAAATGAGTACAGGAAAATAAAACACAAATAAGAGAAATAAAAATTAGTCACTTTTGACCTACTTAAAAGGAAAAAAAAAAAAAAAAAAAAAAAAAAAAAAACGAGGTTACTTAGGTCGAAAACATTTATTATTGTGTTTTCTAATAGATTTTGCTTAAAATGTTGACTTATATATATATATATATATGTTAAAATTTTAAATGATTACCTATATAAATTTCATCTGTAAAAGTTTCGCAAGACAACTTTATTAATATAATACTGTTGTCTCTATTAGTTACAGATTTCTTGAACTCAAGAACTTACACTTATCACGGGAAGAAACTCTCAAGCTAACATTAATCGTATGGCAGAGTTATTTTCAAACTTCTCGATTGCTTTTTTAATATTTTTAATAAATCCAAATAATTAATTTATAATTATTATTAAATCCTTATCCTTTATCCATACAATTTATTAAGAAGGACACAGACGACAGCACCATTAAATTTATTATTAAAATTAATACAAGAGGAAGCTATTTTTTAAATCAAATTAAAGATGTTCAAATACTGCTTTTCAGACAATTGTGACATCATGTGCTTGTATATCTGACAGTCATATTTAATTGCATTATTTACCCCTTGACTGTGGAATATATTTGAGAAAAATGTGTCAAAAATTGAATTTTTTCTCTTTATAATTTTGTTCGTTATTATCATCAAAATGTTAGAAATAGATTTAAAAAAAAATTAAACGAAATAACTACTATATTCAATATTTTCACATATAGGTTAAGGTGCCTTATTATCGTCCCCCAGTCACTTTTAGGATCTTGGAAGTTGTAATTTTCAGAAAAAATCTGCCAAATTTGGATTTTACATAGGCTAATTACCCACACACATAGAAACATAGGCAAATATCGTACAAAAAAATTTTAACAATGCAAAAAATTGTTTTTTCAAAAGTATCTAAAAAATGCAAAAGAAAAAAAATGGTCCCAATTTCGTCCCCCCAAAAAATCCAATACGCCGAGGCTTAACATAACTAAATCAAAATTTATTTCTAAATGAGTAAGTAATTTAATTTACATTAAAGTAAGGCACAAAGAAATGTACTAATTATCAGTGGAAGAATAACATAACGAAACGTTAGCCATCCAAACATGAGGAAAAAATTTTAAAAAATGTCATGAAAAAGCATTCTTAAATTTGTCCCCGGGACGAAAATAAGAACTGCAAAGGGGACGAAATTGGGACGCCGCTACTTCCCAATATGACTGAGCTTCAGTTCCCGTAAGATGAACTGAGAGTCCTAAAACTCACTGTATGCTACTGTCAGCATCTTACCAACGTAAAATACATGCAATGAATAAGAAATAAATACTTACAGTACAGTAAATAACGTTTTACGAACTATGTAATAAGAACTCAGGTCTTCTAAAAATAGAAAATTCGCCGTCTACGAAATTAGGAGAGGTGACAAAATATGGGCACTTTAGCCTATGGGAAATGTTAATGGATTACGGTAATTTTTGCTCAAATTATAGCAAAATAAATCAAATGACAGTATAAATATTTCAGTAATTTTCAGAATAATTTCAGTAATATTCAGAAATTTTCAGTATAAATATAACAAGCTAATACAACAATATTATTATTTATATCCACTGCGATAAATTCCATGTCCCTCAGATTCCTTTGAATTTCAGAAATCCTTTACAGTATGGTATATACGAAAACATGGCACGGCACATAAAGCTTATATCACAGTCTTTACAATAAACTCGAGTCTCGTGCCGTATCCTCTTTCCCTTTTTATCAGTTTTACGACAACAAAGGAAACAATGTCTGGTTGGAGTAGTAAATTCCATATTATGCATTAGACGAACTGAGTTCGGGCTTCACGGAATTGAAACGCCGATTTTTCTCTTGCCCGAACTTAGGTCGGGCATTCCAAAATTGGCGCATTACCGTTGCCCGAACTAAGTTCAGGCACCACAGGCAAGGGGCTAATTTAGCTAAAAACAAAACCCTTAAAATGGCAAAAAAAAAAAAAAAATATATACTAAAGTTCAGTCCATCGGACTATGAAATGTAGTCTGAGGGAAAAAATCGAAAATATAATCAGGGACCTTTGAGATAAAAAGCGAATGCGCTACCACTATGCCACCAAAGCTTTCACTAAAAAAGCTGAAATTATAGTTCTCTTCTAAAATCTAAATTACGAAAAATAAAGAATTACGGTCAGATGTCAACAATTTAAATCATTTAATAAATAAATAAATAAATAAATAAATAAATAAATATACATATATATATATATATGTATATAAGACTTTTTAAAAATTTTATGATTTGTCGTGTGATCGTAGGTATTCAGCTACAAGTATGCGAAATTCCAAGTCTCTAACTTATACAGTTTTCGAGAACAAAGTCTGTGATAGACAAATAGACAGGCGGGCTTCAAAATATTTATTTATTATAAAAATTACTGAAAGTGTCCAAGCCCCAATAAATTATATTACCTTTAATTTAAAAAAAAGTTAGGAAGATCAGTTTAATAGTTTTTGAGTTCTGATCGCGCCCAAATAGGAAAATCAAAAAAATCATTTTGCTCCGAAACAATTTAATCCTACGGACTCGTTGCACGGAAACACTAAATAATTACGAAAGGACTTCAAATTCGACCGAATCGTTTTACAGGGATAGTCTACAGGCTATAGGAAATTTTAAAAAAAGTAAAATAAAAAAATCGATTTTTTTCAACCGAAAAAATTAATATGCCCCCCTAAAGTGTAATCTAAACTTTTACCTTCAATATCTCAAAAACTGCACTGTTAACAATCTGCAGTAAACTGTCCAAATCATTCAAATGTTTTTATAGAAAACGATTAGATAACCGTAATTTATCTCTATTTTGAAAAAGGAGAACGCTTCATAATATGGGTAACCATAGCCAGTTCAATGACAGACAGTTTGCTTCAGATTTTTTAACCGTTTGCACCAGTTTCATTAAAATGGCTATCATGTTTGATTCTCTTCTTGTGTGCATTCCTCTTGTGAGTTCTACCAAATCTGATATTTTAACCATTTGTATCATCGTGTTGCATATCTGTAACATGTAATCAATTTTATCATTTAATTAATCAATTCATCGTGTTGCATATCTGTACCGAAAAATCAATTTTACTAGAATAGTGGGCTTTAAAAAACGATTTTTATGATTGCTGCTGTCTTCAAACACAGCAGTTAATATAAATTATTCGTAGAATTCTCAATAGACGGCTATACTGGGTTCATGTTTTATGCCAAAGTTTTATTTAACATTTCCGAAGTTTTATTTCATTATTCATAAAATGAATTTGGTAAATTTTGTCAGTTTTAAAAGGCTGGAGACTCCCAGAAATAGATTTTTTCGTAGATTTTTTTTGGTAAGTTCGAACACTTAACAATTGAAGAGCTAAGTGGAAGAACATGTTAAGTAACACAAATGACATTTGAAGAAATTTGAAGTGAAAGTTTTTGCTGTAAATTTTAATGATTTATTTTCCATTTGATACCATGTGTTTAAAATATTAACAGGTAATATCCAAGACTAAATGGAATCTTAGTATTTTAGCTTCACCGTGTGATAGGATACCTCATAACGCTTTCATCCAAAAGATAAAAAATTTTTCAAGAAAATGTAGTATAACATGTTTATCCACTCAGCTCTTCAATTTTGTATTAGAAAATCAATAATATTTATGAGAAGTACATAATTTTATGTTTATTCCAGATGAAAAAAGGACTTTTTAGTAAATTTTTTAAAATTATTTTTTGCATGTTTAACCCGGCATTAGTCGCGTGTCGGTCTTTTTGCCTCCCATATAAATTATCTGCTCTTAACTCATATCCCCTTACAAATACAATGAAGAACTATCATGTACCTGGCTTTAAATGTTTGTACACCATCATAGTGAAGCAACATCTGTTTTTCATTCAGGTACATTTTTAGAAGCAAAGTTGAAATTGCTGGAAAAGTCTGCGCAACGAGCACTAATGTCAGTTCATTTTTACTTTTTCCCAATATTCCAAATCTCATGAATAAAATGTATAATTTAAGTAAACTGCAAATTTATAACTTCATTGGAATGTAATATTCGAATATTAAGTGAAAAATGTTTCTTATTTTATATTTCCTGTATGTGGGGGGGGGGGGGGAGCCGAGCGCGACAAATAACATTATGAAAAAAGACGTGACTACTGTCGGGTTAAAATGTTGTATTCGAACATTTGAGTAAATATTTTTCAAATCAGATTTAGCGAGTCACACAGGATTAAGCGGACTTTCAAAATCACGAAATTCAACTAAACAATCGATTTTTATTTGTTTGTTTGCTTGGAATTATGAAACTAGTTGTTCAAATTTATCTGATGCAAAAAAGAATTATTTCAATTCTGCGCTTCTTTGCAGAGATATAAGCTTTTATATTTGTAAAAACTGTATATAGGGTGACTGCGCCAGTAGTTGATACCCCTCCAGTAGTTGATCAAATGTTTGAAATATTGCACCATTTTAGGCGGAAATGAATTTTACACGTGGCACTAGAGATAATAATTTTTTTTTAAATGTTGGAGCACCTGTTGTCACATTGTTAACAATTGCATGCTGTAAGCGAAGCCATTTTATGAATTTTTTTTTTTTCATAGAAAATGTAAAAATTTAGTTTTTGATTAGTTGGAGACGATTACGATAAGTTAAAATAATCCACTTCCATCTTGCTTATTTCAAATAATAGTTTTATATGAATTATCGTTAATCACAGCTTAAGCAGGATATTTTAAAGATTAATTTTTGAATTTTCGACTAATTTCTTCGTTTGATCAACTACTGGGTAAATGGCAATTAAAGAAACTGTTCACTTATAAGTTTGTTGATATTTAATTTACGCAGATTTCAATTTTGCCAATTATAGGACATTCATTAAGGGCTGTAGCAATCATGTTAGTTTACTTCTAGAACTTAAAAGAAAGGGAATATATTAAAAACCCCGTAGAACCGACCTTATTTAATCAACCACTGCCTCAGTCACCCTATTTATGCAGTTTTTTTTTATCTAGTGTGTTTTTAATACAGATTTGTTTTCTTAAAATGTTGTTTTATCAAAATTGAAAATTTCGCGCATTTCTAACTTATCAAATATTCCATTCGCGTTATCATTTTTTTTTTTAATTTATACTGTCTATCCTCTATATAATAACAAATAAATGTTAGCATAAAAAGTTGTATTTCATGCATATTTGAATGTTAAAATTCATGTTCATGTAAAAATATATAGCTGCTTAAAAAAAATAAAATATTTTAAATATTTATAAATAAAATATTATAAAATATAATTATAAAATATTTTTCTTCTGTTTATACATTCCGCTAACTTTTACAATTCATGCCAACTCCCATTGCGATACATAAAAAGTATCTCATAAATAAATATTGTCACATTTTATGCAAAAGAAATGCGAATGGACCATTTTAAAAAGGACTGTTATTCGTTATTTTAAAAATTGAATAATTTTTTTAAGAAATTTTATTATATTAACACCAAATTTTGAATATAACTATTTGAGCTTTGCATGTTAAGCATATTTGAGCTTGTACTGCCAATTTTCAAATGAATCTATTGGAAATCCATGGATTTGATATTCAATGTCCGCTGTCCCTTAAAAGAAGTAGCCAAATTGAGGATTAAATTGTCTCTTGTATTTACATCGATGTTACACTTGACTTTACAAATGCATTATTTACACTGGATTATTAAAAATATATATTTGAAAAATAAAACTTTTTAATTACCGTAGTTACTTTTAACCTAACTCTTTCTTTTAATAAAACATGCATTTAAGTACTTCCTTTACACCAGTAAATAATAACAGTGATAAAAACATGGAAAATGTGTCAAAAGCTTATGATTTTTTTCTGATTTTTAATGCTACAACATTCAAGTTTTTTTTTACAAGCTTTTGATGAAATTTTAATATATTCTAGCAGTATTAAAACAAAAAATAAACAATTGACATACATTTATTTTCTTTTTAAATAGTCACGTTCACATTCTATCAGATTAAAATGAGGATTTCACTATAAGTAAAATCTTGATTATGAGTTGCTTCAAAACCTTTAATAAAAGATTATGCATTTCAACTTAATAATTTCCCCCTAGAAATTAAAAAACATATAATCATAGCGACACGGGTCATTACAATCTTTTCTCGACAGATAATTCTTTTTAAATCGATGTTGAAAAAGATTCAAAATTATAAACTCTTTAGAATTATGTTATTACTAGCAAACCCCGCGGCTTTGCTCGCGTAATATTTAAAATATGCCAAGTTATATTTACCATATAATTTTTATCAAAAGGTACTTACTAAATTTATATTTTATTAAAAGGTAATATTTTATTTTATTAAAAGGAAATTATTACTTTTAGGAATACTTCAAAAATTACTATTTAAAACACAGTTTGATTGAACATCATTATTACACTGCATTTGGCAGAAATGAGACTTAAATTAATAAAATAAAATAAAACTAAATAAATGATAATTTAGAAAATATTTTGAAACTTTTATGCTCAATTAATACGCTCATTTCAGTATTCATTTGAAGTTTTGAATTTTTTAGAAACCATCTTCTTACATCTTAAAATTAACCATCATGTCAAATTCCAAGTCCTACCACCTCTCTCAACATAAAGGGCTATGTTGAAACGGGAACTGTCACCATTAATTTTGAAATCGGTTTGTTATTTCCTAATATTCCACAGAAACGTAATTTAAAAGGCTTTTAAAGCCCTTTTTCAGAACGTTTGTTGTTCCTGTGAACCCCAGGTGGTAGAATCACCGGCATAAAATATAGCCTGTGTAGGATTAGAGACTGTTACCATTGATTCGCAACTGTTACTTTTATATTTGGTTTATATTCCCTGAAATTCCTAGAAATCGTAATTTAGGACTTTTTTAGAATGCTTTTCGCACCTCCCCTTCGCTTCACCCCTTTTTAATTCGAATTTATTTTCGACAGTCCTTCGAGGCATTTATATTTTATAAGTAACTACCATTCCATATTTAAAGTTTCTAGCCTTTTCAGCATCACAGGAATCGCAATACAGAAAGTTTTTAGCTACTGCAACGCTCTGGTGGTAGTGGAACCAATATAAAATATAGCTTATGTTTGAACAGGTTCTACCACCAAAATTTGTCATCATTATTTTTTTATCGGTTTGGTAATTCTTAAGTTTGCTTAAAAATTGTAATTTATAATGCTTTTCACTGACTTCATTTTTTAAAATTTGGAATTTTCTTTCGACTGTTCTTAGAAAGCAGTTGCATCTTGTAAGTAAATACCATGCCATACTTCAAAGTGTTAGGCCCCTCAGTTGTGCAAAAAACACAAATTAGAACATGTTTTGCTTTTGCAACCCTCAGATGGTAGTGACAGCAACATAAAATATAACCTATGTTATAGGAGGGACTGTCACCATTGATTTGCAACCATTACTTTTGAAGTAGTTTTGGTATTTCCTTAGATTGAGTAGAAATCGCAATTTAGAACGTTTTTAAGATGCTTTTTGTGCATTTTCACCCCTTTTTAAATTTCCATTTTTTTCGAAACTGTTCTTAAAGATCATTTATATCTAATAAATATGTACCTTGCCTAATTTTAAGTTGTTAGCCCCTACCGATCATTAAAATTTAAATTTAGAACGCTTTTTTGTCCTGCAACGTCTTGGTGATAGTGATACCGACATAAAATAGCGTCTATGTTAGAGCAGAGGCTGTCAGCATCAATTTCCTTCCATTACGTTTGAAATCAGATTAATTCTTCCTGAGATATTGCCGACAAATCGGCATTTAGAATGTTTTTAGAACGCTTTTCGCGCATTTTGCTCCTGCATCTCCTCTGGGGTAGTGGAAACATATATAAAATATAGACTATATTGGAGCAAGATCTGTCACCATCATTATTACACCATTATATTTGAAATCGGTTCAGTACTTCCTGAGATTGCATAGAAATCGCAATTTAGAACGTTTTTTACAACGCTTTTAGCGCATTTTGACCCCCTTTTAAATTTCGATTTTTTTAGGAAATGTCCATAGAGACCATTGATATCTTATAACTAACTACCATTCCAAATTTCACGATTCTCGGCCCTTCCGTAACGCAAAAGCCGCAATTTAGAACGTTTTTCTCCTGCACTCCCTTTGGGGTAGTGACACCGACATAAAACATAGCCTATCTTGGAGCAAGCGGTGTCACCATCATTTTGACGCCATTACTTTTAGATCGGTTTGGTATTTCCTGAGAATGTGTAGAAACCACCATTAGAACGTTTTTTAGAACGATTTTCGCGCATTTTCACCCCTTTTAAATTTCGAATTGTTTAAGAACTGTTCTTACAAATCCTTTATATCTAATAAGTAGCTAATATTTCAAATTTCATATTTCTAGGCCCTTCAGTGACACATAAATCGCATTTTTAGAACGTTTTTTGCTCCTGCACCCCCTTTGGGGTAGTGACATCGACATAAAACATAGCCTATCTTGGAGCAAGCGTTGTTACCATCATTTGGACACCAATATTTTTAAAATCGGTTGGGTATTTCCTGAGATTGTGCAGAAACTACCATTTAGAACGTTTTTTAGAACGCTTTTTGTGCATTTTCACCCCTTTTAAATTTTTAATTGTTTAAAAACTGTTCTTAGACATCATTTATACCTTATAAGTAACTAATATTTAAAATTTCACATTTCTAGGCCCTTCAGTAACGCTAAAATCCCATTTTTAGAACGTTTTTTGCTCCTGCACCCCCTTTGGGGTAGTGACACCGATATAAAACATAGCCTATCTTGGAGCAAGCGTTGTCACCATCATTATGACACCAATATTTTTTTTAATCGGTTTGGTATTTCCTGAGATTGTGTAGAAACTACCATTTAGAACGTTTTTTAGAACGCTTTTTGTGCATTTTCAACCCTTTTAAATTTCGAATTGTTTAAGAACTGTTCTTAGACATCATTTATGTCTTAAAAGTAACTAATATTCAAAATTTCATATCGCTAGGCCCTTCAGTAACGCTAAAATCCCATTTTTAGAACGTTTTTTGCTCCTGCACCCCTTTTGGGGTAGTGACACCGATATAAAACATAGCCTATCTTGGAGCAAGCGGTGTCACCATCATTTTGACGCCATTACTTTTAGATCGGTTTGGTATTTCCTGAGAATGTGTAGAAACCACCATTAGAACGTTTTTTAGAACGATTTTCGCGCATTTTCACCCCTTTTAAATTTCGAATTGTTTAAGAACTGTTCTTACAAATCCTTTATATCTAATAAGTAGCTAATATTTCAGATTTCATATTTCTAGGCCCTTCAGTGACACATAAATCGCATTTTTAGAACGTTTTTTGCTCCTGCACCCCCTTTGGGGTAGTGACATCGACATAAAACATAGCCTATCTTGGAGCAAGCGTTGTTACCATCATTTGGACACCAATATTTTTAAAATCGGTTTGGTATTTCCTGAGATTGTGCAGAAACTACCATTTAGAACGTTTTTTAGAACGCTTTTTGTGCATTTTCACCCCTTTTAAATTTTTAATTGTTTAAAAACTGTTCTTAGACATCATTTATACCTTATAAGTAACTAATATTTAAAATTTCACATTTCTAGGCCCTTCAGTAACGCTAAAATCCCATTTTTAGAACGTTTTTTGCTCCTGCACCCCCTTTGGGGTAGTGACACCGATATAAAACATAGCCTATCTTGGAGCAAGCGTTGTCACCATCATTATGACACCAATATTTTTTTTAATCGGTTTGGTATTTCCTGAGATTGTGTAGAAACTACCATTTAGAACGTTTTTTAGAACGCTTTTTGTGCATTTTCAACCCTTTTAAATTTCGAATTGTTTAAGAACTGTTCTTAGACATCATTTATGTCTTAAAAGTAACTAATATTCAAAATTTCATATCTTTTGGCCCTTCAGTAACGCTAAAATCGCATTTTTAGAACGTTTTTTGCTCCTACACCCCCTTCGGGGTAGTGGCACCGACATAAGATATAGCCTATGTTCTAAGTTGGAGTAACACCATCATTTTGATACCATTACTTTTGGAATCGGTTCGGTAGTTCCAGAGCTTACCTCCTACAAATAAACAATTTTTTCCTCTTTATAATAGGAGTATAGATATAGATTACAGTTTTTATTGCGTTTATTTAATAGAGTCAAAACACTGTATTAAACACTAGTGTCGTGAAGGAATTTTTCACCTTGTTATTAATAAACTTTACAATATATTTATAGCTACTTAAAAGGTGACACAAACACATAAAAATATTATTTAATGGAACCCTGAGGAACACACTCTCGTTCATTTTCAAAGGGAAAAAGATGACTGACTGAATAGAAATACATTTATTTATTTATTTTTTTAAATATACTTCTATTCAACCAGTCATCTTTTCCCCTTTGAAAATGAACGAGTGTGTGTTCGAAAGATCTCAGGATTGCATTAAATAATATTTTCATATGTTTGTGTAACTTTTTAAGTAGTTATAAGTATATTGTAAAGTTTATGCATTTCTTTATTTGCTTTTAAAAAATATTATTCGATACATTTTATTGGTGAGTAAATTTACAAGACTTCTCTATACAAAATAACAAAATAGTTTTCTAAGTGACTGAATAGAGGAACACTACGGGTAATACAAATAAATAGGCAGTGCACTCTCTGAGACCAGACGTTATAAAGTTTTAGATAATTTCTTTACATAATAAATGTAATTCTATAAAAAATGCTTTCAGTACAAAGTACAAACAGTTATTCTTTTAAATAAAATCATGAGACGAAACGCAACATTTCACCTCGATTCAAACGTAAAGTATAAAATATGAACATTAAAAAGTCCTTCCGGCCAGTGCCGGGAGGAAGAGGTAGCTTTCATATTCCTTATTTTAAAAAAGCCAACTTATATTATTCAAACACACGAAGCTCAATTTAGTGGAAACCGAATATAGGAGATTCAATACTAATTTTTATCAATACTAAATCTTTATGAATGAGAATTTCGCGAAATTAGTCAGCTTTATCCAAGCTGCTTTTATTTAAAGTAACTTATATTTGGCTGCCAAATTCGGCGATTTCTTAAAGTGCCTGTCATTTTAAGACAACATGGTGGATGAGGCTAACCAGTGAACTTGGTCGAGACCTTAGTAATTGCTGTGCACATGCTCACTCACATCGGAATCGGTTGATATATACGAGTGTTGTCGCAGGCAAAAAATCAGATTTTTTAAAATGTCACCCACATTAGAAATTGAAACTGCTATATCTGAGCCATTTTTTAAGATAAAGACAAACAAAAAATGCTCCTGAATCCTTATATCAAGGTCAAATACTTAAGAAAGAAACCTTTTTCAATTTCTAATTTTTTTGCACCTCACTTTAAATATAATTTTTTTTTAATTTGATGGCCGCCATTTTGAAACAAGATGGCTGATGAAGCTGACCAGCGAACTTGGTCGAGATATTGATGTATACTATCCACATGCCTTTTTACATCGAAATAGGCGAATACGTGTGTTATCGCGTGACAAATACAAGATCGTTTCAAAATGTTAGCCATGCTAGAAATTCAAAGTGCTATAATTCAACCATTTTTTAAGATATAAACAAAAGAACAAATTTTCAGAAACAAAAACTGCTCCAGAATCTTTGCATCAAGGCCAAACACATAAAAAAATCTTTTTCATTTTCCAATTTTTTAATATCCTAAATTAATTTCTTTTTAAATGGCAACCCTTTTGAAACTAGATGGCGAATGAAGCTCGCCAACGAACTCGGTCGAGACATTGGTATGTACTATGTACAGAGACAGACCAAGTTACATCCAAATCGGTTCATAAATACGCCTGTTATCGCGTGACAAAAATCAGGTCGTTTTAAAATGTCAGCCACAATAGAAATTCAAAATGCTATAACTCAGCCATTTTTTTAGATATAGACGAAACAAAACCTGTTCCGGAATCTTTGTATTAAGGTAAAACACATACGAAAAAAATCTTTTTCATTTTCTAATTTTTTGGTATCTCATTTTAAATTTTAAATTTTTTAATTTTTTTTAAATGGCCGCCATTTTGAAACTAGATGGCGGATGAAGCTGGCCAGCGAACTCGGTCGAGATATTTTTATGTACTATGTACAAGCCAAGGTACATCCAAATCGGTTCATAAATACGCCTGTTATCACGTGACAAAAATCAGGACGTTTCAAAATGCTAGAAGTTTCCACGCTAGAAATTCAAAATGTTATAACTCAGCCAATTTTTAAGATATAGTCGAAACAAAAACTGCTCCCGAATCTTTTTATGAAGGTCAAACACATAAGAAAAAATATTTTTTCAATTTTCAGTTTTTGGTACCACATTTCAAATTTAAATTTTTCTTAAAAATTTAAATGGCCGTCATTTTTAAACAAGATGGCGGATGAAGCTGGCCAACGAACTCGGTCAAGACATTGGTATGTACTATGTATAAACGAAGTTACATCCAAATCGGTTCATAAATACGCCTTTTATCGCGTGACAAATTTCAGGACGTTTCAAAATGTTAGCCATGCTAGAAATTCAAAATGCTATAACGCAGCTATTTTTTAAGATATAGACAAAACAAAAACTGCTCCGGACTCTTTGTAAAAAGGTGAAATACATAAGAAAAAAATATTTTTCCATTTTCAATATTTTGGTACCACATTTCAAATTTTAAATTTTTTTAAAAATTTTAAATGGCCGCCATTTTGAAACAAAATGGCGGATGAAGCTGGCCAACGAACTCGGTCGAGACATTGGTATGTACTATGTACATACCGAATTACATCCAAATCGGTTCATAAATACGAGAGTTACAATATGACAAAGGTCTCATATATATATATATATATATATATATATCAATTTTGAACGGAGGGTGGTTTCGGGGTCTGGGGGTCATGATCGATGAAAATATACCAAAATTTTTTGAAATCGCTTTCCTCCGAACGGCTGCAATAGGTAGCTTTTTGTAATGAAAGCTACCTAAAAGCTCACTGTTTTACTTAAAAGGTGACAAAAATAATAAATGCGATGTGACAAGTTAAAAATATACATTTTATTTAAAACGTCTCAGTACTTTCGGGCTGTGTTTCCCGAGTCCATCATCAGAGATTATTTTAATAACTAATTGCTGTTTATTTATGCAAATACGTCACTTCGTTTAGAAATGAGAGAGCCAATAATTATTAGAGGTGAAAGTAGAAGTAGCAGTCCTTTGGATTGAACTTAAATAGAGAAAATATCTATTAACTTCAGTTCCATTTATTTTCTTTATTATTCTCTGATGATGGGCTTTAAGTTAATCTTTTATTTGAGGTATCAGCCTAACGTCCGCAGCGCTTTTTTAAAAAATGTGCAATATTGAATAAATACACACATTTTATCTCAAATGTAACACAGAATGTTGAAAAAACATAAAATATTAGCAATATCGTCACTACATTTTTTTAAAATTGGGGGAGAAGGGGTGTTCCTGTTTTTTGCAAAATTTCATGCTTACGCCAGACAATGTACACTCAATTCAACTAAATATATTTCAATTTACAATATATCCATAGTCAAATATATAAAGATATAAATCAAGCAAAGGAGAAATCAAAACGGGGTTTAAAATTTCGTATTAAAGAACACCAACAATATATTCAGAAACAGGAAACCAATAAATCTTCAATCGGTAAACACTGCTGGGGGATGAACCACTCTTTTGATTTCAATTCAGCTAAAATCATCTCTAAACCCTCTTCTATACAAAACATTCTTGAAACTTTTCATATTTATTTAAATTTTGGACAATATTGTTAATTGTGATTTCGCTATTCCGCCTTTTTCAGATTGTGGAAATATTATATAAAATCCTCTTTTTCTTAATTATTACCAGCATTTTTCACACTATTGGCTGCATTACCTTTACTATTCTCCTATTGGCTGGTACCCGCATTTTCCTGTTTTCCTATTGGCCAGTGAACTTCCCACTTGAATCGGCTTCTCTCCTAGATAATTGAGCATGTTTTCATTAACCTTTGCACAAAGGACGGTACGTTAAATGCTACCGAAACTAGTCTGCTCATAGTTTACATATTCTGGCGTTTATAACGTTATTTCTAAATTTATATTGTACTGCGCCAAGTAGCACCTTAATAATAATTATTTCAATTTTTCATGTAGCTACATACTATTATTACACTTAGCTTTGCTCTGTACTAGGAATTCTACTATGTCTTCAAAATTAACTGAAATATTTCAAAATATATTAAACAATACATATATTTCATTACAAATTACTATTTTTTTTACATTCGAGTACCTATAAAATAATTAAATTATCACATCGGGCTTAGATTCTAGTTCATAGTATAGTGAGTAATGTGGAAAGCATTCCATCAAAAATTCACGGAAAGATATTTAAACATTTTATATAATGAAGTTTATCGTACGCGGAAATATCAGCAAAATCTATTTTCTAGAAATCACATTTAAAATTTTCGTATCTATATTATGTGTTATGTTTAAAATTAATCTAGAAGCGTCAATTAAGGTTTATTGGTGTTTTTATTTCAAAAAACGTAAGAAAACCATGTATAAGAAACATTGTTTACATTTTTCCTGGTCTTCCTGCTCACTTCGGGTATTTGAGTAATTAACTCCTATATATAAAATTGGTCGTAACACCTCTTCTAGTAATCGTAGAAATAAAATTAAAACAGATTTGGAAGCGTAAAAGATTCTTCCTTTAAATAAAATAATAATAAAAATACTTTCACCAAAACGGCCATTTTATATTAGGATAATTTAGAGAATTATAAAATGTATAAAGATACAAATCAAGCAAAAGAGAATTCTAAACTTGCTTTTGTCTATATTCATACCTACTTTATCGGAACAAGTGGATAAACCTTCGCTTTCCAGATTACAGAACATAGGTGAAAACCAATATTCTTAAATTGAAGACTCTAATAGTTTACATGCATTTTAATATATATTTTTTTAGATCCCTCACTAACAATACGAAATATATATTATAGAATATATATGAAATATATATGAAAAATAGCAATTATACATTCAATTAAAATTTTGCTATTTCTTAAAAGTGATACATTCGTATTGACCTTGTACCAGGGTTAATCAATAAAAGGGTGTAGCTAATTAACGAAACATTCGCCGAAAACATCCGCCTTTTTACGGTTTCGTTCATCTGACGAACCTCTATAACTATCACTCTTCTGTCTGTCTGCCCTTCACAGAGTTCGTTCTCAGAAACTGTATAAGTTAGAGACTTGATTTTTTTTTACTCTCAGCTGAATACCTCTTGTCAAAAGTAAAATCATAAAATTCACACAAGATATTAATTACACACTAAGATGACCGCGACGGCTCATTTGTGACCCAAGACGTGATTTTCTGCTCGTATCACTTGTTTTTCAAAATAAAACTTTGAAACTTTTTTACTTTTTTTAAATAATCAATATAACGCCTTAACATTAATTTATTTGAAATCCATCGAAAGCGTTTCCTTTTTCACGTCTGTATACCTAGAAATACCGTGCTGGGCCATCGTTAAACCGTACAAAATAAAGGCTTTTTCCTTTAATTCTACAGGTCTTTCAACTCTAAATTTTTCAATAGCAAAAGAATAATGAAAGGAGATGTATCGAAGTTGCTTTTCACAGAAGTGAGCGGATAAATGGGGGGACGTGATGATACATCTCTCATACTCCTGGAAGGCAAATGTGTAAGCTTTTATCTGATTTCAAGCTATTCTTGTAATGTGTATATCTCTGTTAAACTTTATAAAATAAGAAACTTTTGCCTTTGTAAACCGCGCGGGACAAATAAAAAAAGTCTGTCAGTGGTATTCCGGTTTCGCACATATATAGCGATGGCATCGCCAGGGAAGTCTTTCGAATTAGGAAATTTTGAAACTGCAAAGACAGCTTTCAGAAAATGATTCTAGCAACGAAATTAAATCTGATGAAGATGATAATGACATAAATGACGAAACAAATTTTGATGAAAATGTCCATAAAATCTCATCATTCGATCTAGTTCAAATGACAGTGATCTGAATGGAAATAGTCAAGTAAATACTGTGCAGTATGTCATGAATCATAAAAAAATCGCTATTATTTTGAAGAAAATACAAAATAACAGAGATAATCAAAAAAGGAGAGAAAGACAAAATGAATTACTAATTCAAAGTGATTTGCTAGAATCAAAAGATGCAACTACAGATAGAGCCTCAGTGTTCTATATCTTCTGGTCGATGACCTAATCAAAATCTAGCGGTCATAAATGCTTGGGTAGTTTTTAAAGATACAACACGTTCTAATATAAGCAGTAGAGTTTATATTCTAAAATTAGCAGATGAGCTCAATGAGAAATACACCGCAAAAGAACCTGAATTTATCCGCCGGAACCGCAAAAAACAAAGGATATTTTGTGGGAATTGATTGAATGGAAATAGTATAATGCAAGTAAAAACTTCACCGGGTTATATATATTAAAATTTATTGCGTTTTAATATCTTATTAATATGTAGGAACATTATTACAGAATTTCAACTCATAACTAATATATATATATATATATATATATTATTTGTAAGAGACATCAAAATCTCAATGTATGTAGTCTGAAATTTGAAATTAAAATTTTTTTGGTGGTATATATTAACAAAATTTCATATTATATTAATAGTCTAGAAGCTAAATTGTATTAACCATTAATGAAAAACATTGTATTAATTACCGAACCTTATTGTGTGTCTGTATCTCCCATACAAAATAAGAATAACATCACTGAAGGCCATGCGTCAGCTATGGCACACGCCGGTTGTTCTAGGTATTCATAAAAATTCGAGTGTTAAAACTCACACATTAAGAAAGCATTAAGTAAAACTCTAACGAAATCATAGGATGTTATCTAACCCGCAAAGAAACAGATTTTCAGAAAGCAGTGCCAGAAAGATAAGAGACTGGAAGTTTTCAAAGATAGCTGTACCTTAAAAACTATTGGACCTAAGAACGTGAAATTTTGGACACAATTGCAAAAATTTTTTCTCTTTCAGAATTTCTATTTTTTTTTTAATTCTCCCACTAGATCACGAAATCTCAATAAAAATCGATTTTAATGAAGTAATTTATTTTCCATTCATCGGCAATGAGACGTCCATATGTCTGGCATGTGTGTTTCGTGAAATCGCCTTTTCAAACATCAGATTTAAAACGATAGTGGCACATTTTAAAGCAATACAACCAGTTCTTTACTCCTATTTTCAATGAAGGGCATGAGCATATGATCTAAAAGGCTATTTATTGCGAAATACGGATCTAGTCTTCCCATCAGTAAAACATGTATGGTTCACTCTTATTAAACACATTTGCACTCTTATTAAAGACACTTGCTGTCAAACATTAATGCTTTTCATCGTTTGGTGCCTGGTAATGACCTAATGATTTCAACACTTTTATGTAGAAGACCACTATCAAGGTTAATTATAAGACAAAATCAGAGGTGCCAAGTTGTCACTAATCCTCCGTAATATGTGAGTTAATTTAACCCTGGTTTAATACATTTCGCACCAGAATTTTTTTTCAGTAGATGAAACTAAATAAGTTCCACGTAGAAAACTGGAATTAAATAAATAAAGGTTCGTCAAATAATTTTTATGGTTCGAAACGTTGTTAAACTAGGTTAAATTAATCCAAGCATTACGGAAGATTAGTGCGAACTTGGCACCTCTGCAAAATTACTGGCTTTGATAGCTTTTGACGGAATCACAAGCTGTTTTCCCATCTTTATTTCTCTTTTCTGAAACAGAAAAGAGTCCATACATCGAATTGGATTCGAGAGTACAGTTCCCTTACATTTTTTTTTATCTTCGTAACAAGAGCTTTCAATCGATAGCACGCTCGTCAAAATCCAGAACTGACATTTGGAGGTGTTCCAGTGCGAAACAGTTCAAATGTTTAAAGGGTCTCCTAGTTGCAGATCTACTTTATACCTAGTTGTAGGTTTTAAGTAGCTTGAGTAGCTTGAGTTCGTACTGTGAAAAAAGTTTTACTGCAGAGAAAAATCTGCATTTGAGAGAAAAAGTAAAGTAGCAAAAGGCAGGAGAAATTTGATTGGGCGAGGCCCGAAAGCCCCACCCACTCAAGATCTTAGAGGAAAATGAAATAGAATGAGAAACAATCAGTGAAAAATTTAATGAAAAAGAGGTCGATAAATTGAATTTGGACTAAAATTAAAAAGAAAGATAAATAAGACATTCACTATTTCAGCCAAAGGGTAAAGGAAAGTCAAAGGCCCCAAGATCTTATAAAAACAAAGGCTTTTTTCAGGATCCATACATTTAAAAGCAAGTTAAATAAATTTTAATAATTTTTTTCTGTAAAAAAATCAAGATTAAAAATAGAGTATTTTTTGACCACTTAAAATAAGTGGTGGGAGTTTATTTAGACGGTAATAAAGCTATGAGTTTTGTGCTCCTGCTTTAATTTCATAACGCCACCTCAATTCATTTTACTCGTATGCCGGGACTTTTTATTGGTATAGAGCAGCGTTTCTTAAACTGTGGTCCGAGGACCCCTGGGGCTCCGCGAGCTTACTGACGGGGGTTCTCAAGTCCAGTGTTTAATTCGGACTTTTTTCTTTGGCAGGAATTTCTGTTCCTGTAGTTCTGGATAAATGCAGGGCTATAGAACTTCTACTCTATGACTATTAATAAGCATAAAATAAATACCTAAATTTAAATCTTTCAAGGGAGACATTTCAATGCCGCGGAAGGGAACCCCACCCCTTCCTCCATCTACCCCCTTAAATCATCTCTGCGCAAGCCAAACATTTTTACCGAATATTTTTTTTCTCGTTAGCGCGCTTTACGTATGTATTCTGTTTCGGGTTGTCATAGTGGCAATCATGTGAATCAAGAAACGCAAAAGCAAGGTGAAAACGATAGTGAGTGAATTCCAACCATTGTCATTTTTAAGTGCACTGCTCGTTTTTTAGTCTCTGGTGTTACATACATTCCTTTAATTCAAGATATGAATGAGTGGTAAAATAAAAGGTAAAGAACAGATGGCGTCAGATATAAATGATGATGATTTAATGCCTCACAATTTAACAGAGGAGAAATTACCGCAAAGGAAAAAACATAAGTACTCTGAAGAATATTTAACATTTGGATTTACGAGCACCTGTATTAATAATGAAGAAGAGCCTGTTTGTGTTATTTGTCACGATATACTGTCAAATGAAGGAATTAAACAAGTAAAACTCCGTAGACATTTACAAACTAAACATAAAGAGTATTTAAGAGGCTACTTCAGTCAAACGAAAAGACGCGTTCGCTAATGCTAATCCTATGGAAGAAATTTATAAAGATATCTCGGTCACATTTCAATATTTTTAAATCATTTTTTTGCATTGAATAGTTGAGATCGATCTGTATGCAGGCCGTTTTTTACTTTTTCGATTTTGATTGCAGATTTTTTTTTTATGAGGAGGCTTTCAGTTTCGAAACCGGTTCCGAAAATGAAAGTGTCCTCATTAAAAACACCTGTAAACAAAATCGAAAAAGTAAACAACGGTCTTTGTACAGATCGATCTCAACTATTCAATGCAAAAAAAAATTATATTAAAATATTGAAATGCGACCGAGATATCTTTATAAATTTCTTCCATAGGATTAGCATTAGCGAACGGGTCTTTTCGCGTGACTGAAGTAGGCTCTTAAACAAACCAAGTGGCTTTTTTAAAAGAAAGTTAAAAGAAATTCCTTTCATGATTTTACCAGAAATTAATTGAAAAGGCCGCGACTGGTTCCAACAATGAAAAGGCCGTTTTTTGTCTCGTATCAGATATCTTTGATTGTAGCAAAGTCTGTAAAACCTCATATGATTCCAAAGAATTTAATTCTACCTGCTACCGTCGATCGGGGGATACTTCGGCCCTTGCTTTGGTCCAGCCCATAAAAAAAGATTTTATCCTTTGTATTGAACAAACAATACAAGATAACTTGGAGTTTTTGCCTTTGAAAAATAATTTATACCCTACTATAGGGTATTTGAATAGTTCGGGGGTAATTTAAATTTTTTTAATGGCAACACTGAATGTGTTTGTAAACAACTGTCTTCGTGTATAGATTTTAACTCTCCAAACTTTCTATTGGGAAACAATCTTGATAAGAGCTACAAATAAAGTAAGTGTCAAAATATTACCTTTATTAACCTGTAACCCATGTGTGATCATAATTTTTCCTTTAACTTTTTATTTTGGCAGAAAATGTTTTTTCGTTTTCATAAAGCTAGCATGAAAACTAGTATTTCGGGGCTACTTTGTGCCAGGTCTGCTTTGGTCCGAAAATAGCCCCAATTACTTAGAAATGCCTTTTATACAACCAAATCTCTTTTTAAGTTTTAAGTAACTTTTTTCAAATGTTACTGTTGCAAAATGTTACATTAACTGAAAGAAATTAAGTTGAAACTGGTGTGAATGAATAAGAATAAAAGAACTTCTTAAATCACCATCAAAAACTTTTAATTGGGCTAGGTCTTTCGAAAGATATGAGACTTTCTTCGTCAGGCGCAAATAGACGTGCTTCTACTATGAAAGCAGCAGCAAGACTAAAATGCTTTCATAGTAGAAGCAAGTCATTTTTGCGCCTGACGAAGAAAGACTCAGATCTTTCGAAAGGCCTAGCGCTATTAAAAGTTTTTGATGGTGATTTATGAAGTTCTTTTGTTCTTGTTACATTGTTTTTTTCCAGTTGCTGGGGATAACATGACGAAAACTGTTTCTCGTTTCTTTAATATTAACAATTGGTTAATTGTGTTTAAATGTTAAAAAAATACCATTTGTTTATCGGGTTTGCAGTGGTAATTTATTAGCAAATGCTATTGCAAGGGTTTTCCATAAAAATGTATTCATTTACATATGAAATGCATTCCTTTTTTATGAAAGTAAGTAAATGGACCAAAGAATCCCCTAGCAGGGGCTACTTTGTTCTAAAACTTTAAAAATAATTAAAAAATAAAAAAAATTCCTCTTTAAAACCGTACAGTTTGCTTCACTGTTTCAGGTTAATTGTTTACAACTAGATAAAAATCACATATAATATTTTTTAATGATGGAAATGTGAGTGGAACCAGGAAAAAGTGGTCCTAAGTTCGACGGTACTAAATTAATGGTCACAACAACGCTAGGAGAAAAGCGACAAAGGACCTGAATTTAATTCCAATGTCTAATGATCATGTTAAGAACAGAATCACCGACTTATCAGAAAATATAGAGAGCCAATTAATTGAACGTGTAGAAATAATTCCTTATTTCGCATTACAGGGGGATGAGAGTTTAGGCGTTCACAATAATGTAAATTTGTTAGCTTTCGTTTGTTATGTATTTGGTGGTACGTTATGCGAAGATTTTTTGTTTTGCAAATTCGCTCCATTTCATACAACATGTGCCGCGCTTTTAGGCGGTTTTATACAAGAAAAAGAAATAAACTGTTTAAAATATGTTGAAGAAAGTACAGATGGGGCCTGAACTTTGAGTGGACCTATTAATGCCTATTATTAATGCTTAGTGGACCTATTTATCAGCTTGGTTAAAGATAAAACACCACATGTAGTTTGCTCATGCACACACTGTTGTATTCACCGTGAATCACTTGTCGCGAAAAAAAAATGCTAAAGGTTTGAAGTCGACATTCAAGAAAGTTGTTTTTGTAGTAAATTATATCAAGGCTCGTCCATTGAATTCTGGTCTTTTAAAAATTCTGTGCGAAGAAAGTGGGAGTCAACACAAACAGTTATTTTTACATGCAAAAATTAGGTAGTTGTCACGAGGAACAGTTTTAAATCGCATTTTCGGAACTGCATGATGAAGTAAGGTTATTTTTATTGGATTCAAATGCCATTTGAAAGAATGTTTCAATGATTTCTCCTGGCTTGTCAATATAGCATATTTGACAGATATTTTTAGTTTTCTAAATGAGATGAAATTAAGCTTACAAGGAGCATCAGTACATACAGTGGCGGTCAAAAGTTTCCGGCCAGTTAGTTTTTTGATTCCTTTGACAGAACGGATTAGCGAAAAATAAGTTCAATTGTTCCAAAAGTTAGGAATAAGTAAATTACCTCTGACCACGTGATCATTTTGATTGGTTACTTAAGATACTTGATGCAAAGGGGAGGAATTCAAAATTCGCGCGTGAAAAAGCTTCCGGCCATTCGTCATTCATTAGTTTTTGCTATCGCTAAAGTGTTTTTTGGCCATATTTGTTAATTAATCAAGGTGAATAATGTATTTGGAACTCAAAAATGAAAAGTTTAACAATTTATTGTTCCTAAATGAGTGATTTGTTTGTCGCTAAAGGGAGAATCCTCTCGTGAGATTGCGGCAAAGTTGTCGATTGGAAAATTTGCTGTAAACGATATTTAAAAAATATATAAAGATGGTCACGGCCTTCGGAACTTGCCACGGTCCGGGGGACCTCGGAAAATGACTATTCTTGTGAACAGAATTATTAGAAGAAAACCAGTTGATGACCCGCGTAAAAATGCCGCTGCAATTCCACGCCATTTATGGTGTTAAAAGCGATTTATGGTATTATGGTTATTGCTGAAACAAGCCTATCTACAGTGTCAAGACGCTTATGTGACGTAGAAATTTATGGAACAGTCGGCGTTAAAAAACCTTTTACAAGTAAAAAAATGCAGAGGGCCCTACTGGCGTTTGCCAAGGAATACAAAGACTGGCCAAGTGAAAACTGGAAAAAAGTACTATTTTCAGATGAATCGACGTTCAATCTTATTGTGAGTGATAAAAAACTTTACAACCGACGACCTAAAAACAAAAGATAAGATGCGAAATATATTATTGATACAATGAAGCAAGGCGGAGGACACGTTATGCTGTGGGGAGCATTTTCTGGAAAATGCGCCTGTCTGTTATTTGAAATCCGCGGCAAGATGAATAGTGCAATGCATAAGGATATCTTGCAAGATCATTTGCTGCCTTATTGGAGGGAAAATTGTGGTTGCAACTATTTGTTTCATCATGATAACGACCAAAAGCATACAAGCATGCTTGTCAAGCAGTGGCTCTCGCACAAAAAAACTTCGCTTTTGAAATGGACAGACCAATCATCCGATCTGAATATAATAGAAAATCTTTGAAACTAACTTGAAAACGTGTGTGGAATTATAAATATTCCAATTTAGCAGCATTTTCACAAAAATTTCAAGAACCGTGGGCAAAACTTAACATTGATGATCTACAACTGTTAATTGAATCGATGCCACGTTGCTGCGCCGCAGTACTTATTGCTAAATGTATGAATACAAAATACTAATTGTAAATGTTGTTGATCACTGTTATTTTCTGTTATAACACCATTTTTTTCCAAACTTGCCAAGGTGGCCGGAAACTTTTGAGAACATGCGTTTTCTTTTGCAATTAATTTTGTCAATTAAATTTATTAATATTTAATTGTTATTCCATAAATAAGTTCTTAACTGTTATGCCAATAAAGTGTATAAGTATCACTTTGAGATTCCTCTTCATATGGGTATACTTACAAATTAACCAAAAATTTTATGCTGGCCGAAAAATTTTGACCGCCACTGTATCTTCAAAGTCCAGAACAAAGTATAAGCAACAACTAAAAAACAATTTGTAGGCAAATTCACTTTAAAATAATAGTTTTGAATCATTCCCACATTATTCGATTTCTTAAAAACGTCCGGCGAAACGGTTTCCCTGATATTGTTGAAAATTTCATTTTGCACCTGAAGAACTTGAAAGAAGCTTTCCGACTTTATTTCGCTCTCTCAAAGTCAGAAAATGAGTGGATGAGGGAACCATTTCATTAACAAGACAATAGTGAAATGTAATTCTTAACATTCTTAGAACAGGAGCAGCTTGCGGGATTATCATGCGATGGTTCTATGAAAATTGCTTTCCAAGTAAATAACCTTCCTAATTTTTGGTTGTGCTTGAGAAATACGTATGCAGAACTAGCAGATAAATCTATCAAGCGTTTTCTTCCCTTCTGTATAACATATTCGTGTGAAAAGACTTTCTCCAGAATTGTGCACTTGAAAAACAAATATAGAAATCGGTTAAATGCTGAACCAGATTTGCGAATACATGTTTAGAACATTGAACCAGGCATTGCACATCTCGTAGAAAAAAAAAGTAGCAACCTTCTCATGGGAAATAGTGGTATGTTTATTTTAACTGTTTTAAAATGTGTGCCATTTTTCTTATTAATGCAACTGAGTTTTTCAACAAGTAAACACGGAATATCTGCAATGAAAAATAAATAAGATCTATACCATTACAATATTTTTTTTTAACTTACATTAAGAAAAATTTCTTGGGTGCCCCGAAATGCATATCATATCAAAGGGGGTCCGCGAGATCCCAAAGTTTAAGAAACGCTGGTATAGAGCAATGTTTATATGGAAAATGTAGGAAATTTTCTCTAGTTTAATTTGGTTCAATATTATTTTCGAAATCCAACCGTATCCAAAATTCAAAGGGAAAATACATTTTGATGGTTTTACGCTTATAAATGCTTAACCACAAAAGCTACTCATGATTAGCTCTCAAATTTCAAATTTTTGTTTAGCAGACCAAAAAGCATAAAATAAGAGAAGGAAAAGAACTTCTCGAAAACCTCCCCCTCCCCCCCCCCCACCCCAAGGAGCTGTTTTCGCTACCATTTCTCTAGACTATAACTATTACTTAAATTTCTAGAAAATATACGTAAATCATAAAATATCTAATCATAGAAATGATTTCTTTTACATAATCGAAATTGTTATAATTTTCATTATTTGCAATTATTAACTTTAAACGTAAAGATAGTTCTTTTACCCATTAACGCTCGTATTCATGAATAACTTCGACCGAGGGTTAAACCGCGGGTTCAGTAACCCCAGATTGGTATTTTCAACAGGGAGTTGAAACCTCGTATTCACCGTTTACTTCGGATGAAAAGTTACCCAACTCGGGGTTTCTCGACCTAGGTTGAACGAAATGTGTTTATTGGTTAAAAAAATCACATGCCTTGTTCGGTTTCGCATCGAGACTTCGTTTGTTTATGTTTTGGAAGAAAAACGCCGATTAATAAAAAAAAAAAAAAAAAGAAAGAAAGAAAGAAAAGAAAGATTCAATGTAGTGTTTGTTTTTTTTTTGTTTTTTTTTCTAAATCCCCACAAAATGTACGGACAAAATAAAAACCCGTAATCACTAAATATGGATCAACTTGATTTTTCTTGAAAGTTTTAATATTTTTAAACAATTATTTTTTTAAAATTTATTAATGAGTTAGGTTAATGATATGAAACGTGTCAACTGCTAAAATAAATGTTAAAAGGTTCTTTTTCAAAATAAATTTTCGCATAGTTGCTAAAAAATGGAATTTGATTTGAGTCAAAACTAATGAAACTTGATTTGAATAAAAACTAAAATTTTATTTCAACAGCAATTATGATGATTTCTATTATTAATAGCTCTAGTTAGCAATTAAACAATTTCTGATAATGAAAATATTAAAATGGAGAAAAAAGGAAAAAAAAATTAAGAAAGTAGTCTGTTGTACTTTATATATACCATTTCATTTATTAGTATAGGTGGTATCCCAGATATATTAATTTTATTGTTTGGATTTTCAGCGAGCTAATTAAAATGTTTAATTCTAATTAAATTAGATAGTAATTAATATTCCAGGTTGACTGGAAAAAGTAGTGAAATAATATTAACAGAACTGCAGAAAAAGCGGAACAGGTGATCCTAGCGATGCCCTGGCACCAGGTACCAAGCCGCAGAGGCGCTCCATAGGCGCATATAGTTATCACTTCCGAACGATTGATAAACATTTTTCATTTAACTAGTCGCTAAATAAAACTCTATACTTTCTTTAAGTTTAAACTGTGTGCAGTGGAGATATTTTATAAGATATTATTTTAAGGAACACAAATATTTTAAACTTTTTAAGACTACTAGTGTATAGTGTATGAATTTCCATTCAACACATATAATCGAATAAGGCCTTACCTAAATCATGATAAATGTATTCTGAATACTATCTGGACAAATAAATGTGAAATATTACAGAAAGTTGAATTTTTATCGACCAACTTTTAGGACCTAGCCCTTCCCTTTCCCTACCAGCCATTTGTATGAGAATTTTTCTATTATCACATTTACAAGATCAAAGCTATTCACTTGATTCTCTTTGACTATTTTTTGATAAATTAGCCTAATAATTACGAAATATTATTACATGCACGCAGACACTTGTTTTTGGTTGCAGTGTTGCATTTGAAAAAATGTATTTATTTAGAAAATGATATTTTATTTTCTATATTTTTTCCAGCTTCTTAATTTCATATTTTTAACTCATTTAGATATCACTTCATTAGATGTAATAAGAATCTCATTTAGAATAGAAATTAAAAGTGGGATTCTTTTTTTTATGACTGATTAATGATAGATTTCTAGACTAAATAGGCAGAGTAATGATAGTTTGTAATCTAACAAAACAGCTCAAATTAATTATTAATAATTTCATATAATTTTACATTATCTAATAAATAAAATAGCTGTCTGTTGTTTGTGAATCAGTGGAGAAAAACAAGTTCCCATTTGTACCACCCTACCCATTCCCTCTATTTTTTTTCTCTTTTTTTGGTGTCATTCTTTAATTTAAGTAAATTAAACGTTTCTCAAGATGCTGTTTAAGATATAGAAATAAAAAGAAAGTTTAAAGTGCATATTACCAAAAATAGAAGAATATATGTAGTCTCATACATACACATATATATATATTATCTATACATTTTTTGACTGGTTTGTTTATATTTATACATTATATCTCCTTCATTACATGTTGAATTGTTTGTTTTCATAAATGCTCATGATCACGAAGAATTTATTAACCTTAAAAATAGTCATCATTACTGCAAGGGCTGATAAAAATATCTTTGGTGTGGGGTTATTTTAAAAAAGGAAAGTTTTTTTTTACCAGCGTATTTCAACTCTTTAGTAATTTATTTTAATTTAGCTGTCAATTAAGAAGCAAAAATTATAAGTGATCTCTAAAAAAAGTCACAATTTCAGGAGGTAACATTGAAAAGTTATTCATTTTAGGATTTATTATTACTATTATTATTTTCATATAAAATAGTACTAATGCAACATTTTATATTATGTATAATTTTGAAATTAAAATACAGTTGAAAAATAAATGCAATAAAAATAAGTATTTCAAATTTCACAAAAATTGGGAACATACGTAGAAGCTTACAAACAATCGTAAAAAAAACCAATAAAGTAATAAAACTGAAATTGTTTAAATTTTAAGTTAAAATAACTAATTTATAGATCTGATTTATATTTATCTCAGTTTGTACATAAACAATAATATATCTTTTACACAATAGACCCAAAATTTAATTTAAAATATTCTATAAGTACTGATCAAAAATCTACAGAGCATCTATGGATATTCTAAGATAATCTGTGTATTTCTTTACCTAAACAAAAATGCAAATTAGCCTGAGTCTCACATTTTAATTAGAGCTGATGCAAGTGCGACGTTTATTTCGGTCCTGTTAAAATACATTTGTGAATTTTTTAACATCAAAATTGCAAAAAATAAATTACCTTAAACGCGACAGTTGTTACTTTAGAAGCAATTATTCGGCTGTTTAAGTAATATTGGCTATTTTTAAGGCAAATAAATTTTTCGCGACCACGCGTATTTATGTAAACAAACAATTCAACAATATATTCAATATATAGAGGCTATATACATAAAGATAAACAAACCAGATAAAAATATTGAAGATAATTACATATATATGAGATTACATACCTTTGGATAATGTTATTCCGTTTTATTTAATAGTAAACTTCTATATTTTACAGAGCCCCTTCTATCAGCACGTCTGCCACCATTGTAAAATGTCGGTCCTCTCCCTCTCACTCTCACTCTCACTGCTTGTTTTTCGTTAAATACGCATGCTCGGTTGAAAAATTCTGGGTTGAACCTGCTGCAGACCAAGGTTGGGTTACTGAACTCGGCGTTAGATTTCAACCTCGAACCGGTTCACTGAGGTTGACGGTGAATGCCATTTGAGTTTTCAACCCGGGTTTTCTGCATAACTCCGGGTCGAAGTTATTCGTGAATACGAGCGTTAGATACAAGGAAATATTTTAGAAAATAAAATTCGTTATGCATTAAACTTTTGTAATTACAAAATCCTTATTGTCTCAATAATAACTTAGATATTAAATATTTAGTAAACATACAATTGTTTAATCGAAAAATATTCTTAGAAAAGAATTATGATACTAAAATAAATGATGTAAAATAAATGAACTCTAACGATGTAATATAGCTAGTAATACATAAAATATAAAAAAATAAACTTAATTTATCTTCCAGAAATGTTTCCGGCTTAAAAATTTTACCTGTTATTTATAAGTTAGTAAATTCCTGAAAGAAACGATTATTCTTGCATGAAAACCATTAATTTTATTGCATATATTTTAAAACAGATACCTGGAAATGTTAGATAAGGCATTTCGCGTACAGTTGGAATGTGGTATAATGCATAAACTTTTTATTTAAATTCATTTGAAAACAGAAAAATATTGTTTTCTTGTTTGGTATTATTATCTTCACACTATACACTTTAAGTATTAAATAAGTCTAATTATATTTTGCTAATATGACTCATTGATAAATTTTTTATTAATATATTTAATATATAAAATGTTATTAAGAACACTATGTGATCGCAAGCTGTCATCAACTATAAAAGAGTTATTTTTATTTTACTAAATATTCTATAAATACAAATTTTATTAAATATTCTATAATAAAAATAGCTCTTAAAAAACAAATTTTCGAATAGATAATCATTGTATGTTCTGTTCCATCTCACATATTTTTTGAGAGAGAAAATTACTGTATTTAAATACAAAATTATAACAGACCGTCACGTTTTACTTCTCCCTTTCTTGTGAGCAGGTGTTTATCTTCCTGAGGCCTAAGCAAAATATAATGCATAAATTTTTTTAATACGAGCTTTTTTTCAACACATAGGCATAAAAAATGCTGTTTTTAAAGAAATTAATAAATTTCGATTTTTTAATTTTATTTTACAGCACATCCATCTAAAAGGATGTTCAGGCCATAACTCGCTTTAAAATAATTTTAAAAATGCTAAAAGTATGGGAAAGAATAGAATTTATTATAAAGAACATGAGGCAAGTATTAACATCCGCTATTAAAATTGCAAAAAAAAAAAAAATAGTTTAAACAAATTAAAATAACATAAAAACGAAACTTACCAGCAGAACGTAGAATTCCAACTTGATTCATTTATTAATATTTGGAAATTTTTCCAGAGAGAAATATTCGCCTTGAATACAATATTTCAAATTATTTTTGCTTAAAAGGCGTATTCAAGGCGAATATTTCTCTCTGGAAAAATTTCCAAATATTAATATAGATTCATTCGATGCTGGATTTAATTAAGTGTCTGTGTTTGCCCCATGTTGGTGGCTCACGGAAAATATTCCATCTTGTGCTGCGTTTGTAGCCTTGCCAACTTGTAATAGTGAGAAGTTCCAGGCTGGGTATCGTTCCATGTGGTTTAGCGGTAGAACGTCAGTGCGCTATACTGATGACCCGGGTTCGATTCCCGGCATGGAATCTTTTTCACTAAGTTGGTCTTTACGCCTTTTAAGCAAAAATAATTTGAAATTTGATTTTCATTTGAAATATTGACTCATTTATTATGGCATTTTGTAAACATAGTTGTTACCGTTGACAAAATCCAAAAGCTCAATGTTGATTTTTGATTCATTCATTAAAATGCCAAACCTGTTTTAGATTGCTACCATGAAATTTAACGCAATAGAAGGAGAAAGCAAAACATCCATTTAAATGGAGGCCAAGTCTGAGGAGGATAAGCACAATTTTTGACAATTATATGTTTCCAGTTTGTGATAAAAAGAATGCTCACATGCTGAAATTTAAGGTTTTAAAAATTTGTGTTTTATATTTTTGTAGTTTCTCAAAGGGCATATTTAGTTTTGATGATACCATGTACCAAAAACGATAGATCTAAATACCTGAGATATCAGTATTGACAGGATGTCCTAAAATGGGCTTCCTAAGTTTTCTTGCACTAAAAACGGATGGGAGATTTTTTAGTGCCAGAAATTCAGAAACTTCATAAAACTAGATGTATTATAATTCGGTGAGTTTTGGTCGTAGAAAAATGGAATGTTTCCTGTTCTACTTCTAAGAGCATATTGAAGGTTTTTCTAAACATAATTTATTGGATCCAGGGATCGTATTAAAAGTTAAAAAGTGAAATTTTCTGAAAATTAAAAGCAGGACTATATAATCCATATAATATTAATTTCTACCTTATTTGAAACACTTTTACAATTTACATTTCGTACGTATATCCAATAGATAAATAAAGCGCTTTTCAATCTTTTGTGGAAACGATGTATAATGTAGCGTTGTCAAGTATATTTTTTCAAAGATTCATCATTCTCTGATTATTTTCTTTATTATCTTTCAGTAGTAAATCTTGTTGTGTCCAGTATGTCACTAACTTCACGATGACTTGTAAACTCGTTGTTTAATTTCACACTGGAGGTATAGGAAGCATCATAATAAAAATTTTGAATACGGATGGTGCGGGCAACGCTGTTATACGTATTACACGAAACATTGTACTGAAGATACAGTGCAGAGTATATGGTGCATTCGCGCAATCTTTTGAATAAAAATCTGGTGAAATTAAGCTTGCTACAATAACATTTTAACCTGATAGACGAATGCCTTATTGATTCAAAATAAAGAAAAAATAGTCACCAGCGAATGTTTTTTTATTTTTTATTTAACTGAGGTTTAAGTTAAACTTGCGAGTTTAATTTTCCTTACCATTTTACCACTATAACTATCTGTTTTCTTCTAAATTTTTACTCATAATGAATTTGCATAGTACCCACAGGACATTCAAATAAGAAGCAATAACAATGTTAGTACAAAATTTTGGTATAACATTGTCTTAAAGGGGTGTTAAAGAAGGGACGGAAGGGAAAAAAAAGGGATTGGTATAGAAAGAAATGGGCGGTAATGGAAAAAAAGGGATGGTAAGGATGGGACGGTAAGGAAAATTACCACTACTTTTAGGCAAATCATGTTAATACTAAGTGATAGCCACAATGTTCATTGATTTTTAGAAACAGTTATTTGAATTGGATTAAATTTAAAAAATAATTTTATTTACCTCGAAAAGTGCAGGAATAAACCTTGGGAATGGTAAGACTACCCATAAAGCCATGATGCTTGAAGTTGATATTTTAATGCTGATTTAAATTCTGCAGTAAATTTCCTGTCAAAGAATTTTAGACAGTCTTTCTCTAGCATGAGAAAAAACTTGAAAAAAAAATCTGTGGCTGCATCTGAAGTTATTTTCTATATAAGTTTAGCAAGAGGGATGGTTAGGAATCTAAAACCCAGGTACAGAGTTCAAAAAATAATATCAACCGTAAAAATGTGTGCAGGTTAGTATTTTGCTACATATTTATATAAAACAATTGTCCCAGTTTCGGAAAAAAATTACATCGAATAACTTTTATTGAAACAATTTTATACAGACAGCTCCAAACTTAAAAATCAGCAACAGGGACACGGGACAGTAAAGGTGTTTTCATGGTATTTGGACCCCCAACATCGTCCAAAACTTATTTATCTCGTTAATATTGCTATGCAATCATGCGATGTTCCCCAGTATATGAAAAAAAAAAAACACAAGAATATTTTTATTATAAAATTTATTATTCAGGGGCTTAAAAATCAAAAGATTGTGAGAATACGCATATACAGAAAAGTATAAACGTTTTTAGTTCATTGCGAGGGCAAAAAATGCTTTTCTCATGTTGGTTTCCGGTTCAGAGACATTATAGAAAAACCCGCATGAGGTCTGTACTCATAATGGCATAGTACAGCCACAATGGCAAAAGAAGTATAAAACAATTTAAATTATTCCAGCAAATTTATATAAACTTTTATCACTTAATTTAATGAAAATTGTAACTTAAATTTATTAAAACTTATTTAGGGGAAATAACTAGATCCTATGTACGAAACGTATTGTGTATATTGTTACGGTAACGCCTCGATTTCCAGCTTCTTTTCCGTTGACTGAAGGGAGATTGATGCGGTCCATTAATATTAAAAGTAAACTTGTAAACTTGAAATTTACGTATAGTTGAATTATATGTTTAACTGATACGAGCTTATACGTATCGATTAAGGGTATACTATACGTATAAAGATACAGTAGAACCTCTTTTATCCGAAACTCTTTTAACCGAAAATCTCGGTTAACCGAAATCCATTTTTAAACCTTTTTCTTTTTTTCTTTACTATCACATTCCTTGTGTGCAAAATCCATTTTGAAAGCTTTTTTTTTTCTTTTTATTAAACTATCATATACCTGGTGGCAAGCGGTCCTTTCCGAACTACGACTACTTATAAATATTTTCGATCCCCTTTCTTAGCTTTCCTTTGAATTTAACTTGATCTTCCGTAGGCTGCGGAGTGGAACGAAGAAAACGAACAAATTAGCAATTCTGAACCTTTTGAATGTTTTGCTAAAGGTTTGGCATGGCTGGAGCAGCAGAAAGACTGTGATAGTGGTGAACTAATAATATTTAAAAACTCCGTGATAGCGCTTCAAAGCAAAGGCAATCGAAACTGCGACAAACAAAACATTTTTTCAAACCATTGTGATATATGTAAAAGGTACTTAATTTCAAAATTAAAATTCAGGTAATTTATTCTTGTTTCTATTTTGCTATTGCTTTATTTATTATTAAGCACTTGTTACCATAATAAGAAGTATTGCATATATTTCTCTTTAATCTTAAAATTGAAGCATTCTCGATTATCCGAAAATTTCGTTTTTCCGAAAGATAGTCGGTACCATTTACTTCGGATAATCGAGGTTCTACTGTATATTATACCAGGGTTCGTACGATTCAAGGACTTTCAAGCACCTTTTACCAGAATTTTCGTAAAGAAATATTTGCCTTATTTAATGAAAGAAAATTCTATCTTCAGGTATAGCGACCAGTACTTTACGAAATTTCTGATGCTGAAACACTTAAAATACCCTGAATCCCTTGATGCGTACGAACCCTGCATACGTATACCGGTTAAACGCATAACTGAAACATCTATCGCATCAAGAGCACTAGTAAAAATTTCGCAATGTTTCCGAATACAGAATAATCTCGTTACAACGAATCTCACTTTAACTATTTTTTCAATTTATTGAATATTATTTGGATTGTAATAACAAATCGTATTATCCTATTTCATTAAAAAAAATATTCACTTTTGTGAATTTTTTAGTATAGCGAATTTAAACAGTGCACCCCAAAGATTCATTGTAGCGAGATTTTAGGGTATTACTGGCAGCAAAACAGGTTTTTTTTTTATGAACTTTTTTTAATTTCGGTAATACACTGGTTTAAAATCACTATAAATGGATATTTTTTCTGAATCGGGAGTAAGTTACAACAAATTATATTATTTTTCAAAAACCTTTTCGCTGAATCAAGGAACGTTTTTGTTTCAGTTTACTAACTGCGAAAATTACTTTTTTGGCCAAACGTTTTGGAAAAAAGAGCTTTAAACGCATGAAAACTGATAGACCATTTTATATTATGCATATATATATATATATATATAATTCGATTTTTTAAATCACCTATTTATAAATTACTTTTATTAATTTGTTCAATATTGAAAGAGAATTAATAGTATTAATTAAAACACATAATAATGCTTAATTAATTTTTATTTTGTCTGCGATATTTATCTTACATTTGGAATCATCAATTAGTTTAATTAAATTTACATCCTCAAGATATTAAACAGAAAATGAGAAAGAAATCTTGAATATTTTTCATTTTCTTGTTTTCATTTTCTTGTTAATCGCAGCTTTAATTCCGTTAATTCTTTTTGACTGGTGAAATCATAATCCACTTTCATTAATTTCCTAATTACAAACGTGTAATTCCGTAGAAAAAATAATGTTGAATGAAGTTTAATTAATGTAGATAAGATAATCTTCTTTTTAATAGCACTGACCTTTCTATCTGCATAATTAAGAAGGAAAGGAAACTTAAGAATACGTGTTTTTGAAATGGTTAATTAGCAAAATATTTTTCTTCTAAAATAAACGACAATAAAATCAATTTCAGGGGGAATTTGCAATAATTATGAGCACAGTATTAAGATTTGTTATTGATCACATACAAGAGTTTTCAACCTTTTAAACATTTTTCAACTTAGTTGAAAGTGTTTATGAATTGGTAAATATACTCGGAATGTCATGAAATTGATATACCTTATTGAGGTTTACCATGGCATTGGCATATTCGGTATTGAAAATAAAGAGTGTCGCATTTATAGTTCATTTACACAGACACTCAAAAGTATATTATGGCCTATGAAGAAATATCGTTTGCGGAGAACTTTAACGTTGTTTATCGGTTACAAACATAATGAAATTGATATGCATTTATTAGGTGTACTAAGACATCTTTTCTGTAGAATGTGGCATGAAAAGCATTTATCATTCATTTACAGGGCCACGCAAAAGAGTTCGGTTATATAATGGTCTACAGGGAAAAATTGTTCCCAGCATATTTTATTTATGTTCCACCTTTTCACATAATGAAATTGATATGTATTACTGATGTTTACTACAAGATGCTACCTGTAGAATATGATGTTAATCACATTTGACGTTCATTTACAGGGGCACATAAAATTTTTCGAATACAATACTGTATACGAAGTATTGTCTATTAAGGATGTTTGCTGAAAGTGCGTTTTTCAGTTATGGTATGCGTTTTTAAGTACACCTAAATTTTTGCATACTACATGGTGTGTATAAATTCTATAGACCATATACAAGGCTACACAAAAGAGTTCGTAAAAATTACGGAGAATGAGCGTAAATTACTTAAAGTTAAAAAAAAATTGAGTTATGTATTTTCAAGCTCAACTATATTTCGAAATAGATGTTAGTAAAATATAAATAAAATAATATACAGGGCTACCAAAGAACTGGATACATGGATGACTATGGTTGATAATTTCTGGAAATGCGATTTCAGCAGTTTTAAGCGTGTTTTTGTCTAAATTAAATTTCATCCTAATATATTAGGTGTATAAAAAACTATTGCTAATATACAGAATAATACATAACAGCTAAATAATAGCAGAATAACAGCAGAATAATACATATAATAAACAGCTAATATACAAAAATATTTAAGTATTCAACTGGTAGAAACTGCTGAAGAGTAATTTTCAACTGTATTATTCGTTTTCTTATTATACTGAATTCTAGCATATTATGTAAAATATATTCAAATCTATAGATCATATACAGAGCTGCCCAAAAGAATTGAAGTGCCTTTCGCGCTATGGGTAATAATTGTTGAATTCTGGTTTTCAAATATGTTATATGTTTTTTTTTATATATATTTACTTAGGTGTCCTGTTAACCTTTTTAAACGAAAAAGTTTTGTGAAAGCATTACGGAAGAATTGGAAAGACTTTCATAATCTGTGCTTGGCGCATGATTTTCCTTTTTTGCTTTTTTGACACTCGAACCCATACTTAACTTTTGGCGGCGTACATAAATTATAGTTAGTAACAAACATACAAAATGATATGCCTTTTAAATTAATTTACCAAGAAATACTAAACTCTTTATTACAGATACAAAACATACAACACAGTTTAAAGCAATTTGCATAGCCAAAATATATTGCGATTGATTATTATTATTATTTTAAAGTATAACCTCGAAAATCCGGCATCGTCGGGACCGAGGCTAAGCCGGATTTTTGAAAATACTGGATCTCTGAGAGAATATCAAAAATACTTACGATTTTCTTAATGCTGAATTTATTCATAATTTAATTCATAGCCAAGTGGGATTTATAGGAGAAAAAGAGGAAATTAAATATTTTAAAAAACTCATTCTAATTGATATTTTCTATGTTATGTAAAAAAAAAAAAAAGAATAAACAGTGAAGTGATTTCTTCGCGTGTAATTTCTGAAACGTCGATATAAATTTTATTTGCTTCAATTTTTTCGGCCATTTTTTCATAAGTTTTTTTTTTTTGGATTTAATACAAGTCAAGAATATCGATTTCGGAAATGTAGTCTTGTTTTTCTAAAGCAGATATTAATTTTCCACTGAAATTTAATCATTTTAAGAGTGACAAATTGTCTTCTGCCGACTTCTCGTCCTCATTCCCCTCTCCTGATACCACCAATACTGGCGGTTTGATTTAGCACAGCGCCAGCAATTTCGCTGCCCGCTTATCTTTCGCCTTGAATCGCGAAGTTTTTAAATCGAAAAAAACTGCTATTTTTCTTTCTATTGTAAGTTGGAAGTGTAAAAAAAAATGCATTGCATGAAGGAGATATCTTGGATCCCTGCTGTTTGAAGTTGCCGGATTTCCAAATGCTGCATTTTGGAGGTCACACTGTTTTTAACATTTAATCCTAAAGGATTAAATGTTTAAAACAGTTTGATAGTTTTTAAACAACGTTATTGTAACACTTATAAAAATCCGCGGCAAACTGTCCAGATTTTTGACCATTTTTATAGTTAATGATTACTTAACCATATTATAACGGTATTGCGGCAATATTATCGACAATCATATAGTCAGGATCAATTAAAATTACGGTTAAGTAACCATTATCTGTAAAATAGGTTGAATGACCAGACAGTTTGAAACAGATTTTTAACACTGTGTGGCCGTCTGTCCGTACTCTAACTTTAATCTATATATACATTTTTGCCATATTGGTATTTGTTATAGAAGTTTACTGTAGCGTGTTCGCTATTCAAGGTACAGCATGTACCTATTAAAATTCATGCGCACTCAAAATAATTTCATGATATTATCGTCTATGGTAAAATGTTATTTTCAGCGCATTTCAAAATGATGTAGCGCTACTTCAAACATAATGAATTTGATATGCATACTTTATAAGGCGGACAATAACATACTTTCTATAGTTTATGGTGTACGTAGCATTTAACGTTCATCTACAGATACATATTTCATTATGTAGGGTGCATAAATGCTATACATCATATGCAGGGCTTCAGAAAAGAAATTGTAAGATTTATCATCAATTTACGTAATTAGCTTAAAATACATTTTTAAGAGTGTTATATATTTTCCAGTTAAACTATATTTTAATATATTACGAGGTGCTTGTTAAATATAAATATATTCATTAACAGGGCCTCGCAAAAAATATTTGATACATTTCCGTGTATAGTTGGCAATTGCTGGAAGTACGTTTTTAGTTGTGTTGAGTGTTTTGCAGCTGAATTAAATGCAAATATATTATGTAGCGGGTACAATTTCTGTAGGTACATAGCTACCCAAAAGAATTAGGATTTTCAAGACGTACGTTATGCGATTTTTAGCTCAAACAAACTTTATTATGTTATATGGTGTATAACATAATATAAATACACACATGGCTACACAAAATTATGTGGATGTATTGTCCTCTTTGGCTGGTAATTACTAGAAAAGTGTTCTTATCTGTTTTATGTGTTTTCTAGCTTAATGAAAGTTTAGTTTTGGTATGTGGTATGTATAAAAATTTCTATATCATATCAGGGGTCGTACTTGTCCTGAAATTTCAAGACCAGGAAATTCTTTGGTACCAGTATTTTCTTATAGAAATACTCCTCTAAAATAAGGTGAAATTTCGCGCGTTTAAGCTAGATATATTTTCCTTTAAAAAATACTGATATTTATCCTGAAAAATTCCCTGCAGAGTACGACCCCTGTCATATATAAGGCCGTGCAAAAGAATTCACGTACAGTACCTTCTGCGGGCCTTAATTCCTGAAAATGTATTCTAATAGAGTTATGTGTTTTCGAAATTGTTCATTTAGACGCGATGTAAAACTTTTAAAGTGCCTTATTATATCAGAGTCGGTATAGGTTAATTCAAATTCTCATTTATGAACAACTTTTACATAAAATTACCGCGTCATCTTAATCTTTCAAATTGCAATTAAAGCCAGCGTTATGTGTTTTCGAAATTGTTCATTTAGACGCGATGTAAAACTTTTAACGTGCCTTATTATATCAGAGTCGGTATAGGTTAATTCAAATTCTCATTCATGAACAACTTTTACATAAAATTACCGCGTCATCTTAATCTTTCAAACTGCAATTAAAGCCAAATAACGAAAGACATTAACTCAATGATTTTACAACATTTTCTCTCTCCTTGTACAATTCCTTAATAAACCACTCTACAAGCAACCACATACAATCGAAAGCCGCTCTAAAATCAACCTCATGCAGTCAAAATCTGTTATTATTAGTTGACATAATACTTTTGTCCGATAAATAAATAATAGATATTGAAAGATAATTGATAACCCTTGTACTACGAGGGTGTCGCGATAAAATAAGATCATACGAGGAAGTTGTACACTTACTTAATGATAACCACTTAGACCGTCCACCCAGTGTCGCCAGTGGACTGCTTTTTTAAATTTCAGATTTCTTGATTCGCACCACTTTTTTGAAATGGTGTAATTCGCCTTATTTAGTGATATATTAATCAGAGAGAAAACAAGGAGAATTTTGCCATTTCAAAAGAGTGGTGCCAATCAAGAAAACTGATTTTTAAATAAGTAGCTTTCTGTCAACACTGCGTCCACGCATCACCAAATCAACTGTTACTCAGTATGGAGACATGGACTCTATCTACTAATATTCCTAATTGAGATTGGGAAGGACACAAAGTGCCAAGAATGAGGACAAGAATTTTGAAGTTTCTGCAAGCGATGTTGAAAATTCCTATACATGTATTAGAAAGATCGCCAAACAAACTGGCATAGGTCAAACACCTGTGAATAAAATATGGAACGCAAATAAATTCCATCCCTATAAGGAGACACTGATTCATGAGCTTATCGAGGACGACTTCGATCGCAAGTTAGAATTTTGTGAGGAAATGACGAGACTGTGTGACAGAAATACACAATTTTCCTTTTGGACATGTTTTTCTGATGAAGCTACATATTAATTAAGTGGAGAGGTCAAGTAACACAATATGCGAAATTAATCCGATTTGAATCCGTTTGATGAGAGATTCTCATAAGCAATATAAACAGAAAATTAATGTTTGGACTGGAATATTGCGCAATCAAATTTTCGGACCGTTTTTCATCAACGGTAATTTAATAGTTGTAAAATACGTTGATTTATTGAACAACCAGATAATATCGGAGATTCGAAACATGGCTGGAATAGAGTTCGACAATGTTTGGTTTCAGCAGGATTAGACTCAATGTAATTTGGCATTGATTATATGCAATTTATTAAATGCCATTTTTTCTAGGCATTGGATTGGTAGTAGGAGTGATTGAGTGTCCACCAAGGTCGCCAGATCTAACTCCTTGAAATACATGGTGTGCGATACAGAACCTTCAGACATCGATGAATAAAAAAAGAGTAACACTATATCACCAGAAACTTTGCAGAAAGTAACTGATAACATACATGTCCGTTTAAGATAGTGACAAGTAGGCAAGAGGTCAGCAATTTGAACATCTAATTAAGTAAAGAATTCTGCCATTATTGCCTAAACTGTGAGGGGTGACAGGATCACCTGAAAAAAGTACGCTTTATCCGCAGAGGCACGGGGACTCAATATAATGAAGCACGCCAAGGAGAACAAGAAGCTACTACGCTCACGTCGTTGAACGTGGTCGTGCAAAAGGTACATTCATTTAAAATTTAAGCAGTGGTCCCTTTTCTTCCTACAATGGATAGAGAAAAGGTAACATTTTTCTGTTTCGTTTGGATTTTTAAAGTTTAAAATCAGAATTTAAAGGAAAAATAGGATTTCCTGCTCAGCAAACGAATTTGAAAGAATTTTTCGATTGCAGCGTCATCTTTGGCGAAACCAAAAAATGTTAAATGCAAAAGTTACAAATTTCTCTCGTAGAATCTAAATCTGAAATAAAAATGAAGGTTCTCATTTAAGATTTCAAAGTTGGACACTCTCTCACCCTCAGGGGGTTGACTTGGCGGTTCAACTATGGTATAACTGAATTGCTATTTAAAAAATATTTAATACGTACTTTTACGTTATTTTACGCGTTTCCCAAGTTGTTTCCAGACTTTTCGAGCACTCTGTATATACATTATATATATTTATATCCCGGGTGTCCCAAGAATGACTGATGGATTTTAAATTTCAATAACTTGCAAACGGTGACAGATATAAACAAAACAAATTCTTGCAGAAGGGTTGTGTATGACGTCAGGAGTTTTTCTACTGTGATTCTTGATTTTAGTTCAAATTTCAAACAATAGATGGCGTTGAGAGCAATAGGTCCTCAGTCCAGACCCGATTTTTGGTATTTCGGGATCCATTCAATGCATTTTAATCTCCTTTTTTCGCAAGGAAGAAGAGACAGGCCGAAAAATCGAGCCTGGATTTAGCGGTTATTGCTTGTAGTGCCATCTATCGATGCTATTTCTAACTAAAATTCAGAATCGCAACATAAAAACTCCTGACATCTTATATAACGCTGCTGCAAGAATTTATTTAATATCTGTCACTCTTTGCAAGTTATTGAATTTTAAAATCCATCAGTTCGTTTTTGGGACACCCGGTATATATACATTGAATGTTCATTAATTTTTAATATAAAAAAATTTAAAAAAGAAAGAAATGTGAATCTGATATACATATTTTTTTAAGTACGACGGAGGTTTGTTGAAATTGAAGAGAATTCTTGAAATGTGTCAGGAATATTAGTAGAATTTTGGTAACTGCTCAGTTTTTCACAACTTCGAAGAAAAATTAAAACGCGATAAAGGCCATCGTAGGATACAGAAAAAGAAAAGAAAAAAGAAAAGTCTATACAGACTGTTATGGGATTTTATATGGTTTGAAACATAATAGTGAAAAATCTCGACAGATTCTGCACAGAAAAGAATGCGAGATTATGTGTTAAAATGACAGGCATTTTTCAGTATGCTTTACAGATTGCTCATTGAGTTCACCTTACATTCTAGGGCTGAGAACAGTCTCAGTATTACGTGTAATGCAGCCCGGAACAGAAAATCAATGGTAATAGCTGTTAAATTTTTGTCAGGTTTAACAAAAAAAAAAAAAAAAAAAGAAAAAAAAAAGAAAAAAAAAACAGTGTTCGAGTGGGTTATATCTCTATTAAACTTATCATTAATAACAGATGCTTATTCAACAGAACTTTCATTTGAAATTTTAAAAGGAAATATTGACATTTTTCTAGTTTTCTGAATGTGATATTGTGTTAACCCTTTAATGCATAGTGATGCATATCTGCATCACTTTTTTATTTAACTCTTTGCAACCACTATATTTATATAGAAATATTAATCCTTTAAAAATTAGGAAAATAAAGTTAAAAATGTATCTTAAAATTTCTGCTTTCTTATCTTTAATATAAGAATAAAAAACACAATTCTAAAAGAATAATTCACGAATTTCATACAAGGTTTCATGCAAGGGTTCAGTTTTACAGTATAAAAAATAAACGGTCAAGTGCGAGCATTACTCGCGCACAGAGGCTTCCGATGAATAAATATATGAATTTGTAATTGTATTATTAAAAAAAAAAAGTTGCTAAAAGAATACTAAAACTTTGTAATAAACTATACAACGTAGACTTGGGTATAGTTGTATATATTAGAAAAGTGTAATCGGGTGTACCATGAAAGTTCAAAGAGATATGGAACCTAAATAATATCAAATATAGCTATTCGTATAACTCTTTTTTTAATATTATCCTAATCTGTTTATGATGAACTTAATTCGGTACTGACAATAAAAGCAGAGCATAGTTAAACTTCATTTGGCATTTCATGAAACTAAATTCAGCGTAGTAATAACCTTTATTTCTACAGTGTAGCTAAAACAAAACCTTTGTTCAAAGTTTAAATTTGGCATTGTGCTAAGTGCGCTTCGAATTGAGATCTCAAAGTTGCAACGCCGCCATGGTCAGTGCCGCGTTTTCACAGATAGGTGTTTAATTAACTTTTAAAGTCACTCGAGGCGTATTGAGAAATACAATCAATGCCAATTATCGCGAATCCCACAGTATTTATGCTATTCATTCTAATTAAATCTTTCGAGGGCGATGCCCTTAAAAAACGGAAACCTAATTTTAATTCCAAAATAGACAAACGGCACCAAGAATATTTAATTAAAATTTCCCTTTTATCATGTACGTGAAAATAAGCAAGTTCGCATTTTCTAATAAATTCGTTTATAAATTCTGGTGTCAGTTCATTATTTCATAACTTTATAAATAGAATTACTCCGTGCCGGAAAGGATTAAGTGGTCGCAGGACTCTTAAAGCTTTAAAATTTAAGAAATTTTAATTTTTTTAGATGTTAGACTCCTATCTTTTCTGAATATTTTGATATAATTGTTTCCTTGAATTTCCCATTAGAACAGAAGTTTTGGCTTTTAGAATTATACCCGCTCAATAGCTGAAGCGGCGTTTCCGAAACTTTAAAGTCATTATTTTCCAAATGGCGTTTTTGGGGCATAACGCGCAGGATACCTCAAAAACTTCTGAACATTTTTTCATGAAATTTTCAAAACATATATTTCATGTTAGTCTGTATAAACTGAACAAAAAATTTCCTTTTTATTGTCCAAAAAAATATTTTTTTAGGTGATTTTATAGTTGAAATTTTCAAAATTTCGTATTAGCTAAATGCAACATTGCATTAAAAATATAAAAATGCTTTAAATACAAATTTATTTAAGTTCAGGGAAATTATTATAATCTGAAGTATAAGTAAGCACCAAAATTTTCATTCTAGTTGCAATATTTATTTTGTAATCCTGCGCGTAAACTGTTATCCCAATTTTTTGTTCGACAAATGTCTAACAGTTTCGAGCCCCCTATAAATACTAATTCTGTATCTTGCAATTTTTTAAATACATGAAACGAAAGAACATACTTATATCTTTCATCCCAATTAAAATTGTGTTTTAAAATCATATACATTTTAAGACATTAAATGTTGAAAATGGTCTTTTTTTCATTTTTTCCACTTTTTAGAGTCCCGAGACCCCTTAAATTAGTATGTTTTTAACAATTTGACGTGCTATTATACTGTAACTGGACATTACATTGCACATATATATCATTAAAAGTTGTTAACTAGGCATAGAGTACGCCGCTCCTGTCCTTGTGTGAGCCCCACCAGTGGCCGAGAGGTTCTGCTCTCGAAGCTGATAGACGGGAAGTGCTGGGTTCGAACCCAATCGCGCCCGTCGGCCTAACCGTTTCGGAGTTTTCCTGGTTTTCTTCGAAACCGTGGATTCCCATGCGTAAATACGGGTTAGGTTCCCTTAGAAAGACCCCCACGAAGGGCACTCCCCCCAGGGCCTATATCCCACGTGTTGATAATCGGCCGTCATGAACACAAACCAAACCTGTCCTTGTGTATCTCCAAACTGACCGTACCTTTAAGGGTTAATATCTCGGCTAATTACCGATGATTTTTTTTCGAAAATCATTATCAACAATGTTTTTATACTTCTGCAACGATAGGTATATTCAGCGATGCTCAACAATTTTTCTGAATGCCCGTAAATCGAAATTTGTGTATAACAGAAAAATGCTAATTACTCAAAAACTATGTGACCTAGGGTAATCGTTATAATTTTCCGGCAAGGTTTATATTAATGTCTACTACCTCTAATTTTTTCATAATTTTAGTTTCAGTATATTCGGAACTAGATGGGGGGGGGGGACATATTTTTGCGCTACATTTTCAACAATATCTTTGAAAATACAATACCTAAAATTAAAAGGAATATATTTTTGTGTTCAGTGTTACAAAAGCTTTCACAGGATACCCCCACATGATATAAAAAAAAAGATTTTTTTTCAAGTAGCATAATTAGCCCCTCTACTTTTTTACTAAATATATTTATGAATGTTTATTAATCTGAAAATATGTAGGTCAATGGTCATTATTACTTCCCCGAATTTGAACTTTCCACGTTCCATAGTTTACGAGTAAAATGGCTGTGACAGACAGACACAGGAGTGATCTTATAATGGTTCCGTTTTTACTTTTAAGTACGGAACCCTAATAATATGGAATAAGGTATTTAGATTCATACTTATTAAAATATTTACAAATTTTCAATATTTTACCTATGACAGTAGTTTTTGCTTGTATTTGAGGTGTGCAACAATACGAGAAAACGTTAACGGTGGTTTATACGAAAAATGTATCTCTGATTTTTTTATTATTTTTCCTGTGTAATAATAATAATAAACCTTTCTGATAATCATATAGAATTTTTTAGAAAAAAAATCATGCATCTGTTGGCATGATTTCAACATTTTGGATATTTAGAACTATTTTTTTGAAGGAAAAAGATATATATATATATGAATAAGTTTACTGTCGATATCATCTATGTATATATTTATCTAAGTTATTATTTTATCTAATTGATTAATTTTTTAATTCAAGTTTTTTTTTATCTAAGTGATTATTTTATCTAATTGATTAATTTTTTAATTCAAGTTTTTTTTTCAATGTACAGTATTATTGTTTTTATGTATGCATTTATTAGTACATTATTATTATTTTATTAAGGATGGGTACCAAGAGCATTAAGTATTTTCCCAGGCAAGTGTTTTGCTAAGGGGAAAGCTTAATTGCCAGTTACTATCTGTATGTATGATATTACGATGTAAAGTAAAGAATTGGACAGTTTTGCTACAAAAGAGGGACTTTTATGACCTCATGTTTTATGGGACAGCTGCAGGATCTTCGTGTGGGAGCCCGCGGTCTCGTGAGAAAGTGGGGTTTGAAATATCGGATGTAGGAGGGTCGGAAGGCCCTGTGCATTCCGGGGACCCACTGACCACTGGCCGACACGAAGGCGGGTCCAGGCAACGGCGAGTGGTTGGAGATTTTAATTATGCTGAATATGTTAATTCGCATCCACCACTCAGGGCCGCACATGCAAATTTTTAACAGAGAGAGATTTTCTTTTTCTCGAAAAAAATACAGATGTACAAAAAGAGTTCCAGAGTGCGGTGGTTATTTTTTTCAAGCCCTTTTGTCTGATCTGTCCCTGTTTTCTTGCTCTGTCTATGACGAGCAATATAGTAGTGTTAATTTTTTTTTAAAAAAATGATTTAAATAATTTTGCTTTTGGCCCAGACCTGGGTGGAATTTAGTGTAAATAAAACTAAAATTTCGGAACACGAATATGTGTGTTGTGGTTCTACAAACAAAAAAAAAGAACCTTTGGATATATATATATATACTGTCAAGTCTACAACTCAAAAAGGATCTTGTGACCCCAATGGGGAAAAAGGTACGATGTTATGGATGTTCTCTTTTCTATTGTGTACCGTTTTAATATGAAATGTTTGAATTGGGAATAGGGTGCCCAGGAGAACTTGTCAACTTCAATTAATATCCAAATTAGTGTTTATTTTTCATGAGTTATTATTTTGGATGGTAAAAGTATGAATTATTTAATTGTAACTTAATATAATTTGCCTGTGGTGTAAATAAATGATTTATTATTATTAATTCCCTTCTTTGTTATTATTTGTTAAAAGTCTTTCTAATTACTTATTTTACGTATTTAGAAATTACCTGACTGCTTAATATTATTATTAGACCATATATGTAAAAACCATAATTAAATTTATCTTGTAGGGTTGGTTTGTCTGAAAATTGGGGAGTTATATTTAGTGGTTTTGATTTTATTATATATTTCCCTTCAAACCAATTGGCCATAGGTTAGTTATCTTCTAAACATTTCACAACGCATTGTCTTATTTATTCAAGATAACCTTTTAGGTAAATGACCGTAGGTTATCTATTAACTAACTAGGCTTTACGATCACCAGGTCCTCTATAATTAGAGGCCCCTATAAGATAGATTTTCTTTTGGATCAAGTAAGTTCGGAGAAAAGGGTGCGCCCAACACTCTTGTTAGCTTGTGCTAGGGAATTTATAGATAAATTAAGATATTCATTAACCTAATTTTTAATAGTTGTCTAGATCTTGCCAGCATGGGCTTCCCCGACACTTAGGTGGTACCGTGATCTCTTCCTTTGGGAACGTGAGGTTATTATTGTTTTATCTTAATTATAATTACATTTTGGGTCAAATTAATTACATTAATATTTTTTTGTTTTTATTCAATAAACTTATACCTTTTTTATACTCTAGGTATTAACATTCTAAGGATATTTAGGTCTAAATTATTATGCAGATAATTTCATTTTTTTCATCCTACATATTAAATTTTTTTTGTTTTGTTCGAATGACAAAGTTCTCCTGTGGACAAAACAAAGATTGGCACAACTTTTATAACAAGGTTCAGTCATGACAAATGATAATATGAGAAAATATATTATTGAAAATTATATATTTACTTTTTATATATGTTTTTCTCAGGTTTAGGAGTTTGTTAAATATATCGAGTTGAATTATAATGAGTAATTGTATATTATACATGTGCATTAAGAAATAATAATAGAGGAGTATTATTATGATAAAAGAATAAATAAATAAGAAAAAATAAATAAATAAAAAGAAAATAATAAAATTTTTCTATAATTTATCAGTGCAACTGATAGAAAAGGTAGAACTACATAGATGTAAAAATATATATATATATATATATATACAGTTATGTGTGGCTGAGATGGTGCACTTGAAGAAAGATTTATATACATTACATTAATTTTTCTTTTCCTCTATTCTTCGGAAGAATTTATTTTTTTTGGAGTATGCGTTATATTTACTGTGATTAGTTCTCTTATTCCTAAGCGTTTTTCTTTGAATGCTGTGTTTATATTTCTTTACATTTTATATTTGATTTTTCATGGTATTTCATATTATTAATAATTTTTGCAATTGGAAATTTTACACCCAATTTATTTAAAATAATGTTAGCGCATGGGAAATAAGTCTAAAATTAAAAAGCGTACCAGTTCGGAATTTAATAATTTCATTATTGAAGCGCGTACCCGTCTTGCACAGAGTAAGTTAAAAAATTCAACGAATAAAGTAAATATGTCTAAAACGGATACCGAAAAGGCGAATACGGATAATTTATTAAATGTGATTGCACCATATGATGGGAAGAAAGAATGTAATATACATTATTTTATTCAGGAGTTCGATAGAGCTGCCGTCCAGACGAACTTTTCTAATGAAGTGAAATTAATAATTTTACGCTCAAAATTTGTCGGAACGGCACGTGAAAGGTTGCAAACGGATGTAGAACTAAATTCGGAAACCGATTATGCGAAATTTAAAGAAAAAGCGATCCAAACCTTTGACACGAAAAAAACATTCGGTGAATCACATAATGATTTTTCAAAGATTCAACAAAAACCAGCGGAGAGTATGTCGGATTATATTGTGAGATTTAATCTGGTAGCTGCGAAATTTTTTGACATTTCGGGTCTTTCTAACAAGGCAGATGCGCGGAAATTATTTGATTTGATGAAATTACACCGATTCTTAGAATCTATCAAACTAGATATTGCTTTGGAAATAAGAAAGAGAGCGATTGATCAGTATAAGGAAGCAACCGAAATTGCCCTAACAGTGGAAGAGGCGTTTTTGTCGGTTAAGTTTGAGGAATTAAATGCGATAGGTACAAGTACAACAACTGAATTTTGCGAATCATTATTAAGAAAAAATGAAAAACAAGAAAAGGAATTAAATCAGTTGAGAGCTGAATTGGAAAAATTAAAATGTAAGCCAACAGAAAAATGGCAAAATAATTCACGAAATAATGCGAGGTATTGTAATATATGTAATTTAAGAAATCATGATACGGAAGAATGTCGTTATAATGTAAATAATAAAAGAGAGTATCGGAATAATGATTATCAACAAAATTTTCCAACACATGGACAAAATATGCAGGGATTTACAAGCTCTAATAATGAGTCTCGGAATTTTCAGGGGTACGGAAGTGTAGGTAATTGGAATTTTCCTCCACCCCCTTTTCCTCCTTCATTGCCAATGGGTCAAAATTATCAGTATAATTATGTCCCACAGGGACAGCCTTCAGGTTATGGTAATTATGGTGTGGGAAATATTCATCCTAATTATAACTATGGGCAGAATTTTCCGAATGGGCAGGGGTATCACCCACAAAATCAAGGTCAAATAAATCCCCAGGAAAATTATAGGAATGTGAATAATGCGAATCGGGATAATAGTACATCAAATAAAACAGAGGGACGTAAGATAACGGGAAATAAGCAACGTTCGGGAAACATATAAGGGGATCTGGGGATACTAAGAATGAGGAGCAGGAATCTGTCCTCAGATCCCAAAATACGAAGGTTATAGCGAGTGTTAGTGATAAAGAAATGGAAAATGTACAAATTATTAATTTTGATATTAAAGGAATAAAAGTTTCAGCTCTTTTAGATACGGGCGGAGCAGTGTCTTTAATTTCAGCCAGTTTATTTGAAAAAATAAAAGAAAATAATGTAAAATTTAAATATTTGGGCCATAGGATTAGAATACAATCTTTTAGCGGTACATCAATTCCATTTACACATTGTATACAATTGTCATTTAAATTACAGAATGCATTTACTTCTGGCACATTTTATGTAACAGAAAATAATTTTAAGGCATCTTATAATATGTTGTTGGGATATGATTATTTAAAAACAAATCAAATGGTGATTGACATAGAAAAAAAAATGTTGAAATTTAAAAATGCGAAAATTCCACTCAATCATAATGATAACAAATTACCAGTGCAGGACATAAATATTATAATTACTGAAGAAGTAGAAAATGTAGTTACTAAAAAGGAGAGTAAGAGAAACAAAATATGGGTAAAATCAGTGCACAAAATTTATATTGCTGCAGGGCAAGAAAAAATCGCTACTTTACTATGTCCTGATTTTATAGAAGAAAACAGTATGGTACTTTTTGAGCCAGATATTCATAATTTGGGCATTAAATGTTATAACTCGGTACACGAAATATCTCAGAACAGAATTATTAAGAATATTTCGGATAAGAAAATTATTCTACAGAAGGGTACAAAATTTGGGAATTTAATTTTAGACATTGATTTTGGAACATATGAAGTGCCTGAAAATATTATAGACGGTAAGGTACATGAGATTAATACTTTAAGTATTGAGGAAGTTCGTAAATTGAGGGAAACAGAAATTTCACCGGAAGATTTTGATCTTGCGCATCTTCCCAAAGAACTACAGGAAAAGATGGAGAACCTTTTGATGCAACATTTACATGCATTTTCGAAATCTTACAAATCGTTAGGTCAGACATCCTTAGTCACCCCCCAAATCAAATTGGCGCACAATCATGCTATACAGTCTAAACCTTATAAGATTCCTCATACAGTGCGAGAATATGCACAAGCAGAGATAAGAAAGTTGTTGGAGGCAAATATTATTGAGAAAAGCAAATCTTCGTACGCGTTTCCGGTATTATTTGTAAAAAAGAAGACTGCGGAGAACCAGGAGTTAAAATATCGTTTAGCTTGTGATTATAGATTACTAAATGCAATATTAGAAGGATATGCTTATCCGATACCTGATATTCGTGAATTGTTGCAGAAGATTAGCGGAAAAAAATATTATACAGTCCTGGACCTCCACAGCGCATTTTTCCAAATAAATTTACAACCACAAGACAGGGAAAAGTTAGCATTTATAACGGAATTTGGCAAGTTTCAGCCAGTGAGAATGAATTTCGGCTTGAAGGTCAGTCCAACTACTTTCGCAGAATTAATGGACTTAGTTTTAGGCGACTTCAATAAAGAGGAAGTCACATATTTTATAGATGATGTCCTTATTGCGGCGAATTCGGTGGAAAGAATGCTAACTCTAATTGCAGAGGTCTTAAAAAAATTGATTGACAACAATTTAACAATAGAGCCACGAAAGATGCAAATATGCAAACATGAAATTGAATTCTTAGGTTTTAGGGTTCATGAAAACGGTTATTCTCCTTCGAAAAAGAATATTGAAAAAATTCAAAATTTGGCAAGGCCTAAAAACAAAAAGGGTGTCAAATCTCTTTTAGGAATGGCCAATTACTTTAGATCGTTAATACATAAATAATCGGAAATTGTAGATCCATTAGTTCAAATGACCAAAGAAAAAGTAAAATTTAATTGGAACGAAGAGGCGGAAAAAGCATTTTTGGCCATTCAAGAAGCTATTTTACATAATCCAACTTTAAAAGCGCCAAATTTCAACAAGGAATTTTTTTTAATTACGGACGCATCTAAGACAGCACTTTCTGCAATCTTAGCACAGAAACAGGGAGAGGATTATGTACCGATTGAATTTTACGGACGAAAATTAAAGGATTCTGAGAAAAAATATCCTAGTATAAAGTACGAATTACTAGCGATTCATGATGCTTGTGTTTATTTTGAAAATTTTCTTTTGGGAAAAAAATTTACAATACTCACTGATTCTAAAGCTTTGACTGATCATCTTAAGTTAGAAAAACAGAGCGATATCATAGCAAGGTGGATAATGAGGTTAGGGAATTTTGATTTTGAGATAGGATTTATTCCTGGCGAAGAGAACCCGGCAGATTTCGTCTCAAGAAATATAAATAATATAACGGCTTTAAATGAACTTCAAAATGATTTATTTAAAGTTAATTCTAATCTTTCAGAAGAAAAGATAAGAGAGGCTCAAAATGATGATCCAAAACTTAAATTAATTATTCAGAAAATTGAAAATGGTAAACCAAATCGCCAGACTAAGAAATTTGAGTTAAAGGACAACAAAGTACTAATATTGAAGCAACGGTATAAAGATAAACCACTGCTGATAGCTCCTAATAAATTAATATTTGAAATAATTCAAGAAGCTCATAAGGCACATTTTGGTTTTCCCAAAACATATGAATTAGTGAAAACAAGATTTTACTGGTTTGGGATGTATAGGGATGTAAAAAATTATTGTGCAGCTTGCATACCTTGTAACAAAAATAAGCAGCATAAAATGATTAAGGTTCCATTACAGAAAGTGGAGAAAGATCATATAATAGGCTCAGTGGTGCATACGGATATTGTGGGCAAACTACCACAGACCTTAAAAAAACACTGTTTTATCTTGACGATCATTGACGTTGCGTCAAGATTTTTACAGGCAATACCATTGCGTAATGTAGAGACACAAACGATACTAAATGCACTCACAAATTACATTAGTACATTTGGCCTCTTTCGAGAATTAATTGTGGATAACGCGAAATATTTTCGGGGAACCCTTTTTAAAGAATTTATGACAGCAATGGGGGTGAACCTCCACTTTTGCTCTACTTATAAAACTTCCTCGAATGGAATTCTTGAAGTGACTCACAAAGAGTTAAAGTCTTCGATTAGTGCAATGGCAAGAACAACAACGGAATGGGATATAAGGTTGCCGTTCTTTATTCTGTCGCATAATACTTCGATGCACAGAGCTTTAGGATACCGTCCTGATAAGCTGTTTTTCGCTAGAGAAACGGCCAACCATTTTACAGCTCTAGAGGAGCCGGATATGTTATGTACACAACAGTTTGTTCAAAAACGCATTGCACATATGAAAGAAGTTTATAAAACTGCACTCGCAAACCAAGAACGAATGGCGAAAGAATATGTGGGCAAAGATTTTGAAAAAGTTGTGAAATTGGAAATTGGGGATCAAGTATACTTAAAAAATGTTGGACGCCCATTGGCGTTACATCCTAAGTTCGACGGTCCTTATGAAGTTGTAAAGGTGGCACGACGCAATAATTATATTTTGAAACATATACTCGAACCTAATAAAAAAAAGATTCAACGCCATATTACTCATATGTGGAAGCCAAGTGCTAAAATTAAATTACCTCAAACGAACGACAACGATGAGGAAAGTACGGAAGAAGCGTAAAAATATTTTAAACTTTCTTCATTTTTATGTTTTTTTAGAAGTAGAGTTTGATCTAACTAAAGTATTACACAAAAAAAAAAGACGGGCGGGAGCTGAATTGTTCTGGTGTATCTACTAGTGTGTATGTTTAGTGTATATAGTGTGTTTAGTAACATAATTCAAAGTTTACTTGTTATTTTTCTGTTTATGATGATAAATATGTCACCGAATTGTTCTTTTGTATCTACTAGTGTTTAAGTTTAATGTATATAGGATATTTAGTCAGATAATTCAAAATAGGTTTCTATTTTTTGTTCTTTAGGGTGATAAACAGGCCACCGAATTGTGCTTCTGTATCTACTAGTGTTTAAGTTAGTATATGTAGTGTAGTGATTCACATGGCCTAAGAGGTGCTTTATATTTTTGAGGTTTAGGGTTATAAACTTGTTATTGAATTGTTTTTATGTATCTACTAGCGTGTAAGTTTTAGTATATATAACATGGTAATTAATGTAGTTTAATATTGGCGATGGAGATAAACAGGTAGTTTAACGGCTTTTATGTATCTACTAGTGTGTAAGTTTTAATATATATAGTATATTAATCTAGGTAGTTTAACAGTTGCGAGGGTGATAAACATATCACTTAAAGGTTCTTATTCAAATATTAATTTTTATATCTAAGGGCATATATTGATATAAGAAAAGTGTCTTTTCTTTGCATATTTCGGTTATTTATAGTATATTAAAGCATGTAAAATAGTAAAATAGGTAGAATATGTAGCAAAATACATATATATAAATAGTAGACAAATGCTCACAAGCATAGGATGGTGTGTTTTTTTTCCCCCTCTTTCTCTCTCACTCTGGTACACTGTAACAGTCTGCGAGTACGTTTTGGGAGAATGGTAATTACTAGGTTCCAGTCTATTAATAATACACATAGAGCGGATTTATCACTAAGTGAAGAAAAAAAAAGGAAGAGGGAGAACTTATAATATACATTGTTTTGCTTAGGCATACTAGGTTGTAAATAGCGATGATTTTTGATGTTCTCTGGAATTTTAGTTAGTATTTTAAACTTTTTGTAATTACGATTCCTGCGGAATATATTTTAGTTAGTTGCACCTATAACCAAGTGGTTAAAATAGTGGCTAGATAGTTTTAGGTAAACGGTTCAAGCAAAGAACATACTTCATTTTATTATTTTTTATTATTATTTAGTTGAGCAAATTTCTAGTAGAAATAGTTTAATGAGGAAAATGGTATAAATCCATAAATAAAGTAAAAAAAAATTATAAACATAGTGGATCTATGATTTTTGACTAATTTTTGATATATTACTGTAAAATATAAAAATTTAATATTTCACTTTTATAATATTTACAATACTTGGAATAATGGTATTATCAATGAATAATTAAAAAAAAAATAATAAAAATTGGAAAAGTTACTGTATTATTGGGGTATAATTACTATTGTTGGGGGGGGGGGGGTAAGTTATATGGTTGGTAAATGGATATACATGACTAAAATGTTTTTTTCCCAAATTGGCCATACGAAAAAAAAAATTTTTTTTTTGGTTGTGGTGGATTTTAAAGTAGGGCTCTGAACACTGGTTTTGTAACTACTAGTCATTAGACAAATGGATACATGTAAAAAGCATGTGGTAAGCCTCTAAGTTAACCTTTTGCAGGCTACACACCACTGTTTTAGGTCCTAATAAAATCCAGTGGACTCTAATTTTTTTTAAAAAAAAGGATATTTTTTTAATATAAATGGGGGGGGGGGTCTACAAGATAATAAATAGGGAACTCTACAACATTTTAACAAGAATAAATAATTATTTTTATATACACACATATATATATATTCGGAATTCAAGTTAAAACACAAAGGGAATACATAAAACAACTCTTTTTTTTCCTCTCTCTTACACAAATAAAGTAATAAATACAATTTATATAACATAAGCAAAAGTATGTGCATAGGGTCACTCCGTACGGATAAGTAAGTAAGGAATGTAATAGGTAATAACTCGCTGTCAGTTAGTTTCTGTTTACCACGCAATAAGTGTGCGCGCAGGGCAGGAAAGACATTGAGAGAAGGGATTGTCTTTCTCTCTTGGAGAACTCCCCATCCTCTTTTTGGAGCATCAGTTCACGATCTCTCTTTACAGAAACGAGAGAAGGAATTCGGGTTCAGAGAAAGGGGAGGATGAAGGGGGAGTGAATAACTACTCAATATTTTTACTTTTTGGTTCATGACAGCGGAATTTTGGAAAAGGGGATTTTCAAAATTTCTATGGGAACTGCACACATAGATAAAAAAATGTTGCAGGATAAATTTTTAGGGAGGCATAATTAAAAGGGATTTGCACTTTTTAAAGGGGGTGGTGGTGGTATTTAAACAACACCTAAATTAATAAGGATATTAGGATAACTGTGGAAGATGGATTAACAGCAGAGTAGGGTATATTTTATAAATAATTATTAATATAAAACTGGGCAGAGCCAAAGATAAATATGTATATACAATTTTTTTTGGTTTTGGCAACTTCTTTTGGGGATGTACTTTTTTTTTCTTCCCAAGAAAAGTAAATATATAACAAGGGTATTTACGGTTCCAGTTATTTTACAAACGATTCGAATGAAATGGATACATTATATTTATAGAAATAAAATCTTAATCAAATAAACTGATAAGCAGTAAAAACAAAAAAAAAAAAAAGAAAATCAGTAGGTTTGGAAAAGGGCTCCCTATGCACACACATCAATATATAAGATTCAAATTCATATTGTATTTAAATACAAAACAGATAGTATTGTGCAAAAAAAAAAAAAAAAAAAAAAAATAGTAAATTATGGACAAACATCTGCTTCACCTTGCCTGAAAGCATTTTATCACATTTCATATATATATAAAAAATTGTCATGCAGAGGCATGCGGTTTAAAATCAGATAAATAAACAGATAAAAAAATGTCATGCAGAGTACGTGCAGTAAGAAATTAAATAAATAAAAATAAATTGACCAGCAGGCATTCGGTTGGAAGTTTAAATGTTGTGGCCTCTCTAGCGGACACATAGTTTTAAACATACTGGCATCAAGAAAATTCAATTGGATTTTTCCCCCCTTTTATGAATAAGAAAATAATGAAGACTTTTTTTTTCTTCTAAATTTGATTGTAAATTCTGGTGTCAGTTTTGCATTTCATCTTTTCGGAATACAGATTGCTTGACACCGAAAAGAAATAATTTAAGATTTAAGTGTGCGAAAAAAAAAAAATAATAATGAATAAATAATTAAGATTAATACTATTTATACCTTATGTATATATATATATATATATATATTCTACTAGTATAAATAGAAAAACAATTCATATTGTCCTAAGTAAGTATTTTTATTAATAAATGCTAGTTATGGTGTGTAGAAGGTAGCGGTTACACCCCAAGGGCAATGTTTACTACAGGTCACGAAAATTTAAAGGGTCAAATGTAAATAAACAGTCGCCTAGCGCCATCTACGTGCATTTCAGAGAAACATGCAAAATGTATTCAAAGACAGGCATGCAGAATTGGTAATTTTAACTTACCGGTTTTCGCTCTCTATAGAAATCCTGGATTCAGTCAGGAAGGTTCGCCACATTGCGAGCGCCAGATTTAATTTTTAACCAGGAGCAACAATTTTTTTTCTTCTTCTTGTTCACTGAAATAACCCGCATAGTATTAGCATAGTACATAAAAAAACATTACGTATAGATATATAGGACATTTAAACGGTATTGGGTTAGAAAATATCTTTAACAAATTAAGATAAAATAAATTAAAGTAGAGGATAATTTTTTTTTCTTCTCTTTTCGTTAGTCAAAATTTACATTTTTAAAAAGGAAGGACTATTATCAGATTTAAACAATTTAATCCCGTCAATTGTGGTGCATACTGGATGGTAAAAAATTCATTAACGAATGTAGGTTGCAATTAAATTAATAAGAATTTTTATCTATTGGTATATCTTTTTTTTATTTTTTAGTATGTATTAAATTTGAAATAATACAAATTAATTAAATAAATATAACAAAATAAATTTCATAATACAAGTAAATACGCAAAAAGAAAAACAAAATTAATTATTATTATTTTCTTTTTCTCTCTCTACGGACTCTTTTGGTATATATATATATTTTAGTTACGAGGTAATACAGCTTTTTTTTGTTTTTTTTTTAAGTAACATAAAAGATCTACAAGTAAGAGAAAATATAGAGTACATAAAAGGGTTTACCAGGGGTATCAGAACTGGGAGAGCTAGGTTAAAATGAAAAGAAAATGTATTATTGAACACTGTAGGTTAAAAAAAAAAAAATCTATTTATAATTTTTGTTTTCTCTTGTAGAATAATAATTAAATCATTATTTAAATTAATTTTTACTTACATTTTTGTGTGGAGAGCGGAAAGAGGGCTGATCAGCTTCCAGGCATTGATATTCTCTGCAGGCGGAGATTTATTTTTAGCCGGCCGGCATTGTGTGGAAGAGGATCCTGTCTTTCTTCAGGGTTCCCCTGTAAAAATATAGATTGGGTGCAGGTATTAGGGTATTGTATTTAAAAAAATAAGGGTTTCCACATACAACAACAAAAAAAAAAAAAAAAAAAAAAAAAGAAAGAAAGAAAAAGCATTCGTGGTTTTAATTCAATTTTAAGAGTATCAGTTGAAAACGATATTTATATATTTTAGATAAGAGTATTCGTAGAGTTATTATTGATATTTTTTTTTCCTTGTTTTCTTTTTTTTTCTCTCGGGGTGAATACAAAATTAATTGTTTAGGATATTTTAATATAAAGTACACAGAACCCGTTTATTCTGCAATATACTGTAAATTCGAAGGCGCGGTTCAACTTTATTAGTTACGAATTAAGTTTCGTCTTATACAGGTGTCAGTAAAAGTGAGGGATTCCAATGAACAGGAATAACATTTTTGGATGTTATATTTTAAGAAAGTATATCGAGTTTTTCTTAGCACTTTTCATAGGTCTAAATGGAACTAACATTTATAGGGGAGACAGTAATCAAATAAGGATATCAGATGCTGTTTGTAAGAAAACAGGCTACAGCTCCGTACGGGAGGAAGTGAAACGGGTTTTCATGGAATGTCATTGATGCAGCAAAATGGCTACTAGGCTTCCGTATTTGCATTACAAACACTTGTATTATAGTTAATTATTATAGTAAATAGTACGAAAAGAAATTGTTTTTGTTGCGTAGGCGGTGTATAGGGTGCAGATTAAGGAATACGGAGAAGTAATGTAAAGATAATACATGTATTACAGGGATTAATAGAAGTAATTGTTACTTACTTTGCAAACGGAATATCCACGCCTCTCTCTTAGGGCCACTCCAACTCGTACTAGAACTAGACTTGGCTTGGCATTAAGGGGTGACCTTCGGCCGCTCTGGAATTATCACTTTCCAGCCTGTTTCGATACATTATAATGGGCGATTCTAAGTGTTATCGATGGCAGGTAACGGGTAGCTGGAAAAGTGGATATTTTTTTTTCTTTCTCCTCTTTTGTTGACGCTATTAGAAATTGTAATTTTACGATAGCTTGTATTGCACTGTTTGCTAGGGTGGTTAAAGTACCTATTGAGGAAAAGGGAGTAGTGAAGCGGTGAATGAGTGGAAACAATCCACTTATTTATATGAAAGAAAAGAATAAATAGAAGAAGAGTGTTTAAGTAATTTATTTAAAATAAAGTAACATGATAATACTTACACTCATAATTTGTAATTTCAGATAAAGGATTCAGTCACAAAATAATATGAAATACTGTTTTTTTTTCTTTTCTGCTTTCTTTTGTTTTTAAATTTCTACTATCTCTATCTCCTTCTCTGGATGGAAGTGCTGTTTTTGTTTTGTTTTTTTTTTGTTTTTTTTTTAAGTTTGAGACTGAGTTTCTTATATTTGAGGGAATATTAATAGTTATTTGGTTAACTTTTAATTAGAGGGTACGTTTAGAGAATCACGTAATTTACTGAATGAAAGTATCGAATTTACTATATGAGAATCAATTTTAGATATTGTGGTTGCATAGTTTTAAAAATATATGTGTGTTGTAAACTATAAAGGTAGTGAAATAATTGTAAAAAAAGTATTTGAAAAATGTAAGAATATGTATTGATATATTTGCTTGTTTGGTAGTTAAATGATTATTCGGTGTAAAAAGTTATGTTGGTAAATATGTTTCATTGTGTGTTATAAACCTTTCTTAATATGGATATTTAAATGTTGTACTTATGTAGTCATGAACTGAATACTTGCTTTGTGTAAAAAAGTGTGCTAAACTTTGTGGATCAGTATTTAAACTCTTTGGCATAATTAATTAGGTTCCTAATTTTGGGATTTTATCTTTTATGATTAACTTTTTGTTTTCTCTTCTAAATTGGTACACATATATACAATTTTTGGGAACATTCAGGGACTGTACCTTCATCACAGAGAGACAGAACTCATGCAGTATGCGGCTGTGATGGTTATGGGGAACACTGCTTTAGGGACCGTATACAAATCTGCATAAAACCGTGGACAGAATAAGAAGGAATATTCATCTTATGTACAATGTACAATTTAGGGTACAGGCATATTTTAATGAACTATACAGATAACATCAGCGTGTATTTGATAATGAACATTCATATCTCTGCACGGACTTCACAGAGTTTTGAACACTACGGAAGAGGTGAATCAGGGAGCATAGAGGAGAAGCCCCAGTGCCTTACAGATCTGCAACGTCCAGCCGTTGGAGAGGCTTTCGGTGTTTGATAAGGACATCGGTCCACTTGAAAGATGTTATAGTTCCTGTACATGGACTTTCAAGTGCTTTGTGTTGGGGGGGAAGTAATGTTGGCATGATTTCAACATTTTGGATATTTAGAACTATTTTTTTGAAGGAAAAAGATATATATATATATATGAATAAGTTTACTGTCGATATCATCTATGTATATATTTATCTAAGTGATTATTTTATCTAATTGATTAATTTTTTAATTCAAGTTTTTTTTTATCTAAGTGATTATTTTATCTAATTGATTAATTTTTTAATTCAAGTTTTTTTTTTCAATGTACAGTATTATTGTTTTTATGTATGCATTTATTAGTACATTATTATTATTTTATTAAGGATGGGTACCAAGAGCATTAAGTATTTTCCCAGGCAAGTGTTTTGCTAAGGGGAAAGCTTAATTGCCAGTTACTATCTGTATGTATGATATTACGATGTAAAGTAAAGAATTGGACAGTTTTGGTACAAAAGAGGGACTTTTATGACCTCATGTTTTATGGGACAGCTGCAGGATCTTCGTGTGGGAGCCCGCGGTCTCGTGAGAAAGTGGGGTTTGAAATATCGGATGTAGGAGGGTCGGAAGGCCCTGTGCATTCCGGGGACCCACTGACCACTGGCCGACACGAAGGCGGGTCCAGGCAACGGCGAGTGGTTGGAGATTTTAATTATGCTGAATATGTTAATTCGCATCCACCACTCAGGGCCGCACATGCAAATTTTTAACAGAGAGAGATTTTCTTTTTCTCGAAAAAAATACAGATGTACAAAAAGAGTTCCAGAGTGCGGTGGTTATTTTTTTCAAGCCCTTTTGGCTGATCTGTCCCTGTTTTCTTGCTCTGTCTATGACGAGCAATATAGTAGTGTTAATTTTTTTTTTAAAAAATGATTTAAATAATTTTGCTTTTGGCCCAGACCTGGGTGGAATTTAGTGTAAATAAAACTAAAATTTCGGAACACGAATATGTGTGTTGTGGTTCTACAAACAAAAAAAAAGAACCTTTGGATATATATATATATACTGTCAAGTCTACAACTCAAAAAGGATCTTGTGACCCCAATGGGAAAAAAGGTACGATGTTATGGATGTTCTCTTTTCTATTGTGTACCGTTTTAATATGAAATGTTTGAATTAGGAATAGGGTGCCCAGGAGAACTTGTCAACTTCAATTAATATCCAAATTAGTGTTTATTTTTCATGAGTTATTATTTTGGATGGTAAAAGTATGAATTATTTAATTGTAACTTAATATAATTTGCCTGTGGTGTAAATAAATGATTTATTATTATTAATTCCCTTCTTTGTTATTATTTGTTAAAAGTCTTTCTAATTACTTATTTTCCGTATTTAGAAATTACCTGACTGCTTAATATTATTATTAGACCATATATGTAAAAACCATAATTAAATTTATCTTGTAGGGTTGGTTTGTCTGAAAATTGGGGAGTTATATTTAGTGGTTTTGATTTTATTATATATTTCCCTTCAAACCAATTGGCCATAGGTTAGTTATCTTCTAAACATTTCACAACGCATTGTCTTATTTATTCAAGATAACCTTTTAGGTAAATGACCGTAGGTTATCTATTAACTAACTAGGCTTTACGATCACCAGGTCCTCTATAATTAGAGGCCCCTATAAGATAGATTTTCTTTTGGATCAAGTAAGTTCGGAGAAAAGGGTGCGCCCAACACTCTTGTTAGCTTGTGCTAGGGAATTTATAGATAAATTAAGATATTCATTAACCTAATTTTTAATAGTTGTCTAGATCTTGCCAGCAGCATCTAAGGGCATTTTTTGATTATAAAAATCCACACGGAAAAAGGATTTTCTCTACTTTCATTATAGAAACTTTTACAGAGGAAAATAGTGAATATTAGTTCACTAAACATTTAAATGTTTTTTTTCTCGAGTTACCATTCTTCATAGTTAAAAATGAATTAATGATCATAATATCTCCAGGCTGGTTTACTTTATTAAAATATATCTCACTATCTGAAGTTTTTAAAAAATATATATTTTTAATTAAAATATTTTTTTGTGAGTTCAGTAATGTGTATAATTTCAGTAACAACTCCATTTCAATGTTTTCGAACATTGCATCTAAAAAGTAAGAGAAAAGATAGACCGATATTACTAACATACTTTAACTGGAACAAAATTTTTGAATGTCCTCTTATTCAACTTCATATCCTGTGTATCCATTATGAAATTCCTAAAAAACCTCTTGCCCAATCAGGAACTCCTTCTTTATTTTTTTCTTTTTTTTTTTTAAGTTTCACCAAAATGTTATTTAAATTGTTACTAAAAGAAATGTAATTTTTTAAAGGAAAATAGTTTGTGTAAAATATTGAACATATTTAGCTATTTTTACCTTTGTTTCTTTCACATTTTTATACGTTTGGGCCGTATTGAGTAAAATTTCTTGAGTATAACTTCTTGTGTATAACTCTTCAGCGCATCAGATATGTTTATCAACACATACTAAATTAAAATTATTAAGTATATTAAACGGAAAATATTTTTTTTACTTTACATATAAATTAGACGTGTATGTATATGTGCATGCGGGCATATAACATGCTGGTCGCAATTTTACAATAAAAAAAATTATATAAATAATTCAACATATATTTTAAAAATTATAAATTTCTCCTTCTTAAAAGTATGCACATTGCTTTGTGTTTGGAATTCCTTCGTAGCAGACGATCTCTGAATTCATTAATTCTCTTGTGATATATCAGAGGGCAAAGAAATGACTAAGCGTAGGTAAAATGTGTACATTTTACTTTATTTTTTATCAAATTCATGTTTAGTCGGAAGGCTTTTATTTATGATAAATATACTAAAAAGCAATTCAAAAGCAATATTTTGTCCAAGAATGTTTACATAAATAGCACGAATGTAAGATTTATTTCATTAAAAAATGTATTATTCATTTTTTTTTCTTCTCATACTAGAATTGTTCTTTCTACAGAGGTCTCACCTTTAAACTCAATATATTTCTTTAGAATATTTAGTTTCAGCTACAGTATAAGACTTTATATTTATAAGTCACATTTTACGAAATGAGCCACTTTCCAACTTTTATATTTTAATTAATCATTTAGTTTATTTAAGTGTAAAACTAGATGGAAAAACAAGTCTTTCAAAAAGTATTTTGATTGATAATTACTAATAGCGTCACACTGATATTTTTAATTTTTGTTAGGCAGTCACGGCATAAATTGTTAAAAGTCATCCACATGTTCTATAGCTTCATCTAGTAGTTTATATGCCATATCTACACACTATTTAAAAATATATCCACTCTCTCAGCCCATACTTTATTTTAAGAGCAAGGTTACGTTAACAGCAGAGCGATCAAAGCAGATTTACCTTGATGTTTATCATAGAAATATTATTTCTGATGTCAATATCCCTTTTCTATGTCAATACAAAACGCACAACGATGAATGAGGTATTATAAGAAAGTTTTTTGAGCAAGCTTTGGACATAATACGTTCACATTTCATTAAAATATATTATTTAATTACAAATTGCATTGAATTAAAAATCAGTGAAAATTTTCAAAGATTGCAGTGCGAAAGCCTCGAAAGGGTCACTGTGATTATGTAATTTATGAATGTCACTGAAATAAAAACTGGAATTTGCTTTTGTGAATTTATTGAAATAAGATACAAAATTGGGAATATAATAATATTTTTCAGCATAATCCCCTTATTTCGAAACGCTTTTTTTCAAAGAGGTAGGTAATATTTTTATTTAATATACATGGAGTGATGGTTCCCAAATCAGTGTGAAACGCTGTAGGGTGACAAGTCTATAACGTATAACTACAAGCTATAGCTGTAATTTACAAACGAAATACGAAATAAAACATAGCAGCTGTTTGTTTGGAGTGAGCTTGACGTCACACTGAAGGCGTCTCAAAGTAACGTCATATTTATAAGATTATATTCTATTTTTAATTTTTTTTCTCAATAATTTTCTCGAAATGGCACTGTTTGTATCATAATGGATATTTTAACTCCAAATACATTTTGGCAAGGCACGTTTCCGCAAGTTAAAAGGTCTTCACATAGTTAACATGCGGAAGGGTTTTCTGTCGACGTTTCATTTTTGGCAAACTGTGCTATTAAAAGTATTTTGACTATAAATGTGTGCTTTTACGTAATGGATTAACTGATTATATTGTGTTGAAATGTAAAGTGGGTGGTTCTATAAGGCTATAGCTCTCTGTCTTTTCAAAAGATCTGAAGTTTTTTACTGTATGACGAAACATGTTATTACTCTTCGAGATTATGATTGTTTTCATCATATTGGTTTTATATTCAACGTTTTTAAGTTTACACTTGATTATGGGATGGAACAATAATTATTGCTCCGAAAGTGAGTAATACTCAATAATATTACGTTAATACTCAGTGGGAAAGAGATTAATGAAAGAAAAATTTCCCTGCTACTACTAAAGTTGTATTTAATATTCTTTTATCTGTAATGAAATAAACGAAATATGCAGTAATGAGCTGAAACTATAAACTCTAGAAACACATTGTCATGTGCGGTTTTATTTTGCTTGAATAAAATAATTCCATGCATTACTGTTAGCATATTTACTTGCATTGTTAGTTAATGGGCTGAAAATATGCACTATCCCGCTGTATACAGTAATAATATTGTTCACGGCGAATCTCAAGCATGTTGCGTTGAGCAGAAATTGCTGCAGATTACCGAAAAAAAAATATCGCTTCCCACAGAAGTAACTCCAGACGAAAGTGAGCGTCAATTCCTATTGCACCGGAAATATGGAATGGGTCCGTTGAAGAAGTTAGTGGATTTGACACAATAGGTTATTAGATTTTGTATTTCTTAAAAGTCACTTAAATAAATATCACAAGTGGATATTGACCATTTATTCCATAGATGAACACTCCACCACGACGCCATCAAGAATTCGGACACAATGTCATCCATTAATCCTTCAATATCTCAAAAACTAAAGATAATCTGAAAGAATTCCTTCACAAGAATAAATATGATGATTAACATAGTAATGTATTTCAATTTCATCACAGTACATGCGCGAAAAATTCCGATGTCTTTTTGTATAAAATATGTTTTACAAACAATGGTCATTTCAATATTATTACTTGAAGTTCTTTTTTAAATAAAAAGCAATTTTGATGAAAACTTTTTTTCTCTATTCTTCTGATATTTTTTAAATTAATATTGTTTTGCTTAACTTTCGAAATTTTGTAAAGCAAATAGAATGAAAATGCTTTTCTCAAAATCTCTAATAGTCCAGGCAATAGGGAATTTTACCTAACAAAATTAATGGTAGTTCTGGAAATCAGCTTACTTTATGTTTTTTTGTCGCTGAATCCGAATTTGTAACTTCCCACCAAAATTTCCCCCGGCACCCCCCCCCCCCCCAAATTTTGCTAAAAAGCCCCACAAAAAAGGGTTTTATTAAAAAAATCAATTTTTTTATTGTTTTAGGGAAAAAGTAACTAGAAATTCAGAAAGTAGACAAAATTTGCAACAAATTAGATATATGACATTATGACTTAGGATGAAGGGGAAGGGGGATCTGCCTCGGAACATGCGCGCGGTGCTGCGTGAACTATGTTGCGCAACTCCACTTAAACACTCACACGTTTACATTCGCCCTCCCATCTCCCCTCCGAACTTTCCTTATAAGGTTTAGTTTAAGTTTTTTGGGTCGCTGAATCCGAATTTTTAACTTACCCCAAAATTCCTCCCCTCCCGACCCCCCCCCCCAAAATAGTTGTTATTAACTTAAATTTCTTATTGTTTTAGAGAAAAAGCATTATGAAATTTAGAAACTAGACAAAATTTGCAACAAATAGGATAGATGACATTATGACGTAGAATAAACGGGGAGAGAGGGGGCTGCCTTGGAACATTCCCCGCGCGCTTTTCTCAAAACCAAATTTTTTGAAAAAATCAATTTTTGGGGGGGTTGCCGGGTGAAATTTTTGTGGGAAGTTACAAATTCGGATTCAGCCACCCAAAAAACATAAAGTGAGTCGAAATCCACAATTAGTATTAACTTTCCAGGTAAAATCCTCTATTGCCTGGACTTCATAACTTAGTGCACGTAGCGCCGCAGTGCATGTACAGAGGCAGCCCTCTCCCTCCCCGTTCATCCTACGTCATAATGTCATATATCCTATTTGTTGCAAATTTTGTCTAGTTTCTGAATTTTGTAATGCTTTTCCCCTAAAACAATAAGAAATTTAAGTTAAAAACAACTATTTGGGGGGGGGGGAATTTTGGGGGGAAGTTAAAAATTCGGATTCAGCGTCCCAAAAAACTTAAAGTAAACCTTATAGAGAAAGTTCGGAGGGGAGATGGGAGGGTGAATGTAAACGCGTGAGTGGTTAAGTGGAATTGCGCAACTTAGTTCACACTGCACCGCGCGTGTTCCGAGGCAGATTCCCCCCCCCCCTTCCCCTTCATCCTAAGTCATAAAGTCATATATCTAATTTGTTGCAAATTTTGTCTACTTTCTGAATTTTTAGATACTTTTTCCCTAAAACAATAAAAAAATTAATTTGTTTAATAAAAACCTTTTTTGGGGGGTTGCCGGGGGAAATTTTGATGGGAAGTTAAGAATTCGGATCCAGCGACCCAAAAAACATATAGTAAGCCTTTTTCCAGAACTACCATGAATTTTGCTAGGTAGAGCCCTCATACGGTCTCCATTGCCTGGATTTTAAAGTGATTAATTGTATACTAATTTCTGCAATATTAATATATTTTATTTGTAATTGCGATATTATTTTATAATTCACTCAGTATTTTAGAAGTCAAAATCAAATAAATCAGCGCATAAACATTGCAGTCAAATATTTTAACAACAAAGGTTTCGTGCATAACACTCATTATATAATAAACTATTATTTTATCTGCATAATTACTAGCGATGTAATTAAAACGACAATTTTACAAGCGTTATTGCTCCGATTTGTAATTAAACTGTAAATGCTGTTTTTCATTAGAATCCACTGAACTAGCAAAAATAATAAGTCCTTAAAAGTCGCATCTTACAATATATTTCTTACAGTAAATTAAAAAAAAAAAAAAGAAAACGATTTTTATGTAGAAAGAAAAAAAAAATCGCCCTAATAATTTTTAGATTTCATATTAATTTCTCAAACATTTATTTATTTATTTGTAATTACATTCACGAATCAATAGGATTTTTTTAGAGTAGAATTTTTAATTTAAGACTGTTTCCAAATCCAAATTGCCTACTATCTGACATATTTTTTAATTCACAGTCATACTTAAATTAGCAGTTTCTGTTATTCAGAAATAATGTAATTGAACTGTTTTTATCATTTTTTCGGTAAAAAGTAGAAAATCTTTCGTGTGGGGGAAAAAAAAATGTGGTGAAAGTTGGCATTTTCAATGCGATATCGCAAGAGAGTAGAAAACAGACTAAAAAAAAAAAAAAACAATTGCTGATGACTCAAGACTTAATTCATTTATCGGAAAATGAAAAACAGCTCGATAAAAAAATCATTTCATTAATCATGCTTCTAAGTGCTATGCTTTTATGTTGACAAATGAGTCAGAAAATGTATTAGAAGTTTCGCTTTGTTGATCGGAGGAAAATACTTTTTTGAGAACAGACTTAATGGACGTATATATAGCACAGGAGCACAGTGGTGTATTTGACGCAAAAACGTGGCCAAAAATGCACAAATTAAAATCTGCTGAACAACTGTAAAATACATATTTTATAATAGCTGACTACCTGGTGCATCGTTCTATGCCTATTTCAGGAGCATTCTTATCCGGCGGCTCCTAGACTCAGTAGAATAGGAGATTTCTTTGCGAGAAGATGTGCTTTATTGTTGCGTTTCACCTTTGTTATTACGTTTAATTATGCTTAAGTGTAATTTTTTTTGTAGGTTCATGAATTGCTGAACTCATTAGTTTCATTTTTAATATAATAAAACAATTAAAAATTAAATATGTGTTCTTTTTAAGCCTTTTTAGTTCTAACTTAGGTATATTGATTTAAATATATAGATTTCTAAAGGTGTGCGAGGTTTGCCGGACCATTTTTGAAGTATAGCCGTATTGCTTATAGTTTTGAAGGCAAATTTTTAAGCAAATTTCTTCCGCATATAGTTGCTATTTTAAAATATAAATTGTTTGGATAATCATATTAATAACGCTAAAAAAACAGAATCCGTACACTACAACTCAGATTTGCTAAATACAAAATGCAAATAACACACATATTAATATATTCGTTTATATAAATAATTAAAAGTTTACATATAGTATAATTAACCACATTTAACTAAACATTACTTGTAAGTAAAACTAATCTACCGAATAAAACTACCTACTTATAAATAGTGAAAAGTTAAGTAAATTTTGTGTTTTATCTTTATTTTTTTTAAGTAAATACATACTTTTATGTGTATGTAACATTAATTAAGTATACGCCAACAGCAATGATTTTAACTTTAAAACACACGAAAAATAATTTTGGCCAGGATTTTGCTCCAAATACTTCACTGTGAGTTGAATATTTTAATTACCATAATTTTTCTTTAAACCATGTAGGATATTTTTTTTAAATCTGCGTAAATATTAATAGTGCACATAAAATGACAATTTTTATTTAATTTACAAACATTATTATTTTTTTAATTACAGCAGAACCTTTTTATCCGAAACTCTTTAAACCGAATCTCTCGGTTAACCGAAATTCATTTTGAAAGCTTTTTTTTTTTTTTTTTTACTATGACATTCCTTGTGTGCAAGATCCATTTTGAAAGCATCATTATTTTTAACTACCATATTCCTTGTCAAGCAGTCCTTTCCAAACTACGAGTATTTTTTATCCCTTTTCTTAGAGTTCCTTTGAATTTAACTTGAGCTCCCGAAACTGCGGAGTGGAACGAAGAAAACGAACAAATTAGCAATTCTGAAGCTTCTGAACGTTTTGGCAAAAGATTTCGCTTGGCTGGAGCAGCAGAAATGATGCGATATTGGTGAACTAACAATATTAAAAAACTCCGTGATAGAGCTTTAAAGCAAAGGCAATCGAAACTACGACAAACAAAACATTGTTTTAAATCCTTGTGATATATGTAAAAGATACTTAATTTCAAAATTAAAATTAGGTAATTTATTCTTGTTTCTATTTTGCTATTGCTTTATTTTTGTTAAGCACTTGTTACCATAATAAGTAATAGTGCATATATCTCCTTAATATTAAAATGGAAGCATTCTCGTTTATCCGAGAATTTCGATTATTCGGAAGAGAGTCGGTCCCAATTACTTCGGATAATCGAGGTTCTACTGTTCTTGTCAGTTGCTGTATTTTCTGAGTAATCTCTGATCTGGGGAAAAAGATAATCCCAAAATTTTACGCAGAATGTAAAGAAAATCATTGGACCGATTTTTAGATTTGTATGTTAAGTTATGAAACATTTATTTAATTTATCTGCTGTTTTTAGCAAGTCCTAATGCAGAAGTTAAAATCATTTAAATGATCGGATTTAACTGATATATCTGAACACAATGTATAAACAACGCTGTCAAACAATTTGTGAAGCATGAATGAAAATTAACATTTTTACGTCTACTTAATTGCCTGGAATGCAGTTAAACCGACAACTTTAATTTACTTAATAAATATCACTACTTAGTCTTTTAATTACGCTGCAAATGTCGTTACCCTTTAGAAATGCCTGAACAAAGAAAAAAAAAATCATGGAAGCAATTCTAATTTGTTGAAAAGAATACATGCCAAATCCGTTGTCCAATCAGCAGACATTTTTTAAAGGTCAAATTTTCAGTTGGATGTGCTTATTGGATGTGATAGACAGTCAAATAGTTTAATCACCAAGATTTTTTGTGAAATGTGAATGGTAATAGATAGATTTTTGTTTGATAATTACAAGTAATCCAGTTTAAAAGTCAGTTTTTATTTCCTTGGCAAAAAATATTGCTTTAGCTTTTTTCTAAAATTGCGATTTATGTGATACAGTTTGTATAGAAGCCTGGAATTTGGCTTGAGGGGTAACATTTAAGATGTAATTGCTCACTAAGAGCGTTTTCTGACAAATGCGAAATTTTAAAGGTTTAAAAGTGCAGAAAATGTACTGAGTTAGGATATATTTGGAACTGTTAAACCTAAGCCCCTCCATGTCAGACGAGTCTCTAAAAGATAGAATTCTACTGGCCTGGCAGGTCAGGTGGGATGAGTCTGACAAGGGACGCCACACCTACGATATAATACCCAAAGTCTCAAGAGATCTATATTTCCTCTCCCCACCTACCACCGTATTCCTCAAAAGACATAGCCCATTTAAAGAATATTTAAAGAAATTCCATTGCGCCTCTTCACCTCTCTGCGATTGTGTAGAGGTAGGCTCCCCAAATCACATGTACTATCATTGTGCCTTGACCAAAACCTGGCATTTAAGATTTCTCCCTTCTCCCCCCAAATCCTGGCGTCTTAATATACTTTCTCGTCCAGCACTGCTGGCAAAACTAAAAACAAAATTTATAAATATATCATGGAAATTTTCACACTCACAACCTAGCGGACCATAAAAAATTTTGGACTCTTGGTGTGTTCCAGAACATATTCCTTGCATAAGCAATAATTTGCACCATGCTTCATTTTCTTCTCCTGCTTCTTGTTACGAAGGGGCAGTTTGTACCCCAGCGGGCAGAACCTGTTGTGTTACATTGAACTTTTCTTCCTCAGTCCTGCCCTCTGTCGCATGAGGCCCAGGCCTGGCGGACTCGGCTTCGGCCAAGTATTGGCAGAAAACGGTATTTTTTTAGACCTTAATAAAGGCGACTAGGAGGAACAATATGACCTACAGACTTGGTTCCTTGTCTAAGCAGTCCCTCTTAGGCAAGCACACTTGAAATCTGGCATAGCTGTTTCTCTAGACGTTTCACTTTCTAGTTTCTCTAGAGTTCATCTAGATCAGTTTTCTAAAAATTTGAAATTTTAAAGGATGCAGGAGCAAAAAATGTTCTGAAGTTGTGATTTTTTTTTATATTGATATAGAAGCTCTGAGTTTGGCATGGTGGTTACTTTTAAGTTGTAAACGCTCTCTAATAAAAGTTTGTAAAAAAATTCTAAATTTAAAAGGGAGAAATGAGCGAAAAACGTTCAAAATTACAATTTAGTTGGATGTGTTCGGGATTTAAAACTTGAAATTCAATATAATGGTTACTTTTAAGATTCAGATGCGCAGTATAAACAGTTGATTAAAAATTCGAAAAATAAAAGTATGGAATGAGCGGAAAATGTTCTAAATTACGGCGTATTTAGAATCGTTAGAGATATAAACTTAAAATTTGACATCTCTGTTACAAAACTTAAAGACTCAAAAGGGAACAATTTTTATAAAATTCTGAACTTAAAAGCATGAAGAAGCAAAAAGCGATATTAATATATGGAAATTATTCCAGAGAGAAACATTCGCCTTGCATACAATATTTCAAATGAAAATCAAATTTCAAAGTAATTGCTTAAGAGGCGCAAAGGCCAACATAGTGAAAAAGATTCCATGCCGGGACTCGAACCCGGGCCATCAGTTTAGCGCACTGACGTTCTACCGACTAAACCACATGGAACGATACCTAGCTTGGAAAATTTCTCACTATTATATGTTGGCAAGGCTACAGACGCAGCACAAGATGGAATGGATGTACATTAATATAGTTTCTATCGATGCTGGATTTAATTAAATTTCGTGTTTGCTCCATGTCGGTGACTCACGATAAATATTCAATCTTGTGCTGCGTTTGTAGCCTTGCCAACATATAATACTGAGAAATTTTCCAGGCTGGGTATCGTTCCATGTGGTTTAGTCGGTAGAACGTCAATGCGCTATACTGATGGCCCGGGTTCGAGTCCCGGCATGGAATCTTTTTCACTATGTTGGCCTTTGCGCCTCTTAAGAAATTACTTTGAAATTTAATTTTCATCTGAAATAAAAAACGTTCTAAAATTGCGACTTTTCAGATGCTGCACGGCTAGAAACTGGAAACTTGGCATGGTGGTTGTTTTTAAGATTTAAATGTTCGTTAAGAACGGTTTCTAAAAAATTTGAAAATTTAAAAAAGTGAAATGAGCGGGAAATGTTCTAAAAAACTTCGAAACTATGATTTATCTGAAATTGTTAGAGATAGAAATTTGACATGGCTGTTACTTTAGACACGTAAAATCATCCACAGAGCAGTTTTTAAAAATTTAGAAACTTTAAAGTTTGCAGAAGCATACAACATTCTAACGTTTGCGCTTTCTGTTACATAATTGTTATAGAGGCTCGGATAACTAAAAGATTGGAATTTGTCATGATGGCTACTTTTAAGATGTAAATGCTCGTTAAGAACGGTTTCTAAAAAAATCGAAATTTCAAATGAAAAAGGAAAGGAGCGGAAAACCTTCAAAATTCAATCTACATTACAATTTGTTTGGAATTAATTTTAGTTCCTTTCATTAAAAAAATTCGAAATTTCTAATGAAAAAGGAAATGAACGGAAAACCTTTAAAATTCATTATACATTTTAATTTGTTTGGAATTAATTTTAGTTCCTTTCATTAAAAAAATTCGAAATTTCAAATGAAAAATGAATTTTGCAGAAAAACTTCAAAATTCAATCAACATTATAATTTGTTTGGAATTAATAGTTCCTTTCATTAAAAAAATTCGAAATTTCAAATGAAAAATGAAATGAGCGGAAAACCTTCAAAATTCAATCAACATTATAATTTGTTTAGAATTAATTTTAATACATTTCATTAAAAAAATTCGAAATTCCAAATGAAATTTTAGTTCCTTTTATTAAAAATATTCGAAATTTCAAATGAAAAATGAAATGAGCGGAAAACCTTCAAAATTCATTATACATTATAATTTGCTTGGAATTAATTTTAATTATTTTCATTAATTTATATCCTATGTTCGTCTAATGCAGTATAAGAATGTTTACTCAAAATGTGGATTAATTAGTAATTTTCGAATTACATTTGAATGTAGTAGTATAACTTCCTGTAATAAAAATAGGCACACCTATACCATTTGGCATATTTCAGCAATTACGCGAGCCAAGCTGCGGATTTTGCTAGTATAGGGCAATTCCATCGTAACTGACGTAACATTTTATCATCGAATTTTGTTTTCAAAACTATGTAGAACATTTACTAATAAAGTTAGAACAATTTTTTACAGTTTAAAATATTTCTTACTAAGGACTTAATATACTCAAATACCTGCAGATTATTTCAATCTCTCTTTTAGTCCCAAAAATTACATTTAAAAATTCTGTAACTGACGTAACATAAAATAGACAACCATTTTTTCTGCCTTTATTGAAGTGTAAAAATTATCAAAACTATTCTGTTAAAAAAAGTGATTTAATGTTCTCAACAACACTAAGTAATGACGAATTATAACTGTAACTTATTTAATTAATTCCTGAATAATAAAAAATTAAAAAAAATGGAATTTCACGTGTAACTGACGTAACTTTTATTGTGTAACTGACATAACATTATGACTAAAAAAAAACAATAATGGTACTTAACTTAGTTTGTGATCAGTAATTTACAATGCCTTTTTATTAGGATTTTATTATAGAATATAAAAATCTAAAGTTTTCCAATTCTACCCTTAAATTAAACATATTATAAATTTTATTACCCCCCCCCCCTCACACACACACACAGACACAAAAAAAATGATGATTTTCTGTGGATTTGCCCTACATACTTTTTGTCTGAAATGTCGAAAACTTCCCAACTTAATTCACATTTTGTTAGTATATGTTCATTTTTTAACAAGTGTGCTTAACATATAATTAATGGGTCCTTTTTAGGTGCGTTCGTAATTATATAAATACGTAGCACCTATAGTCGTCATTCAGTGCGTCTGCCTGTCTGTCCGTCCGCATATAACAGAGCAAAAACTAACCAACCAAATGGTCTGAAATTTTAAATAAATAATCGTTGCAAAATTTTGTCGAGTCGTTTCAAATTTTATTTAAATCGGATGTATAGTTTAATTACAGGGACAATCAAAAGTTAACCGTTACATTACGGCCAATGGCAAAAATTATTTCAAGTGCATTTTAATGATGTTACAGCCTTTCGAACAGAATTAAATTGATATGCGTTTATGAAGTGCACTAAAATATATATTCAGTACAATATGCGGTGCAAAAAATATTTATAAAACTAGTTATAGTACGAACGCACCTCATTTGCCACGTTTGACGTGCAATTTCCAACTTGTTTAATTTATTCAAAAGTTTATTGAAAAAATGAAATTCATAATTTTTTTTTTTTTTAAATTTAATAGTACTTAGTTATGCTTATCACCTAATGAAATATATAAAAAACCTTTCCTTAAAATGAGCAATTTTTTACATTTATTTATCTTATTTTTCTTATTAAGGAATAATTCAGAAGTGTGTTAATATGTTACACAGAAGTAAATATTAGAAACAATAGTTCCTGAATCTAAACAAAAAAGTATTTATAAAAAATATTTCCGAATATTAAAAAAAAAAAAAAAAAAACGGCGCATTGATGGAAATGAGCTAATATTAAACAGTGCATTTGCGAATGAGAAATTTTTTGAAGTATAATTTTTTCGCGAATGTAATTCATATTAGATTAAAAATAAATTGCATCTTCACAAAAGCGGAAACGTGGAATAATTTGAAAAGAGTCCAAAAACAGAATATTAATTTCAGGATGATGCAAACAAACAACAACAAGAAAAAGTTTCCAGAATCGAATTATTGCTTATGAAGAGAAATAACATCCAGAATAGAGTCGAGCTCAATAAGAATTAGATTGCACATTTCTTCTCTCCTGAGACTTTTCGTTGTTTAATATCGTCTGTTCATAAGGGAAGTTCAATTATTAAGAAATTGCGAAGCAACATCTGACTAAATTTCGATATAATGAAAGAAAATGTTAGGATTAAAATAATGAAATGTTTTTTTATTTAGTAGCTGTTTACGTATGTATTTTTATATTTCGATATGAAAATGTACTTTAAAATAAGTTTAAAAATAAACATAGTTTTTTTTTTTTTAAATGCACTCTTATATAACTGTGCATTGTTTAACTTGAAAATCACTCCTAATTTCATGAGTTAGAACGTATCAACTTTCACACTTCACTTTGACCATGTAAAAAACAAGAAGTAACTAATGAATTATTAATAGAACACAAATTTTACCAAAGCAATATTTATTAATGCATATTTTAGGTAAATATTTTTAATTTTAGTTTTTCTTCAACTCAGTTTTGTTTTTGTCTTCCGTTTGGGCCTCAATATGTATATGATGCGTGGTTCCTAAACATTTTTAACAATACCCCACCCAAGAATCTCTAAAGTCATCATTTACCCCTCCCTTCCTTTCAAACGACACATAATTCTTGATATTGAAAAAGAGACACTAACATTTGATACGTTTTATAATTGGTAATATTTCTTTATTAAGAACATGTGAAAATGCTTTTGACACTATGATCTTTCTATGACTGTCATAACTTACAAGAAGCATTTCTGAATATTATCTTTTTAATTCACCGATTTTCTCACCCCTCCCCAGTAATACTATTAGCGGACTTTCCATTGTTTATTATTTGTAGTATAAACTGTATTTAAAATTTATGTCAAAATGCAACCTAATATGCAACCAAAATGCAGCCGTAATTTGAACCATGGTTGCAACTATAATTTGAGCCATGGTTGCAACCATAATTTGAGCCATGGTTGCAACCATAATTTGAGCCATAGTTGCAACCATAATTTGAGCCATAGTTGCAACCATAATTTGAGCCATAGTTGGTACCGTAAATTCAACCTGACGCCTGCACAAAACCCATAAAATTTAATTAATTTCAGTTTGGGATATTATCAATTTCATTAGGTTAGTAGTACCTCGTTTATAATGTTTTCAGGTTAAGACGTTCAGTACAGTCAATTAAAAAAAAATTCTTCGTGCGATATATTGCACAACGAATAAAAAAATCCCTGCCGGCTCGGGCCTACAGGCGGAGGTAGATTTCGAAGTTAAGTACTAAATTCACCAACAAAATTTAAATCAAGATTAGAGATAAACCCAGTTCCTTCACTAAGAATGAGCTCTAGGGAGCTAAACATTTTGTGAAAATTTTAATATACACGAATACAAACACGCATGTATATGGAATAGGTTTAAAAATGGCTAAAACAAATCCAGAGAACCTCAAACTGTTAAAATATGTAAATATTTCCATAGTCGGGTTTTTATCATGTTTTAGTACGTTTCTTCAAACTTACATGACGTTACATATGCACCTGCTGAGGTCCATTATATTTCTAATATGACGCAATATATATATATATATATATATTTTAATTCCTCAAACTGTTTAGTTCATTTTGAGTTTTCATGCTGAAATCTTGCTCTAGAAAACTTATGACGTAATATTCAATTTGATTTCAATTCTTCAAACTATTTATTTAATTTATTTTTTCACGTGAAAACTTGCAATAGAAAAGCAATTGTTGTGGTGAGAATTTTATTGTTTTTTTTTCTTAATTGTTGGCAACTGCTATAACGAAAAATATTTATTTTTTCCTGTCATTGTTGTGTAAGAGCTGGTTTTATCAGAATCTTGTTAAGACGGTATTCAAAATTTTGAACCCTCCCCATTTCCATTCCCTTGGGCCGATTTTGCTCATTTTCAATCCCCGCCGAGATATTAGCCATCTGAAAGTTGTTGGCGAGTTTGAAGACGATCCGTGCATAATTGCGACAAAATTTAGTACATACATGCATATATATAAACTTTTTAGGTGGGGTGGGTTTTGGGGTCCTGGGGTCCTATAATGAAAAGTTATGAAGGAATTTTTCAAAAGTCGCACCATGGTAACTACTGCAATAGGTAGTATTTCTTACGAAATCTACCTAATAAACAGGTCTCATTCAATTAATACTAAACTAAAAAAAATTATACAAAAATTTTAAAACACCCTATAAACCAGAAAAACTATGAAAAAATTTTAATTATAAAAATTAACGGTTCAAATTATTGTGCAAATATCGTAAATATTTCCTGTTATAGTTTGAACTTCTGTATGAGAACATGCTTAAATTTTATCATTCGTCGGTATATTTAGGCTAGTAGTATTTATTTAATTCATCCTTATATACTTGCAATATATATATAGCACTGAAGAAGAGTATTTGGATCGAAATATGATATTGGAACAAACACACCGATTCTGTTAAAAAAATGCCATACTTTAAAATTCTTTTTTAAATTTCAGTGATTGCATAGTGTACAAGATTTTTTTCAGCGCACATGTAACAGTTTGAACTAATCCAATAATTATTGTGTATTTATTCTTTTCTTAAATTTGCGCAAACGATTATATACGTCATATATTTGATTAAAATTTTTAAACACATGTATTTTTCTACTTTGATCATTTGAAGCACATATACCCGGTCTAAATAAAACACTATTGCATAATCATGTGAACATGCTTCTGTAAATCTTGTAAAATCTCTAGGAATTTGAAGGATTTTGATCAGTGGTAATAAATCACGAAAAAAATCAGACACCAAATTCAATAGAATAGTTTAGAATTCTAATTTGAAATTTTTTTCTCTTTTTAACAAGCTTCTCCTTTAGGTAAATGGAATAGACTTTCAAGGCGTTAACGCTGATAAAGTGATTTCATCTTCAGAGTTAAAAAGCGAAAACGCAATCCATTTTTGGGATTATACGCCGCATTTAGAAATATATATGGGGGTTCTTGAAAATGAACAATGTGTGCTCTAATGGGAATTTTTTTAGAGTAAAAGTTTTAAAATTCAGTGAAATGTTTCGCTTTTTACCTCTTGAAGTTAGGATGTTTCATCATACAGCATTTATAGACCATTCTTGCGTTATGATTTTAAGCACAAGAGCATTGTCGTATTTATGGGTTGTCACATTTAGGTACAATGACCTATATAATGTGCATGTGAGACCAAAATACGATGAACACCTTCAATTTCAGAATTTTCCTAGAATATTTAGAGACATACTTGAGGAATTCCTTTTAAACTTCGGCAAGTGATGAATGTATTTGGTCGTATATTTTAAAGTGAAGGTCAGTTTAGTCAGCAAGAGAATTATGGGGCAAAAAAAAAAAAAAACTGAACAAAATAATACTATTTCAAATAAATATGTAACATAAAAGGCTCGAAATGATTTCTAGCTGCAATATAAGATTATGTGCATCTTGTGCAATGTTTGTGTCTATTTACGTAAGATTAACACATACATTCACGATTATATAAATGTTTGTTTAAAAATTCATAATGATTCCGCAATTTTTTTTTTTTTTTTTTTTTTTTTTTTTTTTTTTTAACATTAAGGATTTTCAATCAATAGCAAATTAAAAGCAAATATAAAAATGTCAATTAAAAGCAAACATAAAAATGTGAATCTCATTACAGTGAAAACAATTGGAAAGAACCACAAGGGATCGACTAGTGTCTTGCGGCAGACATCACGCGATGTACTTAGATTCCTTTAAATATGTTGTGCTTAAAGGAAAAAAAAATTTTTTTGATAATATTGCAATGAAATGAAACATTTCAAAGCGCTTTGCTGTAAAATTTTAAGCATATGTTATTACATTTAACACGTTCACGCCGTCTCGGTGGGTCACACTCGACTGTCTCAGAGTTATCAAGTCTCCGGCTTTTTGCACACCACGGTTATTTTAGAGAAAATATTGTTCCTTTAAATCGCCCAATTGCTCTAATTAAATAAAACAACATTTTATATATTAAAATATTGGTATCCGAAAGCCCGGAGACTTGTCAGCTCTGCGACAGTCGAGTGTGATCCATCACGCCGGCGTGAACGTGTTAAATAAGTATTTTATTTTATTAATAGAAATAAATTTGTTATTAACCCATTAACCGCCAAAACTATAAGGTTGAAACTTTCAACTTTTTAGCTGATCGTTGTTTGCCACCACAAGCTCTGAAAGATAATTTTCACTTTATACGATCTGAAAATTTTATGTCTTTAAGTAAGGCGTGTTTTTTTTTTAATTACAAAATAGTGGTGGGTACGTAAATAATTTTAATATGTGCATTTATTTTGACCGTTACGTGAACGCAACACCAGCGGGTAATGGGTTAATATCAAAATTAGCTTTTATTAACATATTCCGTGCATAACATTTTTAAATCTAAAAGTTGAAAAAAATTTCAGAAATAGAATATTTAAGTAATCATTTTATTTCAAAAATAAAAATAAATCTGTAATTGTCATTAACATTAAAATTTACTTTATTAAAAACATTCGATTCATCATGAAAAATATAAAGCAACGCATAAAATATTTTTAATTAAAAGAGGTGACAATAATATTTCACCGATAAAACATTTATAAATAAAAAAGTAAAAAAACAAACAAACTCTGAAACAAAACATTTTAACACGTTCACGCCAGCGCCTATATTCATGTTTTTCGCTGTGATGCGGCGCTCGAATTCATGTTTTGCTTCATCTGACGGCGCGGTAATTTCGATTATTCAGGCACTGTATGTAATGACACGCCCATCTCATATTTATTAAATGGAGGATATTCCAAATCTGGGTTCGAGGCTGAAAAAAGTCACGTGATACCGGTAATTTACCCAAGAAACTTCTAACTGATAAGAAGGGAAGATACTACTGCTTTGCCTCATGAACTGTTTCATTGGCTAGCGGGGATTTATATTACACGTCTACGGAGCTTTCCTTTCTTTAAGCTAGAAGTTTTTACCTTGACCACGTGATAAAAACGTAGATGGAATATCCCCCATTGAACTCGAATATAACAAGCAGAATTGATTGTGAATGTCTGAGAGTTCGTAAGGAGCAAGCAAATTACTTAGAGACATGATTTTATTAACTGCATATGTACGAATTTAAAATAAAATGTCTTAAAATCTAAAGAAATTTGGACAACATGATATAAATGCATTTTCTGTAAGTTTTCCTGACACGCCAAAGCGATATAAGTAAGCGTCCTATCTTAAATGGGAGAGGTAACCGCAAGATTAAAGGCGAGGTCACGTCAATCAAGGTCATACGCCATCCAGCGGACGGAGTGAAGAGGATTATTAACTTCTTTCCCCTTTGTGGATGATCTATAAGTTCGATATCTATGAAATAACTATGCGCACACGCAGCCGTGATTTTATTCGTTTGTCGTTTGCAGTACTTAATTGTTGGAAGTATAGATATAATTTGATTTATTTATTCGTCATTATTTAATTTATTAATTGAAGTTAGTTATTTAAACAAAATCAGTTCTTTTTAAGAACTTATATTATTTGGGAAAATGCCACGTTGGCGTTCTAATTATTGCAGTTTTCAAAACTGCAAAAATGACTCCCTATCTGAGAGAACTCATTTTTTTCGCTTCCCAAAAGAAAAAAACAGGTTAGTTTTGTGTTTTATTATAATTTATAAAAAAGTTAAAATATTATTTAATATATATTATTAAATGTCAGTGATTTTAATAGGTTCTATTTGAATTATGTTTATGTAATGTAATGAACAAGGACATATAAAAATTAGTTAATGTATGTTAAGATAGAATTTTACAGCAGCGTTTTTAATTCAATTCCTGATAAGCTAAAGTTATAAAAATTACATAAACATGTGTATTTCCAATGAGAATCAAACGTTTTATTAAGCTTAGAGTTTAAGTATAAATTATTTAATTAATTTTAAGGCATATTTTTTATTTACCGGGCGCAGGCGATAAATTGCCAAATATTATCTTGATCTAATTGTATTTATAATATTTAAAATAGAAGCATTTCATTCATTCCATTTAAAACTCATTTAATTTTACATTAGGATCCACTTTAATGTAAAATGCAAGCAGTAATTCTTGTACTATTAAACCAGTAATAATTGATTATTTATAGTTTTAAATATTTTGAGAATTTTAGACAACAGGTTTAAAAAAATTCCTAAAATCGACAAATTACTTTTTTTTTTAAATCTAGAAATATGTCGGTCATTGTGTCATATCCGGGAAAAATAGTTTTCATGGTATACCTGCACTTCGCACAGGTGAATAACATTGCAGAAAGCATACAAAGTATAGAAGAAACTTCAAAAATTGAATAAAATATAAAATATTTACAAATAGTACGTGGTATGCTCAATTAAACATTTATTATCTTACACCGGTTCTTCGCAAGGGTAAAATGGATAACTTTCGATAACCGGGCCGATAGCCATGATTAGCGTCAAATGAGAAAACAGTATACAATTGTAACTGTATAAAAGTTAAATAATGGTTAGAAAAATGAAAGTAACTTTTATCGAAATAACCCAATTGCGGAACATTCTCCAAATTTGAAAAAGGCTTATGAAACACACAACAATTGCCAATAACTGAAAACTATAGACTAATAATAAGCTCGACGTAGCAGTTGCTGATCGGTAGCCAATAATTCCAAATTTCCCTTTTAATTTTGTCCGGTTTCAATTTTTGAATTGTTTTTTTTTTTTTTCAATCTGGCTTCCGCAAAAGAGCCGGAATAAGTAGTAGAAAAAAGGGCTGCGGACGGAGATGGGCCAATTGAACGTATTAAAATCACTGACATTTAATAATATATATTAAATAATATTTTAACTTTTTTATAAAAAATTATAGGGCTCAAAATCACGTTTAAGATGCTTAAAGGTTTTAAATATTTCTCTTTTGCAATTTCCCAACCAGCTGGTATATTTTGGAAATCGTAGTTTGTTACATAACTTACTCAATTGTTGTACTTGTATATACAGTTGTAACAACCATAAATAATGTTTAAGGATTTATCAGCTACGTTTAGATAACGTAAAATTAATTTGCTAATTTATAATCAAGTTGTAAAAATACTAAAATGTTGTATTGTTACTAGAAACACATCCATGTACATAATTTTTATTTCTCTAGCTTATCTGGGAGGGAAAAATCAATTAAAATTTTTTATCTTTTCATATATATGAACAGGGTTAGATTAAATAAACAGTGTACAAAAGTACTTTTATGTTAGCCGGCCGCAGTTCATAAACCGTCAAATATTTTCCCCATCACCAGCGTTTATGTTGCATTCATTTCATTCAAAATATAAAATCATCATTTAAAAAAATATACTCGTCATTTGAAAAACATAACTTTATTTAAAATACATACATACTGGTATATTACATCAATTTAAACACATGCTTTTTGCTCATTATATTTAAAATACATTTTTTTTCTAATAAATAATAAAATAAACCCAAGGTGGGCAAGTTTCTTCCAATAGGGAAAAAAACCTGGAAAAAACCATGGAATTACGCCTATAACTTTTATTAACAAAAATGGTTTTCTTTTAGCCTGAATAGCTTGCATAAAATTCAGGTCTACTTGAAGATATTTACAATTTAAGAGGCTACTTCAGTCAAGTGAAAAGACCCGTTCGCTAACGCTAATCCTATGGAAGAAATTTATAACGATATCTCGGTTGCATTTTAATATTTTTAAATGATTTTTTTTGCATTGGATAGATGAGATCGATCTGTATGCAGGCCGTTTTTTACTTTTTCGATTTCGATTGCAGATTTTTTTAATGAGGATGCTTTCAGTTTCGAAACCGGTTCCCAAAATGAAAGTGTCCTCATAAAAAATATCTGTAAACAAAATAGAAAATGTAAAACATGCCCTTTGTATAGATCGATCTCAGCTATCTAATGCAAAAAAAAAATATTTAAATATATTAAAATGCAACCGAGATATCGTTATAAATTTCTTCCATAGAATTAGCATTAGCGAAAGGGTCTTTTCACTTGACTGAAGTAGCCTCTTAAGAGTTATAGGCGGAAAAGCAGACAAAGCCATTTTAGAGAATACGTGTTAAAATTTTAATCGTGAATTTCAAATATTTACTCACTCATGAAAGATTAACCTTGTTTACCAGATTTGTTGCAAAATATTTTTGTTACAACTTGTTTTGATAAAAATATATGCATTTAAAAAATAGTTGCAATGTCAGTTTAGTTTCGGGGCAAAAGGCAATACTGTTTACGTAGCATTAGTGCTTTTTCTCCCGAAATTAAAATGACATTGCGATTTTTTTTTAATACACATATTTTCATCAAAACAAACTGTAACAAAAATATTTTGCAATAAATCTGGTAAACAAGGTTAATCTTCCATGAGTGAATAAATATTTGAAATTCATAATTAAAATTTTTCTCTAAAATAGTTTTGTCTGCTTTTCCGCCTATAACTCTTAAATTGTAAATATCTTCAAATAGACCTGCGCACGAGATGCGCAGATGGTAGATATTTTGTCATGTATGACGTCATACAAAAAACCCGCGTATTTGCGTTATTCACTCCATCCACAAGATGGCGCAGCTGTGTCAATTTACGGCAGATTCCAGCATTAACTTTGTACGCTTACTTATAGCGCTTTGTGCCACGCCCTTAGTCAATGATATATTTTGAATGAAAACGAGAATTCTCGTTTCCCGTCGTGAATGTATAAGGTTTATGATATTGAATTGTTTTTACTACTGAATTTTCGAATATTCAAGTGTGACCCACCTGCGGTGCACGCTGTCTGTGGAATAGTCGAGTGTGACCAACCTGTAGTGCACGCCTTCTATTTAACAGTAGAATGTGGCCCACCGGTGATGCACGCCGCCCGATGTGACAGTCAAGCCTGACCCACCGGTGATGCACACCGCCCGATGGGGCAGTCAAGCGTGACCCACCGGAGGTACACGGCGGCGTGAACGTATTAAAATAAAGATCTATCTGTAAAGATCGGTATAAAAAGAAGACGTGGCATTCGAACTCATGCCATTTGGACTCAAGTGCATCGCTCTAAAATTTCAACCATCAAACACATAGTCGTTTAGCAAGAAGAAAACATTAATATAAATAGGCAAGTCTGTGATATGAAGTCAGGAATCTAAGAGTGATCACGTGATGTCTGCCGCGAAACGCTAGACAAGCGAGGTTGCCAGTTTGGCCTTCATTTTTATTCAGAAATTTCGTGGCCATACCAGAAATAAAGACTAGTCTTTTATGCTTTATTTAATGAGGCACATTCACCGATAACATAGATTAAAAAGTTCTTTTTTTCTAAATTTCCGGTATGAATTTGAAATTTCGGATTAAAATTGGAGGCCAAACTGACAACCCTGTAGACAAGGAACGGTAGAAAAAGACTAGAAGACAGTTAGTTTTTCGTGTTGATATGTACTCTGTCTATTGTAATTGAATCGCACTCTTTTCAAATGGATGGTGGAAATTTTTCGTTTAAGGGCAGGATTCCGTTATGGTCAAGTAACGTTTTGACAGGTTTTACTGTGTTTATTTATTTTTATGAAAATTTGGAGATTCAAGATTTCGGAATTTGCTGCTTCTTGGCAAAAATTCTACAATAATGGCAGCAATCATGTTTCTAGAGACTAACATCCTTTCATTTCTTTGTTATTTTTTTTTACATCAAAGCTAAAGATTTTCTATATGTGTGAATTACTTTAAACAAGTACAAATTGAAAACAATTGGTAGGTTTTAATGAAATAATTTGTAAATAATATTATCACAGTTTTTTTTCCAGCATAGATATTTTTTATTTATTTACATATACAATTTTGTTTTTCTATTTGCCAACATAGATTACTTTTATTTATTAGAAAATTTAAATATGTGTGCACTTAATATTTAATATCATATGCTGCGAAATAAATTTAATAATATATCCCATTGATGCTTTATTGATTCAATTTAATTTATTACATTTTTTTTTCTTCTGTAGTACTATGGCCGAAGTTATTGTTCGCATATAGAAGTGTTATTAAAAATAACTTCTAATATAGTTTATGGCTTTTACCAGTTCTTATGGGATATTTTTGTTAGCAATAGATAAGAATTGTTTTATTATAAGAATTATAGCATGAAATTTACACGCTGAAATAGCAATAAAATTTATTAGCAAAAACGTTTCATGAATAACGAAAAAAATCTGTCTTTCACTTTTATAAACCTTTCTACAATTCATTGAAGCATTCCCCTTTTTAGGTGCGTTCGTAATTATATAAATACGTAGCACCTATAGTCGTTCAGTCTGTCTGTCCGTCCGTCTGTCCGCATATAACAGAGCAAAAACTACCCGACCGAATGGTCTGAAATTTTAAATATATAATTGTTGCAAAATTTTGTCTGGTCATTTCAAATTTTATGAAAATCGGAAGTATAGTTTAATTACACGGACAGTCAAATGTTTTCCGTTACATTACGGCCAATGGGAATAAATTATTGCAAGTGCATTTTAATGATGTTACGGCCATCCGAATGGTATAAAATTTTAACTATATAAATTGCTGCAAAATTTTGTCAAATCATTTCAAATGTTATGAAAATCGGAAGTATAGTTTAATTACAGGGACAGTCAAAAGTTTTCCGTTACATTACGGCCAATGGGAATAAATTATTGCAAGTGCATTTTAATGATGTTACAGCCTTCCGAATGGTCTGAAATTTTAAATATATAATTGTTGCAAAATTTTGTCGAGTCATTTCAAAGTTTATGAAAAGAGAATGTATAGTTTAATGACAGGGACAGTCAAAAGTTTTCCGTTTACATGACGGCCGATGGGGAAAAAAAATATTTCAAGTGCATTTTAATCATATTACAGCCTTTCGAACAGAATGAAATGGATATGGATATGCACTTATTGAAGTGCACTAAAATATACATTCAGTACAATATGCGATCAGTAATATTTATAAAACTAGTTATAGTACGAACGCACCTATAGTACGAACGCACGTTTGACGAGCAATTTCTAACTTGTTTTTATTGATTTTCTGATTTCTATATGTGAAATCATAATTGCATAGAAAATGAAATCTATTGGTGCTCAGTAAAAGAGAAATGACAGTTTTGAAAGATTGAAAATAAAATTGCATTTTTTTGCATATCATATATCAAGTAGATTCCGCCTTCTAATCACATCAGCTTCAAATCAGTTTTATTATGTGACTCCTAACTTCTGTGAATGATGATAAAAAAAAAAGTTAAATGACGCGCTGAAGTGCCGAGATTAACATCTACGTGATTGGAATTCGAATTTCTGAAACAAGCAAAGCTTAATTATCTATTTATTTCAAATACTGTAACACAATATTACATGAATTACTTTTGAACAAAATATGGGTATTTTTCCTTTTATAGGGACTTTAACATTTTTTTTTTTTTTTTTTTGAGTTTTTCGGACTTCAGAAAGTGAGATTGGATGCCAAATGATATAAACACTTATGAAAACAAAATTTATGAACTTTTGGATTTGTTTTATAAGAATTTATATGTGTAGATTTAATTTTTATATATATTATTATTGTATTTTTATGCGCAATTTAGTTATGTTTATATAGATAAATAGCTTTTTTATATAAAAAAAAATGTATAAATATTGAAAAGTATGGCTTCTTTTTATAACACAGTGAATAGGTTGCCATGAAATATGTTGCTAAATTTCTTTCTGCCTCCAAGATCATTTACTAGATCTCGACAAGGCACTTATATTAGAAAATTACCAAAATATGTAACATTCAATAACATACTTGGACAATTGAATCAATAAAATAAATGTTATAGTTTTATGAAATTGTACTTTTAGTAAACACACAAAATGCACAAATAAAGTATAAATTTATACCTACTTTGTATACACTTTTATTTAAGTTATCTTGAATTTTGTATGTAAAAATGGAATTTTAAAATCGGTTTTTCGCTCCCTTCCTGGGAGGCCATAATTTTAAAAATTATGTGCTCTAATGTGTTTCTGTTGACAGTACAATATTTTAATGTTTTTATAACTTACTTATAAATTAACTTTAAGGAATTTTCTCATTAGCGGATAGCAGGTGATAAATCACCAAATAATTTTATGGTTACAAATTTTTACGAGTCGCAACAACAGTGGAGTGAATGATGCGTCAAACCACCATCGCCAAAATGGACCAACTGGCTGCGAAACTGCAAAAACGAGATAATTTCAACATTAAAAGGTGGAATTATAAATAGAAAATAAATAATTAATAATAAAGGCTATTTGCGATAAATTAATAAGAATTTATTATAATAATTATTTTCAGAAACAGTCTTTTTAATTAATAGTTTAATATTAACTAAATTATGATAATCTGTTGAAAAACAATTTAGAAATACTGAATAGATTGTTTAAAATAATGCTATCCCCCCCCCCCCTTATATCGTGAAAAATAAACAGAGTTTTCTTTTTCTATTGAATTCACTAGCTCGCGTTTTCTACAAAGTGTAAATTAAATCAGTTACTTTTCTATAACCCATGACGACTCCAAACCAACTTATTGAAACGATCTTTGTTATTTTGTAACTACGTGCATTGTAGCAATGACATGATTTGTCGTGGTTTTTAAGATAAACATTAAATGCTTATAAAAAATGCATTTTTTTCTTTTTTTTTACATTGTCCCACATAGTTGAAACACATTCTTACATCAGAAATATGATGTATTTGATATACGTTATTGAGATTTACCATGGCACGCTGGTTATTTAAAATGAAGTGTGTAGCATTTATGGTTCGTTTACAGAGGCTCTCAAAAGAAAGCATTTACATTATGGTCTACTTGAAAAAATCCTTTGGAGTGTATTTTTATGATGTTTTGAAACATGATACATTTGTATTACATAACTGTTGTGCGCTACAAGATGCATACTATCGAGTATAGTAAGTGCTGTGCTTATATTTCATTTGGAAAGGCACTCAAAATAATACTGTTACATGATTGTCTTTGGGTAAAAAATCGTTTGCAGTATATTTTAATCATGTTACGCTATTACAAATATAAGGAAATTGACATGAATTCCTAAGGTACACTAAAACATGCTTTCTATAGAATGTGTTGTGCAATGTATTTCTCATTTATTTACAGGGATATACAAAAAAATTCGATTACATATTGTTCTACGGAGATAAACTGCTTGCAGCGTATTTTAATTATGTTACACTATTTCAAATATTATAAAATTTATGTACATTTCTTAGGTTTACTACAAGATACTTTTTGTATAATATGATGTGCATAGCATTTATTGTCCATTTACAGGGGCACACAAAAGATATTAATGAATAATGAATAATAAAATTATCATAAAATACATGAATATCTGTACTTTCATCCTATTCAAAACATCATGATTGAAATCCCCTCAAAATCTTTTTCACATTTCTGATTTTTGTTTATTCATATTATAGTAAATAGATAAAAAGATAACGTTTAATGTCTATGTAGTAGACTAAAATAAAAAAGGGGACCTCCAGTCATTTCAAGAAAGCAGTAAAACATTTATATATTTCTAACCAATCATCTCTCCAAGAAATCATCTCTTCTAAATGTCTTTCGATAATAAATTCGTTATCCATTTATTTTAATAATTTAAGAACTGCATATTTATTACAAATTCACATCGCGCTTCTTGATATTGATGTAGAACACTTTTTAGCTCATATTTAGTGTGTTCTACAATCCAAAAAGCGAATATTTATACTTAGGGTAATATTTATACGCGATGGAATATTTATACTTAGGATAAATGAAACATGACAAATTAGGTACAAGAAAAAAATTTCAAAGTTTAAGTTTGAGATCTAAAAACATCTTTAAAAAAATCTGTGTCAGGAGTAAAATGAATTTAAAAAAAATCTTTGGTGCAAATAGAAGTTTTGCAGCGAGCTCTGCCCCTATCCCCCTTTTATGTGTGTGTGTGTGTGGCGGCAGGGGGAGGGGGTTCTTTACGTTAATTCTCTTTAAATATTTCGTTTCGATGTAATGCTAATAATGATCTTGTAAAACACTGTTAATCTACTATTTTATGTTTACAATTCCAGTCTAGGTTTTTTAAGCACCTTTTTCGATTCATAGAATAATAAAACTACCTGCAACCTATAGAAAGAAACTGAAGTCTATACGTATATAGACCTTACAGTAGAATATCACTTAGAAGTTGAATGCCCTTTTTCATTATTGAAGGTTTTAATTATTTTAAATAGTTTACTATTTTAAATAGTAATACTATTTTAAATAGTAATACTATTTTAAATAGTTTTAAATACTACCGTGCTTTCCGGCGTATAATCCGCGGATCAAACAATTCTGTTTGAACCCAGAAATTTTATTTAGTAATTGAAGTCAAATATTTACCGCGATCTAAAAAGTTACATTTTATTTTAAGAAATTTCTGCGCCGAAAAATGATTGTTTGATCCGCGGATTATACGCCGGAAATTACGGTACTTTTTGTGTAGTGAATAAGAAGTGTTCTGTTCCTATTTTTAACCAACAAACACTCTGAACATTTATAACTCGAAGTTGAATGCTGCAATCGTTTTGCAACTGTTGTTATGTTAGCGATGCATCATATAACTCCCTCATAGCATGCATGGTCACAGTGACGTCATTATGACGTCACTGTAAGTCACTGTGGTCTCGTCACATCTGTGACCAAAATGCCACCACTCAGTGATGTCACATTGTGACTGAGATGGGAACTTCTTAGAAAACTTTAAAAAATTACAAAAGCTCTTTAAAACATGTTATTTACTGTAAAACTTGCAATTAAAAAAATGTTTGTGACGTCACTGTCATGTCACTGCATGTAACATACGTGGCGACATACACATATGTGGCGAAAAACCCTCCATATTGTAAACTCACAGTGTGACAAAAATATAAATTTCAGAAAGTTTTGAAAATGAAGAGAAATATTTTAAACAGGCCGTCTTAATGCATTTTGGAGCTTGGATCGGATTGATTTTGTAGTATACTTTATTATAATAAATAAATTCACTTTTATACTTTCTATAATATTTTCCTTTTTTGTTAATGTTTAACTAGTTTAAGTCACTATTTAAAAATAAATGTTGCTATTTGTTTCTGACATTTTTAATTTAACATTTTCTGAATATATAATAAAATATACAAAATATATGCAAAACGCATAACATATTTATTCATATTATTTTTTCCCCAGAAATTTCTTTAAAAAATAGTTATTGTCCACTCTGATTTATTCTACAGGAAATTAATACAGAAAAAGATTATAAAGATTATAAAGAAAAGAAACTTTCTTTCCTCGATAATCATTTTTTTAGGAACATATTTGATATTTATTACATGTGATACAAATTTTACCTTTTTTTTTCAAAAGGCCTTTCTTTATTGTCTATTAAATTGCTTTTATATACACTAGAAATTTCAATAATGTTTTATTTTACATACTCTAATTATGACTAATAGAATTTTTATAATTTACAAAAAAGAGACAATCCATTTTTACTTGAATTGATTTCGAATTGATTGAAAGCTAAAATGAAATGCACACACACACAAAAATGAAAAAAAAAATCAAACCGAACATTTTAAATAGCCACACTTTCATAAATGTATTACGCATTTAACTTACAAATCTACAATAACAAATAAAACCATCTGCCATCGAATTTCGTTTTCTGCAGACGATAACAAGAGGAAACAGTGTATTTATTCTTTTGAACAGTGGCAGCAGCTGGAAGCAGTAGTTCTTTTATGAATGTGTGTAGTTGGCACGGGTTTTTTAAATTTTACAAAAGTTGTACAGGAACGCGGTCAAGAAATATTTTACATAAAATATCAGTCCGAAAAAAGTACAATGTGCAGTGACCGGTTAATCTCAGCTGGTCAATGTCATTTTACTGTAGTATTCGGACATAATTCTTCGACTTTAAGAACTTTCGCTTTTTGGATTACCATAATAGAATTATAGAAGACGATGTCAACAAGAAATGGGTAAGAAAAAATGATTTTTTCCTCTTTCTTTTATTATGATTTCAGTTAATTTCACATAAAAAACATGTTATAGAAGTAATAGATGCCAGTAATTTAACTTTTACCTATTCAATAAAATTTAATAAATTTAATGTTTATTTTGAATAGTTGAAAGAAAAAATAGTATGTCAACGATTTTAATCAGACGGTTAAAACCATTAATTTAAATTGCAGTTTAATCGCATTTATTTTCCTTTTTAAAACTATCTGGTTAAAATCACATTTTCGTAAATTAAAAAATATATATAATTAATAATTCACATAATTAATAAACATTTAAAGCTAATTAAATTACTGAATAAAAAACCTTTTATAGAATAAAAGTGTTTGCAAACTTAAATTTTTAAATTTTGCGTTAAGTAATGTTCTGAAATAATTTGCATTGCATGTTTTTATATAATAAAAAATGGATATCTGCTCAGGGATACGGAATCTTCCACATCAAAATTTTATTTATCTTTTGAGCAGTTTCACATCGTTATTGTTAAAAGCAACTTCTTAAATTTTATAAAATGAAAAAGGTTCGTGATGCCCAAAAAAGTATTTTTTAAAAGGTACATTCGTATTCTTTACAAGTTTGTGTTAGAAAATTGACAGTATTATGAGAAGTATGGTAATTTTCTGTTTATTGCAAATATAGTAAGTTGGAAATTGCTCGTCAAACGTGGCAAATGAGGTGCGTTCGTACTATAACTAGTTTTATAATTATTTTTTGCACCCCATATTGTACTGAATGTATAATTTTTTGCACTTCATAAAGCGCATAGTCTGATACATAATTAAAATGCACTTCCAACATTTTTTTCCCATTCCCCGTAATGTAACGGAACACTTTTGACTGTCCCTGTAATTAAACTATACATCCGATTTTCCTAAAATTTGAAATAGCTCAACAAAATTTTACAACAATTATATCTTTAAAATTTCAGACCATTCGGAAGGCTGTAATATCATTAAAATGCACTTGCAATAATTTTTCCCATTGGCCGTAATGTAAAGAAAAACTTTTGACTGTCCCTGTAATTAAACATACAATCCGATATTCCTAAAATTTGAAAGGGCCCGACAAAATTTTGCAACAGTTATATCTTTAAAATTTCAGATCATTCGGAAGGCTCTAATATCATTAAAATCCACTTGCAATAATTTTTCCCATTGGCCGTAATGTAAAGAAAAATTTTGACTGTCCCCGTAATTAAACTATACATCTGATTTTTCTAAAATTTGAAAGGGCTTGACAAAATTTTGCAACAATTATATCTTTAAAATTTCAGATCATTCGGAAGGCTCTAATATCATTAAAATGCACTTGCAATAATTTTTCCCATTGTCCGTAATGTAAAGAAAAACTTTTGACTGTCCCTGTAATTAAACTATACATCCGATTTTCCTAAAATTTGAAAGGGCTCGTCAAAATTTTGCAACAGTTATATCTTTAAAATTTCAGATCATTCGGAAGGCTCTAATATCATTAAAATGCACTTGCAATAATTTTTCCCATTGGTCATAATGTAAAGAAAAACTTTTGACTGTCCCCGTAATTAAACTATACATCTGATTTTTCTAAAATTTGAAAGGGCTCGACAAAATTTTGCAACAATTATATCTTTAAAATTTCAGATCATTCGGAAGGCTCTAATATCATTAAAATGCACTTGCAATAATTTTTCCCATTGTCCGTAATGTAAAGAAAAACTTTTGACTGTCCCTGTAATTAAACTATACATCCGATTTTCCTAAAATTTGAAAGTGCTCGTCAAAATTTTGCAACAGTTATATCTTTAAAATTTCAGATCATTCGGAAGGCTCTAATATCATTAAAATGCACTTGCAATAATTTTTCCCATTGGTCGTAATGTAAAGAAAAACTTTTGACTGTCCTGTAATTAAACTATACATCCGATTTTCATAAAATTTGAAATGGCTCGACAAAATTTTGCAACAATCATATATTTGAAATTTCAGATCATTCGGTTGGGTAGCTTTTGCTCTGTTACATGCGGACAGACAGACGGACGGACAGACGGACGGACAGACGGACGGACTGAACGACGACTATAGGTGCTACGTATTTATATAATTACGAACGCACCTAAAAAAAGATACCTTTTAGCCAATAATTTTTTATACTTAATTTAGGTTTTTTATATGCTTAAAATGATTTATTCTAACATCCAAGTAATTTCAACTTTAAATAGTGCTTAAAATAGTTCTTTGATTGAAATCAATTATAAATTTACGTGCATAACATTTTATGATGACGACATTTTATGGCATTATATGACGAAATTTTAGTCATATGTCATATATATGTGACATGTGTATAAGGCATATATGAAGCATATCACATAATAAAACACATGAATATTATATAGGGTAGGTGTGAAAGTAATGGATACCCTTCCAGTAATGGACACCCTTGAATGTTTTTGGTTTCTAAAAAAATAACCAATAAAAATTTAGCTTTTATTATTTTTTTCATAACTCCCTCTTGCATGTTTTATAAACTGGGTTATTGATGATACTCTTAATCAAAGCAATAAGGAAGCAGAAAATAATGTTTTGAAGTTCTACTGTTTTTCAATGAAAATCTTAATGAACCTGTTAAAAGCCAGAATTCGCTTAATAATTTTATATATTCCTTATTTTCTTACAAAACTTCTATGTTTTTGTTTTGGTAGTAATAGAAAACTTTGCAACGCTTAATTACTCAATGTACAGTATGGACATCCCATGTGGACATTGCTAAAAATGCAATTTAAGTAATGTTCATAGTAGATAAAAATGTTTTGACAAAACTGAAAACCTAAGTAATCAAATTTAATAATTTATATTGCACTTACCAGAATGTAATAACACAAATTTTATATAACTTTGCCTTACATATTTTATATTCTGGCAATGAATAAAACAAATTACGACTCAGAGAATATTGTTTAAGGACATAGGGGAAAGAAGTGCTCAATTTCTACCCCTTAAAAAAAAGTTACAGAAGTTGTTAAAAATATACTTATTATTTCCTGTCTTAAACGTTTTTCATTCATATCTGACCGAAAATAAATAAATAAAAATCCCATATTAGTAATTAAATTTATACTTATAGTAGTAAATGAAACTAGTAAATCTGCGAATCAGTGGCCTCAAACATCAGTTCTGAACTTTTATTTGAAATTATTTTATTTAATATTTAAAACACTCAACCTGCGGTATTATTTCTTTCATACATGTAATACTAATTACTGCAAGTAATATATCAAGTAGTTTCGGAGTGTTTCACTGTTAAAAATAGTGGTAAATATACGAATTTATGCACTAATATTCCAAAACTTTTTTTTTCAGATTTTCTTTGAATTACCTTCCTAAATCCACCACTCTCTCTAAAATTTGACAACTGTAATTCCCTGTCATTTATTATTTTAAACCATCTATCTAAAATAATTAAAATATTGATTTTGTAATAATCACAATAATTGATTTAAACAGTGAATAATTATCACATATATTTTATTAATTAATGATAACTTAATTGTTAAATTTATTTGAAAATAACTATTTTGTTTCATTAGTTAGTATGCTTTCGATAAATTCTGATTCTAAATACAGTCATAAAAACAATTATATGTACTACATTTTCTGGAGTGTCCATGACTGGAATTGTGGGTATTTTGATATATTTTTGTTATTTACAGTAAAATTTTGATTAATATTGGGAAATGAGACTATGAGAATAGTTAAATATTATTGATATATTAATATAATACAGAAAAAACTGGAATATAAAAATTATAGGTATTATTTATAGTTTTTAAAGAAATTCCTTAAGGGTGTCCATTACTCATCTACCCTATATGATATATAAAAAATATATAAGACCTACACATGATATATATATATATATATATATATACGTATACGTATATAAGTTAAACTATGACTTTGGCTAAATCGCAACTGAAACCTTGGCGTAATCGTACATGCACAGACCACTATAATAAGGAAGTACCAAAGCGTAATGGCAGAAGTAGTTGCATCGCCTTCATTTATACTCAAGATTTTCAGCTGAAAATCTGTATGTTGGAAATATTGTGTAAATAATGCACGTAGTTTTATCAAAAGATAATTCTATAATAACTTTAACAGGATGATTCTAATTGGTAAATTAATCAACAAAGTTTTAATTTCCCTAACTGAGTGAAAAAGTGTTCAAGTCAGGATTCCAACCAGAGACCTTTGACGTATGCAGCCGATGCTCTGCTAACTGAGCCATCCCGGACAAATTTCAGCCAGAGAACTATTATTATGTTCTTATATGAGTAGTATGTGTTATTCATACGGGTGGTATGTAAAACAATTAAAGTATTATTATATAAGGTTGTGTAATAATAATAAGTACATATTCATATTCACTGGATGAATTGTGTGCGTCAGATTTATCCAGAATAGCTCATTTGACAGTTGACAGAACATTGGCAGCTTACGCCAAAGGGCCCTAGTTCGAATCCTGACTTGGACACTTTTTTCACTCAATTGGAAAAATTACAATAAAAGATAATTTTGCTTGAACATCAGCGTTATTGGTCAAAAATATTGTCAAGCTGTACAGTTTTACATATGTGCTGATACCTTCGGATGTTACCGTGAGTAAAAACTTTTAAAGAGAGTGCAAAAATACTAAATGGCAAAAAAGTTTGCAATAACCTTCTACAAAATGAGAGAAACAAAAAGTTTTTTTTTTTACTTTTCGCCTTGCTCACCACAGCAACAGAAAATAGTCACTGTGTGTATGTTATAAATACAATTAAAGCTGTGGAGTTTTTAGCATGTGTGTGTGGGGGGAATGTATAAATATTTTTCAAAGCCAACATTCATCAAATATTGAAAACAATACAATCTGTTACAGTTGTAAGGCAAGGGAGGGAAATTGAATTTTTAACTTTAATTTAGAAGAAAGTCTGTATATTGTATATGACTATTTATACATGTTATACAGTATTTATTCATAAATTGTGAGTATACAATTTTAGGATTCCAAACCTATTCTAACAGAAAGATCGCGTGCAGTAATAATAATTTCAAACGATCCTGTTTCTTTTAAATTGTTGGAAAATCTTCAAAAGAAGTTAAATCGTAACAGAATCATCACAGTGTTAATGACAATTTCGTCACAAATGGCACATATTTCACAAATTGGTCACAATGAGACTTCAAAGCAAAGTCGCTTTCGTCACAAGTTCGTCACAGAGTTATTGCCAAAATAGTCACAAATGACACACTTTTCACAAATTAGTCACATCGTGACATCACAAAATGGTCACAATGGGACGTCACAATCGAGCTCTAAAACGGCCATAACGACTTCCCATTGTAGTCATCATGACTTCACATTGATGTCACGTGACGTCACATCGACGGTCACAAAGTCACAGTGGGACTTCTCAGCGACGTGGCTGTGACGCCACCATGTCTTACGGATAGGAACTACATTTCGAGGCCACGATTTTGATAGAAAATAAAACTTATATTTCATCACGTAAACTTAATGTAATTTCTGTTCATATTATTTACTTAAAGTAGATTTTTATGTGTTTAAAGATTCTCAATTTTAAAAGAAATATAATGCTATGTTTTGGTTGCTCAAGATAACTTGAAATATAATATAAATTACAAGCTATTTTTACGTTTTTTTTCAACTTTTTTATTATTCCTAACAAGGTTATTTTACAAGCTATTTTTACGTTTTTTTTTTTTTCAACATTTTATTATTCCTAACAAGGTTATTTATGTCTAAACATTTAAAATCGAAAAAGAAAAGTTATATTTTTAGTTGCACATTTTAAGTAAAGTTCAAGTAATTACATTTATACGCCTTTTCTGAAAAAAAAAAAAAAAACTTTAATTTTGAAACATATTTAAAATAATTTCCAGTAAAGCTGTAGACAAAAATATCTCACAAATTGCAAAACACAGTGAAGCACTTGCATTAAAAAATTATTCTTAATCTGTGAAAGTATAATATAATCAAATCATGTGTGATAATTTACAATAACACCATCTGAGTTACCGACAATTCCGAAATGCGTTCTTTATCATTAGAAATCTTGGAAATTAACATATTTTGGAGATTTAAAGAAACATTTATAGAAAAAAAAATTCTTTTGATGCTGTTGATTTTCAGAAATTTTTCATAGTACTTTTTGACAAACATTAAAAAAATATTATTTTTAAAATACATATTTTCTTCATTTAAAACATTTTTGTAATTAGATCTATATGTCTGTGTCTAACGGTTTAGGAATTAGCCATTGGACACTCATGAGAGTGGACACCCTGTATTTTATTTTTCTAGATTGAGAAGCAACTGTCGTTTTTTAACAGTGTAAAGATAACTTTTACTATCACTATGCTGAAAACCCTATCTGCCACATCTACAAATTTCTCTAGCTGACTAAGTTATTTAACCATGAAATTCACCATAACTATGTTAGTAGCATTTGAGTTTCAGTTTCATGCGACATATATTGAAGATATGTTGAACATTAGCTATGAATTTTGCATTCAAATTCAAAGATCCATATCGACAGTAGCGTGTACTCTAGAACATTTAATTATATGAATTTCCTATTAAAGCAGTGGAATGTGAATCTTGTAAATTTAAAAAAGGTGACTGATATTGGGAAACTTTTAAATAGTTTATTGAATGTAGCGACATTAGGGAAACATCAACGTCATAATCGATATTTTATACTTATTTAGTGAGTGCAAAATCGATAATTAAGAGTAAAATAAAAAAAATTCCGACGATATTGTATCAAAATATGTTTCATACGAGCAAAATGTTGAATATTTTATAATTTATAACATTGTTTATTCTATAATATTTTTAATATTCGAGACTGAACTGTAAAAGTTCTCTGTATGTATGTCCTTTATACAAATCTTCAATTTTTGACCGATTTGCACGAAACTTTATGTACACACGGTTTAGAACGTGGAAAAGATCGCTGTCTACTTAGAAAAATCATCAGACCATTATTTATCCCTTTTTTCTACCACCTTCCATAATTTAACATTATAGAAATATCTCATTTTAAAATTTCTATTTGATTCATTTCTTTCCTGTTGCCACACCCTAAAAAATGACACAATAATATGAAAAAGATAATGCGTGTATTCCGTTTTTATTTGCCAATAAAAATTCCGATTTCTTGCTATATTTTTGCATTTTTGAAGTTGACGTCATTCTAAACAGAAAATGCATATTTTTTAACCTTCCGTCTACCAGACGGGTCCATTGGACCCGACAGCAGTATTTAATGTAAATTTTTCTCATGAAAAATAGCATTCAAAGTTTCGCGATTACATGACTTTTCCTGCAATTGTCTCCTCTATGTATATGCAATTGCGATTAAAATTTTGTTCGAAATTTTTTACCTATTTTTAATTTGTTTCATTGTTTACCACGCGGGTCCATTGGACCCAACATTAAAACAAACGTAATATACTGTTGCTTTCTTTTTCTAGGGTTGCCATAAATCATGAGGAGGAACAGGGTTACCATAATTGACTGTTTATCGCCCATTTGGCGATGGATTTTTAGCGCCAATCTCGCCAAATTTGGCGACTTTATAATGAAGTTTTGAGAACATTCTAGACTGATCTAGTATACTTCGTGCTCTATATATAAAAGGTTACTTCTGGTTCAGAGAGTCATTTATCAACAGACACAGTTAGTGAGCGAATGGTGTCTATTGATGTTTTTGAGTCTTTTCATTGAAAATAGGACTTGATATTTGAAGACAAGTAATAAGTGTAGTTTGTACGTGCTTTGTTATTTTACAAATATTCATCATTTTCTTATTTCCTAACTTATTTTTTGTTAAAAACTGAATTGAAGATGAACAGAAAAAAAGTATTGACTCAAGAGGAAATTCAAAAAATTATGGAAAATCCGGACGATATAGAATTCGACACCAATGATGAAAATCTGTCGTCTGATGAAGGTGAAGTAGATTATGTTGAAATACATAATGAAATTTCTGATTCCTACTCAGAATCTGATAATGATTCCAATGAAGTAAATGTAGCAACCACAAGTACTTCAAATTCTACTTTTGTTTTCAAAAATAATTCACAGATCTGGTATAAGAATGAAGTTGCCAGACCACAAGGAAGACGTACTGAAATCAATATTTTACGTGAAAAATCTGGACCTTCAAGATTTGCAAATCGTGAAGTGGATTCCATATCATCCTCATTTCTTATCTATTTCCGAAAAAGACTTTTGGAAATTATAGTAAAATGGACAAACGCGGAAGGCAATAGAGTATTCGATAAAGAGTGGAAACCTATAGATATTATAGAACTTAAAAAATTCATCGGACTTTTATTACTTATTGGAGTATATAAATCGAAAAATGAAACAGTAAGCGAACTTTGGAGCATAAAAAATGGAAGACAAATATTTCGGGACATTATGAGTCGCAATAGATTCACAAGTATATTACGTGTCATAAGATTTGATGATGCTGCTGAGAGGCGTAAAAGAAGATCAACTGATAAATTAGAGCCAATAAGAGAATGCTTTGAATTGTGGAATAGCTATTTACAAGACCCTTATATTCCTAATTGGTCTATGACTGTCGATGAGCAATTAGTTTCTTTTCGTGGAAAATGTCCTTTCCGTCAGTATATGCCATCTAAACCTGGAAAGTATGGATTGAAGTTCTGGGTTATTTGTGACAGCGTAACATCATATGCTTGGAAACTGGAACTATATACAGGCAAAAATGAAGTAAGAGAATCTCATCAGGGAGAAAATGTAGTTAAAAGATTGACGAAGGAAATTGAAAATTCTGGTCGTAATATTACATGTGATAACTTTTTTACGTCATATGCATTAGCAACACATCTTACTTCAAAAAAATTATCTCTTATTGGAACAATTCGAAAAAATAAACCTGAATTACCCGCTGTGTTCACAAATCCAAAACATCGTTCTGTATATTCTACTTTATTTGGGTTTCAAGAGAAGGCGACCATCATCTCTTACTGTCCCAGAAAAGGTAGAATTGTTACTTTGCTAAGCACAATGCATAACACTTATGATATTGACAACAGCTTAGAAAAAAAGCCACAAATAATCCTAGATTATAATAAAACCAAAGGCGGAGTAGATACGATGGACAAAATGGTAAGAGCATATAGTGTGAAACGCATGACACGTCGGTGGCCTTTGATTGTATTTTATAATATGATCGATATAAGTGCGATGAATGCATACATAATATGGTTGTCACTGAATGCTGAATGTGATCTGAAAATGAAAAAAAGGCGGAATTTCATTATTCAACTTGCAGAAGAATTAGTAGGTGAAGGAGGTATCGCCGTCTCAACATCTACTTCAGAACAACTTTACGCAAATAGTTTTGAACCGCCACGAACAAAATCAAGATGTCATATTTGTCCCTCTATAAAAGATCGAAAAACACGAACATTATGCAAGAAGTGTACGAAAAATGTTTGCGGAGAACATTCCGTCGTTATTTGTACTTCATGTACAGAATAATTTTATTATGATGAAAAACGTTTTGTAGTCATTATAATATACTATATATATTACTTTCTTACTGTATGTGTTACTTTCTTACTCTATTACTATATATATCACTTTTATATATTGTATAAGGTGCATTAATAACAAATATATTCATTGTAGATAAATGGGTGTTTTGTATATTTTGAAATCCTATATATTTTACATATGGGTCCAATGGACCCGAATGGTAGTTCTTGCATATACTTTTTTTTGGTAGTCTGAAGGTTAATATAGAAAACAAAAACTTTAACTATAAGAGAGATAAACTGACATAGCATCTTAATTTGAATATTTTTAAAAATTAAAACATATACTTTAATACAAACAGTCAAATTCCATGAAAACAATTTAGGAAAAAGAAAAAAAAAGGCTAGATATGGAGTCACATTCTATCAAATATTTTCAACGTGTAGTCAAACCCACTGTAAATAAATGGCTCCTGTATTTTGTTTACTACTTCGATTGTATACTACAGCCATATCTTATAGCCATACGTTATTGCTAAGTGTTGTATTGGTTTAGATTTAGAGATAACATTTTCTGTGATTTATAGTAAAAAGAGAGAATTTATTTACCTTTTCAAAAAAATTCTTGACTGTTACGATTTAAAATTTATGGAAAATGACATCATTTCATATAATCATTGTAGATTTAATTTCTATTAATGAAAAATTTAATTTTACATTTAAGAGTGATGTTTTATTTAGAACGGAAAACCTCTAGATCTAATACTTTAATTAAAGCCTATAATTACACGTAAAGTGAAGGTTTTAGTTTTAAACAAATAAAATTTCAAATTTTTCAAATAAAATTTCAGTAACTGCTACTTCATTTGGATGCGTTTATAGTATTTTCCCCCGTATTGTGAGAAATCGTGCACTTTTGTTACGCGAGTCAAGGAAAACATGCATTTTAATTTTAAAAGTTGTGTTCTCAAATCCAAAGGAGCAACTTTCTGACATATTTTTTAATTCATTTTTGTTCGGAAACGCATGAAATTGGCAGGAGTTCTTATGTAAAAATTTTATAATCGAAATATAGCTTCCATTTTTCGGTAAAGGTATAATATCTTTCAGTTGGTGTTTTGAACTTAATTTCGGGCTCAACACCGCGATAAAAGAGAAAAACCGGTCGTCACGTGACCACAATTGCACATAACTCGATAAGTAATTTATTTATGAAAAAATGAAAAACTCATTTCAATTCCAAATCGCTTTAATAGTCAGGCCTACAAATTTTAATCCTTTACGTTTAATGAATCAGAAAGTGTGTCAGAAAGTTTCGCGTTGTTGAGCGGGGAGCTGGAGAACCACCTTAAGCATTATTGCATGTTAGTACTTTTAATCGAGTTGCATGCCAGATATTCTCTTAAAACATAAGTCATTCGATATTCTTTTTAAAAAAGTGCATATCATAATACGTGTGAGGCACACTCATTAAAATTCAATACGCCAACTAGCGCACAGCCCGATTTCTGATGTCTAAGACTAACCCGTCAGTACTCAAAGAGATATAAATAGTTCTGCATTTTTCATTCAAGTAATAAGACTAATCTTTCAAAATTGGTTTCATGTGATTATATAACTTTCCCCTATAATTCTATGACTTAACAACGGAAGACAATATGTTGCGCACTAAAATCTTTCTGAAAAACTAATGGTGCAAGTCCATGGAAATCCGTTCTGAAGAATTCAAGTTATATGCACCCGGAACGAAATGACCATTTGAATTTTATATACTTATTAGATTATTTTGAGTAGTTTGATTTGATATCTGTTAATCTCGTCTTTTATTTCATTTTATTTTTGGCGTTTTAATTTCATTTGCCAATTTAGTTTTTTAATATTACACGAAAACAAATAAATTCTGAATTATTTACAAAGTTTTTGAACAATTGAGTTAATATTTTGTAATTGTGTCGCAAGCATATTTAAAAAATATTCATGCTTGAAAATTACTTTAAAATCCATAAAAAATCTCTAAATTGTGATAAACATTACAGTCAAATATTACTGAAAGTACATTTGTTTTCTATAAGACGTTGGAACAATCGAATGTGCGATGTTTAGAGGTTAAATTGCACTAAAAGGAAAATTTATAGTTGTGTTAGGTTGTTGCCACCGAAAATATGATACCATCGTTACTCATAGACATGTCTTTTCTTTATACTATTGCATTAAGTGTAAACGGTTTCATCTTACGTAATCGGGTTGCACGAACCTTTAAAATATCCATGCTTGAAAATTACTTTAAAATCTATTAAAATCAGAAAATTGAGATACAATTTTCAAAGAAATTTCATTTGAAAGAACTTTCTTCTATTCGACATTGTAAAAAATGAAATTGTGTGATGTTTAGAATTTAGAAAAATTGCCGTAAAAGCACAATTTGGGGGTTACAATTTATGGGGCACAATTTATGAGCGCTGACATAGGGTTTTACGTTATAATGTAGATATATACCATGCAAACGAGAATTTCACTAAATGCTGCACGATTTGGTGGAATTTTTTTTCGTATTGTCAGAAAAACACATATTTTTCTCTTACACCCGCCAAAGAAAGCGCGCATTCTGTTATTAAAGCTCGGGGATTTTACTATGGTTGCCAGACAATAACGTCATGTTTTCTGACTGTCTGTTTAACGATTTGTAGATGGGAATGCACAAGTTTCAGTTATTGTGATTGCCGTATTATTTCGTATTAATTTATTTTGCCTGGAAGGCTCCTCATAATTGACACGAGCGAAGCAGGGTAGCTCTGTTCCTTATATCCTCTAGTTATATAATAAAATAGAAGATAAGTAGATACGTAAAATCAGAGGCATTTCTCAAAAACCCTATCAACTACATCTACAAATTTTTCTAGCTGAATATGTTATTTAATCATGAAATTCATCTCACAATGTTAGTAGTATTTGAGCCACAGATTCATGCGGCGATATACTGAAAATTTCCTATCAATTAAAATTCAAAGATCCATTTCGACATGAAGGTACTCCAGAATATTTTATCATATAAATTGTCAATAAAAGCGGAGGAATCTGAATCTTGTAAATTTTAAAAAGTTGACTGATATTGGGAAACTTTGAAATAGTTTATTGAATGTAGTGAACCGATATTTTATACTTACTTATTGATTGCAAAATCGATAATTAAGATTAAAATTAAAAATTTTCAAAGACATTGTATTAAAATATTGTTTATACGTGCAAAATCTTTATAATAATGTTTATCCTATAATTTTTTGAATATGTGAGACTGAACTGTAAAAGTTACTCAATTATACAGTAAAATAGAAGATAAGTAGGTAGGGTCATGTGGGGTATTTATAACCAGGGGATAATTATGACCGCCGTCATATTGGAGAAAACTGCGCATGATAAAATTTTGCTTCATGCTTAGATATTAACCTCATAATGTATACTTCATCTTATATATTGTTTATTACTAGCCTGAAGATCTTTTTAAGATCCGAATAGCAATTTAAAACTAAGTCTATAAAATTTTTGATAAACGGATTGTCACTTTGGATTTCAAAGTGATCACAATTACCCCAAACAAATGTATATTGGCAAGTATAAAGAGAAGATATATTGGTTATAATTTCCCTAAACTCATGTGATTGTGAGTTTTGGGTGGGGTAATTATAACCATCCTTTTAACTTAAAAAAAAAAAAAAAACAGCTATGAGAATTAAAACTTTCAAAAGGTGTTGTTCTTAAAGGATCAAAGTTACTTCCTATGTACTAAAAACACCACTTTTCCAAATAGAAATAAGCAAAAAAAAAAAAAAAAAAAAAATAACAATGTTGAAAATTTAAAAAGTGGTCATAATTACCCCTCCTGACTGTAAATAAAATCAGAGGCATTTTTCAAAAACCATATCTACCACATCTACAAATATCTCTAGCTGACTAAGCTATTTAATCACGAAATTCACTTAAGGGGACGGTGGAGCTTAAAATCCTTAAAAATATTTTTTTTTTTTTTTTTTTTTTTTTTTTGTAAATTTCAACTTAAATATTATTCAAGGGTACATTTTATATATTATGGCATGCATTTATCACAAAAAAATTTAAAAAAAAATTATTTTTGAGAAAAAAATGGAATTTTACGCGTCGTCTTAGAAAACTTCGAAATGCCCCATGCGTCTTCAATATCAATAAAAATCCCCAATATTTTTTATAAAAGTTTGGTTTATATATATAAATAAAATCAAGCATCGAATTTTATATATTTTAATTTAAAGGTAAAAAAAAAAAAATTCAAAATTTCAAAAATTTTTCGAAAAAATTTCAAAATTTTTCAAAAAAAAAATTTTTTTTAACCTTTAAATTCAAATATATAAATTCGATGCTTGATTTTATTTCTATATATAAATCAAACTTTTATAAAAAATATTGGGGATTTCCATTGATATGGAACGCGCAGGGAGCACTTCGAAGATTTCTAAGACGACGCGTAAAATTCCATTTTTTTCTCAAAAATAAATATTTTTTTAAATTTTTTTGGGATAAATGCATGTTATAATGTATATAATGTACCCTTGAATAATATTGAAGTTGAAATTTACAAAAATTAAAAAAAAATATTTTTAAGGATTTTAAACTCGACCGTCCCCTTAACTATGTAACATTTCAGTTGCAAATTCATGGGTTGCAAATTCATTAAATATTTGCTATGAAATTTGCATTAAAATTCAAATATCCATATCGACATTAGCGTGTACTCTGGAACACTTTATCATATGAATTTCCCATTATAGCAGAGGAATGTGAATCTTGTAAATTTTAAAAAAGTGACTGGTATTGGGAAACTTTGAAATAGTTTATTGAATGTAGTGACATTAAGGAAACATCCGTGTCGTAATCGATATTTTATACTTAATTATTGATTTCAAAATTAATTATTAAGATTAAAATTTAAAATTTTCGACGATATTGTATTAAAATGTGTTTTATACGTGCAAAATCTTGAATAATGACATTGTTTACCCTATAATATTTTAAATATGCGAGACTGAACTATTAGAGTTATTAAATTATATAATAACATAGAAGATAAGTAGGTAAGTAAAATCAGAGGCATTTCTCAAAACCCTATCTACCCACATCTACAAATTTCTCTAGTTATTTAATCATGATATTCATCTATCAATGTTAGTAGCATTTGAGTTGCAAATTCATGCGGCGATATATTGAAAATGTGATATTGGGAAACTTTGAAACAGTTTATCGAATGTAGTGACATTAGGGAAACATTAATCTCATAATCGATATTTTATGCTTATTTATTGATTACAAAATCGATAGCTAAGATTAAAATAAAAAAAGTTCGAAAATATTGTATAAAAAATGTTTTGTATGCGCAAAATCTTTATTTTATACTTTATAACAATGTTTATCCTATAATATTTTAAATATTTGTGACTGAACTGTAAAAGTTATTAAGTTATATAATAAAATAGAAGATAAGTAAGTAAGTAAATTCGGGAGAATTTCTCGAAAACTCTTCTGATACATTAATAATATCTAAATATGTAGGATATCAAATCTATCTTTCATTACCACGATTCTAAAAATACTCTATACTCCATCTTTAAATTTCTATAACATCCTGAGATAATTAATCACGAAATTTTGCTGACAATGTCAAGAGCATTGCGCTGCAAGCATTTCCATTTGCGACATACTGAACATTTGCAATGTATTTCGCATTAAAATCTAAATAGCTATTTTGATAATCATGATGTACTGTACAACAAATTAACATATGAATTTTGTGTTAAGAGGGAGCAAGGTACATCTTATAATTTAAAATAAGATGAGTTGTATTCGGTAATATTGAAGCGAATGTAGATTTTTGAAACACGAATCGATATGTTATACTTACGCTTCGATTCTAAAATGGATTATCAAAGATATAATTTAACTTTTAAGGATGGACGGAAAGGAAAACTTTACTTACTTAACATATATTTAATAATTAAAATTATCAATTTTACTAATTAAAATGACTAATTAATAATTAAAATATTATTACTAAGTTAAAATGTTTTACTATATTGTATTAAGATATGTTTCTTACGTAACCTTCGCTATATATTACAGTATTTAATGTTAACTATTATACAATATTTAAATCCTCTCACATGAATTATGCAAGTCTTGAAAATTTGGATTGTTATATGTTTGTTTTGCTTTTGATAATAGATTCGTATGTATCTTTTAGCGCTGAATCCGAAAATTACCTTCATTTTTTTACCATCATGTCAGGATTTTTTTACAAATTGCAAATTTTTAACATGTCGAAATATTGCGAAAATCTGACTCTGTAACACAGACTTAAAACGTTCTTACCGATAATTTATCCATTTTCTTTTTGTCTTACATTATGCATTATGTATATTCTATTTTACTTTGCGCCACGTTCTAGGTTATCTCTCACACACCTGTAAATGAACACCCCCACCCCCTTCCCTCATGAGATTCTGCAATTGTTTAGCTGTAAGAATCCCCAGTATAAGACAAAAAAGTGAATAAATTATTATGGGGAAAAGTTTTACATTACTTTTATAGTATCAGATTTTCCGTAATATTTCGACTTTTTAACAATTTTTAAATTTGCGATTTGCGAAATATCCTGAAGTACTAGTGAAAAATAAAGATCATTTTCGAATTCAGCTTTAAAAAATACATAAGAATTAATTATCAAAAGTTAAAAAACACAAACATCGCAGGCCTGTGGTACTTTTAAAGGGATAAAAATCCTCTGTCACACTTAAAATAGATTTAAGTCACGTATTATTAAGAACATATAACATTGATTTCTATAACATCTTACATTTATTTAAATATTATAAAGGAGACTAGGGAGGGTTGACCCACTTTTTTATAAAATTATTTTTTATTTTTTAAATTTTGAACGTAGAATAAAGTTTTATACTTCACTTTATTCGTTATCCAATCAGTTATAAATATAAAATTACTACATAAGTGTAATATATAAGGGATTTGAAAAATGATGGATTTTAATAATGAGAAAATAATGATTCAAGGTTCCCCACACATGGGAAGCTTGACCCACTTCGTTTTATATTGAAATATTTTTGAAGAGAAATAAAATCAGTTTTAAAAAATTAAAATAAATTTATCCTTCATGCTTTAATTATTATAAAAAATATTTTTGAAAATATGATGCTTAAACAAACCTGTTTAGACGCAATCGCGAGTTAGAGGAGGCACATTTTGTTTTAAACAGGATTTTGTCTGAGCCGGTATAATTGTACAGCAGGGAAAATCAAATTTTAAGACAACATTCCTTTACAGACAGGTTCCATTTTCATAGGTTTTCGTGTATTATTATGTCTGTATTTAGGAGCCATTGTCCCGCATTTTTTTGTTTCCTTGTCCTATCTTTTGTGACACTCTACCTGACAAATCTAGTCCTCACATAGTTTGGCTACATCTCACTGTATTCATCCTTGTGAAATTTGTCTACATACCTTCCTAAGGTTTTTCGATCAGTGCTATGTTCTTTTGAAGCCGAATGAGCACTTAACTTATCATTAACGTATTTTCACCCTTTCAGGGGCAAAGTACTTTCAGTTGGAACAAATGACTGGCACCGGAATTTATGAACAAATTTATTTGGAAATAAGAAAAAGACTATATTTCACATACATATTAAATGGAAAAAAAAATTAGCAAAATTCTGGAGCCATTGTGGCGTTTGGGAATTAAAATCAAGTGGTTTCATAAAAATACCACTGCCTCAAATGGTTAAGACTGCTGCTTTCATATTTTCTACTTCTTTCTAGTATTTTACCACTGTTTCTATTTACCTATTGCAAGTAATATTGAAAAGGAAAAAGTTCCTATCAACTTTCCAATTTATATTTAATTAAATTTTATCTTGCAGTGGATACTATAGCAAGTTTTCATATTTTCCTTTAATCAGTTTCAAACATTTTCTTTTCCATCAGTCCATTTTACCGTAGATTTACAGAATGAATTTAGGTTATTTTTTATATACAGGGTGTCCGGTCTCAACGGTGTCCAATGGCTAATTCTTAAACCGTGAGTCATAGACATATAGTTCCAATTACAAAAATGTTTTAAATCAGATAAAGAAATATTTTAAAAGCGATTTGGGTCAATACAAACGTTTCTTGAAAAATTACGAAATTTAAGTTTTTATACGGTCCCCCGATCCTATAAGTTATATTTAGTAAAATTTTTCTTTTTGACTGACAAGTAAGACAAACAAAGTCCCATTCATATAACACTAAAATTGAGCGAGTTATAAAACTTTAAAAATGCATGACTTATGCGACTTTTCTGCTCTGAAAACAAATGAGTTCGGCTTGGCTTTGAGGGGTCACATATGAAGTGCTTAAAGTATTCGAAGATCTTATTTCATGTGCATCTGCGCTTTGAAAAAAATCGTACAAGTATTACGATTAAGTTAACATTTATTAAGTTTCAGATTGGCTAAAATAACATATGTTTTATTTTGTCAGGATTTGAGATTGTTTCTTTTATGCTTTCTTTTAACAAAAATTATGTTATTTTTATAAGTTTGTATGTTACTTCAACGATCGTACGTATGCTTTTCCAGTTCAAAATTTGTACTCGAACTTTAACTGACATTTAAATATCCGATCGAGATTACATTTTACATACTGGCGTAAATCCAATAACAATCTAATATTATTATGATTTTCGGTGGTTACCATTTATACTTATTTTACAGGATAACACAAAGAATTTCGGATAGATTTTCAAGAAGTTTAAGAAAAAGTTTTAGATTAGATAAAACAAGACTGCGGTTTTTTTTTTTTACTTTTATGTATTTTTTAGCACTGAATCCGAAAATTACATTAAATTTTAATTATTACTAATCATGTCAGGATATTCGCAAATCATAAATTGTAAAAGTTAAAGAATAACAAAAATCGGATACTATAAAGTAGAGGAGATGGTTGTGTTTTTTAACTTTTGATTATTGATTTTTACGTACTTTTTAGCACTGAATCTGAAAATGACCTTCATTTTTAACCATCACGTTACAATTTTTTTGCAAATCGTAAATGTGTAATTAAAATATAGTGAAAATCTCTTACTATAAAACATATGCAAAACTATTTTTGTTTTATTTTATTTTATTTTATTCAATAATTTATTCGATATTTTTGCTTATCCTGGGATTCTTACAGCTAAATAGGTGAGTGGTCCGATGAGATGAAGGAGGAGATTCAATTTTAACTTTTAAGTTTTTAACCTTTAAATTTGGGAAAAATCCTGATGTGATGGTTAAAAATGAAGGTCAATTTCAGATTCAGCGGTACAGAATACATAAGAATCAATTATCAAAAGCTAAAAAACATGACATAACCCAACTTTTACAGGCTAGTGTAATCTAATAATATTTTAAAATACGTATCATTTTGTAAAGAATTGAGTCTGTTAATTTAGCATCATTTTATCTAACAAAAATTCTGTTTTTTCTTTCTTCTTAAATGTTTATTGCAAATTGTATATTTTGCATTAATATGTCAGAATAATTAAAGATTTCAAATTTATATTGCTATGTTAATTTTACTATCGACCATTTTTTAATATATCTTACGAAATTATATTTCGACTAAATTTGTGAATGACCCCCAATTTGCTGCAAAAAATATGCTCCAACTTTAAACAGCTATTACTCGGTCAATTTTAATCGTAGAGTAACGGGACTTTTTGTGTATTACTTGTTGGTGTAAAAGGAAAATTTTATTAAATATAACTTATAGGACCGGGGGACCGTATAAAAATTTAAATTTCGTATTTTTTTAAGAAATGTTTTTATTGACCCAAATCGCTTTTAAAATATTTGTTTACCTGATTTACAACATTTTTTTAAATTGGAACTATATGTCTATGACTAACGGTTTAGGAATTAGCCATTGGACACCGTTGAGATCGGACACCCTGTATAACTATTAACATTTCATTATGCACAGTGTTTAATAAAAAATGTTCCAAAATAAGATAATTAAGGGAGCCTTGAGCATCTGGTCAACCCTCCTCACATTGACTGGATCAAGCTTTCCCACATAGCCCTTTTCTAAAGAATAGCACATTGTTTTCTTAAATTTAACTTACTCTACAATCTTTATGCCTGGAATAAAAGCTCGATATTTCTGCATTACTTAAAACCTACTTACTAAAATTTCTATGACATATTATTTGATCTGAAAAAAGTTTACAAAATCTTTCTAAAAAACACAATTTTTAGATTGAAAACGCCTCACAATTGATTTTTTCCTCACCTATTTCGATTATCTATATGAAACAAAGAATGCTGTTTAAGCATTCCAGTAGCTTTTGTTGACACCTATTGATAAAACTCTGAAATTCTTTTAAATATAAAAACTGACGGATGGGTCAAGCCTCCCCTATGGTCAACGCTCCCTAGTTTCTCTTATACGAAAAGACCTGGCTATAATGTTTATAGGCCCTAAATTATTATTATTTTATTTTATATTAATTATATAGTGAAGGTTATTAAATATTTTTCCTAATAATTTAAACTGTGGAGACCGTATCATAAATGTAAAAAGTGAAACAAAAACATTTATTGTCAGGATTTTACAGATCCAGGGGCAGAAATACTTCCCACATGACAGAAAATAAGAATGTCAAAAGCTTATTTCCTAATTAAATATTCGAAACGGAAATGAATCTGCTGTCTATTGCTGTCTTTAACAAGAATTACTCAACTTCATATAAGGCTTATATGATTCAGAAAAAATCAAAACAAAATATGCACAATTCGGTGGAGGTTGATTGTTAACACAACCTCATATAAGATTACCATGTGTGAGAGGGTTAAAAAACCGTAGGACTGAAAATGTGTTTTTACAATTATGTAAACCTGTAGTTAATTCCCTGAAAGGAATATAAAATATTTTCTTTTCATATCGAACATTATCTTAAACTTTCTGTCTAATACTTATCCGTTGTGTAACATTACATGCCAATGGATTTATTTAAAACAGTGAAACTCTAAATTGTAATACCCCATTAAGTAAAGCGAAATATTAATGCATTTTATTGTAATCAAGTTAATATTTTTTGCGTTGTGTGCATACGCAGATAGTATGTTTGTTATGAATTATCCCCCTTCCCTCACCCATAAAACAATTCATTTAATACAGTATAACCTCTTTTATTCGAAACTCTTTTAACCGAAACTCTCTGTTAACCAAAATTCAATTTTAAAGTGTTTTTTTTTTTTTTTAAACTAACACATTTCTTGTGTGCAAAATCCATTTTGAAAGCTTTTTTTTTCAACTATTATATTCCTTGTGCGTAAGCGGACCTTTCCGAACCACAAGTGCATATAAATATTTTTGATCCCCTGTCTTAGAATTCCTTTGAATTTAACTTGAGTTCCTGTAAGCTGCGGAATAGAACTAACAAATTAGCACTTCTGAAGCTTTTCAATATTTTACAAAAGGTTTAGCATGGCTCGATCACAGAAAGATTGTAATACTGGTAAACTGATAATATTAAAACACTTTGTTATAGAGCTTCAAAGCAAAGACAATCGAAACTGCGACAAACAAAACATTGTTTCAAACCCTTGTGAAATATGTAAAAGCTACTTTATTTCAAAATTAAAATTCAAGTAATTTATTCTAGTTTCTATTTTGCCTTTTTTTTATTAAGCACTTGTTACCATGATAAGAAATAGCGCATATATTTCTCTTTAATCTTAAAATGAAAGCATTCTCGATTATCCGAAAATTTCGATTTTCCGAAAGAGGGTCGGTCCCAATTACTTCGGATAATCGAGGTTCTACTGTATTTGTCACTGCGCTTGTTCTTATGCTCTTGTATAGTACTTCATTCATGTTATATATTATTTTAATCTAATACAATACTAGTAAACTTGTATAAATTGACTTTATACAAGTCTTTATATTTTATTTGATTTTATATAAGTAAAACTTGAATAAATTGACTATATAAATTCATACATTACATTAAAATATATTTCATCAATTAGCTCCAATATTCAAATTCCTTCCTTTCAAATATCTTACATTTCGTTCCAAATTCTTAAACTTGTTGTATGATGTTTTTGAAATTTCCTTATGTTATCCACACCATATGCATTTCATGAATAAATTATTCAAATAATAATATGGACGCACCATTGAATCATTCTGTTTTATAAGAGGAATAATTGTTTATCCAAATTTATTTGAATTAATAAAATATATGTATATGCATATGTATTATATACTACTAGAAAGGTAGCCCGTCGAAAATGACGGAAATTTAGATATAATGATATATACAACTCATGTGCAAGAATATGAGTTTTCTCGTTTGTTCCGCAGTGATAGTTAAAAATAACACATTTTAAGAACGAAACACATTTATGAAAATCTGTGTACAGTAGAAGACCACTAATCTGCACAGTTTGGTTCCAAGTGTTATGCAGATTTGAGGCTCTTTGCGGTCATGTCTATTCAAACTTTGTTTACATTTTTTTAAATTCATATAATGGAAACTTAGATTGTTAAGCCTTAAAAATAAATAAATTACACACGGTAAGGTAAAAACTATTAAATTATCGTATACGATTTCATGAAATGGTATTATATGGTATTATATGCGTGTGCTTCACGATCTTGGTTACGACTTTGGCGAAATTGGCTACAACTTGTCATAATTCTAATAGTGTGGGCCTCTATAATAAAAAAGTAACCAGTTTTTAGTAAAATTTCTGATATAAAGTAGTTTTCAAAAACTTGTGTAAAATTGCAGGCCGTTCTCATGTTATGCCAATCCTAGGAATAATATTTCTAACACTGAAGAGTTTCCATGTATATGTGGAATTTAGAAAAGCTTCTCCAAAAGAAAGGTCCTGAAATGACACTGTAATTCCTCTAACTTCAAAGTTTAATCGGGCCCTCATGTTGTTTACTGAAATCTAATAAATACAGTTATTTTGAATATTACAACAGAATTAAACAGCTAAACTTATTTAACTTAAACTCGCTCTTACTTCCCGATGTTATTTTTTAGTATTAAGAAAGAAAATTATTTAGATTTTTCAAATTATGCACATCTATAATTTTTTTCGTCTTTAATAACTAAATAATGAAAAAATATGCTTTTGTTCCGAGCTCATAAATATGACAATAAAATAATGTAACGAAGAGACATTGCAAAATTAAATCTTTGTGATTTCAAACCATAAACAAATGATACCGCCACCATTTTACCTACTATGACGTCATTAGAATATTGTCCATTGATTGTTGGAGAACTTACTTGGTGAATGATTACCTCAATGATTTAATATTTTTTACGGTTCACGATGAATGAATCACTTGTGTTTGTTTAGGTTTATGGAATGAGATATTAAGCCCTGAACCTAATTTCAACTAAAGTTATCTAAGGATATATGTATTTTTAATCGAAATTAAAAACAATGCTTTGATCTCGAAATAAAAAGTTTTAGTTTGTATAATTGGTTATTTCTATTAATTATTTATTTAGGTACTTTTCCATTATAGCGCATTTTTAAAAAAAGCTTCGCGTAATTCGGGCATCGGAAAGTGAGATATGTTGCCAAAATATATAAACAGCTATGAAAACAAATCTAATGAACTTTTATTTTTGTTTATATATGCACTTATATACATAAAAAAATCGTTTCTAAATATATATAATATTTTTCTTATATACAAATTACTGCACAGATTTCAGATATGAACCGGGATACCTAACTGGGTGTTATTTTGCCTGCTATGGTAACCCGGCTATTGTTTTTTTATTTATTAATAAATTGTTTATTTACTTTTATTTTCTGTTTTTAAATTATATAAACTGTTTTGTTCTATAGTTATTATTCAAACTTTTATTTATTTTTAGTTATTTCCTTTTCAAAAGAATAGCAAATAATTTAAAAATATATAAGTAACTTGTATTCGAAAGCGAGATTTCTGCCGAATTGGCGTCAGAGAAAAATCACGCCAACCCCGATGCGTATATGACATCTGTGCAAAACTTACTTCTGTTTCTTTATAAAAATGGGTAAATAGCTTTTTTTACATTAAATAAATTGTATACATATGCAAAAAATTGCTTGTGAGTATGAAGCAGTAAATAGGTTGTCAGAAAATACGTTGGCAAACTTCTTTCTCGCCAAGAAACTTTTCTCCGAAGTATTGTACATAATCAATGATTGCTAGAAATGCATTTTTAATTATGATATGCGCTTTTATGTTTCACTACATTTATGCATAGTATTCCGTGTTATGCTACAGTTCATATGCAGGGCTACACAAAAGAATTCGTAAGGGTTACTGAATATGAGAATAAATTGCTTAAAGGTACTTTTTAAAGGAGTTATGCAGTTTTACGCTGAACTGCATTTAGTTTACTAAGAAATGGTACAGATGCCACATTCGCCCCATATTGGCGCGATTTTTTTCGGTTGCCAATTTGGCGAAAACATCAACAGCATAAACAACATAATCCGTGTTACCACATCAAGCAAAATAACGACACTTTGGCGCAAGTTAAGTACCTATTGCTTATATGATATTGGCGACAGAAAGAAATCGCGCCAATATGGGGCGAATATGACATCTGTACCGATGATAATATCTGGAAATGTGATTTCAGTAGCTTTAAGAGTAGTTTAAATTAAATTTTAGCTAAATAGTGGCATGTAATAACGGTACTATTGGCTATAGACGGTAACTGCTGAAATCATTTTTTAAAATTTTTTATGCGTTTTCTAAAATGTTTACTTAGTTATCTTATTTACCTTATTTCCCTAAATAACGAAGTTCTGTTAAACCATTCAGGATGTGTTGGAAAGTGTTTCATATTCTATGCTTAATGCATGATTTTTCTTTCTTCTTTAGTCTTATTTTGCATTTATTTTATTCTTAATTTTTTAGTCGTATATTGCTTTATAGAAATTTTGGCACAGTTGTCATATATACCCCATATTGGAGCGATTATTTTTCCGACGCCAATTTGGCGAAAACATCAACAGCATAAACAACAACATCCGGGTTACCATATCAAGCAAAATAGCGACACTTTGGCGACAGTTAAGTACCCGTTGTGTATATGACATTGGCGTCAGAAAAAAAATCGCGCCAACATGGGGCGTATATGACATCTGTGCCGAAACTTTAATATTTAATGTTTAAACTCTTCGCTCCACTCACCTTGCATATAGTATAAACTATAACACAGATAGCGCAAAATAATAGACAGTTTGATACTTTTCCACTGTAGGGGATTTGGCGTTTTTTTTTAAAAAAAGCTTGGTGTAATTTGGGCATCAGAAAGTGAGATTTGGGTATACTTTTCCGTTATACGGATACCATTGTCGCCAAGCGTAATAGTTGGCGCAAAATGAAAATCACGTGAATTGAGGCATTTGAAAAATAAAAGAAAAAAATATTGTCGATACTAAAGTGAGCATTAAAAAATATAACATTTGAAAATTCCAGACTTTTACGAACTATTTCATTAAATCACAAATATATACTTAAAATAATTGAACAAATAACTGTCATAAAATGAAGCAATAAAATAAAACTCATATTAAACTGCTGGCATAAAATTACAAATATCTTTTAGCTTTTTGAAATAATTGGCGCATTAGCATACATTTTGGCATGATGTCCGTATAACGGAAAAATATTGAGATTTGTTGTCAAATCATATAAACAGCTATGAAAACAAACTTGATGAGCGTTTTTTTTATATATATGTTTATTTTATATGTATATTATTCATGTTTTTATGTACAAATTACACCTGTTTCTGTATAAAATTAGAGAAACGGCTTTTTTATGTTAAACAAATCGTATAAATATCGAGAAAAAAAAATGCGTGTGTATATAGAAAATGAAACAGTGGATAGGTTCCCGGAAAATATGTTGCCAAATTTCCTTTTTCGCCAAGGCATCTACACCGGAAAAGTACCTAAAGCACATTAAAATCGCGCAGTTAGGAGCTCATGCAGTGCAGTGTCGTCTATTAGCGGTTATTTTATTAGTAGCATCGGGAGAAAGATGTAAAGATGTACTTTAAATTCTCACCCATAGATTAAAAAAAAATATCTTAAAAGAGCGGAGCTTAAATTAAATTTTGGTGACCTCCTTTATGACTGATTAATGGTTTTAAATGGGAATATCGCCAAATCAGCCAGCTATCGCCAAGTTGGCCAACACTTGGCACTACTGTGGTAACCCTGGATTAGTATTTTTCAACAACTACTCATTTCAATGAGGTGGTCCTACCGGAATCGTGAGGGACACACAGAGACTTGGATTTTATATAAATAGAAGATATAAATGAGGCAATTAAACCTCTGTTACGAATACTACCGAGTAGAGGGTACGCCTATTTGACGAGCACATTTTCTATCTTCCAACAAACATACATTTGTATGTTTATACCTCTGAAAAGTGAACACCTCCGAATAGCGCACAAATTCCTCTCTCCCGAGGTTTCTGCTATTAAGAGGTTTTACTATATGCGTATTTTCTTTATATGATTAGAATGTTTTCTTTCTTTCTAACCAATGACCAGGCCCCTACCTGCCGGGTTGCCCCAGCTTAACTGGTTTAGTGCCTGGCATCGGGGCGAAACACCGCCTAATCACCGCAAAGCGGCAATAAACCTGACATCATTGTCTCGATCGTCTTCCTATCTGCAGTGCCTACTGTTCGTTTGTGTATACTTTGTTTTCCGGTTACTTAACGTTATAACCTGTTGTTTGGCACCTGCACATTGCTACTCAAGTTGGTCTCGTAATTTAGAACCTTGATCAGATGACGAGACCTTCACCTGGCAAGGCACCTCCAAAGGTATAATTCACTGGTAACTTGGAGGACTTTGCACCCACGACGGATTTTACATGCACCAGGCGCCATTAGCGTACATGGCTGATTATAGCCAGCAGTAGGCCTCGATCCCTCGGCCTTAACTGCGGATTCGATGCTCTGCCAACTGGGCCACCGCTGGCCGAACTACTTCTGATTGACCTGGGGTTTAGAAGTCGAATTGTTGGTGCAGACTTGTCGTAAGAAATTGGATTTTGGAAGGGGAGGGGGGGAAGCAAAAAAGAAAAAAACATGGAGCGCCGCAGATAGACAAGTTGCACTGAAAGTTAATTTAGGGCCGAAATGCTAGGCAAACATAACGATGCAGGGGGATGAGACTCTGCCTATCTACCGTACCCCAGCGCGTAGAAACTGGCTCCGTAGACTTCCCACTGGATAGAGTCCGGTAGCTTGTGCAGGCTATAGCCTATGTGCAACTACGAATAATAAACAGGCGCAGCGAAAAAAAAAAAAAACCTGAAAGGGAAAGGGGTTAGCTTATACATGTTATTACACTTAAAACTTACTTATAGTTATTTACTTAACTATCATTTATTATATATATTGTTTTAATATCATCCTATAGCGCCAGGTCACATTAAACTAACTAGAATAATTTACTTTAGATTACTTAAATATTGCCTGGCTATGTAAAATGAATTTATATTTTTAACCATTTCTAATATTAGAATCAGGATTTATGATTATAATGTTTACAAAAGGACAGAACATATTTTCCAATAAAACTACATGACAAGCATTACTGCAGCATCTAAATATTATTTTGTTAAGATTAATTTATGTACATCATACATGAAGAAAAGTTATTCAAAAGATGACGATGAGCTAAACATTCTCGTGTGTGGTTTCTGCATTAAATATATATATTTATTCCCATTTTGTGTACGGTCCTAAACAGTTTGGATACGATACACAGAGAAAATGTGAATTAAGAAGCAACTCGAGATTAAACTGTTATCTGAAAGTAATATAGTTTTTAGAAAGGTTTTTCGCAATTGATTGCTGTTTTTCAAAGAGGTTAAAGTCTGCAAATTTTACAAAATATTTTATGCATAAATGTTTTGTCGCTGAAAAAATAAATAAAAAAGTAACTGCCAATTATAAGTGTAGTGAACCCGAACTAAAATAAAATTTTCATGAGTATTTTGCTTGTACGTCTGAGCATTTTACTTTGTATGTTTTTTAATAAAAATATACTAAGTGATAGAATAACTATTTATAAAAGAAGAAAGAAAAACATGCGTGAAGCATACATTATGAAACACTTTCCAACACATTTAGGATATTGTAACAAAAATTCACAGTCTAATATGGTGAACGATGATGTCTAAGAAAACAATTTGGAAACCCAATGGCAGCAATTACCATCAATAGTATCCGAATACTTTTGTGCAGCCCTGTATCGGAACTATGCATTTCTATATATGCTGCATTATGATCTAAAATTTAATTCAGCTAGGAAACGTATTGCACAGTTGAATATTCCCTTACATCACATTCTGCCAACAAAAGAAAATGTACTCGAGATCTTTTGCACAGTCCTGTAAACGAGCTGTAGGATTTATATATAAGAAGTAATATGCAAAAAATGAGTTGTATTTAAAAACTCGTACCACAATTGAAAAGGCACTTCCATCATTTAATATTTATAGACAGTACAGTAACCGAATTATTTTGTGTGTTAAAGTAAATGAATGATAGATTAAATAAGGAAAAATTTACAATTAACTTTTAGTGGTACAAAGAAAGCGTAAAAGATTGAGCTATGCAAAGGGATGGGAGTGATTGTGTCTGAAACATAGGATGACCCCGCCAGTAGTTGATACCCCTCCAGTAGTTGATCAAATTTTTGAAATAGTGCGCCATATGAGGCGGAAATGAGTTTTACACGTGGCACTAGACATAATATTTTTGTCTGAATGCTGGAGCACCTGTTGTCACATTGTTGTCAGCTAACTGCTGCAAGATAAGTCATTTTATGATTTTTTTTAAATTAGAAAATGTGAAAATTTAGTTTTTGATTGGTTGGAGACAATTACGGTTAATTAAAGCAATCCACTTCCATCTTGCTTATTTCAGATAATAGTTTTATATGAATTATTGTTGATCACAGCTTAAGCATGATATTTTAAAGATTAATTTTTGAATTTTCGACAGATTTCTTCGATTGATCAACTACTGGGAAAATGGCTGTTGAAATTGCCTATTTACTTATAATTTTGTTGTTATTTAATTTCAGCAGATTTCATTTTTTTTCCAGTATAGGATATTTAATAAGGGTTGTAGTTATCATGTTAGTTTACTTTTTAAACTTAAAAGGAAGGAAATATAATAAAACCCCCGTAGCCCCGACCTTGTTCGATAAACTGCTGGCTGGGTCACACGAATTGGATTTGAAAAAATGCCATCATTCGAAGATATTTTTGCAGTCGAAAGCTGTTGTCATAAATATTAGGAATCGAAACCCGTCGAATTCGACGAATGAAAATGTTTAAATGAACAGATTGACTGAATTTATATATAAAAAATTAAATACAGTCGAACCTCGTTATCCCGACACTCTAAGGAACAGAAAAAAGTGTCGTCATAAGCGGAGTGTCGCGGTAACAGGAGTTGGAGAAAAATATATGTATATAAAAAGCTGTATTTTTAATTAATTTAAGACAGTTTTAAATTTATAACTGTTCCTGCAGTTTTAAGCAATAAAATATTGTTATTAAACATAATAAACACAAAAACAAAATTGAAAAAAAAAAAATAAAAATCAGATTTATGATGACTTGTTTTTTATTGTTACATGAAATATTGAGGAATTAAAATTTGCTTATCCCTAGATGTGCTTTCTACAATTATTTTTCAATATTATACAAGGAATTGTAATCAATATTCGTTTTTCAGAAATGGATGTTAGATCATTTATGATCGTTTCAATGCTTCGGTTTTAGTAGGGTGAAAAACGCCGTGTAACCACAAGAAAGCGCCACCTGACCAGAACAAAAAGATTACGAGTAGACTAATACGTCTATCTGGAGTGTAACTAGTCATTCATAACTAGTCAAGTGTAACTAGTCATCATTCATAGTGTGTGAGTTTATTTATTCAGATAAAGGATTGAAGTAAAATTTCTCATTTACCTCATTGGATATTTTAGACAATTTTGTGAAATGTTTGGCTAAAACATTTCTTACCGCTTAATTTTCATGCTTATAAGATGGATTATGAAAAAATAACAATTTTCCTAAACCGTCGGGATATCCGGAGTTGAAAGTTATTCAACAACGTAAAATCCGGAGTTTATTTACATTAAAATCATATACAGAAAATCGGGACATTGAAAAACTGACGTGCTAAGCGGAGTGACGTGAAAACCGGGTGTCGCGATAACGAGATCCGACTGTAATTACAATAATGAATCAATATTTAATAAATATAATTTCCAAACTTGAGGTTCAGTTTGGCAGTTACAATTTTGCATGTAAACATTCGCGCTCTTTACTTGAAGTTCTAATCTGAGTGGCCGCGAAATCCAGAAATTTACTTTTAGACAAACTGTAATATAAAAACTATGCTATAAATTAAAATATAAAAATGGGATTATTTTAAAAAATAGGGAGTGCGGACGCATCTACAAATAAGGTACATTCATTTAAAAACATAACTATCAAAATCGGTTCAGTACAAACCTCAAGCCAGATGACTAAAAAAAAAACAGCCTTGTCTTTTAAATATATAGATTACAATTAAATTGAAAAGACGTAATTTTCAGAAATACTTTCATTTGTGCATACCAACGATCTTTAAATAGTAAATTGCAGAAGTTCAGTCTATTTACCGGGTGTCCTAAAAAGGACTGACTGATTTTAAAATTCAATAACTTGCTAACGGTGACAGATATTTAAAAAAATTCTTGCAGGAGGGTTATGCATGAGGTAAAAAGTTTTTTTGCTGTGATTTTCGATTTTAGTTCAAATTACAAACAATAAATGGCTCTGCAGTCAAAAGACGCTAAATTCAGGTTCGATTTTTGGTCCTTCGGGACCCACTCAATACATTAAAATCTCCCTTTTCCGCATGGAAGAAGAGATCGGCCAAAAAATCGAGCCTGTATTTAGCGCCTATTGCTTACAACACCATCTATTGTTTGTAATTCGAACTAAAATTGAAAATCACTGTAAAAAAACTTTTGACATTATGCATAACCCTCCTGCAAGAATTATTTAAATATCTGTCACCGTTTGCAAGTTATTGAATTTTAAAGTCAGTCAGTCCTTTTTAGGACAGGTATATGCAGCAATAAACGTCAGTGAATATGATGCTTTTTCGAATTTGAAAGTCCAATGAACCTTTAAATTTTTAACTTCACAAGCATAACCGATCTTCGTGACTTAACGTTTACGGCTCCTACGATTGTAAATTTAGGAATTTTCTATAGGACCAACAGCACGACATTCTTAAAGATTTATAAATAATAATAAGAAGAAGAAGAAGAAGAAAAAGAAGAAGAAGAAGTTATTTTTCCACTCATTCCTGCTATTATATCATTAGAAATAACATCAGACCAATTGATCCGTGTGAGGCTTTTGCACTACAATCTTTGATTTTATTTTCTGATGCATTTTTCATTATTTTAAAATTTTAACTAAATAGGGAGTGTATTATGTCAAAATCCTGTTAAAAAACGTTTCGTTTAATACCCTGTTCATCGTTGCGTTTTGTATGTTTATGAAAAAGAGAATGATGAGATTTAATGTGTGCCAAATTTTGAAGCCGTTAATTCTTTTAACAAAATGCTTTTGTATACTTCTTTTATTAGGTATCCATTTTAATTTAGCAGAAATCCAAGAAAATATACATAAAATCGGTGCTTTTCCGATTTATTAAGCAGATAATGATTTATGAAATTTCTATCTACGAAATCAATGTTATTTGACATACCAAACTCCTTTAAGAGGAACATAGTGAATTTGAAATTATGCAGTTAAATATCAACAGTATTTACATATTTGGATACACTCGTCAAGTGTTTTGAAACACTCGAATACACGCATCTTATCATTGTACCTGAAGAGCATCTTATGATTTGCAGAAGTGAATTTGGCGTTGGAATGAGCACGCTATGATGATAGTGATGTACCATGTCTACAAAATTAACTATATATTTTGGGTATAAATTATTTGATTCCAAAGAATTACATCGATATTTAAAAAATAAAATCTTAAAAAATTAAAAGCATTTAAATCGGGTTTATTCTAGAGAGATATTATTAAAAAGTATATTTACCGTGAGGTTTTACAAATTTTTAAATGTATGATGTGGCATGTTTTCCCGTAGAAATAAGAATGAAAAATCATGCGCCAAACATAGATTAAGATATCCTTTCCAACACATTCAGAATACGGTAACAAAACGTCACATTTTACTAAGGTTATGTCTAATTAAACAATTTAAAAAACACATAACACATTAGAAAACACAATTCGAGCAGTTACCATTATAAAACGTCAAGTATTCTAATTATTTTGTGGAACCCTGTATATGGTCTATCGATTTGTATTTATAATACATAGTATGCTAAAATTTTGAAAAGCATAGCACAGTTGAAAAACACACTTCAATACTTTTCGCTACTAAATGTAAGCGTATTTAATATATTTTGCGCAGTCCTGTATAACATCTATAGAATCTATACACTACAGGCAATATACAAAAAATTAGTAAATGTTAAACACGAGTAACCCTACTGAAAACGCACTTCCATCTATTTTTGTTCATGGTACTGCAACCAAATTCTTTCATGTGTCTTTGTAAATGGACGTTAAGTTCTATGCACATCGCATTCTGAAGAAAGCGCTTTGAGTGATATTTATCAATGTCAATATGTTTAAAATAGTGTAACCTCATTAAAACACAGATAAAACGATTTTTCTCCATAGACCGTTATGTAATTGAATTCTTTTGAATGTCCTTGTAAAATAAAGATAAATAATGCACCCATTTTCGAAACCGAATACGCCTGCTCTTAATAACATATATCAATTACATGATAATCTGAGTATAATTAAGCGAGAAGTACGGACAGACAAACAGAAAAACCGATTTCATAAACACTTTTAAACTATATTAACACTTGGAAAATTTTCCAGAGAGAAACATTCGCCTTGCATATAATATTTCAAATGAAAATCAAATTTCAAATTAATTGCTTAAAAGGCGAAAAGGACAACATAGCGCAAAAGATTCTATGCCGGGACTCGCACCCGGGCCATCAGTATGGCGCCCTGACATTCTACCGACTTAGTCGCTAGAATGTCAGTCGAGTTTTTCGAAATATTTTGTCATGGAATCTTTTTCACTATGTTGGCCTTTGTGCCTTTTTAGCAATTAATTTGAAATTTGATTTTCATTTGAAATACTCTTAAACTATGTTGAAAAGTGTTAAAAATTTGAGATGATATAAAGTTTGAATCTATGTTGCACACGTTTGTTCTCTTTTCTTAATTTTCTGGATTTTACATTAAATATGTGGACCTTTGTGGAAGAACGTGACTACATTTTCTGAAAAATTATTTTCTTTTGTGAATGAAGGTGTCATGATGTATTCTATCACATGGTATACATAAAATAATAAGATTCTAAATTTTCTTGTAGACCTGACACAGTTATTCATTTTAATATTTTAATATTTAATAATTTGCTACAACAAATATGCTACAACAAAAAATATAGAAATAAAATTTGAAAAAGTAAATTTAAGTTTTATGTTATATCCACTAAACCCTAATTGTTTCTTGATTTTAATAATACAGTTCTAACATCAAAAGAATATGGTTGCTTTATTTTTTCTATTGGTTATTACTAACTCTATTTGCACCAATGGCCTCTTGACAAATCGGGGTGATAACAGTGGTGCAGCCGTAACAATACCTGAGGATCTACGCTATAAGCAGACTGTACACAGCAGATAGTATTATGCTATAGCAACAGGATACGGAGCAATTCATAAGGTATACGACGTATACCACGGCATATCCTCTACTAAATGCCCAGGTGAGAAGTGCGCTGGCATTGAACTCCAGAATTTAGGAAGCAGCAATGTTATGAAATATTTCCTTAGAATTTTGTTTTAGTAAATTAATTTCGTTCCGTTTTTATTTGTTTAAATTACTCTGCCATTGCATTTCTAAAAATACTTTTAAAATAATTTTTTTTTCAGCGCAGTGTTAAAGGGAGTGATGGAAGTAGTTGACCCCGTGATCTCTTACATATGGTGGTTCAGGTATGTGTTTTCATCCCCGTGCTTCACAAAAGTTTGAATTTAAAATACTTGCTAAACAGAAAAAAAATTGTATTTGATTCACAAAGCTGTTATCAAATCAAAACTTGCTTCTTTTTTACACATTATGGTAGGATCTGCAGCGATCATCCCCCATACTATGTTGAGTAGACAACAAACGAAAGAAATCCCGCAGACGGCAATTGCCAAACTTTGAGCTCAATAATGAAACTAATTACTAAAATACTAAAGAAGGGGTGGGGGGGACGAATATTCTTTAGTGACTGCATCAAACCTGCCTATGGTTCTGAATATAGAAGTCATTTTTTATTACACTTACCGGTGTTCTTTTATAGATGCTGAGAAATAAAAAAACTTTCCATCATTTTTGAATAAAAACAAACAAATTTCAGAAATTCATCTCACAGGTGGCGATTTAAGTCGTTTTCTGAAAGAAATGATTAACACATACACTCGGGTACAGGGAAATGAAGGAGAAAACATAACTGCATCAACGGTTAGAAAACTGAATAAAAGCCTAGGGGATAGAACAAATGTAATTATGATAGAAAAGTTCAGTCTTAGAAAAAAAAAGTTAGATTTGGCTCAAATGCTGTTCATAAAGGTAATATTTGAAGTCATTAAAGAAAGGTACAAGGATACACTAGATTATATTTGAACACAATTATTGTAATTCGGAAATATGTCATATGTCATGACGAAGAAAAGAATTTTTTTATTTCAACTGGATATATCATATTAAAGTTTGATTTAACAAGTAGAGGTGTATTCCAACAGAACGAAAAATGTCCAGACCAGGACCGTTGGCTCAGTGTATCCAGGTTACAGTCATGGTCTGGACATTTTTCACTGTGTTGGAATAAACCTCAACTCCGATCTTGAATAAGAATATAAATCTTATGATTTGTAATTTTTCGACTGCGCAAAAGATGTCCGAACCAGGATTCGAGCCAGGGATCTCTTGGGTGAAGCTGCCAATGCCCTACCAACTGCGCTATCCCGGATGAATCTGGACGGCCTGCCTAGTCCGGACATTGTTCGCACATTTAGAAGATTACAGATCATTTAATTTATTTACCATATAGAATAGTTGTGTTAAAATTAATCTAGTGTAATTACATATCCAACGTTTACTGGATATCCCTTGCTTGCGATTAATTCTGTTGAGTTTATTCATATATCAGACCAGATGCTACGATCTGGTTAATTGGGGGGGGGGGGGGATTACGTCCGTCAGATTCGTCCGGGATAGCTCAGTTGGCTGAGCACTGGTAGCTTCAGCCAAAAGATCCCTAGCTCGAATCCTGTCTCGGAAATTTTTCGCATAGTTAGAAAATTACAAATCGGACACAAATACTTTGATTATGATGCAGACGATGATAGAGAATTAACTGGACAAATTCCGTATTGACGTTATTGACAATATTATTGAAAAACTTGGAAGGAGATTTGAAAACGTGTTTCACAGAATTTTTTCTTTTTGACTGACTCAAATATGTTACATGACGATCATGATCAAAAGCAATCGACTAGACGTTCAGTGGATCTTTCAAGAACATGCGCTATACAAATCTGTCTTGAAGAATAAGAAATTTTTTAACCCCGGCAGAAAAATCTTTTAACACGATCACTGAAATCATTTTAGCAAACTAAAATAACTTGTTAAAACTTTTTTTACGATTATCTATGGACTTAAGCAGTTTATACAAAGTATTAACAGTATTTGGAGTTCATTCGATTTGGAAAATATGTCGATGATTCCTTGAACACTAAGGAAAATTCTTCTGAAAAAGTAGTTTCTGTGTACTTAAACTTTTTTATATACTTCTTTCTACTTTTATGAATATAATTATTTTTTCTCATTTACAACAATGTTCAGAGAGTATAAAAAATCAATTCAAGGTTAAATCACTAAAATAAATAGTCAAAAGCATAAAAAACTAAAGTAATTTTATAGATGAATTCTGTGGAAATGGTGTGCGTATGAGGAAGGACGGAAACCAGATTATTATTTTTTTCCCTGGTGCCAGTCTCGCTTCGCCCGGCAGTAATCATGGCATCCAATATAGTGCCAATATTGTTGTGTATATGTAGTTATAACCTGTTTATTTCTTTATTTTTTGCGCAAACATTTACATTTGAATTTAGACTTACTTTACATTTGAATAAAATTGAAATAGGACTTATTTTACTCTAATAATAGCCCATGTGTATTTTAGGTAGCTTTCATTACAAAAAAGCTACCTATTGCAGCCGTTCGGAGGAAAGCGATTTCAAAACATTTTGGTATATTTTCGTCGATCATGACCCCCAGACCCCGAAACCACCCTCCGTTCAAAATTTATATATATATATCTGACCTTTGTCACACTGTAACTCTCGTATTTATGAACCGATTTGGATGTAATTCGGTGTGTACATAGTACATACAAATGTCTCGACCGAGTTCATTGGCCAGCTTCATCCGCCATTTTGTTTCAAAATGGCGGCCATTTAAAATTTTTAAAAAAATTTAAAATTTGAAATGTGGTACCAAAAAATTCAAAATGGAAAAGTATTTTTTTCTTATGTATTTGACCTTTATACAAAGATTCCGGAACAGTTTTTGTTTCGTCTACATCTTAAAAAATGTCTGAGTTATAGCATTTTGAATTTCTACTGTGGCTGACATTTTGAAACGTCCTGAATTTTGCCACGCGATAAAAGGCTTATTTATGAACCGATTTCGATGTAACTTCGTTTACACATAGTACATACCAATGTCTCGACCGAGTTCGTTGGCCAGCTTCCTCCGCATCCTTGTTTAAAAAAGGCGGCCATTTAAATTTTTAAGAAAAATTTAAATTTGAAATGTGGTACCAAAAAATTGAAAATTGAAAACATATTTTTTTTATGTGTTTGACCTTGAAACAAAGATTCGGGAGCAGTTTTTGTTTCGTCTATATCTTAACAAATGGCTGAGTTATAGCATTTTGAATTTCTAGCGGGGCTGACATTTTGAAACGTCCTGATTTTTGTCACGTGATAACAGGCGTATTTATGAACCGATTTGGATGTACCTTGGTGTGTACATAGTACATACAAATATCTGAACCGAGTTCGTTGGCCAGCTTAATCCGTCATCTTGTTGTAAAATGGCGGTCATTTAAAAATGTTTAAATTTAAAATGAGATACCAAAAAATTGGAAAATGAAAAAGATTTTTTTGCATGTGTTTGACCTTAATACAAAGATTCCGGAACAGTTTTTGTTTCGTCTATATCTAACAAAATGGCTGAGTTATAGCATTTTGAATTTCTATTGTGGCTGACATTTTAAAACGACCTGATTTTTGTCACGCGATAACAGGCGTATTAATGAACCGATTTGGATGTAACTTGGTCTGTACATAGTACATACCAATGTCTCGACCGAGTTCGTTGGCCAGCTTCATTCGCCATCTTGTTTCAAAAGAGTTGCCATTTAAAAAAATTAAATTTAAAATTTAAAATTTAAAATGAGGTATTATAAAATTGGAAAATGAAAAAGATTTTTTTATGTGTTTGGCCTTGATACAAAGATTCCGGAGCAGTTTTTGTTTCTGAAAATTTGTTATTTTGTTTATATGGTTGAATTATAACACTTTGAATTTCTATCATGGCTAACATTTTGAAACGATCTTGTATTTGTCACGCTATAACACACGTATTCGCCTATTTCGATTTAAGAAGGCATTTGGATAGTATACATCAATATCTCGACCAAGTTCGCTGATCAACTTCATCAGCTATCTTGTTTCAAAATGGCGGCCATTAAATTAAAAAAAATATATTTAAAGTGAGGTGCAAAAAAATTAGAAATTGAAAAAGGTTTCTTTCTTAAGTATTTGACCTTGATATAAGGATTCAGGAGCATTTTTTGTTTGCTTTTATCTTAAAAAATGGCTCAGATATAGCAGTTTCAATTTCTAATATGAGTGACATTTTGAAAAATCTGATTTTTTGCGAGCGACAGCACTCGTATATATCAACCGATTCCGATGTGAGTGAGCATGTGCACAGCAATTACTAAGGTCTCGACCAAGTTCACTGGTTAGCCTCATCCACCATGTTGTCTTAAAATGGCAGACATTTTAAGAAATCGCCGAATTTGGCAGCCAAATATAAGTTACTTTAAACAAAAGCAGCTTGGATAAAGCTGACTAATTTCGCGAAATTCTCATTCATAATGATCTAGTATTGATAAAAATTAGTATTGAATCTCCTATATTCGGTCTCCACTAAATTGAGCTTCATGTGTTTGAATAATATAAGTTGGCTTTTTAAAAATAAGGAATATGAAAGCTACCACTTCCTCTCGGCACTGGCCGGAAGGACTTTTTTCTATTACTGCATGTGATCTAATGGATTTGTCTAAGGAAATTTACCGCTGGTGAAAAGGACGTCAGTGCTTAACTTTCATGACACAAGTAAAAACAGTTGTCAATATGAAAATTTATTTGAGCTCTTTTATCTAATTTTCCCAAATTTCGAAATTTATTCTCAGTACTATTTCAAAATAGCTGTCACTTTCATGGGTACCTTCTGTAAGAATTAGCATTAAATCCGTTGAATATTTTTTTGAGTTGTGCTTGGTTAAAGGTTTTAATATCTACCATATCTACCAGTATATATGCCTTCAAAGTAATATCGACCCATATATTAGTCTTCGCTTCTCTCAGACAATTAATAACTTTGAATATAAAATTCAGTTCATTTCTCATCAATAGGAACTGATATACATTTATTTTCATCACAAAAATGTAACATAGCACTAGCCACAGTTGAGTGAACAAATCCAAAATTGAATTAATTTTTTTTTAAATATTAAATTTAGTACATATCCATCTCATAAATTCCGAGGCATCACTATGACAGAAATCTTGTAAAACACAACATTTGTTCTCCAAACAGAATTAGAACCGATTTATTTCGCAATCTGATTCAAGAGGATAAGTTTGATAAAATTCCATTCTATAGGTAACGAGATTTATATCTCACGTAAATCGTGAAATACGTAGATAACAGCGTCACGTGTTGAGTATTTGCACCAAAATCGAATTAGCACCTGTATGTGCTATATAATTGAATACAGTGTTTGGCGAAACTCCAACAGAGGGATTCTGAGAAATGGTATTGCGGAAATCGTCAATAACACGGCATAGAAATACGACTTGTTTGGCGGTATACAGCCCAACCTAATCAGAATTATTTCGTGTCAAGGTATATGAAGTTTAATGACATTACATGCATTAGTTCTTCATATAGAGTGGCCTCAAGATTTGTTTTAAGCATACACACGCACAAACAGAAAGAGAGACAGACATTTTCCAAATTTAGTTAAATCGTGTTTAAGAGATCCCGAAATAAGCACAACCTTCAATTAAAATCAGGACAAGTGCTAGCAGGACCAGCACATTGAGGGTTCCATACCGTTAAGTGAAATTACCGTAAAGCTTAGTAAATACCAAATTTTTTGATAACTTTACAAAATATTCCGTTACAATATGTTAAGTCCCAGTCATGAAAATTCACAAGTTTTTCAAGTAATAAATCGACACAGAATCATAAATTAATGTCTTTCGAATTTTTTTCTTTACGCGTGCTTTAGACTTTTCTTCATACCAAATTAAAAATTTTGGGTCAATCAGAAATACCTTATAACTTCTAATCTCAAAACATATAGGGGACTTCCAGTTACCCTAGAAACTTGAAATTTGGCACGAAAATAACCTTAAAGTAAATGTAAAGGAAACAATCCGATTACCATTGATTTATAAATCTATGTTGATTTATTACACCTCAAATTAATGATCTGCGAGTAAAAATGATAGGTACTTCCGGCTGACCTAGAAGCTTGAAATTTCGAATGAAGAAAGGTCTTATTGCACATATAAAAGAAAATATTCGAAAATCGTTAATATATAATTTATTCCGATTTATTACACGACAAACTCATGAATTACCATAATCGGGAATACTGATCATGTAAAAAAATAAATAATTTTCGCAATTTTTTTACATGTACTGTTGGGCCTTCTTTCGTGACAAATTTTGATACTTTAGGTCAAAAGAAAGTACCCTATAAATATTACTCTAAAATATTAAAGTGTACTTCGGCTTTATCAAGAACCTTTAAATTTGGCATGAATGAAGGTCTTGTAGCATATGCGAAGGAAATTTTCAAAAATCGTTAATTTACAATATTCTGGGTTTCTTTTCTTTTGTCTATGAATAATATTCCCTATTATGAAATTCACGAGTTTGTCCCTTAATCAATTAAATTAGATTTAAAAATTAATGATTTTTGGATTTTTTATTTTATATGTGCTATAAGAACTTCCTTCGGGCCGAATTTCAAGCTTCTAGGTCAACCGAAAGTGACCTATATATTTTAGATTAAAAATTATAGGGTACTTCTGCTTGAACTACAACTTGTAATTTGTTCCTAAGGTCTTATAGCACATGTAGTAGCAAAAATCAGAAAAAAAATAATTTACAAATCTATTTTGATTAATTACGTGATTTTTCCACAGTCGGGATTTACAAAGCTAGACTATAAAGGCTCCGGTTCTTCTTTTTTTTGCACTGAACCCTAAAAAAATGAAGCCGAAAATTTTCACAATCCCGATACTTTATTCTTGTATATTTAGAAAAGTTTAAGAACAAAATATTTCTTTCTAAATGGAAATTCCAGAAATAAAATAGTTTTCTACTTTCAATGTAGTGCAAACAAAACAATGGAGAGTATTTATATTATTTCTTAAATGAACGGTACTATTAGTTGACCTTTTACTCCCCGAATATCAGACCGATCCCATAATGTTCTAGTAACTGCAACTCTATAGTGCTTCGTACAATATTAAGTGCAATGTCCTAGTTTTCACTTAAAAAAGCTATATCTACAAGCTCAGTTAAGTTTTTTTGAATGTCTAACTTTCATAAATTTCCGATTGCTTTATCTAGAGGCGTAATCATATTTATAAAGTATCCTAAATATGGAATAATTATCTATTCTGATACATCTTTCAGTAATTTTCCTGCTCAAAATTCTAAAATTATTTACATCAAATCATGTACAGTCATTCAATCACAAACCAACAAACAACAAAAAATGCAGAACACTCCATATACTTTAATCACTAAATTATCCCTGATAAAATCGATTGAGAATTATGACTTCTTCCTATGAAATGGAGCGTGTGTAAAAGAAAAATATATATACACGACTAAACGCAAATTCAAAAAATGATAAATTTCACTTTCTAAATGTATAACATTCCGTTTTGAGTCTGAATTTTTTTCGTAGCATTTTCTCTGAATTCATTAATTTTCTTGTAAAATATCAAAGAGCAAAGACATAACTTAAGTTTGGCTACGACTTTTGACTTTCATCCTTTTTATATAAAAAATAAAATCCTTTTTAGTTATATAAATGATATTTATAACATAAAGTACACTAAAAAGAATTTCTAAGCCATTATTTATTGCAAGAATATTTGGGGAGTAGCTAGAGTATAAGACTTAAAACCTAATGCTGAATTATGTATTTTATTTCTTTTCCGATTAATTGCAGAATTCGTTTATTTGTGGAAGTTTCATCTTTAATTCTGAACCTATTTCATGACAAAACTTAGACTTAGCAATTTTTTACGATTAAAATCTAAAGTTTCTAAAAGCATCTAAAATCTAAAGTTTATATTTTATCGCATAAAGTCGTTTTTCAACTTTCATATTTTAGTAAAACAATTTGTTTATTTGGAAATAAAACAAATTAGAAAATGAAATTTCTTCAAAATTATTCTGCAATTGATTGATTGAAAAAATGCAGGAGAGTTATTTGAATTTATTTTTCTTTTAGCCATGCTGGCATAAATTGTTGAAGGACACACTATCCACATTCGCTATCTCTTCATTTAATAGTCTCTATCACTGTGTATCTTTGTTGTCGGTCTGTATATCTATATGTATATAAAAGATGTCCCAAAATTTACACGAGAAGTAATTTCGATAGAAAACACAGGTTTAGTAGTAAAAATTCTATTTTTTTTATTGTACTTCTCGTTTTGGTGATCAGAATTGGCCGTCCAGATAGTACAATTTAACGCCGTTGGACTTTTTTCATTACGGTGTTTTGAAGTCTAATGTTTATACCAACAAGCCCACTAGAACCCAAAGCTGTCCCTCCACTGAAGCAGGAAATTGAGCACTGTATCAATGACATTCTATCACATTTATGCAAAACGGTCATGGAAAATTTCAACAAAAGAGTGCGTATGTACAAATGTAAAGCCATGGAGGCTATTTATCCGATATGCTATTCCATACACAATCCTATACCACATAATTTATGAATCAATAAAAAAATTACAACTTTTAATTATAAACCTGTGTTTTCTACCAAAATGACTTCTTGAGTGATTTTTGGGACACCATTTAATAATATTTTTTTTTCAAGATATTTCTGCGAACATCTGCAGTTTAACAAAGAATATAACCGTTTTTTAATTAAAGCAATTAGTACGACTTGATTTTAAACAATTTTAGTTTTAAGGAGCTTGCTGTTCGTTGGATAGCTAACTCAACAGTCTGTGTTAAATAACCAGAGACTGGAGAGGAAAAACGCACAAAGGATATTAATGCAGTGTCAGTATTCCAAATAGACAGGACCAGAAAAATCTCGTCATGGTCTTGAATTAGGATTTAGATATAATGGAACATAGAAAGTATTAACAGCGTATTTTTTATACACGATGTTTCAAAGTTTTAGTAATGGCGGTTCTCTTTTAAATCGCTGATGATATAAACATATTTCCAATAACAAAATATACAAAATTTACTTTTTTAGTCATGGTTGAAATTATTCCGTTAACCGCTGAACCATTTAATGATACAAAAAAGGAAGAAAAGCAAAAAGCTTAATTTTTCAAAATTCTTCATTATTTTGCAAACTCAACTATGGTTTAAATTCTCCCCATCCTATGGCTATATGTTAAAAGGACGATTATATTCACCGTGTCAGGTAATTAGTAACTTTCCAAACTAAAAAAGATTTCGCAGGCTTTGGCCATGGTAGTTTTATACCTTGACTAGATACCTTAAAATTATTCTTTTAACCGCTGAACCATTTAATGGTACAAAAAAGGAAGAAGCACCAAAAGCTTAATTTTTCAAAATTCTTCATTATTTTGCAAACTTAACTATGGTTTAAATTCTCCATCATCCTATGGCTATATGTTAAAAGGACGATTATATTCACCGTGTCAGGTAATTAGTAACTTTCCAAACAAAAAAAGAATTCCAGACTTTGGCCATGGTAGTTTTATACCTTGACTAGTTAGGTCAGCAGATCTCACGCTGCTTGATTTTTCTTGTTTCCTGTATGGATAAATTAGATTTTATGTAAAATTATTTTAGTTGCTTATAGCACTGACTTTAAACAGAAATCGCAGCTGCAAATGCTGAATGCGATATTGTAGGTATGCTGTGGAGTACTTATAAAGTATTTGACGCTCGGTTTAGATGTTTAAAAAAATGTCCAACAAATCGCACTTTTCTTACAAATGCGAATTCATGTATTGCTGCAAATATATAAAGTATATGTATAAGCAAAATAACTTTATTTCAGATGTTATTGTGGGAAGAAGAGCCAAAGAGAATTCTCATTCACCCAGTATATCTCGGAGCGTTCTAAAAATATTGAAACACGCATTGATATTTTACCTGTTGGAGATACGCAGCCAATGTAAATTTCAAAAATGTCTAAAAAAATGCATGAATTAAGATTCTGAAGTAGAAATAGTCCTTCCATTATTTTTCAAAAAATTACGTTTTTAAAATTTTTATACGATCTATGTTTTTATGTTATGTATAGAAATATTTTCTCCATGGTCTGTTAGTTACAACACTTTGAATTTTATGCAATTTCGGAGTTTTCCTGCCACAAAAATATACAGACTATTTTTTTATGTTGGAAAGCTCCGAAATTTCAAATCATTCAAAGTATTTAAAATATCATATCGGGGAATTTTGTTGATGGAAAAATGGAGAAAATAACACTATTTCTATCTTTTTAGGTATTTAAAGCATTTTTAAATATTTTGGCGGCATCCTGTATATATTTGCTAATTTGACAAACAATCACATTGATAAGATAAAGGATGAGATCGAGGCATTAAGAATATTAAAATATTACTCATAATACTCGATCATATATACTCGATCACTTCATAATAGGTTTTTAATTCGTAAAAATAAATTTCTTAGGTACTGTTGATTATAATGCAATATTTGATAATAATAATAAATGAAAATAAAAAAATGTACAATTCGAAAGAGATCTACAATTGAAAAAAAATATCCGCATAAAAAAGCAAACATTTAAATTTTTACTTTCCGTTTAAATACCACGCTTTAAAAATTTAAACATACTTAACATTTTAATGAGCACTAATATGCATACTAGCTGGTTTCGTCCGATAGCGGACCCCTCCTTTCAAACGAATATTTAATTTATACGTGAATCTCGAACCGAAGGAACCTCGAACCAGGTCCCCACTGCGTACGGCACGGTATAGCAGGCGTGCTCCCACTTCCTTCGGCACCGTATAGCAAACGTTCTCCCACTGCCTACGTTAACGTATAGCAGGCGTGCTGCGCACCCACTGTGAAATCTTGTAAAAAAAACAATGTCGAACAGAAAGAACATCAGACCGGGTCCCTATGCTACGTACGGCACCGTACAGCAGGATTACAGAACGCGTCCTGCAAAAGTCTTCGATTCCACCGACCAGAGCTTTCCAACGATATATCACATGAGGAATGTCGGCAAAATTTAAAAAAGTGTGCCTAGTGGGGGCAAATAAGGGGGGAGGGGTACCGGAGGTGCATAACGTGAACGTGTGATCACAGGCCTTTTCAACGTATGTTATTCGAGGGGTTACAAAATTTAGAAAAGTGCCCCCGGGGTCAAATTGGGGGGAGGGACAGCGGAGGTGCATAACATCCATAATTTTTAATTGGGCTTTCCAACGATATATCGCATGAGGGGTGTCGGCAAAATTTAGAAAATTGCTCCCCGTGGGGCTAGATGGGGGAGGAGCACCGGAAGTGCATAACATGAAAAAGTGGTTACAGGCCTTTCCGATGATATGTCATCTGAGGAGTGTCGGCGAAATTTAGAATAATTCCCCCCGTAGAGGCAAGTGAGGCGAAGGCCACCGGAGGTACATATCACGAACAATTGGTCACATGCTTTTCCATCAAATTCAAAAGTTAGAAAAGTGCCCCGTGGGGGTTACATTGACTGAAGTATACCCCCCCCCCCCACACACACACACACCACCCTCTTTGAAAATTTTATTTAATATAAATAATATTTATCGGAGTGCTACGTGAAAAAATGCCATCTGAAATGATGAAAACGCCTAGATTAAAAAAAAAAAAATTCAAAAAGTTCCCACCCCAGACGGGCCAAATTGGGAGAACGGGGGAAGAAAAAGAAAAAAGTCTCATAATATAAAAGAGTGGTTCGAGGGCTTTCCGAAGGTATATCACATGAGGGGTCGGAAAAAAGTTCGAAAATAGTCCCCACCACTTTGGGTCCCATCTTGCTTCCCCGAAATTCACCCAAACCCCCTCTTTGAAATTGTTATATTTAATAAATATCATATATTTAATAAATAATATTTAAACAGGTCAGGTCAAGCGGGGAGGCCTACCATATGGCTTAAGCTCTGCAAGCCCCGCCCAACAGGGATACCCCTATTTATTTGAAGAACAATGATCATACAATTATTTCACAAGTGGCAACCCAATCTCTTCTGGGCGTGCCAAGAAAATTTTACAAAAATTATTTATGATATGCCTCTTAATATTAATACAATAAATAGGGGAAAGAGAGGAAAAAAAAAAAAAAAAAAACGTGAAGTCTTAGTAATGCCCAAGATACAAGAGTGAATGTTTCTTGGCTAAACTGAGTCGACTAATTATGTTAGTGAAACTAGTTATGTTTCGCCTAAGAGAGGTCTTAATTTTAGAACCACTAAGACCCCACGATTAACATTACATAATATTACAGTACTTGAATGATTTTAAAAATATATATATATATAGAAGAACACAATGATAGAACAAGAGTGCAATGATAGAACGAGAGTACAGTGCTGCTAAAAATACATAAATATATGAAATACGAGTATATACTACAACAACATTCTGTTTGACGCGAGCAATTTCACCGAAATAATAATAATAAAAACACAGTGCAAGAAAACAGCTCTAATTTAAATAAAACGTTATTTGTATAGATGGAAAGTTGCTAGAGTTAGACTAATTATCTAAAGCTTTTCCCCAGTTCATTTTTAATATATAAATGTCCATGTGATAGTGTTGATCAAGTCCAAAACAGGGTGGGATTAAGCGTCCGGACCCAGTGGAGGAAGGTGGAAGAGATGTTGATTGTTTTCATCTAGTTTTATACATTCAGTTATTTTTTGTTGCCATGATGGGTTTTGGAGCACGATGCTGAACCACTGATGGTTCAAAAGTGAACTAGGTTTACGAAGGTGGTAAAAGGATGTAAAAGTACACTCGGAGATATAATGTAGAGAATCACCACTTTGCCCACATGTGCATCTGTCAGAGTCCGTTCTTCCAAACTTTGATAAGTAGACGGGAAAGGGACCATGGTTTGTTGCGAAAAGATATAAGTTCCTATGAGGAAGCAATTTATCTAGGGACACTTTTGGTAGGAGGGAGTATGTGTATCTGCCAGTATTGGAGTAATCCCACTCTTGTTGCCATGAAGTAAGAGAGGACGACTTAAGGAGGGATTTCAAGTTAGATGCCGGATAGGGGTAAAAATTGAAGTTTACTGATGTAGAATCTAATGTTGCGTCGACTGCTTCTTTAGCCAATTTGTCTGCTGTTTCGTTTCCTTGTATACCAGAATGGCCTCTTACCCATTTGAAAAATATTATTTTTGATGTTTGTTGCAGGATTTTTATTACTTCTATTACTAAAATGTTAGTTGTTGTTATGTCTCCCAATGCTTGTATACTTGAGTAACTATCTGTGTTAATTGTTGCAATATTATATGGGCTTTCTTCGAACCATTCTAGCGCCTTTTTGATCGCTAGCAGTTCAGCCTGGAAGATGCTATTTTGAGGATGAAGTTGAGTTTTTGAAGTGTATATTAATACCTGTTTATTATAGGTACACATTGCATGGCCGGTTCCTTTTTCTGACTTAGATCCGTCAGTGTACATTTGAAGATCTGTTTCCACAATATGATCACTTTGTCTGTTCAAGTAGTGTACGAATGGTATTATTTGACTTGAACTTGTTTTTGTTTGGTACATAAATGGAAGGTGTCCATCTACCGGTGAACCAAGACGAAGTACTCGACCCATTGTTGAGATTTGGTGAAGGCGAATTCCAAGAGGTAGAATGCCTGTTAACACGCAGAGTGCTGCGTTTGAGGTTTTCCGATATGCACGGGAAATTACAAGGAGCATGTAGTACTGGATTGTTGATAGAAGTTTTAGTCCATGTCCCTTCTGGAGTTTAGGAAACCATACAGAAGACGTGTATGTTATCTTCTTTTCTATTATGTTATTATACCAGATTTTGAGTATTGATTTTGATACGCCTCCTGAAATTGATGCAAATTTTAAAAGATTTTGGGAGATTACTGCGACTTCCTGCCTTTTGGCGTGCAGCTGCGGTAAGAAAGACAGAGTTGAGTCTAGCATCACACCTAGGTATCTTATTGCTGGGAATGATTTTATGGAGTTGCCATCAATTCTAAACACTGGGGGGCTTTTTAAGTTCCTAGGACGACGTAGGTGCAATACTGAGCATTTGTTGTAGGATATAGCTATGTTATGTGAAGATGCCCATCTGCTTACAAGATCTAAAGCAAAATTTCCTAATTCTTTTAAGAGTTTCCGTGTTAATCCACTAATGACCAGGAGGACATCATCCGCATATGCTACTGCTGTAATTCCGTGTTCTTGAAGCAACCACAGAAGTGTGTTTATAAAAATTCTCCACAGGAAGGGGCCGAAGCACGATCCCTGTGGACATCCTCACCGAAACCAGTGGATCGCCTGAGACAGCCAATGGGTAAATGCTCCTCTTTTTGAAAGGAAGGAACGAACTGTTCTTATATATGGTGGATCTATCTGTAGGTCTTCAAGTTCTTCGATTGTGGCGTCCCATGGTAGGCTGTCAAATGCACTTTTAAAGTCTAGTGATATTAAGGAAATATATTTTTCTTCTTGCGTGTACTGATCAATGTAAGACATCACTTATTGAATGGCTGTTTCTGTCGACTTGCCCTCGACGAAACCATGTTGTGAAGGAAAAAGTTTTTGTGTTTCGTTTAATGCATGATTGATTCTGCGAAGAAGTAATTTTTCGAAAATCTTGCCGAACACTGGGAGCAATGAAATCGGTCTATATGAGCTATGATCTTCTGGTGGTTTGTGTGTTTTTAAAAAGTAAACCAATTCTCCTATGCGCCATCTTTTTGGAAAATAATTTAATTTGAGTAATGTATTATACATTTCTATTATTACTGCACTATGGTTATTGAATATATTTCTTATTATTGTGTGGTCTATATTGTCCAAACCTGGTGCTTTATATTTATCAAAAGAGAAAATTGCTACTTTAAGTTCTTGGAATATGAAAGGCGGAGCTGTTGTGTCTGGATCTGTGTATATGTCTTCAGATTGTTCTGATGGACCGAAAATGTTATCCGTTAATTCTTCGTTGAAGTCCAGCTTTGACTGTGTCGATGATGTTGATTCCGCCAGGGCATATGTTTCTGATCTGTAAAAATCCTGAAATGCTATATTTTTTATCTTTCCATGTGGTTCCTTTGATTTGGAGCAGAAGTCTTGCCAGGTTTTTCTTTTTGCTTTCATTATTGATTTTTTATAGAGAGCTCTCTCTCTCTTATATTTTATATAATCCTCTTCTGTCGCTATTTGTAACTTTGTTTTCCTGTATAGCGCTTTGACAAAATTTCTCTTTTTCCGGAGGTCATTGGTCCACCATCTAATTTTCGGGGTGTGTGTGCTTGGCCTTTTCTTAAAGTTCTTCTCACATGTTTGGGTTATAATTTGCAAAAGTTCTTCATATCGTTTGTCGAAATCTATGGGGGTTTTTATGTCTTGGAAGTTAAACTTACTTCCTTTCAGTAATTTTGAAAGGTCTTTATTAAATTTCTTGAACGATACATCTTTTGTTCTGTACCTTCTTTTTGGTAGTTGTGGTATTTGTGAATCTATTTCTATTGTTATCAAACGGTGGTCGCCATATTGCAGATCATCCTCAATTGACCAAAATTTTATTAGGGGGAAGAAATTCAAGGAGGGATCCGACCAAAAACGGCATCTGAAACTATATTTATAGTATAAAACGCTACGGCTTTTAAAATATGTTCTCGACCCTCCACCCCTCTCACGAAATCTAACTCGCGTCACTTTTAAATGTTTTTATAAAATATCTGAAATTTTAAAATCGATCGTTTCGTTGGTTCTCCTGAATTTAACAAATTCGCGATCGGAATTCGAAAAGCGAAACCGAAATTTGCGCTCTTTTTTCCGTGCTAGTTTTTCCCGTTTTCGTTTTTGGATTCTGTTTACCAATGCTTTCTAAGAGACGGTAATTAATTAATTTCTCCCGTAATTAGCGCGAGAATCTCTCGAAACCTGTGTAGCCGGAATCCCCGCAATATATCTTTTATTTAGCCCTTTTGCGCCTCTGAGAAAAGAGGAGTTTCGACCACGGACAGGCAGACAGTCGTGAACCACCATTAATACAGTGCGACCGATAAGTTTATAGACAACGAGTTTTTTTAATTATTCAATTCAAAAAGAGGAGTAACAATTTCAAAACAATTTATAATTATAAATAATAAAAGACAATAATAATACACAAAAAATATCACACAATCATAGATATTGTGAGAAAATTTAAAACATAAATTTGGCTGTCCCAAAAGTTTATAGACAACTCATTTTTCCCCTTTAACGTTGAAATTTTTAAGCCGTTTGTTCTAATTACTTCGAAAAATCGATCAGGCATACTCAAAACAATAGTTTGAAGAATTTCTGACTTTAAGGAAAATCAACTTCGTTCAAAATTCAGGTTTATATCTTGAACCGTTATAAATCTACGCCTTTTAGCATATACGTCTCTAGCTAATCTTCCCGAGAGGTTCTTTTTTGGGTTCATGTCAAGACTAAGGGCTCGCTAGTCCATAACAGTTACTTGGTTTTGTCTAAACCACTGCATTGTAGAATTGGACACAAGAATGGAGCGATGGTCTAGCTGATACATCCATTTGTCTCCTCCCTAACAACTTTCCAGATGGAAGTAACTATACCTCAAGCACAGAGAAGAGATAGGGGTGGAGTGTGCTTTCCGTAGAGAATTCCGTTGAAAAGCGGCATCAACATGACCAGCCCTAGTCATGTAAAGGTTTCCAGATTTCGCTCGTTATCGCTTGTTTGGCAATTTGAAAATTGTTACCTGTCGGGAAAAAAAAAATATAAAAATACTCAGCATCCACATTATGCATGTGAAATAGTGCAAAAATATAAACGAAGTAAAACAAAGTAACTTAAAATCTGTTTTAAATTAGTAAAAGAAGATTCTCACTTTAATTTAACGATACGGTAATTTGTTTATTTTCCTTTCACAAACATATGCTAGCCCTTGGCGGTAAAAGTCACGTGACTAGTATAAACACGTGACTATTATGTTGGTTCCACTTTAGGATTACCAAAGCACTCTCCACCCCTATATCTTCTCTAAGCCTTTTTTGGTAATCTTCGGACCATTCACGATCTTTCAGAAAATCAATATGGGTTGTTCTATTATTTAAAAATGCTGCCCGCACCATAACTGAACCCCCTCCTTTTTGTCTACTAAAAAATGTTCGTAGTTCCTTGCGAATATCGTGCCAGTAATATGCCCAACCATCGGGCCATTTAAATTGAATTTATTTTCACTCAAGAGAGAACACTCAACCATTCATCGAACCAATTCCTGTGATTTCGGGTCCACTGAACACTAGTGTGTTTACTCCGTTTTGTAAACTTTGGCGAATGGCGCATTTTGCGATAATCAAGAAATATACTTGCCAGCTGCCGTCGATGGACCGTGGATATTGGTACTGGAACGTTTACTTCTATAGAAACCGACCGTAGACTCAGGTTCTGGGTTGAAATTAATGTCAAAGTTTCTCTGACTTATCATTTACCTGTTTTCTTTGGTCGTCTAGAACGGGATTTTGTTTCAGATTTTCACCTTTTGACAGAATTCGGTAAATACCAACCCTGCTGCGTCCTGTTTTTCTTGAAATGGCCACAACTTTCCATTTACCCGCCTTTAAACGACAGATTTCCAAAATTTCTTCTCTGGAAAACTGCACATTGTGAGGCATCTTTGCAATCAGTCGGAAAGGAAAAAAGATAGATTCAATTTTATCTCAGGAAACTATTGCGTCACAAGTACATGAGCTTGGAACATGCAAATTTTGGAAAACAGTACTTAAATCAGCCTTTAACACCGGTTGTCTATATATTTTTGGGACACCATATTTTTTGTTTTGAATTTTTTATATTAAATCTATTACTACTGAAAGTATTTTGAGTATTTTATTATTTTTATTCAATCATTATATATTTTCATAATTTATTTCGTCTTTTTTACTTGTTTAGTTAGCTATTAAATCCTAAAAAAATGTTGTCTACAAACTTTTGGGAATCACTGTAGTATTGACCATAATCAGAATGTATAGTTTAAAATAAGAAAAGAGACTGTTATAAAAAATACGAGTAGTTAACACAATTTGTTTCGAAATTATTAAAAATTAAAAGGAAAAAGACAATAAAAAAGGCAAAATACAGGGGGTCTCAAAAGCCCCTGACACATTTTAAAATTCACTATAAAAATCAAGTAATCGTCATACAGGAGTGCTACTAAAATGCTTCTCACAATGAAAAGTTTTCTTCAAGCAAATAAAAAATTAGTTTCAAACTTCGATCATAGATGGGGTCACTTGTCCGAATATTTTGTTTCAAACATGTGTTTTTTTTTCTGATTTTCGGTTTAGTTTTGAGGCTGTGACACAGAAATGACGACTCCCAATTAAAAAGCAAATTGCGTAGGTTGGTACTTCGAAACCAAATCCATCATTGGTGTTCAAAGCAACTTTCGTACCAAGTACAAAAAACAAACAACAAACCTCTATATCGAAACAGCATTTCAAACTGGCATAGAAAATTTGGTACCTCTTAGTTATCCGTCGACTAAATTACTGTTGCCAAATTGTAAGATTAATTGCCAATAATGGTTGCCATTAATTAATTAATTGTAAGATTAAATGCCAATAATGGACAATAAAACCATTAATTCGACGTTTTATTTGTATTTTTATTAATGTTTTACTAATTTATTTGTTCTTTCGTTAGTTAAAATAAAAAATTATGTCAATGTGTATAATTGGCGAGTGGTTTGGCGATTTATATAATTTGGCGAAATTGGTCGACGGGATAACTAAGAAGTACCGAAAATTTTTGTGACTCGAGCCATAAAGGTTGCACATATTGAACTATGATAATGGATTGCATAAATTATTGCTCTGTAACTGCTTTTGACAAAAAAAAATTATCTGTAACTGATTGTGCTGAGTTTTAGAGCTTCTTTCTGATAATTTAATGTACTGCCCCATGGGCGAAGTTTGGAACATTTTTTTTATTCACTTGAAGAAAACTTTTCATAATGAGTAGCATTTTTGTCCAAACGCCACTTCTGTACGACAATTACTTATTTTTATATTGATTTTTAGATCGTTTTAGGGGCTTTGGGGACACCTTGTATATGTAATTAGTTATTTCAGACATTGAAAATTGTGCCTTTTTAAATGATATTTAAGGAATTAATATGGTTATAGAGAAAATGAGAAAAGAAAAGAAATATATTATTTATTAATTATAATCCATTGCGTATTGTTCTATTTCAAAAGCGCATTATTTAACACAATACTTTTTCATGATTAAATAATACACGGTAACAATATTCGAAATAATGAGCCAATGCATGTTCTCAGAAAATGCTCTAGTATGTTTAAAAAATGCCTTTTGTATAAATTGTTAGCTATTGTTAGCTTTCATTAAAATATTCATTAGCAATTGGAAATTCTTTTACAAAAGAAGTGTTGTTAACTTAATACACTGCCAAAAATCTCCTTTCAACAATCATCATTAAAATTTCAGAAGAATTTCAAATATTTCGTTGTGTAAAAATAAATTTTTTTGTCTTAAAAACAGAAATTACTCCCTAAATCATTTGAATAACTTTTTTCCACTTCAAGTTTATTGCTCTCATTAATTAGAAGTTGAAGATTGAAAGATTACAATAAAAACATCGCTAATGAGTACTTAGGGATCTATAAGTTAATCGACAAAAAGAATTAGAATGCAGTTTTTGCTCTTTCTTTTTAAATTTACTTTAAAATAATTGTTTGTAATGCATCATTTGACTTTTCTGAAAGGAAAATTCTTCAGAGTTTATAATAAACAGTTATTTTCATTGAAAGTGAAAAGTTAAAAAAATTATATAAGATTAGTAAAAATAAGTCATATAATAATAGAATCTATGTAAATAAATCGCGTTGAATGTGTTCTTAAACAAAATAATCTTAACTAAATAACGAGAGACGCTTTATATTTCTCCAAAGTTGTCTCTCGTTTGCAATGCGCTCTTGAGAACGATGTATAATTCCTGAAAATTGCAGGTAAAGTCCCTTTTCCGTATCGTAAGGAGAATGTGCAACACGTAGCTTTAATGTCTGAATCAGAAAATTGCTCTTGTTTTAAGACTCATTTCACGTGCTGTAACAGAAGGAACTCTGCCAGAACCTGATCAGATATGCACGGTGGACGACCAAAAGCTATAATTTTTCTGCGTGCTATAAAGGATTTCATGATGAAGGATATCATGTGACAAGTGTTCTCCAGCAATACCGAAACTTGACCTTTTCTCTTATTTCAAGAACAGTACAAGCGTTGTAGAAAATACATCATTAAAAAGCGATTTTTTCTAAATTATTCTAAATTAGATAAGAATCTTTTGTTTCGGCAACGCATTCACCGAACATTAGTGTAATATATCTTCAGAATTATAATTTTTTAATTCTGAAAATTATATTTTAGATTCAGTTTTTAGGTGCATTCGTAATTATATAAATACGTAGCGCCTATAGTAGTCATTCAGTCGGTCTGTCTGTCCGTCCGTCGTCTGTCTATCTGTCTGTCCGACCGTCCGCAAAACAGAGGAAAAACTACCTAACCAAATCGTCTGAAATTTTAAATATATAATTTTTCAAAATTTTTTCGACTCATTTCAAATTTCATGAACATCGGATGTACAGTTTAATGACGGGGACAGTCAAAAGTTTTCCGTTAATTGCGGCCATTATTTTAAGTGCATATTAATGATGTTAAAAATTTTCAAACAGAATGAAAGTGATATGCATCTATGGAGTGCAGTAAAATATACATTCAGTACAATATGCGGTGCAAAAATATTTATAAAACTAGTTATAATACGAACGCACCACATTTGCCACGTTTGACATGCAATTTCTAACTTTTTTCGGTGCGTTCGTAATTATATAAATACGTAGCACCTATAGCCGTCGTTCGGCCCTTCTGTCTGTCCGTCAGTCCTCATATAATATAGCAAAGTCTACCCAACCGAATGGTCTGAAATTTGAAATACATAATTGTTACAAAATTTTGTCGCGTCATTTCAAATTTTATAAAAATCACATGCGTAGTTTAATTACAGGGACAGTCAAAAGTTTTTCGTTACATTACGGCCAATGGGGAAAAATATTTCAAATGCATTTTAATAATGTTACAGCCTTTCGAACAAAATGAAATTCCTATGCACTTATGATGTGCATTAAAATATACATCCCGTACAATATGCGCGGCAAAAATATTTATAAAACAAGTTATAGTACGAACGCACCCCATTTACCACGTTTAACATGCAATTTCCAACTTGTTTGATTTTCCAAAACTCACAATTTGTTTTAAAATATGGACGAGGAAAAAACGTTTCATAGTCATTTAAATAGATTAGGTGCGAATAAATACATTTTTCATCTTAACTGATGTTGGATAGTGATGTGATTAGACAAAACTTGTAAGGGTTTAAAAGAAGTTTTTTAATTTTACTCAGCAGAGTCTGTAGTTTTGTGCATTCTAGACAATACAGGCACAAATCGGAATGCACTAAAAAGTTGCATGAAGTTTTATTAAAAAATGTCAGAAAAGTTATTGTTTGAATATTGTAAAATTATTACGTTACTTTTTATTTTAAAACTGGACACCTAATGTACATTTTGTTACATTAATTCAATAATTTTTCACATGAACTACTAAACAAGGCTGACTAATATTTTTATTTGTTTGACATTTTTTTGAAATCGTTATTATTTGTGGTTCACTTAATAAGTATTACAACTAGAGGTCAAAACATTCTGAAAAAATTATCTGGAATGCGAATCTACAAAATATTTTTATCATATGAGGCGTTGCAGATATTAACGGCGAACTCGACAAAAGTGGTTTTTTTAAACATAACATAAAAGACTGTAGCCGACTGATACAATCACTTAGAAGACTGAGTTCCCCTCTAATACTCATAAATTTGCTTTATAAATAAATAAAAAAAAACATGATAATGTACGATGCGTATATTTAAACTTCTGAGTTTCGAAACTTGTTTTTTTAGGAGTTATTTCTCAATATCCTCAACGCCTCACCTCAATGTTTTTTTTTTTTTTTTTTTTTTGTTAGAATTTCGTCGCAACTAAAAAATATTTAAATTTTTTCTCTTGCATTATGTATATATGTCATGTATATATATTATTATTATTATGCATATATATATATATTACGGTCTTTATGATAAATTCGGTTATTATTAATAATAACCGCGTCTTTTGGTTAATTTGATAAATATTGCATTTTAATCATATTTACCTGTTATTATCAATAAATACCAATTAAGTTCGGTCAATATGATTAATTAAGCTTAGTAATATGTTTTTAGTGGAACATGTCTATAATAACTGTATGATGTTAATAACAAAAATAATTGTTCAGAGAGAATAACACTCAATCAATAGACATGCCTTAATAATAGGGCGCCAAGCCATAAGCGGTTAAAGGTAATTATTTCTATAACTGCTGAACAACAGCTGCTGAGGTACAAAATTTAAACACTGAAATAATGAATGAAGAAATAATTCAGTTTTAAAGTGCATACTTTTAGCACTGAATATTAAGATTTAAATTTAGACTTCTATTAAATTCTTGATATATGTTAAATATATCAAGTATTTTAAGATAAATTACAGCCGGAATAAGACAGTTCTTACACCAATCTAATAGAATATAAAAAGAATAAAAAGATGTAGGTCATATGTTCCTGACTCGCTCAGAAGTTCCAAATTAGACGGCCATCTAAGAGTAGAAGAAAATACATCTTGTCTATACGAAAGATGAACTGATGTTTTAAAATACAATATTATTTTTTATAACAAACAACAATTTGGAAACAAATTACATTAGAAATATAATATTAATGCATTTATATCAAATTATTTATTTTGGCAGGAATGGATTTTATGGCATTTGGAATTTCAAGGTGTTCCTTTTCATTACATTTTAACAAATTATTAATTTTGGCAGGAAGAGTTATTTGGATTTATAAAGAATATTTAATTTTTTACATTTGCAGCTACTTGAGTTACAATTTTCTTTACAGTTGTAACATTGAAATCCTTATTCAGCTACGTTAAAATTTTTACGAGATTATTCTCTTAGATTTAGTTACTTCACTTGAACTTTATTAACTGAAATTAAACCTTTTTTGAAGACAGCAAAATCGTTCCTTGTGAACAGTTGATTTAAAATGCCATGTTTTGTACTAATGTTATATAAGTAACTTTCCTTAAAAATTACAACAACTATAATAATTCGGCTATGAGCCTTACCCATATCTACCTCTGGTATTGTTATACAGACGGTTTCTCTTACCTTTGCAGTTGGAAAATTGTTATTGCTAAGAGACAAAAACAAACTTGCGCGCTCACAAAAGCTATTATACTATTGCACAATAGTGAGGCGCTGACACGGAATAAATGTACCCATATATAATGAAAATTTCAGGGAAAAAAGAGTTGAAATTTATTAAATTGACCGAACTTGATTGGTAATTATTAATAATAACCGGTTAATTTGATAAATTCTCGCAAATTAATCATATTAACCGGTTTATTTGGAAATTATTTTGTAATTATCAATAATAACCGGCTATTATTAATAATAACCGATTAATCAAATTGACCGTAATATATGTATTCTATTAAAAACAAATTGGAAATTGCTCATCAAACGTGGCAAATGAAGTGCGTTCATACTATAACTAGTTTTATAAATATTTTTTGCACCGCATATTGTACTGAATATATATTTTAATGCACTTCATAAGTGAATATCAATTTCATTCTGTTCGAAATGCTGTAACATCATTAAAATGCACTTGAAATAATTTTTTCCCATTGGCCGTAATGTAACGGAAAACTTTTGACACTCCGAGTAATTAAACTGTGCATCCGATTATCATACAATTTGAAATGACTCGAGAAAATTTTGCAACAATTATATATTTAAAATTTTAGATCATTCGGAAGGCTGTAACATCTTTAAAATGCTCTTGCAATACTTTATTCCCATTGGCCGTAATGTAACGGAAAACTTTTGACTGCCCCTGTCATTAAACTATACATCTGATTTTTATACAATTTTAAATGACTCGATAAAGTTTATTTTGCAACAATTATATATTTAAAATCTCAGACCATTCGGTTGGGTAGTTTTTGCTCTGTTATATGCGGACAGACGGGCAGACAGACGGACTGAACGACGACTATAGGTGCTACGTATTTATATAATTACGAACGCACCTACAAAGGGACCCAAAGTTTTAATTCATATGAATCATAGAAATAATTTTTCTGTTTAAGAAGACAGGTCAATTTAAACAAACAAATAATTGAACATTTCTTTACTTACTTCTAGGGTGATATCGACTTCAATGATTTTTTGCGCGTCATATTATCCATTTGCATACATTTCGTTTAGTTGGATACAATGACGCACAAATCATTTAAATAAATTTTACTTTTGATTTTGGATAGCGTGGCACAAAAGATAATTTTTTTTTCATATAAATACATTGCAGTGCATTGTATAGGTTCAGTGAGAGTGATATTTTTAACAGTGTATTGGTAAATTAAAAGTTTTGGTTACATGTGTAAATATATTTAGCCAAACCGAAAACAATTGAAATTCAATTTTAAAACATTGTTTAAAGCTACATCAAGGCGTCACTTAAATTTTGATATCATGTCTTTTAAAACTCATATTTTGAATTTATGAAAGATGTGAATGATAAAGCATCAATGAATAAATTTTTATACATCCTTTTAAATTTAACATAATTCTTACACAAGTAATTATAAGTAAAACAAAAATAAAATGATGAAATAAATAATATAAATGTATAATACATATACATTAATTAATAGCATAGCGTCACTTAAAATTTGATATCATTATTTTTAAGTTCCATACTTAAAATTCTTATAACAATAACATAAAGTGCTGCGTCACAAACTTTTAACCCGTTAAGGGTTTTTTGTATTGATAGCTTATTTTTCAGTTATTTTTTTTTTTAAAGTTTGGTGTCAATTACTGTAATTATTGATCATATGTGAAAAAAAATTAGTAATAAAAAGTATAATTTGTATAAATTTTCCAAACAGTAATTTTTGAAAGAATCTCCATACTTTCAAAAATAAAGATAAGTGTAAAATAGATTTAAAACTTTGTAATAATGATTTTGACAAGAACGAATCCTTAGGATGTCATTTACTAGGGGTTTCACCCTAGTAAAAGTTTGTGCAGTCAACTAAATCTTGATAAAATCTGTGTATATAAATGAAAATCCTGACGGGGGGGGGGGGGGATTAATTAACGTACAGCCCTAATTACTAGGCCTAGAAACATGCAAATTGGGGTAAAAATACTGCTTATAACGTAGGCGCGCACTAAGAAAGGATTTTCTAAATTTCTGAATCTAGGGCAGGTAAAAAAAAAAATAAATAAAAACTATTTAAAAATCGGATATTATAATTATGTGTCAAATGATAACACAGATACATTTTTAGACATAGATACCTTTGTAGAGTCATTTCTACTGCGATCTAGTTGCGATTCTCATACAGAGTAGATATTCTGAACATTGCATTATGTACATTATACCAGAGAGGCCCAAAATAAAACAAATGTTTTCTTATCAAATAAGATGTGCTGTTTCATTGGTACTAACTGTAAACAAATCCAAAGTTTTCCATTTGAGATATAGAAAATGTCGTAGAAACAAATAATTTTAAATTTTTAGGAGATTTCACAGATGAATAAATTAATGAATATCTGAGTAGAAGAAAAACAACTTCAGTAGATCTATGTTATCAGTTTAGATAATCTATAATAATTGATAAAATGAAAAACTTTTTAAAGTAATTTTTTCAATAGTTACAGCATGTTAAAGCACAGATAAATTCATTGACTCAGACCGCATGGCCTACTTTGAGGCCAAGTAATGATTAAAGTATTTCTTTGTAATTTTTAATTGTGAAATTAGGTTTTTGAGCACAAAACGTTGTCCTAGATCACCTATTTTCAATAAGTAAGATTTCTTGCATCATGAGCAGTAAGATGCAAAACTTGATGATTTGATCGTTTTTTCCGCGACCATCAAGTAGCGAGTTTTACAGAAGGACCCTGGAGTCCCAACTATACTGCTTCTAACTCTGACAATTTTGCGACCTGTATGTATGCCCTGTATCAATTACATGAAAATTGAATGGGGTGGAGTGGGAGCCTTTAGGCTAGTTGACACGGAATGATCCAAAGATTACTAAATAACGTTTGTGAGAAGACTGCATTGAAAAATAATTACAAATAACAGAAAGAAAAAATGATGATGTAAAACGTTCAAGGAAGTATCATTTGAAGAAAAACTAACACCAAAATAAAAAAGAAAGAAAAATCATGCATCAAGCTCAAATTATGAAACACTTTCCAACACTTCCAGAATACATTCACAAAACTTCATCGTTTAATAAGTTGAAAGATGATGCCCAAGTAAACAATTTGGGAAACTCATAACATATTTGAAAATTGAAAATTTCCCGAATTACCATCAATAGTTTAAAAACTATCCGAACATTTGTGTGCACCCCCTACATAATATGTATATATTTGTATATATACTACATAGTATGCTAAAATTTAGGTCAGTTAGGAAACAGATAACACAGTTGTAAATTCCCCTTCAGCAGTTTCCGCCAGTAAACGGAAATGCACTGTAGAACATCTGTGCTGTGCTACCCTGTATATCATTTATATAATTTATGTACACCAAGTGATAAGAAAAAATTTGTTTAAATTTAAAAAGCGTACCACAACATACAACGCATTACCAGCAATTATTCTTCTTAGACAGTACTATAAACAAATTATTTTGTATGTTCCTGTAAATAAACTGTGCATTCCATATTCTATAGTAAGCATCTTGTAATGCACCTCAATAATATTATATCAATTTCAATATGTTTGAAGTAATGTAATATCATTAATATACACTGAAAATGATTCCTATTCTGCAATTTAATGCAACAGAATTCTTTTGAATGTCCCTATAAACGAACTAGTAAGATATACACTTGTTTTAAAACCGAACATGCCATAGTGTGCCTCAATAACATATATCAATTGCTTGGCAATCCGTGTAAATTTATGTGATTTAGAGGACGAACAGAGGACAGGCAGACAGACAAACAAAACAAATTCATTAACAATTTTCAACTTTGTGGGAAAGTGTTAAAAATGTTAAAACTTTTGTTGTTTATATGAAATTAATCTGAATTTTCTTGCTCATTTAGTAGCAAGTAGACAATTCTGAGAATGGATAAATCTGCCACTACTATTTAGAATACGAATACGATATTCTACACTTGCGAATGTGTGATGGAAGTCGCCAACTTGGGTAAAATTGTTACGATATCTGTCTTCGTAGAGGATATTCTGAAAGAAAATTTCATTAAAATCCGTCTGAAAATAAAGTACTTTATCATCTTTAGCTTTCATGCAATATTATTAAAAGACAATGACATCTTTTTTTTGGGAAGCGTGAATTATATTTTTACACAAATTAAAATTTCTAAGAAATTACCTCATTAAGTTATTGATGGAAAAAGAAGAGATTTTGGAAAAGTTTTCCTTTACAAAATTCCGGGATAATTCCTTATTCATATAATCCTGAAGTTTTGTTTTTCGAGATTAGGTTCAGGAATGTGTTTTAAACTTTCAAGTACAGTCGTGGGAAAAAAAAAAGTAAATACCCCTTACTAACGCTGCACAAAGTTATTGTAGAAGAAATTTACTGGTACCACACTATTGGTAATCAAGTCTACTTTTAAATGATGTATATACAATTTGCTTAGGGGGCCATCTACATATTAAAACGAACCATAACTTTGTTTCTTTCAACAGCAGTACTCAATTCTGACAGCATAAATGGACTCTACACCCTTCAATTAGCCTAAAAACAATTTTTTATGCAATCCGTACGATAAGTTTCAGATAAATTAATTAATTTAAAACGAGCGTATTTTAGGGGCTGTATCCAAATTGAAGTTCGGTACTCGATTGTTGACCGAGAGAGCCAGCCCACTTCTTGATCAAGGCATCTTAATCGCCACTCAAGCAATCATTAAAGACTGCTATATTACAGGATAGCATAAGAAATTTCAAAATATTTAGTCACTTCTATTATAGACTTCCATCATCTTTTAAACCATCATTTTGTCGTTTTTTAACCCGTTCGGAACATGGGTGCATATACGCTCCCTCAAAAAGAGCATAGAAAATTTCTTTTAGTCACCAGTAAAAATGAAAAGTGATATTTAGTTTCTTTAATCAGAGCATTTTCGTGATTGTTTAAGTAAATGTAACTTTTATAGAAAAAAGTGGTACCAACCGAATAAAAGTTGTGTAAAAGTCGCTGGTCCCGAAGGGGTTAAGCATAATTTAAAAACTACTTGGAAGAGAAATGCGAAATTTTGGATTTCCATAAAGCAGGACTTAATAAATCTAAATCCATCAAAAAAAATTGTAGGTTGCAATTCATAATTGTTTCAAATATTAATATCATAATTCATATAATAAAATTATAATAATTGCAAATTCAACTTATTTATGTTTGGGTATTTTAGTATAAATGCTACACACAAAATTAGCACATTAGAAGTATAATTTCGGAATATATTAATAAAAATATAAAAATGTAATTTAACATTAGAAGCAGTAAATTTTGAATGTTTATAATTCAAAAGCTTATCATTGAAATGACTTGAAATTTGGTGTCTAGGCATAGTTTGAACCGAAGATTTGAAATATCTTGTTAAAATTTGGTATTTCCATTGAAAAAAAATGAAGTTTGCGTTCGTTTTAATATGTAGATGGCCCTCTAAGCAATTTTTATATACATCATTTAAAAGAAGACTTTATTTCCAATCGTTCTGTACCGGTAACTTTCTTCTACGATAATTTGTTGAGGAGTTAGTAGGGGGTGTTTACTTTTTTTCCGCTACTGTACCTTCGCGTTACTGGGATAGGGCCTGATGGAAACACAATGTTAAGAGCAGATATTATTTCAATTCTGAAAATGAAATGAATACATAAACTACAAAACACAAAAACAAAAACAAAAACTTACAATAGTCTTTGACTGTGTTTTAAACCTACCTTTTGGACACTATAGGCAGGAAAAGTTCGTTAGCATGGAAAAATCTACTATAGAACAAAATGAAAGGCATTTACAGGAAAATGAAAAATGTTCGTCTATTCTGTAAATTTCAGGCATCTACGGATAGAAAAATTTTTGTCAGTAAAAATAACTTTGTTGAGCTGGGAAAAAATTGGAGAATACCCTTAAGATTTTATTATTTAAAATTATAGAAAAAATTTTCGTTTTACAATCTTGGAGCCAAAGCTTCCAGAAATGTAGATTTTTTTAAAACTCACAGCTCTTACAAAATCTAAATCTGAGAACTGTGGATAAACACATTTCTTTATTTTTTATTAAAAGAAAAATTTAAACAAGGAATAGTTTTGTACGATACTAATTTTTATTTTTACTCTAGACCAGTTTTTCATTCTGTCTTTTAAAAGAATATTTTAACATTATTTAAACAATATTTTAACAAAAGAACATTTTATTTTAATAAGTGTCTGAGTAATTTAAAATAAAAGATATAAAAATAGTGTCATTTCTTTTAATACTGACGTAAACTTAAAATGTCAAATTTGATAAAAGTTCTCCATATTCTGGATAAAGAAGAACTCAAGCAATTCCAAAACGTCATATAAAAAAATGATTCAAGAAAGATTTTTGCTTTCGAAAAATGTCCTCACTACTGAAAGTATCACGTCAAATGTCTCAAGAAATTACAAGACCATTTTAATTTTCGAAATTATGATATAAATAAAGGTTCTAATTAGGATATAAACATCTAAAATACGATATTACAACGTAATTAATAATATTAAGTTTAATAAATTTGAATAATATTGCAAATAATATAATTAATTAAATTATGAAAAATAAATGAAAAATACACTTTTTAAAAATTATTAGAATAGTTGTTCAAAAAATAAACAAAGTGTGAAAATTAGTATGATAGCGATATTTTGCTTTTTTTATAACCTAAAACACTCTATCTTACATTAAAGTGAGGAAGGTTTTAGGTTTGTTTCAGTAAAGTTGGCCATTCGCCTACAATGGCAATTTCCAGATCATTCGCAGAAGATAACTGTTTATTATTAGCTTAGACTACAGCGTCTAGAATACCTAGTGTGGAAATATGTTATCCAAACAACGCTAAAAATTTGTATCCCAATGTGCGACGATACTGCTAAAATCCCAAGTTTCGATCGCAGCGACATCTGCGGGATTTTCGTATTACATTGTATAGACTAGCAATAGCTTGCAGTTGTCGTTGCGATCTCACTCTAAATCGAAATGTCTTAAATTCAGACACTTAAGTGTCTGAAACGGAGTGTTCAATTTTCAGACATTTTAAAATGTCTGAATTTTTTCAGACACTTTTTGCGTCTGAATTTTAGACACTTCAAACGTCTGAATCGCAGCCATTTTTTTTAAAGCATTATACGTAGCCATGTTTGACCACGTTGATCCTGGAATAATATATGGCCATTATTCTGCCCTACTCTCCCCCCTCTCCTCCCCACACACACAGCCTGATTTTAGGGGCTCCAAAATAGGGTATGCAATTTTCATAAAGCTGATAATTGAAATCTTTTTCGAAATTGTACTGATTATAATCAATATTTTGAATTTATAGAGTAGAATAAGATTAAAAATTAAAATATTTGTCACAATACAGTACAACTTCTCAATAGTAGAACCTTAGAACCGTGGAATTTGTTCGCCATTCGGAAGTATCTGTTTTTCTGAGGTAAAAAAATATAAAATATGTGCATGTTGTTAATAAAAAATGTGCTTCTTAAATAGTTGTGTCCTCTATGTAGGAGTGTCCGTTATGGAGATTTTACAACAAAACTTTCATAGGACAATTTTCTTCAGCGAACACTGACCTTTTTCAAGATAAATACATTTTTTTTTACCTCATAAAAGCGAACACAATCGAATAGCAGGCAAATTCAACGTTCCAAAACGCGTTCATTTCGCGAGGTGGCCGCGATTGAGAGTTTTTACTGTATTTATTTTTTTATTTAGTTTTTAATCTAATTCTACTTTTAAAGTTCAAAATGCTGATTATAATCAATACAATGTTGAAACACATTTAAAATATAAGCTTAAAAAAAAAATCCATATCGAATTTGGAGCACGTAAATCGTAGGAGGGGGGGTGGGGGGTCTGCCCATGCTTTAATCAGGCCCTCCTTCTGGAAAAAGTCCAACCCTGTATTATGATTCGATAAATGTACGTGTCAGTTTTAAGTGAAAAATCTAGCTATATGCAAATAAATATTTTATAAAAATCTACCTCTTTACTTTGTATTCATTTTTAATTTCAAATTACTTTTTAGCTAAAAGCAATCAAAAAATCAATATTATATAATTATTTCAAATGAAATATATCTGTATATTTTTACCGCATTCTTACAATTACGTTAACGGTACATGATTACATGAATTTAAGAATCTAAAAATAATCATTAAAATTTTACAAAGTGACTAGAGATAACGCGAGATCCTTTTTCTAAATCTTTGTTGACATCAACAAATTTTTTCCTGCTTCAACGTCTACATTAGTGACGTCAATTTTCGTTCAAACAATCATATCGTGAAGCTGTGGTTTTGACTTTTGAATCATAAAAAGATTATATGTTGACTATTTTCAGTATGGCAAATGGGATATTTCTAAAATACTCGGAAACACTAAAATTATAGCAAAGGGAAATCTTTTAATTAGAATGTCCGGATTTAATGAGTTTTATCAGTAAAAACATTTTAAAATAAATAAATGAACACAAGTAATTCGCTGTATTAAATATATGGGGGAATCAATGAATGGAAGGATGTTCGAACTATATTATTTTTAAAATTTATGATGTACACACTATGAGGCAGAAGAAAACTTCATTAGACAAGAAAAGCATAAATAATAAATAAAAGCAGCTATTAACAGGAATGTTTACTATAAATGCTTTTGAATTCCAGTACATAACACATAATAAATCTATCAGAAATGTAAAAATCGATGTAAACATTACAAATGCTGCCGCATTAAATGCTTATAAAAATATTGTATACGTAAATAAATAATTAAAAAGGGTACTTCAGAGTAATAATTACACCAAAAAACACTATTAAGGTAGTCTTGATGGTAATTAAGAAGTATGAGCCAATCAACAGGCGATGTCACTGCGATTTTTAAAGTAATGGCTACATAAGAAAAGGCTTAGGAAGGTGTAAAATTAATAAATTCAGTAACCGCTAATATACACCATGCAGAGACACCAAAATTTATTTTAAAGATAACATTGGATAGAAAATAATACAGAAATATGATTGCAGATGATTTGAAGAGTAGAAATTTAAATATTAGCAAAATAAAATTTTAACATGGAAATACCATAGGCAAAATTCTTTGAACATATTTTGGCATAACTCAGGAACTAATAAAGCTATAGACTCGTGTAAGGTCTTCATTTAAAGAGAAAACAATCACAGAGAGTTTTAAATACATAGTTAAGACCCCACTTACCTGGGAAAAGGTCTGATTATTCCAAAAGCACATTCGCCCAGAGGACGTCCGGATTGGAGGCTACGTTAGTATCCGTTAGTTAGGCAGACTTTGATATTTAAAAAATAAAATCCCCTTGCACATCCGGCTAGCTCTGTTAAAAGAATGGAAAATTTCCATCCTGAAAACATAGCCCGCCAGACAACAGTTCTCTTTACAAATTTGACGAGATGAAGAACACTATATTAGTTTTATAGATAAATATTAATACGGAGTACCACTATGTCGATAGAAATTAAATCCCGGAACTTCACATTCCACAAAAAACAATCAAGTCAAAATAAATTATTAGTTAAAATGTACGCGTACATAAAAACAAGCATTCAGTTTGAATTTCAAACGAACATCGAGTTCGAAAGGAAGACGCATGCGCAACTGAGAGTGCCCCCTGGTGAATGCGGAGCGGAGTTACAAAGTGTCTTAAAATTAGACACTTGCAGATTTTTTAGACACTTTTATCAGTTCGTGTACACTATGATCTTAGTAAGACACTTAGGTGTTTTAAATTAAGACATCTATTGTGACTGAATTTTCAAGATTCAGACACTTAAGTGTCTGAAATTCTTTTTCAGTCACATATGTATCTTAATTTAAGACGCCTTTATTTGCAGTGCTGTATATTTCAGCAGCATCGTTCCAAATTTAAGGGATACAACATTTTAGCACTTTTTTAAGTATTACAGGGATAGCCAATTTCCACACTATATATTCTAGGCGCTATACTTAGACTCTACAATTTTAAATATACGAAAAATTTTCCGTGGCTTTGGGCTTTGGTTTGGCCGTGATAAAATAGAAACATACAATAAATCTTGGATTTTTTTAAATACATGAATCAAGGGTATTATAATACATGGAGATATTATAAGATATATAATATAAATATATATTACAACATATAATATATATTATAAGATATGGAGCTATAATAATGACGTAAGGGATACTTGTTCAATACTTATCCAAAAAATTAACAAGGTGTGAAATCAATATGAGAGCGATACTTTGCTTTTTTTTTATAACCTAAAACACTCCATCTTGCATTAAAGTGAGGAAAGTATTAGGTTTGTCTCAGTAAAATTGACCATTCACCTACAATGGTAATTTCCAGATCATTCGCAGAAGATTACTGTTTATTATTAGCTTACTGTACAATTTAAAATACACGAAAAGTTTTCCGTGGTGATCTTTTGGCTTTGATTTGGCTATGATAAGACAGCAACATACAACAAATCTTGAATGTTTTTAAATACATGGATCAAGAGTATTATAATATATGGAGATATTATAAAATATATAATGTATAAATATATATATATATATCTTAGAATATATATTATAATATATAATAAATATAAGATATGGAGCTGTAATAATGACGCAAGGATGAATACTTGTTTACACAATAGGAATAGATGAATACGTACCGATATTTGCTGTAAATCACGCTCCCCAAACCATTATGGAGCCTCCATTCATTTGTCGACAGAAGTATTTTCTTTTTGCATCTCGGAAAAATTTGGGTCACTCCGCCAGGAAAAGCAGAAGCAGGGGAATTTTGTACTGCCATTATTGGATTTTAAAATTTAATAAAATAAATTTTCTAAAATTGTGATGATATTGAAAAAAATTGTAAAAAAAAATCTCCCTCGTGAGGTACAATAATTATTAGAAAGAAGAACTAAAACATTTTTGCCCGACGGTGGAGGGGGGGGAGGGATCTCCGAGGATCTGACACTCTGAACCATCCCTAAAAGACAATTTTTTATTATGTTTTTTCTTTTTAAGTTTACAGTTTATTCCCTTTATTCTGATTGTGGGCAATAGAAAGAAAATCTGTCAAACATACAGTACTAAAAATTTGGTATTATATACAGAAGAAGACAGGTCCAACGCCCCTGACCGTCTGATTTTTGGTTAGACTTTCTTAATTATTTTTATGTGATTTCTATTGTTTTTGTGCTTTTTGGTGATTTTTCGACGTTCTTAAAAGCAATCCTATTTCAACCTGTTAGCGAAATAACGTAAATTTCGTCTTTTTAAAAATAAATTTTACCTGGATTTATTCAGTCATTTGTCGATTTTGGGGATTTTTTAAGTCGCTTTTTCGTACCAAATCTTTTCTATCCAAACTTAAATTTTACATCCCTGCATTAAAAGAACATTCAGTAAAAGTTTAAGAAAAGTTTGAAAAACAATGATTACATGATTTTTTCCCGATTTTATTAAGTAATCCGAATAGGACTTTTTTTAAATGGGAGAAAAGGATCACGATATTTAATTCGTGAACAGACTGGGGAAATTGTATGGTTGCCAATAACCGGTTGCTGTTGGTTAACGACAGGTCCAGAATAAAAACAGCTCTACTCCGACCTCTTTATATATTGAATTACTTCTTTATTATTACTTAGCGTATAAGATTCAAATTTTGCAAGCATACTATTCAAGATATGGGAAAATTGTTTACGCGAAACAGAGAACTGGTCCAGAAAACACCGATAGATGGAGCGGTACAGCTAAACATATGCTGAAAAAACACAATTAAAGCACATTTTATTTTAACGTACTAAGTGTTCATGCGGTAAGGATCTTATTGATGCAGGAACTGCTACTCAATATACTGTATACTTCCGTGTATAAGCTGTGTATACGACTTTTCAGGGAAAAATCGCCCAAAATCGGAAACCCGCATATATGTCGGTGTTTAAAATGTTGATGAAAAATTCAGTGTATGAAAACTTGGCACATATTTTTGCATAGCTAATGGAAAAAAATATACTCTCCGAAGTTATTGATCTCTTCTATTTCTGTTCGTGGGCTGTCAGATCTGTTTAATTGGTTTTGGATCATCCTGTTATGATTTGCTCGTTTATAAAAACCAAACTTTCTATTTTTGTATGTGGGAAAACCTTTCTCTACTTCACGTCGGCTAACTGTTACTTTGACTCAAGTGAAGATGGTTGGACAAAAGCTCAGGGCTTATAATGCGGGCTTTAAATTGAAAGATATCAAATTTGCAGATTAGTCAAATAACTCAGTGGCTTCTTGTCCTTTCACACTCCATTGAAAACAAATGCGAGAATGGAGACAGAAAAAAGATGAAATATTCAAAAATTCCAAAAGTAAGGAAAGCTGAAAGTAGGCGCAAACCGTCATTTCCAGCTCTTGAAGGAAAACTGGACAAATTTTGCAAGTGTCTCGACAAAGTGGGTTTATTGTAACCCGTACAAATATTAGTATCAGTACCCTTAATGTGATAAAAAATACAAAATTACCACAAGAACTGTTCGTCTGATCTTTGGAAAAATGTTGCATAAGTAATGCGATAAATGAACTGAGATGATGCCATTTTTGAAGAAGATAACTATTATGATGAAGCTGATGAAATACACACTGACGCTGTTCATCCTGATCTACGAATGATATAAAGCGATTTTAAGGAGTTGCTTGAAAATTCTGACTATGACTTGGATGGTGAACGATGAATGAGGATTTTTTCATTAAAAAGGAAGGAGTATTAAAATATCTTTAGAAATTTGTATTTTTTATGTTTTTTTAAAATATTTATAGTCCTTTTTATTTTAGAATATCAATTTTGAAAATATTCTTAGACGCGTGTGTAAGTTGATCCCCTCACTTTGGAGCCAAAAAATTATCGGTTTATACACGGAAACATATAGTAGTTCCCCTCTTGAAGAAGTAAAATCTGCAGCCTGTTGATAGCTTGTTCAACTGCGGATCGTAACTGGTCGATTGAAAATCTTCTGAAATTCAGAGTGATACCTTCTATCAAGTCTGCCAATTTCACCAGATGTCCTCGATAAACAAGATTTTTTAAGTGTACTCACAGCCAAAAATCACATGGATTAAGATCCGGAAAACGAGATGGCCAGGTTGTCCGAAACGCACGACTGATTACTCGTTATTAGTGAAACATTGCTGAAAAAACTGCTGTACACGGAGTCCAGTGTGTGGAGGTGCCCAATTTTGCATAACTGTAATTGAGTTAAGACATTACCGCTTTTCCAAATATGCACAGCAAAAGTTTCGAGCATCTATTTGTACATGTTGGCCGTCGTGGTGCATGTCACAGTGTCATTGTGAGTAGCCTCTTTGAAAAAGAAAGGTTCAAGAATGAATGTGTCTGTGAATCTACACTTGATTGTATCTTTCGGTGAGTAAAGTGGAATCTCTTGCAAGATACGAAGGTTTTCTGTGTGCTAAATGTGACAGTTATGGGTGTTCACTGTCCCATTGAACTTGAAATGGGCTTCATCGGTCCACTGAATATGCCATGTCCACGATGTATCCACTTCAACTCTAGCAAGAGATTTTAATATAAAGGGAATCTCTTGGAAGGTACGAGTGTTTTCCGCGTGCCAAATGCGACAGTTGAGGGTATTTACTGTTCCACTGAGCTGGAAATGGGCTTCATCGCTCCACAGAATCTGCCATGTCCACGATGTATTCACATGAACTCTAGTGGGAGATTTCAATCCAAAGGGAATCTCTTGGAAGGTACGAGGGTTTTACGCGTGCCAAATGTGACAGTTGTGGGTATTTACTGTTCCACTGAGTTGGAAATGGGCTTCATCGCTCCACAGAACCTGCCATGTCCACGATGTATTCACATGAACTCTAGTAGGAGATTTCAATCCAAAGGGAATCTCTTGGAAGGTACGAGGGTTTTACGTGTGCGAAATGTGACAGTTGTGGGTATTTACTGTTCCACTGAGCTGGAAATGGGCTTCATCGCTCCACAGAGCTTGTCATGTACACGATGTATTCACATAAACTCTAGTAGGATATTTCAATCCAAAGGCAATCTCTTGGATGGTACGAGGGTTTTACGCGTGCCAAATACAACAGTTGTGGGTATTTACTGTTCCACTGAGCTGGAACTGGGCTTCATCGCTCCACAGAACCTGCCATCTCCACGATGTATTCACATCAACTCTAGTAGGAGATTGCAATCCAAAGCGAATCTCTTGGAAGGTACTGGGGTTATCTGTGTATCAAATGCGACAGTTGAGGGTATTTACTGTTCCACTGAGCTGGAAATGGGCTTCATCGCTCCACAGAATCTGCCATGTCCACGATGTATTCACATGAACTCTAGTAGGAGATTTCAATCCAAAGGGAATCTGTTGGAAGGTACGAGGGTTTTATGCGTGCCAAATGTGACAGTTGTGGGTATTTACTGTTCCACTGAGTTGGAAATGGGCTTCATCGCTCCACAGAACCTGCCATGTCCACGATGTATTCACATGAACTCTAGTAGGAGATTTCAGTCCAAAGGGAATCTCTTGGAAGGTACGAGGGTTTTACGTGTGCGAAATGTGACAGTTGTGGGTATTTACTGTTCCACTGAGCTGGAAATGGGCTTCATCGCTCCACAGAGCTTGTCATGTACACGATGTATTCATATAAACTCTAGTAGGATATTTCAATCCAAAGGCAATCTCTTGGATGGTACGAGGGTTTTACGCGTGCCAAATACAACAGTTGGTGGGTATTTACTGTTCCACTGAGCTGGAACTGGGCTTCATCGCTCCACAGAACCTGCCATCTCCACGATGTATTCACATCAACTCTAGTAGGAGATTGCAATCCAAAGCGAATCTCTTGGAAGGTACTGGGGTTATCTGTGTATCAAATGCGACAGTTATGGATGTTCACTGTTCCACTGAGGTGGAAATGGGCCTCATCGCTAAAAGAATCTGCCATGGCTACGATGTATCTACTTCAATCCTAAAAAAAGATTTCAATTCAAAGGAATATCTTGTAAGTTACAGAGATTTTTCGTGTAACAAATGCTACAGTTATGGTTGTTCACTGTTCCACAGAGGTGGAAATGGGCCTAATCACTCCCTAGAATCTGCCACTCCATCTTATTTCGATGAATCCACTTCAAATCTAGCAAGAAATGTCACGCACAGGTTAGTCTCTAGGCTCTGTTGATGGCCAGCAAGTGGTATGATTATGACTGATTTTGTACGGAAAACTATGTTCCCTTTTTCATAGTACGTTACACACCGTACTATAGGGAATACCCAAGTCTCGTGATGCTGCACGTGCACTACTACAGCCTACAACATTTTCCACTGACTGTTCAGCAATAGCGGTCGTCATATCTTTAACCACATCTGAACGAACCGCATTGCGTCTTCGATCAGGCTCAATTCCAAAGTGTTTAGCTTTTTGGGATAAAGCGATCCTTCTCCGGAGAGCTTGTGAAAGAAATGACCATTTTTGCTAATTCTGAAGTCGGTGAAACTTTCGAAAGGCAATTGCATTTATTTTGTTTTAATAAAAATGCTTTACAAGAAAAACGCGCTCTGGCAGCGTAACATCCATCACTGATAAAAATGACATTTCCCAGTTTTTATTCCAGGGCATGGCTGCAAACAATGGGCTTATGCAGATTTTTGTACTTCCAGTGAGAAAATGTAATTTTGCATGTGTTTTTTAATTACTATTTTTGTCTTTTTTTAAATATTTTCTATTGTATTGCCATCTACCGGTGTTTCTAGAAATAATTTTTTTTTAAGTAATCCCTTTCTCCATGTTTTGAATAGTATGTGTACAAAAGTAGAGGACAGAATTGGGATTTTTTAATCTACTATCTACGTAGATCACGAGGTTACAATTTTTGTGGAATGGTCAGTTATTAGACCAGTGGTATTTATATTACTAGTTGCCACGATCCACTTTCATATATCCTCTGTCTTCGTGGATTCCGGGAACTTAAGGCTGAAATTACTAATATATTTTTAGAATATTGAAAACTTGATACATAAACTGATAGATATACAGTAAAACCTGCTAAGGAGGAATCGCTTTTGACAAGAATAAATTTTAGTTTTACACAGGTTTTAGCAAACTCAAAAATAATTCTATGTTTAAGACCAGAAAATTTTTCCTTAAGGCAGGATTCCGTTATAGACTGCCTCATAGGTTTTACTGTATATAAAGAAATGATGTTGTATTTTTAACAATATTCTTATTTTTTTTCTTTCATTTCAGTTTACTAGTGAGATTTTTCGTATGTGTTAGATAACTCAAAAATTAAACAAACAAGAATAAAAAAACATTCACCAGGCATAGATTATGAAACGCTCTCTATATTAATACATTTTATTTTTGCTTACAATGAAATAAGATATAGAAATAAGCAACTTAAAAAACACTTAACTTCAAGAAAATTCATTTTCAGCACGTCCGTATCGATAATGTGTACGTTTTGTTTCGTGCAGTCCTGTATATAATCTATAGAATTCATACAGACCATGTAAAACACTAAACATTAGATGTTTAAAAATTTATACTACTGCAGAAAACTTTTCAGCAATTATCTATTACAGTCAGGCCTGTAATTGACTTTTTTTGTGCGTCACTCTAAATGAATGATAACTGCCATTCACTCAGTAATATATGGAAAACATGCTGTGTGTCCCAGTAAATAAACTATAATTGCTACACACTTTATTTTCAATAGGGAATATTGTATGCTAATCCTCAGTAGAATACAAAGATCAAATGGTAGAAGGGTAATCAGATTATATTTATACTGGTTAGAGCACTTCCAGGCAGACAAACCAAATTCCTAAACACTTTTCAGATTTGTTGGAAAGTGTTAGGAAAACAATTATACGGCACATTTGCGGTCTCCAAGGAATTCAAGCATCACAGTTCTATAATTAAGGGAGTGTTACTCAATGGAATAATCTGCTATCTCAGTGTATATGCTCTATCAGTTATAAAAGTTACTATAGAGAATGGGTGAAATACTGTGATTTTTTTATTGAAAAATCTTACAAATAAGTACGAATTCCTTTCACATCATTTTCAAAAAATCGTTTTTGAAACAATTAAATACATTAAAGGCAATATGAATCAACCGCTCTAACACTAATTTAATATCCGTGTACTTACCTAGAACATTTGGTCTTTTTTCTTGTATTTCGCTTAGCGAAAATATCATATATCAGCAAATATCATACATAAGCAAATAAAGTTTAATGAGACATAATAACTTATTCCCAAATTAGAAAGTATCCTCTAGTACTTCATCGCTTGAGTTACGACATTGCCTTGTACTTATCTGGATATGTTCTATCTCCCTATATCATTTGTACTAATAATTTTGCTGTAATCCGTGTGCATCATGTTTTTCAGAGGAAAAGAAAATTATTTTTAAACAAATTTGCACTGAGTTTTATTAGCATAAATTTATAGCTTAAATTTATTTTTCTCAGTTTGTAAAATTATATTAACAAACTTTGAATTTGTACTTAATATTTTAATTATTATATGCTAATTTAAAACCTTTTCTATTTATTGTAAACGATGGAAAAAATAATTTCATTTCTTAGAAAATTGTAGTTAGAAGAATTTTAATTTATTTCAGTGTTTTCATTTTCCCATTATTGCGTCGTCTATAATTAATAATAATATCAACACGTAAAGTTTACAGCTCTTACCTAATTCAATATATTTCCTTAGTTTAATAAATCTTGTCATTATGATTAAAGACTCATGTGAAAATTATGCAGTTATATGTGGATTCATTTGCATTCTTCATACAACTCTTGGGAAAATTTCGTTCCAATTTCGTAAGTTTCGGCAGAATTTTCTAATTAGTACATAAGTTTATAATTAATTCCCAGTCTTGTTAAAATTTTCAGCAAAAATTATTTTTCGCAATTATTTCTACTTTTTATTTTTAATTTAATAATAAATATTCTTTTGATTTAAAATATAAACACACACGGAGTTTTCAGCAACATACAAATAAATCATAATTAAATCTTTTTCAAATTGCATTATTTAAAAAAACGTTCAAACTGCTTTAAAGAGAATTTTTTAAAAGATAATTTATAGTTAAATTTTTTGCGACATTAGACAGATATTTGTTAGGCTAATAATTTGATTGGTTCGTCTAACAATTTGACTAACCAACGAAATAATAATATGACAACTTGACAGTCTAAAAATTTGACTGTAAGAAATGGATTTTGCTACTTGACAAGCTGTAATGAAATTAAAACTAGAAAACATTTTTCTTTTGTCTTTGCATCTTTTTAAAACCATTTTTTCAATTTTACATAGAAATATTTGAATTAAAATCTAATTTTTGTTGAATTATTTTTTTAAGTTGACACACACACACATATATATGTATATATATGTATATATATATATATATATATATATATATAAATATATATATGTATATATATATATATATATATATATATATATATAATTTACAACTTTTGTGCATTTTATGCATTTTGTACACTGCTATATTGTCGAAAAAGATTGTTGAAAAAGAAAACAAAATATTTGAATAAATGTTTTATTTTTGTAAAATTTATTTTCAAAGTGTATATATGCATTAATTTACTAAAATATGTTATGCATTTCATGTTTTTTGTAGATAGCTGTATTGTTTACGATAGTCGGAAAAGAAAACAAAATAACTGAATAAGAATATAATTTTTGTTAAATTAAATTTTAAACATGACATATACATGCTATTTATCTAAAACTGTTATGATTTTTTTCCCTTTAGACCACTGTATTGTTTCCGACAGAAGAAAAAAAAAAGATTTTATGTTTAACATATTTCATAATTATATTCCTTTAAAATTTACAGTTTCATATTTTTACATTTTAGATACACATATTTGGAAGTTTCACGTGCACCTTTCTTTTCATCTATTTCTTATATATTCCATGCAAAAAGCATCGTGACTATGGATATTTTTACAGAAACTATACACTACATAAATATATTACGGGGAACTGAAAATACAATCCAGCTAGTTCTATGCTATTGTGCACGTATTTCGATACTTGCATATAACACTCAAAGTCAACAGCGAGATGTATGAAATAAAATTCGTTGCTCATTTCAGATCTCACAATTCATTTGTTATTACCTTAGATATATATTATATATTCTCCAGTCTGTAAAATTATAGTAAAAAATTTTAAATTTATACGTAATATTTTAATAATTATCTGCTAATGTTTCGCTTTTTCCATTTAATGTAAATAATGCTTTAAATAATTTCATTTCTTAAAAAAATTTATTTAGAAGGGTTTTACTTTATTTCGGTATTTTCATTGCCCCATCTTTCCGTCGTCAGTAATTAATGCAGATATCAGAACATAAAACTTACAGCTCTTATCTAATTCAATATACTCTCTTAGTTTAATTAAAACTTGACATTATGATTAAAGACTCTTGTTTAAGTTATGCAGTTATATGTGGATTCATTTATATTCTCCATTGAACTCTTAGGAAATTTCGTTCTAAGATTTCGTTCTTCAAGATTCTCTATAATTAACTAATTAGTACATAGTTAATCCTCATTCTTGTTAATATTTTCAGTGAAAATTATTTTTTTATAATATTTCTGCTGTTTATTCCTAATTTAATAATACTAAAATTTAAAGACACGACAGGTTTCAGCCTAATAAACACATAGCTTATAATTAAATCATTTTGAAATTGCATTATTTGAATTAACATTCAAACTGTTTTTTTAAAGGTTATTTACATCATCAATGAATACCAACTAAGATTTGTAGAATTTGCGTGTTGGAAAAAATGTTTTTTATTAAATTTTCGTGACATTTGTCAATTATTTTCTGGAGTGATTAGGTTAACAATTTGACTGACCAATGCAATAAATATATGGCAATTTGACAGGCTAACAATTTAAGACTAACAAAATGACTCACGGGCGGCGAACCTATGGCACGCGTGCCATAAGTGGCATGCTCTAGATTATTTTTGGCGCGGCATAGATTCAGGTTCTACATCAAAATATAGTAGAATTTCACAAAATGCATTAATTAATCTAGATGTTGTCTGTCGTTATCTGAATTCGATTAGTTTGGTTAGTTGTCGTTGTAATACAGATAAAATAAACTGAAATATAACGTAATGTGACTCAATCTAGCTCAATATTCTTAGCTCAATATAATCACAAAATTTTAAGAATAAGAGAAATAGGAGATTATCGTAAAAGAAAGATTAAATGGCATTAAAGCAAAAATACCGATGGTAAAATTGTAACAACTTTGAATTCAATTCCAGGCATTAAAACCTGTATATTCGGTCGCTTGTTATTTTGACAATTTTTTCTGCGACACATACTTTATGGAAACAAATAATATGAAAATTTCAAGTAAAAACATCTTGTCAAATGAGTCTAATTCAACTTGCATTCTCATAAAAATAACTAACAAGGAGAGGGCCAACCTTGTTAATCACAGATTTTGATTATTTTAATATACGTTGTAGGGTAGACACCCCTTAGTGTCAGGTTCAACGGATTTTATCCAATGCCCCTTAGTTCTTGAAAAACCAGGGGGTCTAATATTAGTAGACAACTTAAATACTTACTTCGCAGCAAGAGTAACAGGTTAGTCGTAGCTCAGTTGGCATGGCGTTTGCCGGCTGATCCGAGGGCCCGGGTTCGATACCTGAATGCGTTACATTTGTTTTTCTCATTTTTTGTTTTATAAATATAGTTATAGTTATAATTTAATAATTTCAATTAAAAATTTTAACACCAAACATTAATTATAATGTTAACAAACTTAAATTTATCATTTCTTATTTGTAAAACTATCATTTCTCATCCATTAAAGAGGTTTAAAAAGAAATTGGATCTATTATTGAATGATAAAAATTCCAAAATCGTGACAAATTCTGTTGTGGTGCCATCTAGTTATGATAAAAAAAAAGAAATATTCAAATAAAATAAAAGCAGAAAAAAGATAAAGGGGAAAGCAAAATAATTGAAAGCGCAAGCATACGTATTACAAATTTAAAAATCTTTAATATGCAAAAAATCGGTTGTAATTTAATTCTGATGCTAATTTTTAATATGATTATGCTTGTTACTTTAAAAACAGAATAATAGTATTATCTCATTGACTTCCTTTGTTAAAGCAATGCGTAAATGATGTTTCTTTAAAATCACGAATTGACACAATTGCTCAATATCATTGCAACGATAAAGAATATATGAAATACATTTTAAAAGTGATTTTTTTAAAAAAAATAACAGTTTTATGATGTTTTATTACAATTATTCAGTTAAAAGTAAAAAATTAAATAGGTTAAAATTATAATTCATATACAATATTAAAAATTTTAATTGACAGTGAGATTATTAAGTTATACTTACAAATAAATTTATAAAACAAAAAATGAGAAAAACAAATGTAGCACATTCAGGTATCGAACCCGGGCCCACCAAACAGCCGGTTAACACCATACCAACTGAGCTACGACTGACCTATCATTGTTGTAGCAAAGTAAGTAAGTTGTGCACTAATATTAGACCTCCCCCCCCCCCGGTTTCTCAAGAACTAAGGAACATTGGATAAAATGATGAACCTGACACTAAGGGGTCTCTAACCTACAACATATATTAAAATAATCAAAATCTGTGATTAACAAGGTTGGCCCTCTCCTTGTAAGTGAAAAGCTGATAGAAATTATTTGGCGTCTAAGATGAGACAACAGAAATAATATTGTTAAAATAAATTTCTTTCTTTTAGGTAGATTTCGTAAGAAATACTACCTATTGCAGTCCTTACCATGGTGCGACTTTTGAAAAATTCCTTCATAACTTTTCATTATAGGACCCCAGGAACCCAAAACCACCCCCACCTAAAAAGTTTATATATATATATATATATATATGTATGTATGTTCTAAATTTTGTCCGCAGGATAAAACTCGCAAGTATGCACGGATTGTCCTCAAACTCGCCAACAACTTTGATATGGCTAATATCTCAGCGGGGATTGAAAATGGGCGAAATCGGTCCAAGAGGGTGGAAATGGGGAGGGTTCAAAATTTTGAATACTGTCTTAACATGATTCTGATAAAACCAGCTCTTACACAACAATGGCAGGGAAAAAATAAAAGTTTTTCGTTATAGCAGTTGTCAACAATTAAAAAAAAAACAATAGAATTCTCACCACAACAATTACTTTTCTAATGCAAAATTTTCACGTGTAAAATTAAATAGTTTGACAAATTGAAAACAAATTGTATATTACGTCATAAGTTTTCTAGAGCAACATTTCACCATGAAAACTCAAAATAAAATAAATAGTTTGACGAATTAAAAAAATATGTATATTGCGTCATATTGGAAATATAATGGACCTCAGCAGGTGAATATGTAACGCCATGTGAGTTTGAAAAAACGTATTAAAACATGATAAAAACCCGACTATGGTAATGTTAACATATTTTAGCACTTTAAGGTTCTCTGAATTTTTTGTAGCCATTTTTTAAACCTATTCCATATACATATGTGTGTGTATTCGTGTATATTATAATTTTCACAAACAGCTTAGCTCCCTACAGCTCACTCTTTGTGAAGAAACTGGGTTTATCTCTAATCTTGATTTAAGTTTTGTTGGAGAATTTAGTACTGAACTTTGACTTAACTACTTCCGCCTGTAGGCCCGAGCCGGCAGGGATTTTTTTTTTCATATTTTTTTTAATGCTATAAACAAAATTGTAAGTAATTTTCATTCATTATTATTTGATCCATATAATTTTTTTTTTTTATTGTCGGCACGTCAGATCACGTACAATGTATTTTTGGAAAAAATTGGCACGTGGATGTAAAAAGGTTCGCCGACCCTGGACTATGCTATCTGAGAAGCTGTAATGAAAAAATTAAGAAAATTTTTCCTTTTTTATTTTACATTCCTTTTCAAAACATTCTTCGATTTTACATAGAATTATTTAAATACATATCTAATTTTTTAGAATGAAATTTAAAAGTTGACACTTATATATATAATTTATTTAAAACTGTTATGCACTTTATATTTATACCGCTGTATTGTTTTTGATAGTAGAAAAAATATTTGCATAAAGATGTAATTTTTGTAGAATAAAATTTTAAAGTTCACATATACAGATTGCCCTTGCTAAGATGTTACAAACTTCGAGGGGAGGTAGGGTACACCTAGGAGACTCGGAATCACATAGGAAAGCCGGTTTCCGAAACGCCTTCTTGACCCCGTAAGGGCATTGATAGTGTTGGAAGTGGGTTATATTTTTTTTTAATTCCGATTTCTTGACTGGCACCACTTTTTTTGAAATGGTAAAATTCCCTTTGTTTTCAACTTGATCAATATGTTATTAAACAAGGGAAATTTTACCATTTCAAAATAGTGATGCCAAGCAAGAAATCGGAATTAAAAAAAGGTAGCCCACTGGCAACTCTACCAGGGCCATAGATCAGCTTTGTGTGATCCAGCCTTTTCAATGCCCAGTGTTGCCAGTGGTCTACTTTTTTTTAAATTCAAATTTCTTATTGCCAGTTTTGTGAAATAGTAAAATTCGCCTTATTCAATGACATATCAATTAAGGCGAAAAGAAGGAGAGGGGGGGGGGGGTATCATTTCAGAAAAGTGGTGCCAATCAAGAAATCTGAATTTTAAAAAAGTAGCCCACTGGCAACACTGGCAATGCTCTTATTGGGTCAGGAAGGCGTTTCCGACCCGGCATTCCTATGTGATTCTGTACAGGGGCGTAGCCACAGATATTTTTTCGGGGGGTGGGGGAGAATTTGAAAATTTCCCAACTTGAAACTAATTGCTCCAATTTTCGACTAAAATGATATGCACAACGTGTGTAATAATTATAATGATACTTTTGCATAAAAAATTCCTTTCCAAAGAAAAATTCTGAAACTGAAAACATAAAAATTCTAATTATGAGTTTGTTTACTATAAAAATAAATACGCTTTTTACTTTCTTCTATCTTTACAAGAAGAAAGTATTGGATTCGTGAAAAAATTCGACTTCCGGTTTTAGGCTGATTTATACGTTTTAGTAAGTCCTGAACACGATTCGACTGTTTTTAGAAAATATCTGTCTGTCTATATTTGATACAAATTTTGTGGGCGCTCTAACACAAGAACTAATGCACGAAATTTAAGAAAACTGTAGAGATTCCCTTATTCAGTCGAACCTCGTTAAAGCGAATACTCAAAGGGAAACTTTTTTTCTTCGTATTAAAAGTAGTTTGTGTTATCGGAACTTAACTACATTACATACAACTGGACAAGGCAATCGGAAACAGTTCAAAAATTGGTGCTGATTTGTTTTTGGTGTAAATCGTCCAACACGTGGCACTGCTATGCGGCATTTTTCACGATTTACATGATTTTAGCGATAATTATATCTCAAAAACTATTGCACGGAAGTTGATCAAACGTCATATCTGTTAAACCTTGACATAATTTAATGCAGATTAGCGTTTTATGTATATCATATAGCAGGTAGCGCTGCTATGCAGCATTTTTCACGATTTTGCGATAGCTGTATCTCAAAAACTAATGCACGGAATTCAGTCAAACTTCATATTCCACATAAGTAGCACTTCCACATAAATAGATCCTTATTAGGCTTGGGTCTATACTGTCCAAAGCTATCGCTTTTGTGTACTTTGAGTAAGGAATTTTTGTTGCAGACATCTAAGAGGCTGGGTGCCAAAATTCAATGATTTGTTTGAAAAATACTATGCTTATATCTCCTTTTTAAATGCACACAATTCAACAAATCTATACCTTTAGAGTTTGTTATTATAGGCAAAGAATTGTCGTTTAATTTTGGCACTGTGATTGCAAATTTTGAGGCATTAACATGTATGGAGTAGAAGAACATTTTGGGATTGGCACATCCGACTAGTTTTCACTTAATATTAATTCTTGTGGTCTTCAAAGAAGCTCACCTGTTAATAACATAGCTTAGTTTAATAAAATTCCCTATTTCACTTTCATATTTTAAAAGCATTAGGCTGACAAGTCTGTCATCCTTCATTGTAGCTTGCAATATATATTTTTTAAATTTTTATTTGACTAAAGATTCTTTCATTAGATCCAACGTTATAAAGATAAGCTGCTCTGAATGTTAAGGTACGAGTATATAGTTTGTCGGCGTGACCCAAATAGTCTTTGAATTTCATGGCATGAGTAAAAGGTTTGTTAAGGGAGTTGGGATTTGGTTTATTTCTATTTGACTGTGCAAGTCATGTACATCCGGTTTCTCATATCCAGGTGGAAACATTATTAACATTTCCCTTGCACAATTGTAATTTAAATATGGAATGCATTGCTGCAATATTCTCTTGATATAGGGAACATTGTCATTTAAGCCCATTACTAAATTTCCGAAATTTTCATGTATTTCTTATAATTCTGTACTGTAAAACTTATGTGTATCAATGTCCATTGCTGTGCAGTTATTATTTTTATCTATTGCCTTTGGTGAAACCGTTTTCCTACGGTGCTTTCGGAACTCAGCTTCTCCAGTCACATCCTAATATTCATATTTGTTTGTGAGCTTGTCTGTAAGGGAATCTTTATTTCTTCAAAATTTTATTCAAGTGCAACGTGTCAGTGTTACAGTGCATGTCGATTTTTTCTTCAGTTGATAGACTGCTTTCATGGTCATATTTCTGTTCTAAATTAAAATCGTCCATTTTTTTACCTTTTTCATCCTCGAATGGATTTTTAGATGCTCCAAAATCTTGCACGAAAACTCTTTTTCTATTATGAAGGGTTTCTTCGTGCTGAGATTTATAGTAACTTTTTAGAACAGCTTTAAACACAGAACACTGGACTTTTGGTTTAAAATTTTATAAACACATATGAATATAAACGAACAGGACTGATATATATTTCCGCACACAAATAAAAGTAAAATGTGACAAATTTATCTAAACTAACGACTTCTTATATCCGCATTTGCTCATATAACGCTTTTTACTTGACAGCGAAGGGTTAACTAATTTTTGCGGCAAAAAAAAATCACGAGAACGAGTAAAATATTGTCCAAAAATCGCAAAATTAGTAAAAAAAATTGTGAAAACTCATCAAATCTTCTTGCCCATAGCTGTGTTTCAAGTAGGTTAATACATTCCTTTCTGTTGTGCTACAAGTGATGTCCAATTTTCAAAAGAAGCTGCAATCCCTTTGGAATAAAATAGCTGGATTCTCTTTTGGGAGGAGAAGGGGAGGTAGGGTGAAATTTTTGAGAAAGGAACAAAGTTTTGGATGAAATAAAGGAACTGGTTAGTCAGTTACTGATGGACAGGAGTAGAGAAATTTAGGTCTGGTAGATGTACAATATTTTTGTAGAACTGAAAAATACAATAATAGATTGAGTGTGGCTGATTTCTTTGTGTATTTCTTTTGATAATTTAACTTGTTTACTGTTGCAATACTCAAAATAATCACCAAAACAAAACAAAATTCGTAATTTTTTTACTATTACTTTTAAAAAAGAAAATGTCTCAAAAATCTAGAATTTCCCAACTCTAAGCTCAAATTTCCCAACTTCACATATATTGGGGGAGGGGAGCCTCCCCCCATGGCGACGCCCCTGATTCCGTATCGTCTAGTTGTACCCTATCTTTCCTCGAAGTTTGTAATATCTTAGCTGGGACACCCTGTATATCTAATTTATTTGAAATTGTTATGCATTTTATATCATCTGTAGACCACTGTATTGTTTAGGATAGTCGAAAAAGAAATCAAAAAGGATTTCATGATTATTATTTTTAATAATTCTAATCCTTTAAAATTTACTGTTCCGTATTTTTACATTTTACATACACATATTTAAAAATTTAACTTGCACCGTTCTTTTTATGTATTTCATACGTATTCCATTCAAAAAATATCATGACAATAGATGCTTTTGCAATAACTATATAAAACAGAAAAAATATTGCAGGGAACTGAAAATACAATTCATCTTTGTAGTTCTGTAAGGCATGTTCTGTAATGTGCTAATATGCACGTATTTCGATACTTGTATATAGCATTTAAAGTACACCGCGAGATGAATAAGATAAAATTCATTGTTCATTTCCGATTTCAGAATTAATTTTCTATTACATTAGATATATATTACATTTTTCCATGTCTATAAAATTGTAGTTACAAATTTTGAATTTATACGTAACATTTTAATTATTATATGCTAATTTATCGCTCTTTCCATTTAGTGTAAACAATGCATAAAATAATTTCATTTTTTAAAAATATTTAGTTAGAAGGGTTATAGTTTATTTCACTATTTTCATTGTCCCATTTTTCCGTCGTCAATAAATAATACAAATATCAGTACATAAAGTTTAGAGCTCTTATCTAATTCAATATACCCTCTTAGTTTAATTAAAACTTATCATTATGATTAAAGACTCTTGTTTAATTTATGCAGTTATATGTGGGTTCATTTGTATTCTCCATTGAACTCTTGGGAAAATTTCCTTCTAATTTCGAAATATTCTCTATAATTAACTAATTAGTACTTAAGTTTATAATTAATCCTTATTCTTGTTAAAAGTTTTCTGCGAAAACGATTTTTTGAGAATATTTCTGTTGTTTATTTCTAGTTTAATAATAAATACTAATTTGATTTACAATAGTAAAGAAGCGATGAATTTTCTGCCTAATAAACACATAGATTAGAATTAAATCTTTTTTTTTTTAAATATTGCATTACTTGAATAAACGTTCAAACTGTCGTTTTTTTTGTTTTTTTTTTTACAAAAACGTTATTAACATCGTCAAGCGATACAAACTAAGATTTTTTTTTAATTTGTGTGTTGGGAAAACGTTTTTAATTAAATTTTTTGTGACATTTGTTAGATATTTGTTTGAGTAATTAGGCTATCGATTTGACTGACCAATGCAATTAATATCTAACAATTTGGCATGCAAACATTTTGAGGCTAACAAATTGACTATGCAATGTGACAAGCTGTAATGAAAAAATTGAGAAACTTTTTCCTTTTCCTTTTCATCCCTTTTAAAAACATTCTTCGATTTTATACAGAAATTCTTAAATAGAAATATAATTTTTTTTAATGAACTTGTAAAGTTGACATATATATATATATATAATTTAAAACTGTTATGCATTATATTTATACAGCTGTATTGTTTATGATAGTAGAAAGAAAAAAACTAAATATTTGAATACAAATATAATTTTTATAGAATTAAATTTTAAAGTTGGCATATACATTTAATTTGTTTACATCTGTTATGCATTTTATATTTACTGTAGACAACTGTATTGTTTATGATAGTCGAAAAAGAAAACAAAAATGATTTTGTTTAGTATATTTCAATATTATTTTCCTTTAAAATTTACAGTTTCTTATTTTTACATTTTACATACACATATTAGAAAATTTTGCGTGCACCTTTCTTTTTATCTATTTCTTACGTATTCCATGCGAAAATCCTCCTGACAATAAGATATTTTACAAAAACTATACACAACAGAAATATATTGCAGGAAACTTAAAATACAATATCCAGCTATTGCGGCACGTATTTCGATACCTGTATTATAGCCCTCAAAGTCTACAGCGAGATGTATCAAATAAAATTCGTAGTTCATTCAGATATCAGAATTCATTTGTTATTACATTATTTATATGTAAGTAATGTGAAAACAAAATTTTATTTTTTTTTAAATATTGAATCGGCTTACAGAAAAGGGATATTTGAAAATTTTTTCCGATTCTTTGTCGTGTGTAATTCGCACTTATTTATCCTGAATAACTTCTTTCTTATGTAAAGCATTAAGAATAATTTTAATTTTCTACTCTTTATTCTACCTATTTCGAGAACGGGCTTTTTCAAGTGTATCGTGTTAAATTAAAAAATATATTTCATTGAGAATAGAAACAAAACTTATAATTGTATCCTCGAGTAATTTTGTAGAAAAACTTAACCCTTAACCGGAAACGTGAAAATCCCGTGCACAAACAGAAATGTGCCGTCTGTAAGACTGCTAAATTAAGAAAAAATTGCTATAAATTTTAAAAAAGAAAATAACTCTTAATAATTTACCAAACAGTAAACTACTTACTTAAAGTTTACTGTTAACAGTTTACTTAAACACGTAATATTTTATAGCAATGCATTAACTGGACCAATTTTTTTAACATAACTGCATAAACATAAGTTTTGAATGTCGGGGTCAGAAAATATTTAAAAATTACACATTATTGTTCAAAATATTACATTTTTGACAGAATAATTAAATTCATGCTAATAGTTTTATATATTTCGAAACAATATGAATTAGAAAAAATATTAAGCAATAAAATTAACATAACATTTAATAGTAAATATTGCAGCATGTTCTAAATATCTGCATTTTATATGCATTTTCTGACAATTTTGAGTCATTTTCGTGTTCAGATTTTATATATTCATCGTCTGAAATACTTTCAGCACCGCTTCACATCCTACTTCATCAAACCATCGCAAAATAGTTTTTTCGAAGTCTTTATCACCATAGAGTACCCGATTTGACGGTCCCTCCATTTCAATATCCCAGAGCAAAAAATTACATAAACGGAAAGACGCCGTCTAACAGATTGAATTTAAAAATAATACAACTTTTCTTTCAATAACTAAAAATGCACAGGTGTTGCAAACGGGTGGGGGAGGCAGAGGACCAATAGGATAAGGATTATGTCGCGTGATAAGATGGGGACGCGTTCATTTTTGTGTAAAGTGTAGATATGTAGACGCAACCGTCTCACTGACAATACGTTTCCGGTTAGCATATAAGCAACCTTTACACGCATAGAGACATGGGAAAGAATCTTGTGAGTTGATTGGCTAATAGTATGAGCCAACGCCACACGTCACGACCACGGTTTTTCAATGTACTGAAAGAGAGTAGTAATTCCTTGGCTTTATGGGTGATAAACATGGTTATTTACATGCACGAACAAAAAATGTCAATTTGTGGACGAATTTTTAATTCCGTTTTCTAATTTTGTTTATCGTATATGATAAAACAACTCAAAATCGAATGAACTCCAGAAATTTCACATTACCTGGATTAATATTTACAATGCTGTATATGCATGTTTACAACGTAGCTGCAACAAATACGGAATGATTACTGTACGGGACATAATTTATTTCAATACGATACTATAAAAAATTCTAGCTGGAATGTGATCGGAGGCTGCAAAGTGCATAGTTCGTTTCAGTCTCTAAGTGTATACTTGCTAGTTCAGTGGTTATAATAACCAGTTTTAAATAAAAATGGACATTTACGCTTCTTTATGACAAGTATCAACAAAACAAACGCCTTTTAAAACCGGATTAAACAGACGAAAGCACCGACCAGCCAATCACAGCGTAGGATTTTTTCCCATGTCCCTATCCATGTAAAGGTTGCTTATATGCTTCCGGTTAAGGGTTAAAACTGTATACAAGGTATTCACATGTTCATCTATAAAACTTATTAGGTTGTTAGAAGACATAAAGAGGAACAAAAATTGTAATGGAACATGGAACCGCAAACCGCTTATTTAATCAAAAATACAGGGAGTTATACTCTAACTCAACGTAAGTTGATGCTAATAACTTTTAGAAAACTGAAGTATATTATAATGAAACTTTTAATAGACGTGCTCACTATTGTTGTAGATGTGATAATAATTTAAAAATGGTTGAAGATTATATTATGGGCTCCAGTATTTGACGCTCCACATTTTTGACTGTGATTATCAGTTTATACGGTATCATCGATTGCAAAAGCACCCTGTTTTTAGGTGCGTTCGTAATTATATAAATACGTAGCACCTATAGTCGTCGTTCGGTCCGTCTGTCTGTCCGGCTATCTGCCTGTCAGTCCGTCCGCATGTAACAGAACAAAAACTACCTAACCGAATGGCCTGAAATTTTAAATATATAATTGTTGCAAAAGTTTGTCGAGCGTCGAATTTTATAAAAATCGGATGTATACATTACGGCCAATGGGAATAAAGTATTGCAAGAGCATTTTAATGATGTTACAGCCTTATGAATGGTCTGAAATTTTAAATATATAATTGTTGCAAAATTTTTTCGAGTCATTTCAAATTGTATGATAATCGTATGCATAGTTTAATTACACGAGAGTCAAAAGGTTTCCGTTACATTACGGACAATGGGAAAAACTTATTTCAAGTGCATTTTAATGATGTTAAAGATTTGCGAACATAATGAAATTGATATGCATTTACAAAGTGCACTAAAATATTCATTCTGTACTATATGCGGTGCAAAAAATATTTGTAAAACTAGTTATAGTACTAGTTATACATTGTTAAAAAAATTGCAGCATTCTGCCAGGTCATTCGACCGTTTTTTGAAAAAACGGTTTCATAACCATAATTTAACTATATTCTGACCATAAAATGGCGAATAATATGGTCATAATAGCGTTAAATTCACGGTTGTGTAACCGTTTTCGAAAAAAATGGTCAAATGGCCTTCCAGAATGCTGCAAATTTCTAATGCCATCACATTTCATAAAAAGCAATGATTGCTACATTTTCATGCATATTGCTACATTTTCATTGCAATTTTTTCATTTCTATCAAAATTATTACCGTCAACTCGAGTTTATTCAGGGTGAAACACCCAGTATTTGTGGCTAAATAAGTGGCTTGCGACACAACGTTCCATTACAAATTTTGTTCGTCTTGATGCACACAAACAACCCTTTAAGTTTGCCGGAAGAATATCCGAACACCCTGTATATAGCAATTAAATTACACTTATTAAACGTTTTAGATAAATTAAAATATTTTTCAACTCATGTCTCGTCAATTTTATTCGTTATTTATATTTTCTTAGCGTAGATCAGTATATCAGTAGAATCATTAAGTAAAAATGTTTTTTACGATACTTTTTCAATAAATGAAAGTTAACCCTTAAATGCATGAATTTTTCAAAAATCATTGTAATACTGTTTTTCGGCTTTCATTTTTTAAATAAATCATGGGAAAATTACTTTGAAAAATCATATTTTGTTTTAGGTATGGCTTACGGCTAAAAAACAGTTTTTTACTAATCGGCAATACTGGTCTTTAATTGAAAAAATAATTTTCCTTGGTAAAACTCTATAATATTAAACACACAAGAATTTTAGGAACTATAAGAAGAAATACATTTTACTTGCTCACTGCAGAACAGTATAGGGTATTTCGCAAGCTTCCAAACACTTCAAAAAGAACAAGTAGCAACAATTGAAAAAATAAATCTATCTTTATTCTTAAACAGCACAAGTGTTGCCATCTACATGTTGAAAATCGATTTATTAATATTTTGAAAATGTATTTTATTGGTAACATTATACGTTATAGTTTCAATATTATTCTAATGGTATTTTAGAGCCTCAATTGGGTATGTTGCCGGAAATCAACACCCGGCATTTAAGTGTTAAAATATTTTTCAACTCATGTCTCGTCAATTTTATTCGTTATTTGTATTATCTTAGCGTATATATACCAGTAGAATTATGAAGTAAAAATGTTTTTACTTTACTTTTTCAATAAATGAAAGTTTAAATTTTGTGCTATATTCACCTTGAGTTAAATATTTAAAATACATATAAAAGCACAAATAATGGTACGAAAATTACTTCGAGGTGCATAAATATAATATAAGGATATTTAAAATACAAATTAAAAATATCTTTAAATACATCAGAAAAAACTAGAATGTTTTCAACCATTACAAGGCCGTCATCAGTAGGATTTAGATGTTGTTATTATTTTCTTTGCGCTTAATCGAGAATTCTCCAGAAGAAAAACATTGTAATTTAAATGCTGTACGTCAGATGAGATGCTAGATACAGTTATTCAAATTTTCAACAAAACGAGCTGTCATCTATTATGCAGCAACTATCTCCATACTCCATGGATATCGTATGATAGTGCATCGTTGCAAGCTGTATCGTTATTAGCAGTTATTTCAATTGATTCTCTTATGATGGCTTCCTGGTAATGATTTGTACGAAAAATAATTTTTGATTTATTAAAATTAAAAATAAATTTAAGTTAAAATTTAATTTTATGTGGTTTATTTAAGTTAAATTTATTTTAATAAATCAAAAATTATCTTTCGTCCAAATAATTACCAGGAAGCCATCATAAGAGAATCAATTGAAATCATTGCTAATAAAGGTACAGCTTGTAACGATGCACTATTATACGATATCCATGAAGTATGGCGAAAGCTCATTTTGTTGTCTGGAATCTCATCTGACGCATAACCTTTAAACTACAATGTATTCTGATGGACAGTTCTCGAATAAACGCAAAAGAAATAATAACAACATTTAAATCCTACTGAATACGGCCTTTTAATGGTTGAACACGTTCTAGGTTTTTTTTAAATTTATATTTTAAATATCTTTGTATTATATTTATGCACTTGAAAGTGACTTTTGTACAATTATCTGTGCTTTTATATGATGCTTTTTCATTTCCTTGTGGATAATCATTCCTCTTTATACGGTCTTTATAAATCAAGGCCAGGAAATGCAAAAATGTGTTTAAAAAATATCAATGTTTTCGTTTAGAATATTTGTGTGAAGAATATGTTATTTGCTCCTTTTAATCTTCTAAATTACGGATAATTTGCCTCTAATTTTCTAATATGAGGTATCATAACTTTTATGTTTCTTTCCATGGCTACAAAATTCACATGTATGTTCATTGGATTAGGGTGTAACGCTACATTTTTTATGATCTTATTACATACTATGTTTATCTTCTGTAAAGATAAACACGAATCATTTATTATGACAACATCATGCAAGCTACTGAAACATGTGCTACTAAGCTCATAAAATTTATTTCTGGGAGGATATCAAATTTATGTAGTAAACCACAATTAGCTTCTAAAATCAAAAGTTTATAGTTACAGTGCACTTATGTTGTTTACTTCATCTGTTAACTTAAAAAAATAATGAATTTTACAAGAAATAAAAAAGGCATAATCTGATTGTAAATATAAGCTAAATTTCAAAAACAGAATTTAGAATTACTTTAATTTTTCCATAACCTTTACACTGAAATTTTACAGATAAGTAAGTTCATATTTTATTAAAGACTATAATATATATGACTGCTGGCATAGCTAAAAATATATAGAACAATATACAGATAAAAATGTTACAATTTACAAAAATAAGTAAAGACTATCACTTTTAATACAAACGGAAAAATTAAATGTAATTTATACGATAAAGATATTATAAGTTTTAATTTTGTACTATTCATTTCCAATTTCCGTTAAAAATGTATTTAGGTAATATTTATACTTGTGAAGTAAGCACCAATTGGGGAAAAATGGACTTTCCTATATTAATTTTGCAAATTATTAAAATAGGACTGATACCAATCGGTTAGATACTAATGAACGCCTAATTTAAATTGTGCTTCTAGGGTCGTTTACATATTGAAATTGTAACGAACTTAAGCAAAATTTCAATGCTAACACCTAATTTTGATATCATATTTGGGTTCTTTTGTTAATTGTACATTCGGAGAATAAACTGGAAGTCAGTCAGTCAAGTAATTTATGAATTATGCGGCTGTAATAGTTGGTGATCTCAATATTGAATACATTTTATAATCGCAACATTCAAAGCTCTCAGCAACGCTTAAGGACTACATGACAGAATGAGCTGTAATTTTGGATTCGAATATTTGAAGATTCTAGAAATAAATTTCTGTTAAAACTTTTATAGGTTATAATTCATATTTTTTTTCCGAATATTTATTTCCAAATAAATGTTATTTGAAAAAATTCAGACGATCCCCAGAATATAAATAAGTGTAACATTAATTTGTTATTTCTAATAGATTCGTACCAGATTTTACCATTTTTAACACTTTCCAACATATTTGAAAAGTAAACACACAATCTTGCTCAATGGTGCACAAAATACGAACTTTAATAAACTCACATTTAAAATCTACGTTTCGAGCTGTTTCTACAGCCGTCTTCAGGAAAATATGATGGCAAAATGGCTCAAAGTAAAGAGACGAAAGCTTCCTGTGTAAGAGATAATTAGTCAAAACTTGACCATTGATTTGAATAGAAAAATGTAGTGTTGCCATCCAGTGAAAATAAATAATAATTAATAAACTGAGATCAAATTAATCAAAAGGACGATTTAAGACACCACGAGTGCCGCCATCTACACAGGAGGGACAGAACCACGTTCAACTGAGTTTTCATTCAAGTTTTTGGCAACATAATACAAGTTTAAGCGGAAATATTGTAATTGGATATAAAATAATGACTTTATGATATTATGCCAGATTTTTGGGATATTATAGGATAAATTATCGTTACACGGTCTATCCTCACGTGCAACGATTTCAATTGATTCTCTAATTTTACTTTCAAAAGGGTTATTGCACGGAACTATAATCTTTTCCTCATCAAAGTTAATATAGCAAACTTCATTAGCCAAGTAGAACCTAGAAAGGGCTGTATTCTGTTTATGCTGTTTAATGTCCTTGCGATGCTCCATAATCCTTACTGAAAACTTACGTTTTGTCATGCTCTTTCAATATTGTTAGATAAAGCAATAGGGATTTCATATATACCAGCTTTTTGATCCATCGGGATCCTGTCGATCTTATCACAGACAATGTCAGTGAGGTAAGGGGTTGGAATAGCGACCAACTTTATATTATATTTCTGTATGATCTTTTTTAGCTTATCGAATATAATGGGAATGCAATGAAATTTTCTGTAGACCACAAGTTTATTATTATCCTGCTGGGCCCGAAGGAGGGGAAGCGTTGTACTTCTGACTTATGTTATATGTATATATTGTTGGAAAACCATGATCAAAGGCTATTTTCTGTATAAATTCGATTTCTTCATTTAATTGGTCATCTGAAAAGACCATTAATGAATGAGTGAAATGCAGAGATTTTATATTGAAAAGTACGTTTGCTGAAAAAGGGATAACAATGTTTTCTTTAACAGGTTTTCTATAAACTGAAAAGTTTAATCCAGAACTGCATCTATTAATCTGGATATCTAAAAATGGAAGTGAAGCGTTTTCTTCGATTTCAAGGGTGAATTTCATACTATTACTTAATTTATTTATATCTTGAAGAAAACCAGTTAGATCAGATAAACTGTAGTTCCCTAAGACGAAAACATCATCAACATATTTTAACCAACATTCGAGTTTCAAAATAAACGTACCAAAGATCTTATGTTCTAGAGCTCTTAAGGCAAACTCTGCAAATAAACTGGAAACTGGTGATCCCATCGGTGCACCGTGTAACTGTCTGTAAATATTCTTATTAAAAATGAAATTGTTACTGTAAACAATCTGGTTAAGTCCAGATTTTAGTGAGGTTTTGTTATATTGTGACATATTTGAATTGTTTGAATTGTTATCTATGATAATATTAATGTATTGCATGACCTCATGCATATTGATGGAAGGTGAAAAAAAATTACAACTAGATTTTTTTTTCAAAGCTGAAAAAAAAATATTTTTACAAAAAAAATATTTTTACAAAAAAAATATTTTTACAAAAAATTTTTGTACAAAAAAATATTTTTACATTTTTTTTTTTCAAAAGTGAAAAAAAAATTATATATAGAGATACTACGTCTAAACTTGCCATAATGGTGTTTGTATTAATTGGAAATTGTTTAACTTTATCAATAAAATATTTTGTAGCCTCAATAGAAAAAACTGAATCAGGAAGTATTGACTTCAAGAAGAGCACGAAAGTCTTTTCTAAAAAGTATGTGGATGCGACACAGCGGGAAACGATAGATCTCAACGGTAAATTTGATTTATGATCTTTCAATCTCCCAGTTAACATCAGAGTAACTCCAGTGTGGTTAATTTTAATAAGCGGTTTCATACTTTCCGGCCATTTTCCATTGCGGACTAACTCTTCAACCTTACGGAAAATCTTGGGATTTAAATCTTTTTGTAGAATTTCGTATATTTTACCATATTATTTATTTTCCCTGGATGGCAACACTGCATTTTTGCATTCAAATCATTCGTCAAGTTTCTACTAATTATCTCTTGCATAGGAAGCTTTCGTCTCTGAACTTTGAGCCATTTGACCATCATATTTTCCTGAAGACGGCTGTGGAAACGTGGATTTTAAATGTTAGTTTATTAAAGTTCGTATTTTGTGCGATATTGAGCAAGATTGTGTGTTTAATTACTTTAATTGATGGTGCAATTGTCCAATATGTGTTAATAGTAGAAAAGTGTTTATGAATTTGTCTTGTCTGTCTGTCCGTGCTCTAACTCATGTAAATAAAATCAAAATATTTATATATTCTATTGCGGTTTACTATGGCATGTTCGGTACAGCAATTGATGTGCGTAATATTTGAGGTTCATTTACAGGTACACTCAAAATAATTTCGTTACATTACGGCCTATGATGGAAAATCGCTTGCGCTGTATTTTAATAATGTAATATCATTATATTACATTATTTTAAACATCTTGAAATCTGTATATATGACTGACGTGTACTACAAGATTTTTCTTTCATCTGTAGAAGCTTCTGAAACAAGTCGAATTTCTAGATTTAAAGAATCATTCCTAAAATAAAAGTTTATTTTTCTGCCTGTAATTTTCGTAACGATTACCAGTGGTTTTACAGTGAAATTATCGTTTTTCTCTACCCAGAATATTATTTTTTTTTTATGTTATCGATCGTCCAGTTTGGCTGCATAAGAGAATTTATGCATGCAAAAGTAACTATATAATCATAATTGTAATGTAAAGGCAATGCTGTTAACTTAATGTTAATGCTTTGAATTTATCATGTTTATTATACATGAAAATGTTTACTTAAGAATTATAGCATCCGAAAAATTGATATTTTGTGTTGAAGAAACTGATTAACACACAATACAAACTACTTGGAAACGTTTCCGAAAATTAAAGACAATGAAAAAAAATTGTTTCAGAAATGCATCTTTCAGTCAAGGAAATATATTGGTTTCTCAATGCTTCTTAAATTAAAGTTATGTTTTTCGGAATTGCTGGTAACACGAAATATGTTATATTCTATTTTTGTATGATTTAAGAATAATAAGACCTAAATTCTTAGACATCTCTCTTTTTACCCGACTGAAAAGAACGGTTATGTGTTTCACGCGTATCTGTGTATGTGGATTTCTTTATACCCACGAAACATCCCAACGGTTGGATGGATTTTAATGAATGAGGTCTCTATAGATTCGTCTTAACGGCCCAATGGTTATAGGATAGGTTTTGTTTTTATAAATTCAAAATGGTGGCCGTAAAATACAAAATGGCGGTAGAGAAGTAAAAAATGCAAGTACCCTATTGAGTGGCCTATCATTGGATAGGTCTTTCAAAATGAAGACGATGTTTCATTGACTATTTTACAGTCGGAAGCTCCGTTAAAATATTATACAACCTGGAAGTTGTGTAGGTAGGATATCTAGCTTTACCGGAACTCTAACCATCATAGACAACTATAGACCTCATCAAAACAGTGTTTATAGATATGATCTAACAATTAAACACAACTTAAAGTCATCAATACAAGTAAATAGAAAAAAAATAGGTAAGTAATATAAACAAGTAATATAAAAAAAAATATTCTAAGTCAATTCCTACTTAGGTCAATAAGAGAATTTTTTTTTCTCCCATTCTTCTTTCTTCTTGAATAGCGCTTAAAATGCCTTGATCAAGAAGAGGGCTCTCTCGGTCTTAAAATACCTTTATCAAGAAGAGGGATCTCTCGATTATTGAAAATTAATTAATTTAATTGAATTAATGAATTAATATTTGAAAAAAAAAACCGGATTAACAACAAGTACCATCCACAACAAGTAAAAAGAATTATTTGAGCTTGATTGGATGAATAATAAATATTTTATTAACGATTGAAAATTTGAACAAGATATATATAGCGAGAGTGTGAGCTAATAGTAGGAATTGAAAAAAAAAATAGTTTCACATTGATGAGAAATAGTTAATTAGTTCGTTTTTTACGCAGTCGGGTTTTTTGATTTTTTAAATTTAATTGTTTATTTTATAGTGTAGTCAACCCGTTTTAAAAAGACCTTTTCGTGGTGCATAAATTCTTTAGATGATATAAAAGGCTGCAAAATAGTACAGAAGTACATTTTCGTTTATTTACTTAAATTGCTGAATTCCAATTTTCACCTGTGGTATTTGTTTACCTAAACAAACTTTTAGCATACTATGTAGTATACATACAAATCTATTAGTCATTTACAAGGCTTCAAAAAAAGATAGATATTTTTCGGACTACTGATGGTAGTAGCAGAAATTGTGTTTTCAAATGCGTTATGCGTTTTCCAAATTGTTTATTTGGACATCATATTTTACTTTAATAAGCTGTGAAGTTTTCGTACAGTATACAAATGTGTTGGAAATTGTTTCATAATCTATGCCGGATGCATGACTTTTCGTTCTTGCTTACTCTGTAAATACCAATATTATTTTAGAAAAATTTTCTTTTTAGATTTTTCTTACAAACCGCCCCGGAACCACCTTTAAAAGTTAATTCTATCACAAACCTACCATAAAAATTTCTGTTAAAATTTATTGGTATTCAGTTGGCGGACCATTTGAGAGCCCTGATGTAATCATTTAGAGTTCCATTAACAGAGTACGTTAGTGGTTCTCCTAATAGTTTCGCGCCAAAGAAAAATATCGACGCAAAAAAATACATACAAAAACATTTATTTTTATATTTTTATAAATGTGTACATTATACAAGAATATATTATTAATGGATAAGATACATATATATATATTTTATGCAGAACAGTTTAAAATTTTCTCTTACCTAAGTTATTTATATATGGGCCATTCCATACAAAATGAGCAAATCAGCTGTGGATGATATGCCACATATATTAATGAAAATCATCATATAAGTAGATTATATTCATTGATGAGTAAATGCAAACTGATATATTTCAGAATTATTTAAGTATAAAAATTTGCATTAAAAGTTGACACAAAATCGATGTTTTGTGTACATGCTTGAAGTTTTAATTTTGATTATTAACCTTAGGAACGGAAAGACTGTATTAAAAATTACTTACAATTAAGAAAGAACAATAAGTAACAGATTGGCATAATTTAGTAATTGTCTTTTTATTCCTTAATGAAAAAAATAACGAAAAATTTGAGTGAAAAATTGAGTATTTCTATTACTCGTTTGTACAAGAAGGAATGCACCAAAAATTAAAAAAAAATGATGTTATAGATAAAAATATATATTTTGAATTTAGAAACTTTTATTCTTGCCTTTTTATTTCTTAATGAGAAAAAAATAAATAATGAAAATTTTGAGGAGAAAAATTCAATATTTTTATCACTTGTTTGAACATGAAGGAGAGCTCTTAAAACTTTTAAACTGTTTGATATTATAGATAAAGGTGTATACTTTAAATATAGAAACTTTTATTCTTGCTTTCATTTTATATTTGCCTCAAGAATATTTTAAATTAGAGTAGAAAAATTATTCAGTTGAGAAAAAATATATATATTAATCCTAAATCCAGATAGAAAAAATAGATAGCAGCACTCATTATTTTTCCCGTGAAATCGTGCAATATTTTAAGAAACGCATGGGAATTTAAAGAGGATTAGCCCATGGGATGTAACAAATATTACCTTTTTGAATTCATTTTTGTTATGTTAGGAATCAAAAGGCAATTTTGAATTATTTTGAGCATATCATGGACTTATTGATCTTTATGTGTGTGCAATATTGTAGATGTCGGATCTTTCCTTTGTTTTTGTAGTTTGTTTGTCGGATCTTTCCTTTTTTTGCATATACCTAACAGGAACAATTATGATTTTGTAAGAATTTTTTTAAGACGAAGGAAATAAATGGCAACTGTCAAACTTGGGGAAATCGATCTTCATATGTAATACTACATCAGGTATCAATTTCCAAATATTTTTAATTCCTTTGATTTTTATAACGTTTCTAATTTTCTCAAAATGCACAATCATTCAGTTTTTGCAACCAGTTTAAGATTAATCACGGTGTTCCTAGATTATTATAACTCAATAAATATGAAGATAGTTTTTCAGAGGTTACAATATTACAAAAAAAAAAAAAAATTTAAATATCTTTCCAAGATACAGAACTTCAATCTTGCAACTTTGGACGATTGCACACATGCCATTCTATAGCAGAAGTTTTTTAAATGTCCAAAACTGCTAAAATAATTTATTTTTCGTCAGGATATTTTGCAGAACTCTATTTGAATATGAATTGAACCTGTGTATCAAATTTTATTAAAATCGGTTATTATGTGGCCACCACAATTTAAAAAATTTTTGCTCATTTTACGTGGAATGGCTCATAAGTGTGTTTATAACATAGTAAGCATTTCTTGAGAGTCAGTATGTTCTCTTTTCAAAGAAAATTTGTGACTGTCGCAACGACTCAAATTGTCTATAAACTGACGTCATTTTCATAGAGTCGTTATGGATTTAATTTTAAAGAGTTAAAATGTAAGTTTCCATTTAAAATAAATGATTTATCACCTCTAGAGGCTATTAAATTAAGCAGTATTTTCAAGCCATACGGAATAAAATTTAACTACGTGCAACCCCATTCGATTGAATTTTTTGCATTTTTTCCGTATTGTCAGGGAAATCTTCTATTTTTTGTTACATACGCCCGTTTTCTGTTTTTTATTATACATCTGAGGGATTTTATTAGATTTGTATCAAAGTAATCGTCATTTCTGATTTTGTCGTTTTAACGATTTTTGGGCGCGAATGTAGAGAGCTTCGACAATTTCATCTCCATATTTTTAGGATATTGCTTTTTAATTTATATTACCTGGAAGACCACTATGGTTAACATGGTTTGTTATGAATACAAATCTTTGTAAAAGAAAATATGCGATCTTTACAAAGGAGTTATAAAACGTATTACATCAATACATTTAAAGAATTAGTAAAAATTTCATTAAGATTGAAAGATTTTGGTTTGCTTACTTTTGGTCGTAGTTTTCGATAGTCAAAGGGCCTTAGCAAATACATTGCTGCTGTCAGTGTGTTAATATTCTTTTCAAAAATAATCAATGTCAGCTTGTCGACAAAGAAAGAATGTTTTCTCGCGCAACTCAAATTTTTTTTCACAGGTCTCACATACAAAGTTTAAGAAAGATCACAGCTGATTGTATTACAAACTAAAAATGGAGAAATAATATGTAAAGTTCATTTGTGAATGCAGCTTTGACGGTCAGAACAGAGTAGCTTCAGGGATGAGTGACAAGTTCGTCATAGTTAGCTAAGAATATGGCGTCAGGTTTAATGGAACTATAGATCTAGTATACCATGTTGGAAGTCTACCAGGTGATGTAGTTAAGCAATGACCTGAGGTATATTTATTTGACATTATTATTAAATTAATATAATCCTGATGTCTCACTGGCTCAGAATTATAGTTAGCATATTAGTCGACCAAACTGTACCAAACAGTATATTTATAAACTTACTAATTAGTTTATCAAATTCTAATACCCATGTTGATTTTTCCAATGTTCAGATGTTTTCCGTGCACCGGATATGACGTTACACTTTTCTTTCGCATTTTTCTTGAAACTACAAGTCGTAGAGGTTTGGTCCTTTGGACATTTTCTCTGTACTCCAAGAGAGGAATTTGCTGTGCAGAGTTTGGGCTGTCTTCTTGGGACACCCTGTGTATTTTGCATTGCATGCTTTCCTAACATTTTTGTAGACTGGTTGAAGCAGTGATTCATTGTGTGACAGTCATTATCAGGGCCAAAATAGTAGCAATTGATTCTAATCATGGTGTATTATAATTAAAAAGTATTCCTATGCCAAAATAAGATAGCATGATATTAAACATAAAGTGCAGGATGTCTTTTCAGAAAATGTTCATTACATCTTAATATTTTTAAAGAAGGCGAAATTTGTTTTCGTTTAAATTTGACCAATTATATATTTTTCCTATGATAGGAAGAATTATAAGCATCAGCAAGATTTACATTTAAACATAAAACGCATTTCTGCTCTGTAGTAAGTAAGGTCACTTTACACACATTTCAAAATGTTATTCAAATTTACATGTTAAAAAATATACAAAATTTACTTTGAAATTTTTGTGTTTGACATTTTTAAAAACATTTAGAATACTTCTTTGAATTTTCAAATGAAATTATTATATTTAAGAACATAATTATACATTTGTTTAAAGAAAATTAGATAGGCTTTCTTCATGAGATTTATTTTGTCTGAATTATTTTTATTTATAGATTTTACTTTAAAAATATTAACTTAAATTGCATTTTAAATTTGATAAGTTAAGGGGTTTTTGTTAGAGCATTCTGAAAGAGAACCAAGTCTTAACGTAACAATTGGATCAAAGCATCTGATTTGAAAATTTCTTTTTAATTGCTACTTACAATTTCTTAATTCCCTTTGATTGGCGAAAGAATAATCCTCTTTAATTATTGTCATTTTTTTAAAATTATAGCATACTTTTTCATTGGATCAATGGAAACACCAATTTAAACATAATTAAAAGGGATAGTGCGGGTTTATTTATTTTACTTTTTTTTAGCTGTTTTTAGATTAACAAAGTTGTATTAAAAATCTTTACATAAAATAAAAATTTTAGAATAATTAAAATGTTTCAACTAGCAATATCATTAAGGAAATGTCTGTTCGTTTTACTGACATAAAATATAAAATATAGCCTACGGCAAAAGTCCATTACACATTTTAAAAACCGATAAAAAATCAAGGAATTCACGTACGAGAGTATGGATTAGGCAAAAATGTTCTGATGATCGAAAGCTTTGCGCAAGCAAAGAATAATAAAAAGTTTTATTTGTCATAGATAGCGCCATACACCAGGACGGTTGCTTTTACACAGTGCGCATGCTTTGATTGAATGGAACATTTTATGGAAACTATGGATTACTACATTCCAGAAATCGGCAATTACACAACTAGTGAATTCGATTAGACAAATGACATAAATCAACAGACATTACGTGGGGAATCCCTACAGTGCTTAGCAATTCATTTTTCTGAAAAATCGCCTCGGTCAATCAAATAATATTGGGAATATGTTGCAACTATTTTTAGTGTAAAGTAAAAGAAAAAAAGGTCTTACGATAATAAATGCACGAGTATTTTTTTTTGAAGAAATACTATTTAATCTGCAAAGCAAACCAACTAATGCTGTAGCTTTTGATATAAAAATTTTTGCTTTAAGCGCGTTTTTTATCTCTCTTTAAAAATGAGTGTGTGAGTTTTTCGTCGATGATGATTAACACGATTACAATACTTTCCTTAGATTATGTGTTCGAAAAAAAAATAGTAGTGTTGCATATTTATACATAATCATATATAATTTGCATTTATTTTCCCTACGACATTACTGCATAGGAACGTAAAATTACTGCTTTCTTTTCTATTTACAGTCTTTTTTTTATTTTTATTTTTTTGTTTATATCAGTTTTCAAAACACTCATCAAGCCTTTAAAGCAAGGTCCAGAATTCCACTAAAATAACTCTAATTACAAAACAAAATTTAGTCAAATCATACAATGACGGATCCAAAGGGGAGGTCAAGGGGGTTATGACCTCTCTCTGAACACCAACAAAAATATTCTAAATATCATTTTTTAAATGAAATATACAGTAGAGTCCCGATTATTCGAGTCCGCGCTTTAACCGAGTTATTTTCTTCTGATGGAGTGATGGATTCCATTATTATGAAACAGCATAAATGAAGTATTAGGTGAAGACGAAAGAGCAGTCGTAAAAAGTTAGAACTCTGATTTTCTGGTCAGAATGGGAGAAAATGGCCATAACCTTCAACTAATACATCATTTATAATGGCTGTTTCATAATAATGAAAGCCATCAGCCCATCAGAAGAAAATGATACATTCAAAAGGTATAAGTTCGATTGAAAAAAATCTATTTGACACTTTGAGCAGAAAGAAGAGGCTACACTTGCAATTTTCATGACACTCACATAGCTACCAATGTGTACGATTTTGTTACCTCTAAAATTCCATACAAATGTTTGCCATATTTAATCGTTAATAATTGTTAGACTTTTTAAACTGAATTTCAAGAAGTGACAGCCAATTGCTCCCTTGTGACGACATTTCTGTGGCTGTCAAATCGTAAAACTTGGCTAAAAATGCTAACATTGACAACATTTTCTGAATGAATCGTTGCATTTATAAGAAAAGGGGAAACTCTTTAATTTCTTGGTATCTGAACAAAATCGGTAAATTTTATATTTTTACGAATATTAATGCAAATTTTTGTATTTACGAATGAAAATGACTTCGCGAAAGTATCACAAAAGTAGTTAGTTTGAATTTGTGAATAGCTTTCAATATAAAAAATGCTCATAAAGAGATGTGATCCCCTCCCACCCAAAAAAGGAAGTCCATGACCCCCTTCTAAATGGTGAGCTGGATCCGCCCTTGACTCTATGATCCTCTAAGTTTTCACTTAATTATTAATACCTAGAAATCGCAAAAATCATACGCGAAATAAGTCTTTTAATAGTCACGTGTAAATAAATTTTTAATCATTAGGAACTACAATTCTTTGTGCTGTTTTTAGAATTGAAAACAATCTCTATAATAATAGCCTAAGTCATGTGACTATCATCAACAGTTCCAGGCGGATCCCTTCGCTTTTTATATTCCAGGCGGTCATTTTGGTACTTTAATGTTATCCAGCCACAGGTATGATGAGTCGCCAAATATTATTCTATCGTCATTATTTCATTTATATTCTAATAGTCTAAGTCATCTAACTGCCATAAACAACGGGCTGATCCCTTCGCTTTTCATAAGAAATTTTTCCATTTTGATTAAAGAATCAAAATTATTTTTTCGAATAAAACTACATAAAAGTTCCCATGATCGCAAAGAAAAGAATTCCTGATACTTTTATGTTTGCCGGGTGCAAATCTCACCAGCAGCTTTTTTTTTTTTAACTTGCCAGTTAGCATTTTTTTCATTTCCCGTGTGGTAAATTAAAACGGTGCTACTTGGTTATCCCATTGATCAAAAATCTGTCGCCAAACTATAAATTAAATGCCAATAATGATTGATCGTAAATGTCACATTCACTTGACTTTAAGGAAGTTGCACGTGTTCACGCCATCAAGTGATTTTTATTTCGACGTTTTATTTGTATTTTTATTAATGTTATACTCATTTATTTGTTCTTTCCTTATTTAAAATAAAGAATTATGTCAATTTGTATAATTTGGCAAAATTGGTCGACGGGAGAAGTAGTACCAGTAAAACATTGCTTTGAAGTGGAAATTAAATGTCATGATTTGCTGCATTGTCATATACGCACCGGATTTGGCGTGTTTTTTTTTTTTTTTTTTTTTTTTACGACAATTTTACGAAAACCTTGTTTTCGAATACCAGTTAAATATGTATTTTTAAATTATTTTCTGTTATTTTTAAAATGAAATAACAATAAATAAGAAAAGTTGAATTAATAACTATAGAACAAAACAATTTATAACATTTTTTGTAAATAAAAAGAAAATAAATTCAAATAAACATTTATTAATAAATAAGCAACAATAGCCGGGTTACCATGTCAGGCAAAATAACGCCATTTTGGCGCCAATTAGGTACCACGTTGCGTATATAACATCTGTGTCTAACATTTTTCTTTTCGTTTCGTTTAAAAAAATGAAAGAAGTGAAAGCCATTTATTTTAAATGTTTCAGTTTTAAATGAAAGTTTTGTATTAAATAAAATGATAATGTAATACAAATTGAATTGTGACTAAAAGTAACATGATGTATTTCTTAGCATACATTTAAGGGAGGCCAAACTGGTCGCGAAATTAGTTTAAAATAATAACCTTTTCTAAGTCATAAAAAAAATATCTGTTATGATTAAAATTTGAGATGCTATCATTAAAGAAAAGTATTTGAAATTAGAAAAAAATTAATATTTCAAAAACTAATTCTAATTTAAAAATTCTAATACCAGTTTTGAGATCTGCGAATCAATATGGGTTTTTGGTGTTACTTACATCGCAAAATATTCCATATTTTAGGATAAATCGCCCTGAAACATAATCAGTTGTTTATTCAGTCGTTTCAAAAAATCGTTTCATAAATTCTTTTCATTTCAGTCGTTTCATATATCCGTTTCATAAATTCGTTTCATCAGGATTTTATATATATATATGGTAGATATGCATATGCAATGCATACATACATATACATACATACACATACATGTATATATATATATATATATATATATATATATATTATTTACACCTTATTATTTTATAAATGAAGCATTATGCGACAGTATTTACACGCTTATCAACTATAAAAGTATGAAAAAATATAAAAACAAACTTAAAGAACACTTTTCCAATATTTTATGGAATACGGAATTTAAAAATCTAACATTGATGAATTGATTTATAACAATTTTGAATAAATGACTGTAAAAATAACTGACGACTGATAAAACGACTGTAAAAATAAGAAATAAATAAAGTGGGCTAATTTAACCTATTCTCCATAATTTCCTGGTGGCAAGACAAATGAATAGTACTCACAGAATAAAATAATCTTTGATAAGCACAAACTATTTATTATGAATTAGATGACTGCTATAAATAAGTAACAATAAAGATTAAGTTGTTTCGTTACAGATTTGATTGTATGTACCAATAAAAATATAACTGTATCTAATGTATAAACTATATTACGATTGTGGTTTATATCTATATATTTTAAGTATCAAAAGTTTGTTACTGCGTATCAAACGCGCTAGTATGTTCACAAACGTAATTTTCGAGTTTTATTACGTAACTGCAAATTTACATAAGTCGCTTAATACGTAAGTCTGGTGATGCCTGTATTTGGATTTGTTGATAATATAAGCATATCGTTGTACCGCACAGTGATTAATTTAGCAATCCAGCAGAACTACTTTCATTTTTCAAGTTAACCCATTTGTGCATGAATTTTTGTTTTTCTCATATTTGTGGCTAAAATCACTTTAACACGTTCACGCCGGTGCAGTGTGTCACACTCGACTGTCTCAGAGCTGCCAAGTCTCTGGCTATTTGGGTACCAGTATTTTAAAACAGAAAATGTTGTTTTATTTAATTAGAACAATTGGGCGATTTGAAAAGAAGAACATTTTCTTTAAAATAACAGTGGTGTGCAAAAAGCCGGAGTCTTGACAACTCTGAGACAGTCGAGTGTGACCCACCGCGCCGGCATAAACGTGTTAAGATGTTGCAAAAGAGCTAATATATTCTAGTTTTTATTTGATAAAATGTAAACGTACTAAATGTGGGAATATGCATAATTATATGTTTTGTCAAAATTTATGTAAAATAAGCTTTTAAATTGTATATTATATACTATAATTAGAATTTTTATGAACTACTAAAAAACATATTTATTTCTTTACAGAGACTAATAACATTATAAGTATTAGTAATAATAAAATAAGAATAATCTTATTTGAGGCTTAAACGATTTGTTTCATAATCATCTTGAAAAGAACTTTACATAAATAGCTGTCCCTTAAATGGCTAATAAAAATATGTACCCATTCGTGCCTAGCGTCCTATATTTTGTACGTTACATAAACGCATAAAAAAATAGGCTTGAACATATAATTTCACAATTTCAAAAATATATACGTATTTCAAAGAAGGCTAGAAGCTTATGACAAGCTACAAGATTATGACTTATTTATTCGGATCCTTGGTAAAAAAACACATATAGGCTTACTTTTTACATTTCGCTATCTTGAAAAATTAAAAATCTATAAAACTCTAAAAATCTAAAAAAGCCTTCATTTAAGCAAATAAATATACGTTTTATGCTGTCATCTTCCGGTAACAAATAAAGACATTTATAGATAATTATTTCATACAATTTTCATTAGTTTTGCAAGTTATTGCGCATAACATTAGCAGAAGAATCTACCAGAAACGGCTAACTGGTTCAGTGCATTGCATAGATGAAATCGCCTAGTGCGTCATCGCACCACGCTCCACTAATACTTAATTCCTCATTTAGGTGAAGGGTAATGACATGTATTGGTACTTGTAGTTGTTTTTGAAATTTGTGTCTATAATAAAATATATTTTGCTTTATTAAAATTCCTATTTCACTTAAGGTTTTAACTTTTTATATCGCATAATAATAATCATTTTCTGCTATAACCATAAAAAACTTATAAACTATTGAAATTAGCAAAAATGTTCTGGGGAAAACTACGTGTTTAAACATTATGGTGCTTAATTTTCACAATGGCTTCCGATTTCTCACCAGTGAGAAGGGGAGCTAAGTCACCGTATTCAGAGTTATAACATTTAGCTCATATTTCAAAATAAGTAGTGATAAGTCACGTAATATGGGTTAGCTTCTAATATTTGTATGCATAGCAAGATAAAGTGTGCATTGTCAGTATTGTAAATATTTAGGTTTTACAGACAAAGTTGTTTCTTCAAATCATTAAAACCTTAAAATATATGTGTCGTCTAGATGAAAAACCGGCCATCTCCAAAAAAATAAAATTTGGGGGGATTTTTTTGCCACACTTAGCTAAAATAAGATTGGAAACAAAACGTTTTAGTTCTATAGTCATTAGGACAGTATATTTGACCGGCTTTTACATGGTTTATTGTTTCCAGATGGTAGAAACGTTTATTTATAACATAAAAAACTGAAAAACACGTTTTTTAATTTTGAGGAGTTGGCCGGTTTTGCAACTAGACGACACATATAATAAACTTCATTGTAAGCTTTAATATTATATTAAAATCTCACTGTGCGTTTGTATTTTACAACTATTCTTTCTAAAACATTGGGAATTATGGGTTGAAAATAAATGACCCGAACTCTCAAAATTTTTAAATTGTACTATTTATTTTTCAAAATATTAATTTAAAAAATTAAATCATTTTCTGTGATATAGCAACTGAAATATTCTGTTTTGGGTAGAACAAAAAGCACAAAAAAGTTTATTAGATGTGTTGATGTTATTTTTATTAAAATTTTAACGAAATTATATTTCAACTAGAAAGATACCGCGTCAAAAATGATGGAATATGTGACATAAAGATATATACAACACATGTGTAAGAATATGAATTTTCTCGTTTGTTTCGAAGTTATAGATGAAAATAACATATTTTAAAAACAAAATTCATTTATAAAAACTGTAATACAGTGCAAGACCTCTAATCCGCACAACTTGGTTCCAAGTGTTGTGCGTATTTGAGGCTTTTTTGCGGATTACATGTCATGTCTATATTATAAAATTAGATATATACAAATAGATTATATACAATTAGATATATTTTTTATACAAAATAAATTATATAAATATTGAAAAATGTGTGTGTATATGAAAAGAAACAGCGAATAGGTTGCCAGAAAATATATTGCCAATATTCCTTCTTCGCCAAGGCACCTAAATTCGAAAAGTATACTGAGAATTTAACTTTCGTATCCGACTATATAAAGTGCGGTACTTTTCCAGTATAGGAGCCTTGGCGTACTTTTTTAAAGTTTGTCATAATTTGGGCTTCAGAAGTGAGATTTTTTTGCCAAATGATGTAAACAGCTGTGAAAACAAAATTAATGAACATTTAAGTTTATTTATATAATTTATAAACATTTTATTTATATCTATATTATTGTTGTTTTTTATATACAATTTTAATTCAGTTTGTATACAAAAATAGTTAAATGACTTCGTTATATTAAATAAATTGTATAAATATTGAAATATTACTTGTGTATATGAAACAGTGAATAATTTGCTAGAAAATATGTGACCAAATTTCATTTTCTCTACCTTGCCAAGGCACCTATACTGGAAAAGTATCTAAAGCACATTAAAATCGGGAAGTTAGGAGCTCAGACAGTACACCACCGTCTATTAGCTGTTATGCGATTAGTACCATCAGGATGAAGATGTAAAGACGTACATTTATTACACTTTAAATTCTCACCCATAGCTTTTGAAAAAAAAACCCCTTAAAATCGCGGTGTTTAAATTAAATTACAGTGACCTCTATTATGAAATATTAATGGTTTCAAATGAAAATTTTGCCAAATTAACTAGCTATCGCCAAGTTGGATTCATATATGACGACTTATTTTTGTCGCCAAATTTGACGATATTTCGTCAAATTTGGCGATATTTCGCAAAGTTTGTCAAAATTTGACGCTACTGTAGTAGCACTGCATTAGTAATTTTCAACAATTACTCATTACTAGACAACAATTACTCATTATTACGGTCCTACCAGAATTGTGAGGGACACACAGAGACTTGGATTTTATATAAATAGATTATAATATTCTGTTTTATAAATCCAAAACATGTCTGTGAATAACATAAAAAAATATTAAAAATTGTACGAAAAATGAGCAGTTTTACTAAATAATGATTCACTGCGCATGCCAGAATGTAAACAAAATATAATTTGCATAATGTGTTAGCTAAATGTATGGAGAAACTTTTGTGAAAATCTCAAAAATATAGTTTGAAAAGTCTGAAAATTATCGTTTATAGAATAAGCTCAAAATCCATTATTCTAAAAAAGAAAGCAAGGAGATGAGGGCCATGCCCAATACAAAAAAATACATATGCACATGCCCAATACAAAATACCCTCATCATTTTGCTTCATTTTGGAAACAACGGATTTTGAGCTTATTCTATCAACGATAATTTTCAGATTTTTCAAGCTATGTTTTAGGAACTTTTACAGAAGTTGCTCTATAGATTTAGCTAACACATTATGCAAATTGTATTTTGTTTGCATTAGGGCATGCGCAGTAAATCATTATTTAGTAAAATTGCTCATTTTTAATTCAATTTTTATTATTTTTTCATTCTGATTGCAGAGTACTATGTACAATGTTATTTGTCATATTCTCTGCAAAGAACTTTTTTTATATTAAGAACTCTACAAATTATAAGCGAAAAACTTGGTGAAATTTGGGACTCTTTTTATAAAAACTTTTAATTTCTCTACGAATATACATTTCATTCTCAGAAAAATGAACACAATTTATTACGATGAGGCACTTAATCACAATCTACAGTTTGAACGCTTTTGCTACATTAATTTTTACAGGGTTGTCTAAAATATATTCGTTCTTTTTCAATTTGTCGACGGTCCCCTATGTGGTTTCGGGAAAAAAACTTCACGGATATATATGACCTGTACTATACTGCTTACACACCCGTAGTTTCAATTTCTCTACGAATATACATGCTATTCTCATAAAAATTAACACAATTTATTACGATAAGGCACTTAATCATAATCTACAGTTTGAACGCTTTTGGTACATTCGTTTTTACAGGGTTGTCCAAAAGATATTCGTTATTTTTCAATTTGTTGACGGTCCCCTATCGGGTTTCTGGAAAAAAACTTCACGGAAATATATGACCTATACTATACTGCTTACACACCTGTAGTTTCAGGTCCTCATGTATTTTTCTAGATATTTAACAAAACGTCTAAAGTCAAAAGTGGCCGGTTAACTTTGGCCACACAGTGTATAACAGAGCAAAAACCGCCCAACCGAATGGTCTGAAATTTTAAATATATAATTGTTGCAAAATTTTATCGAGTCATTTCAAATTTTATGGAAATCGGATGTATATTTTAATTACAGAGACAGTCAAAATTTTTCCGTTGCATTACGGACAATAAAAAAAAAAATTATTTCTAATGCATTTTAATGATGTTACAGCCTTCTGAATGGTCTGCAATTTTAAATATATAACTGTTGCAAAATTTTGTGTAGTCATTTCAAATCTTATGAAAATCGGATGTATAGTTTAATTACAGGGACAGTCAAAAGTTTTCCGTTACATTAAGGCCAATGGGTAAAATTATTTCAAGTGCATTTTAATGATGTTAGAGACTTTCGAACAGAATGAAATTGATATGCACTTATGAAGTGCGCTAAATTTTATGTACAGTACAATATGCGGTGCAAAAAATACTTATGACACTAGTTATAGTACGAACGCACCTCATTTTCCTCGTTTGACGAGCAATTTCCAACTTGTTACCATTTGAATCATTTCTTGGGGATTCATCAATAAAATACAGCATAAAAGAGTGACAAGGATTTCAGTAACGGTAGGTAAATATAATAACAATCTGTCCACTACTGAAATTAAAGGTTCATTTTTAATGACACATGTACAATTAATGAATCTAGAAATTCAAATTATATATAGAACGAATAAGTTTCCTGTGGATATACTCCTCTAGATTAGTGCTAAAAACTTATTTCAGAGGATTTGTGCTAATTTCTGCATTCTCAAAATATAATACAACTGTTCTACATAGCATTCAGCTGATCTTCTATATCCTAAAGCTGCTACTAAACCGAAGCTTCAGGGGAATTCCAAATGTAATTACCTCTCATTTTGTAATCTATAATGACTGTCTCGCTTATGCATTAACTATTCTGATCCTACACTAAACTAAGATTTGCATCTATAATACTGTACGAAATATGGAAAGATTTCGTGGCGGTTTTCATGGCATGGTTAAAAGTAAAATTTAAAAATTAAATTTGTAATCAAGTGACTCCGTAAATAAAACAATAACTTTTTGAATTATTCTATAATTTTTGAGGTTAAAGCATAGTTAAATAATTGCATCAATAAATTTAGTAAGAAAATATTTATTTAAGAATTTTATTCAAAATTAGGTTATGTAAATTATTAAGGAGTCTCAGGACTCTGAAAGCTTCAAAATTTTCGAAATTTTAATTTTTATAATTATTATTTTATTTATTTTAATTTTAACTCCTATATTTTCTGAACATTTTAATGTAATTGTTTCCTTTAAATCACATTAGAAAAGAAGTTATAGCTTTCAGAATTAAACCCACTCAATAGCTGAAACTGCGTTTCCGAAACTTTGAAGTCGTTTTTTTTTTTTCAAATGACGTTTTGGGGCATAACGCGCAGGATATTTCACAAACTTCTGAATATTTTTCATAAAATTTTTAAAACACACGTTTCATGTTAATCAGTATAAAATGAACCTAAAATTTTCTTCTTATTATTAAAAAAAAAAATAGTTCTTTTATGTGGTTATGTTGTTGAAATTTTCAAAATTTTGTATTAGCTAAATACAAGTTTGTATTTGAAATATAAAAATACTTTAAATATAAATTTATTTAGGTACAGGGTAATTCTTACAATCAGAAGTATAAGTAGGCACCACAATTTTCATTCTAGTTGCAATATTTATTTTGCAATCGTGCACGTAAACTGTTATACCCATTTCCTGCTCGTCAAATATCTTACAGATTTAGTCCAATCAAATAAGCCCATTTTGGGGCAGTTTGCAACAATAAATGCTACAGAGATAAAAATTGGTACAGTTGCTCCTTGATACCTACTAATGACTAGATAAAAAGTCCTGATGGATAGGAAGTGAGCGGGGGGAGGGAGGGGCAAAAATATGCCCCCCCCTCTTTTTTTTAGTTTTTTTGAAAATATCTCAGAAACTAGGGTTTCTATAAGAATTATCCCAGTATAAATTAAAGAGCATAAAATTCTCTACAAAGGATGTGTATACGCAGTGGAACCTCGGTTATCCGTCAGTCACGGGACCGGAGCCTTCAGTCCAATCAAATAAGCCCGTTTTGGAGCAGTTTGCCATAATAAATGCTACAGAGACAAAAATTGGAACAGTTGCTCATAGATACCTACTAATGACTAGGTAAAAAGTTCTGATGGATAGGAAGTGAGCGGGGGGGGAAGGAGGGGCAAAAATAAGTCCCCCCCCCCCTTTTTTTCGTTTTTTGAAAACATCTCAAACTATGGGTTTTCTTTAAAAAAATACTCTGGCATAAATTAAAGAGCATAAAATTCTCTACAAATGATATGTATACGCAGTGGAACCTCGGTTATTCGTCAGTCACAGGACCGGAGCCTTGACGGATTTTCTGCAAAAAAGTCATTTTCCCCCAATGGGTTCCCCCATTTCGGGTTTACTTGCAGAATTTAAACTACGTCCTCTTGAAAATATAATCATGGAAACCATAAAACCAGGTCCAGATTGCTGGTTCAGATATGTGGATGATGTTTACATAATATGGAATCACGGAAAAGATGCATTATACTCATTTCTAGATAAAATATATAGCATTGCAACAAAATTAAATTTACATTAGAAATAGAACAAGATCAAAAACTGGCATTTTTGGATGTACAACTAATCAGAGATATGGATAAGCAGAGTCTCGATTGCACAGTTTTTAGGAAAGTTAACAGATCTAATTCCACTATCCCGTTTAATTGCAGTTCACCTATAAATTACAAGTTGGCACCTTTCAATTTTTATATAAAAAGAGCATTTGAAGTTTGTTCAAGCCATTTCCTTAATGAAGAAATAGATATAATTAGAAAAATAGCAGCCGAGAATTCTGTTCCATCTCATTTCATTGAAAAAATCATAAACAGATTTAAAAGGAAAAATGAAGAAAAGCAAAGTACAGTTCCAATTAAAAGTTTGAAATTCTGTAAAGTTAATTACATCCCAAGGTTTTTTGAGAGTATGAGGCATTCCCTCCTCAAGTTTGGTATTACATTAATCGCAGTCCCTCCCCCAAAATTAAAGGATTTGTTAAATGCGAAAATTGACCTTATCCAAGCCATCAATAGGTCAGGAGTATATATTATACCCTTCAAGAAAGAAAATAGAGATTTTATGTACATAGGTATGACACTGCGAAAATGTCGTGACAGAATTAAGGAACATGAAGCAGATCTGAGATTGAATAGACCCCACACTGCATTAGCAAGATTAGCACAAATTCAACCTATAAAAGTAGATTTCAATAGAGCCAAAATTATTTTTCATACAAGTAATCACCAAGAAGCTATCATAAGAGAATCTCTGGAAATAATATTTAATAAAGAAATAGTTTGTAACGATATATTATCATATGATATCCACGCAGCCTGAAAGAATTAATACATAGTTAATAAACCTGTACTTTTTGATAAAAAAATAGCATTTCTGTCCCCCCCTTATCTTCCAATCCACCCTTGAAATGAAATAGTCTGTTCCGGACAAGGCTAGAGACGCGGAGAGAGAACAGCTGTTAGTTTTTCACTGAGGATGACCGAGTAATTGTTGGTCGAAAACGTTATGGATTTTAAATGACTTTAATGTGTTTTTAAAGGATTTTATTATACTTGCCACCTGTAAGCAATGTATTTACATTTTGTGTATTTTATATATGTTTATTACATCATTTTCCTTTCAAATTTATTTACTCAATGTCTAGCGAAATTTGTTAAATATTGTTACTAAAAAAGAAAACAGAAAACAACTTAACTTCTGAGTACTTACAAACATGCTACGTTTTGAGCAAGTTTGTGTTGGGAGTGACTGCAACTCATGGAATTTGCATATCTCTCGAATAATTTAGTAGTGTTTTGTTTGCCGGTAGTAAGCAACACGTAGATTTTCGAAAATCCACCCAAGCTAGAGATGTCGCAGATGTTGAGAAGCTCTCTTCGTGGGTTGAAAATCCCCCATTATTCCCGATGACAGCAGATATCATGTCTATAGCTAAAGGTGTCGTAGGGGATGCAACTATTAACTGCTATGACGCTAAAAATATTGAAAAACAGGCAATGGCGAAAGTGGTTGGGAAAAGTTTTTCCGATGTAAAGTTGTCACGTAAGGACCAGGCCCTCCCTCTGGCCATCATGAACTGTTCTATTAAAATTCATGAGGATATAGTTCCAATCAACCCTTTAGTAATCTTTCAACGGATCTCCACAGCTAAACAACATGATGAAGATTTGAAAAAATATTTAAAATTTGAGTTGGCTTTTTTTCCGCCAGCCCTTTTTGACGAAGGAGACATGCGTAAGACGAAGAAAGCAGCCCTCTACGATTTTTTTCAAACCATTGCAGCAGAATATGGATTTTCAAAACTGTGATATTGTTGAGGATGGTGGTTTCCTCCTTCACAAAGTCCCGTGATCAAGAGGTTGCACTTTTAATTCCATTTGTGAAGGCTACACCAAATATATCTTCACACATTATAAAGGAAAAGCTGTACAGTGGTTTTTAATGGCTACTCCGACACTACCAATAGCACTAAATAAGCAGAACAAAACTGAAGATGTGCATTGAAGAAGTCCGTCGATATTAATTTCAACAAAGACACAGAGGTTACCGTTAAGCAAGAAAACTTTCTTTCAAATGAAAAGAACAAATCAAGATTAATTGCTGTGCTTTCATCCAAATTGAAGGACAATAGAATATCTTGTCGGGAGAGTACTGGCGATGCAGATACCCTAATCGTAACAACAGCCATTGAAAAATCTTCTTTCAGTGACAGAGTGACACTTGTTGGTGAGGATGTTGATCTTCTTGTCCTCCTTATGGCCCTAACTCCACTCGAACGATAAATGTTTTTCGTTAAGCCGAGCCGTGGAAAAATTGAAAGAAAGATTTTTTCCTCACAGCAGTTAGTTAAAGAAACGAGACTGAAAGACGTCATTCTAGTCCTTCATGCATTCACTGGATGTAATACGACGTCTGCAGCGTTCAAAAGAGGAAAAATCAAAATTTTCAAATTGTTTCAGCAATGTGAAGATGTACACAAAATTGCTAATGTGTTCAATAACAGAGAACCCGCCCATGATGCTGTTGCAGAAGCAGGAAACCAACTTTTTTGAGATTGTATGGAGCACCCTCCACAGCTACATCTCTTAATACTTTCCTATATCAGTCCTTCGCAAAATCTGTATCGATTGTTAAACCTAACATTTCATCCCTCCCACCAACAGAAGGAGCGGCCAGACAGCATTATTTCCGGGTGTACCACCAGGTACAACTGTGTCTTGGCCAGGAACAACAAGCCGAACTCTGGGGTTGGGAACGAAGACAGAATCGTCTTATTCCCATAACAACCAAGGATTCGATCGCACCTAAGGCTGTCTTAGATACCATCTTCTGCAATTGCACTACTGGGTGTGGAGCTATGTGTGGATGCAGGAAAGCAGCCATTAATTGCACAATCATCTGCAACATCTGTCATGGTGACTGTCTGAATGCTACACCCAAGTATGTAGATCAACATGGTGAGGAAAAAGATGAGGAGGCGATTATGGATTCAATCCTGTTGAGAACACCTTCTAATGCCCCATCCACTTCAGCTGATGATGATGTGTCAAAGAAAAAAAAGGAACATTAAACATAGTAAATAATATCTGCTTAGTGATAAATTAGTAGTTTTCATTATTCTCTATTATGTTTTGTCGCACTAACAAAGTTTCTCATGACCTAAACATTTTCTTAATGATAAATATTTGTCTTCAAGATCATGGGGAGATGAACAGTACAGGGAAGAAAATGAGATTATGTTTATGGATCCTAACGACACTTGCACTTCCGCTGATGATGATATTGAAGGAATAAATAAACCAGAATGATAAAGACTACTTAAGAGACTTATTTATTTCAAAATTACATAATATCTACTTAATTATAAATTAGTATGTATCTGCTTTTAGTTTTCTCCATATATTATACTCGTAGTTATAATGTTTCACATTAATAAACACTTCATTAATTGTGAATATTTATCTTTCATTAACTAATTACCTGCCATTATCTCATGCAGCATTGCAGTATTGGAGTGTTATCTGCTTTATTTTATTTATTTTTTGTGACAATATTTAATAAATTTGAAAAGACAGTTATTTTGTTTTGTGAAAAATCTGTCAAGGTTCCGGTCCCATGAATGACAGATAACCGAGGTTCCACTATGTGTACCTGTCATTTGTAGAGAATTTATGCTCTTTAATTTATGCCAGAGCAATTTTTTCATGCAAACCCACAATTTCTGAGATATTTCAAAAAAACTAAAAAACTGGAGGGGGAACTTATTTTTGCCCCTCCCTCCCCCCGCCTATTTCCTATCCATAAGGACTTTTTTATCTAGTGATTAGTCACTATCGATGAACAAATGTACCAAATTTTATCAATGTAGCATTTATTATGGCAAACTTTCCTAATTTGACTCGACAATATCCGCCAAGGTTCTGGTCCAGTGGATGACGGATAACCGAGGTTCCACTTTGTATACCTGTCATTTGTAGAGAATTTATGCTCTTTAATTTATTCGAAAGCAATTTTTTCATGAAAACCCACAGTTTCTGAGATATTTCAAAAAACTAAAAAAAGTGGGTGGGGGGGGGGGCAAATTTATTTTGGCCCCTCCCTCCCCCCGCTCACTTCCTATCCATCAGGACATTTTATTCAGTGATTAGTAGGTATCAATGAACAACTGTACCAGTTTTTATCTCTGTAGCATTTATTTCGGCAAACTTTCCTAATTTGACTGGACTAGTTAGAGCCCCCTATAAATGCTAATTCTGCATCTTGCAATTTTTTAAATACATAAAATGTAAGAACGTACTTATGTCATTCATCTCAATAAACATCGTGCTTTAAAATCATATACATTTCAAGATATTAAATGTTAAAAATGGTCTGTTTTTTTTTTTTTTTTTTTTTCGTTTTTCCAATTTTAAGAGTCTTGAGATTCCTTAATGTCATAATAAAATAATACTTTGTTGAAAGAGGGAAATATTATACAAAAACAGTAATGTGTTAAGAGTAACTGCGCTATTTTGTACAATTTGCTATAAAAAATAAAATAGAACAAAAGTCATAAAAACTCACCCTAAATTGAACGCAAAAATGTATTCATTATCGATGCATTAACACGACAAAAATTCTAATGCGACAGCAGAAAAATAAGTTTTGAAAGTGTCAAATAACGCAGTTATCTTAAACATTACCATTTATGTTAAAATAAATAATCATTTTTTAACGTCTGATATACGATTGGAAAAATAAAAAATATATTACAACTCATCAGACATACAAGTAAAAATTACATAAATACATTTAATACAATTAAAAAGCAAACGTTTCGAGCTAAATTTTAGCCCCTGATCAGTGCAATAAATAACATTCAAATGACAGAAAACTATATATCATGTTTACAGTTAAAAATTATTACCAGTTAAAATTAAATAAAGTATAAAAATATCAAAACAATGCTGTGTATTCAGGAAGAAGTGCATGAGATGAAGTAAATGAATCATGTGCACTTCCACCCGAATACACAGCATTGTTTTGATATTTTTATACTTTATTTAATTGTTAACTGTATAACTGTGTAACTGTTTTTTAACTGTAAACATTATATATAGTTTTCTGTCATTTGAATGTTATTTATTGCACTGATGAGGGGCTAAAATTTAGCTCGAAACGTTTGCTTTTTAATTGTATTAAATGTATTTATGTAATTTTTACTTGTGTGTCTGGTGAGTTGTAATATATTTTTATTTTTGATTACCATTTATGGTTTAGCAGTTTCACGCACTTCCATCTCTGGTTAAGTTTAATCATGGTAATATGTAGGGACTGTTTTTCGTCTAACATCACAAGACCTGCGAGTTGGGCATCGTCATTTTGAAACCTCCATAAAAATTTAATTCCTTTTTACAATGCCTTAAGTATATTAAAATAGTTTGTATTTTTTAATTGTTTGAATTTAATATACAATTAACTTCTTTCCAATATTTAGTAATTCTCTAAGCTACCGGCCCCACCAGTGGCCGAGAGGCTCTGCTCTCGAAGCTGGTAGACGGGAAGTGCTGGGTTCGATCCCAATCGCGCCCGTCGGCCTAATCGTTCGGAGTTTTCGTGGTTTTCTTCAAACCTTGGTTCTCCAAGCGTTAATACGGGTTAGGTTCCCTTAGAAAGACCTCCACGGAAGGCACTCCCCCCTTAGGGCCCACATCCCACGTGCAGATAATTGGCCGACATAAATACAACCAACCAACCAATCTCTAAGCTACCTATAAATGTTAGTAAACTCAGAATATTCAGCATTAAATATATACAACAGTATAGAATTGGCAAGTAGATGAGACTAAAAGTGTAGTTGAAATTGATGATGTGCCTTATGCCTTAAGATTTCCAAGTCGGGCTCAGTTTAAATGTACGTTTAAGGGGTTACAAGGGTTTCCAAGGTTAAAAAAAGCATATTTTCTCTATTTTTTTTATATTGCACAAAATTTCGGATATTCTTTTGAAATTTTCATGTTTTATAACTTTCTATGCTTATAGAATATATCAATTTTCACTTAAATAACGAAGTTTATATATAAAATTCAAGGAAATGTAATTTAGAATATAATAAATAAGAACATAATTAAAATATCTGCATTACAAAAAAGTTACGCTTACTTTAGTCTAAAATACAAACACAATTATTCATGAATGCTGAAGTGTATTATAATAAAAGCGTCCTAGCTAATCACAATGACAGTTCTGAGAACCAGTCAAATGTCAATAACTAAACTGTAGTATGGTTTGATTTGTAAATACGATATTTTGCTGGAATGAATTTTGAAGAAGGGTGAATACTAGCATGACTAAATAAAATAATGTTTTTTTTTATATTTCTATTTTTTCTTAATGCAAATAATTTAAAACAGTGTCATCAACAACAAGAACTGATTGGACACATAAAAAAAAGCAGCATTGTCATATTGAGAGAAAATGATCTCTCTCAAGCTGAAATTGCAAGACAGGTTGGTGGATCAGTCACTTTATCTGGCGTGCGAAAGTTGCGCTTACGTTTATGAATAAACTAAATCAGTGATAAGACAAGATCAGGCCGAAGAAAATGCACAAGTGATTCGGACGATAGAAAAATAAAAAGGATATGCCTCAAAGATACAAGAATTTCATCAGATGCTGTTGGATGTGAAATTAATGCAATAGCTATTTCAATTAGTTCAAGAATAATAAAGAGAAGATTAGCAGGTTTTGAAATGAAAGGAAGAAGTCCGATCAAAAAAAAGTTTTTAAATCTTCAGCAACGCAAGAAACGAGTTCAGTGGGCAAAAGAACAGATTAATTGATCAGAAAATCAGTGGAAGAAAAAAAATCTGGAGCGATGAGAGTAAAATATCGCTCTTTAGTAGTGATGGGTGAAAATATGTGAGACCTAGAGTAGGGGAAGAGCTGCATCCTGATTGCATTGAAGCAACTACAAAGAACTCAAAAAGTGTCATGATTTGGGCCTGTATGTCTGCAGATGGTGTTGACCGCATTCAAGTGATTGATAGTATTCTGAATGAAAAAAAAAATACATCTAAACTGTCCTGGAACCAAAATTGATACCTTCCATCAGGGATCTCTTCCCCAATAAAGCATCATTTATCTTTCAGCAGGATTTAGCTCCATGCCATATGGCAAAAATATGCAAAGAATGGTTAAAAAATAAAAGCATACAATTATTACCCTGGCCAGGAAATAGTTCTGATCTGAATCCTCTAGAAATTTTGTGGCGACGTTTGAAAACTTTGTACAAAAGAAAAGCGGCCACCTAAGAAAACGCAACTTATTGAAGCTATAATTGATTCTTGGCATCATGTGATAAAAAAGGATGAACTCCATACACTAGTTCGCTCAATGAAAAGACACTGTTAAGCTGTATTAAAAAACAAGTGTTATCCTACTAAATATTGAATGTGTAAGCGTAATTTTAAAATATAATGAAATCTAAGATAGATCTTATTTTTTGTAAGCTTAACTTTTTTTGTAATTCAGATATATTAATTATGTTTTTTTAATTAAATTCTACATTAAATTTCCTTGAATTTAAAATATAAATATTTGTATTTAAGTGAAAATTATTATATTCGTCATGCACACAAAGTTACAAAACATGAAAATTTCAAAAAATGTCCACAATTTTCGTCACCTCTGTACATAATAAAGAAATTAATTTATTCAAAATTTTAAGCATATAAAAGGGCAACATTTAAACAATGTTATATAAAATTTCTATTCAAAAATTTAGAACGTGGTGGTCAAGATAACTCATGGTTGCTTTATTTGAAATTAAAAAAAGAATTTGTTTTTGTTAGTAGATAAGTATAGCTCGTGAGTGAACAAAGGATTTAAATGAAAATGGAAATTTGAATTTTTGGCTGAGTTGTATAGAGAAAAGTAAAAAGTTGGGTACAATTTACACTGACTATAGTCTTGTAAAATTTGTTGTAATCTATAAAACAAAAAATCCTTCGTTCAATCCCTATTCAATACTATTTTGAAGAAAGAAATCATCTCAACTGACTTCAAAAAGAATGTTTTTTAAAAAAAGTTATATACCTGCGTCGCTTCCGGCCGGTATAGCCCAATGTGGAGAATTCCCATAGGCTCTATCTCCTAGACTTTTACTCTGTTTGAATTGAAACTTTGGAAAAATATTCTAGAGATATTGTACTACTAGATAAAAAAATAAAAAATAAATGAATTTTTTTAAATTTTCAAACCTATGCAAACCCTTTATAGGTGTAATCATGCAGTTCAAATGGGTGTATAGAAATTTAAATAAATGTTAAATAATTAGATTAGCTTAAAATTGTTATTTTTACGTTTATTTATTTATTTAGAGAGTGAGAGACGGGAAAACTTTTATGCATATAAAATAACATTAGTTAGCTTAAACATATCCCTTAGTATCTTTGAAAGACGAACACACTCTATCAGTTATTCTCATATATGGAGAACTCTGAATCATTGAACGAGAAAGAAAAAGTGTTAGTAAGCAGCAACACGCACAATGCATTGAAATTGTAGGGTGTAATCCACTTATTCAGTCAGAATTGTAGATTTCCAAGGTGAAAAATTTCATTCAAAATAATTTAATAACTTCTAATATTTTCTTTCTATCGATTTCAGATTTTGCCTTGTCTATTTCGCGACGTTCAAAGGTTAAGAATAAAATATTTATAATATCGATATTTTAAAAAAGGGAACTTCCACAGAGAGAAATATTTTTTCTCTTCAAAAATGAATTATCAGTCTAATATATTTCTTTAAAATTTAACTAAGAAAGAAAAATTTTGCAAAATATATATTAAAACAATATATACGAAATAATTTTTAATAAAATATCATAATTTCAAGACAATTCAGATTTTAATAGAATATTATTCATCAAAAGTACTAGAATATCAATATTCTTCAAAAATTTCTAATCACATTTTCTTTTCGACAACAGCACAAGTTGTAATAAAAATAAAAAAATAAATTGTTGCAGCTATCTTACATTGCGATGTGGCGAATAAGTAACTTTTATAAGTAATGAATATAGGCAATTAATGCCGTTCTGTATGGTGAATATGAGAAAGAAATAGAAAATTTTAAAAAGTTTTACCATTTGAAGCTTGAAGACTGTGAATATGAGACTTGAAGATAAAAAAAACTTGTTTTTATGTTTAACATCGTTTTTAAATACTAGAATATCAACATTCTTCAAAAATTTCTAATCACATTTTTTTCTCGACGGCAGCACAATTAGTGATGAAAATAAATAAACGGTCAAGTGCGAGTATCACTCGCACTCTGAGGGTTCCGTACAATAAATATGTGAATTATTAACTGTATTATTAAAAAAATCGTTGCTAAAAGAATAAGATTTTATAAAAAACTATACAACGTAGGGTTGGGTATAGCTGTATATACTAGAAAAGTATGAAAAAGTTCAGAGAGATATGAAGCCTTAATATTATTTGCTGGGGACACGTACCATGTTGCAGCAGTTAAATGATGTTTTCATAAAATAATGTATCCAATTTTTTATTTATTGAAGTTCGGAATTACTATTACTGTTATTTTTATGTTTTAAAATTGTGTATTTAATGTATTATTAGTAATTTTCTTATGTATATGTATATATATGTATTTTAAATAGAGTTGTTTACAAGTTAAAGAGTAACAGGTGGCTAATATCTAGATTAGCCATCTTCTAGGTTGTCGCTCGAATGTCGCCAGTCCGTTGGACAGGGAACAATGGCCTGACAGTTAATGCCAAGAGTGGATTTATAAGTATATTTATTACAGGCAATAAAATTGGACCTCACACTTAGTGATCACGTGGTGTTACATCATCTTGGGAACCCTTAGTTGGGAGTTACCCTATGTAACAGCGTCCAGCCTCTCAGAAAAACAACAACGGATGAACGGTATTCGTGAGATGCCGTTTTAAGGGGGTCGGGTGTTCCGATATCTGATTGAACGAAGGAGGGCAGAAGCCTTACTCCTATTGTACAAAAAAGTATTACATAAGGTTATGTAGAATTAAGAAGTTGCAGTACTCTCTCAGACTAACTAGTCGCGGTTCATTTCTCCGATGTAGGAGTCCCATGACACTCTCAGTTGAGAGTAATTGCATGCCATGCTCAGATGGCATAAGTTTCAAATTCTGGATCGTTATAGATCCAAAGGTCACCGGGTCAGCTAGTGGATTTAGCGTGACCCCTTCGTTTAGCTCGTGAGTGCTTGATTATCAATGCAGCCTCCAGTATAATATTATTTTGTGTGGTGCGATCGATTTTGCAAAGAGACTAATTAAGTGCATAAACCTCTTTGCCTGATTCCACGAGGAGTTGAGACTGTCTCTAAATGATGTCAGAAGGTATTTACATTTTATAGATTTTGTTCCCAGCTATTTTTTTTACTTGTATATGAATTATTTAAGTAGGGCATTTTATGCTCGAATTGGTAACTATGTATCGAATTTATTTTATTGATAAGAAATTCGGAAGTAATTGTAGAATTGAAATAACTAATTTGATCTTTTTCTTAGAGCAAGCGTGTCGTATGACACATCTTTTAAGTTGTAAATGTAATTGTAAATAAATTTATTAATTGTTAATTTCGAATAATTTCTTGCAATCATGAGTCTTGTTTATTTATTTAATTATCATGAGTTCTATTTCAGGATTATCAAGATTTAAATTATATATTTTTAATTTAGTTATTTACGTGGTCTAAAAGTTAACTTCTGTTTCAAATATAATCACTGCGCATTAGGGTAGTGTTGAGGCAAATGCCTCGCGTCTTATTTCGGGATAAATGGAAGTTCATTATCTCAGGAGTTTACCAGGACTATTTCAACGATCATATTTATGTTATGAGTTATTTCATTTTATATTATACACTATGAATATTCTAGATTGAGTGATTAGGAGTTGCATACCTAATTCACTCGGGGGGGTATTTGGGGGGTAATTAGGGGTGTTGAGTCTCCCCCTCTCCTTACGCGAGTTCTTTCACATTTATGTTTTAAGCTATTTGGTGCGTAAACTTTCCCCTTTTAACTATTCCAACCTTATATGTCTGGGTAGTTGTTTAATGGTTCATTATAGGAGCCCAGATCTGCCCAGCAATATTAAATATTGCTATTCTGAATAACTATTTTTTAAATCTTATCCTAATCTTTTTATGATGAATTTAATTCGGTAATGACGATAAACGTAGTGCATATTTAAACTTCATTTGGCATTTCATAAAATTAAATTCAGCGTAGTAATAATCTTTTTCTTTATACAGTGTAGCATAAATTTCACAGCCCTTGTTCACAGATAAATTTGGCATTGTGCTAAGCGCGTTACGAAAGGAGGTCTCAGATATGCAACGCCGCCTTGGCCCGTGTCACGTTTTTCCAGATAGATTTTTAATTAGCTTTTAAAGACACGGCAGGTGTATTGAGAGATCTTCTCAATGCAAACTAGTCACGAAATCTATAGTATTTATGTGATTAATTCTAAGTAAATTAGTTTGTTTTTACAGACGTTTATTGCTTTTATACTGCTATTGGGCATTGCATTACACAAATGTATTATTAAAAGTTGTAATCTACGCTTTAAAAGCGAATGGTACATAGAGTACGCCGCCCCTGTCATTATGTATGTCCAAAACGTCCGTGTCTTTAAGGGTTAGGCAGCCTAAGAGAGACTGCTCAGGGCCGGCTATCTCGGCTTATTACCAATGATTTTTTCCGAAAATCATTATCAACAATGCTTTTATACTTCTGCTACGAAAGGTACTATCAGCGCTCCTCAACACTTTTGCTAAAGGCCCGCAAATCGAAATTTGTGTTTAATAGGAAAATGCGCTTTTCTCAAAAACTATGTGACTTAGGGTAATCGCTATGATTTTCCTACAAAGATTAAGTTAACGTATACTAAGTCTAATTTTTTCATAATTTTAGTTTGAGTAGATTCGGAAATAGAGGGGGGGGGGGGGGCATATTTTTGCACTACATTCTCGACGATATCTCTGCAACTATAATTCCTAAAATTAAAAGAAATTTATTTTTGAGTTCAGCGATACCCCCACATAATAAGCAGAGAAAAGATTTTTTTCCCCAAGTAGCTTAATTAGCCCCTCTACATTTTCCCTAAATATATTTGTGAATGTTTAATAATCTGTAAATATGTGGGTCAATAGTCTTTATTACTTCCCCCAATTTGAACTTTCCACATTCCATAGTGTAAGCGTAAAATGTCTGTGACAGACGGACAGACAGACACAGGAGTGATCTTATAATGGTTCCGTTTTTACTTTTTAAGTACGGAACTCTAAAAATTAAATTGCCGTAGCTATCTTACATTGAGATGTGGTGAATAAGTAACTTTTATAAGTAATGAATATAAGCATTTAATGTCGTTCTTTATGGTGAATATGAGACAGAAATAGAAATTTTAAAAATGTTTTACCATTTGAAGCTTGAAGACTGTGCATATGAGACATGAAGATAAAAAACTTGTTTTTATGTGTAACATCGTTTTTAAATACTAGAATATCAGCATTCTTCAAAAATTTCTAATCACATTTTCTGTTCGACAGCAGCACATGTAGTGGTAAAAATAAAAAAATTAATTGCCGTAGCTAGTTTACATTGCGATGTGGTGAATAAGTAACTTTTATAAGTAATGAATATATGTAATTAATGTCGTTCTTTACGGTGAATATGAGACAGAAATAGAAAATTTAAAAAAGTTTTACTATTTGAAGCTAGAAGACTTTGAATATGAGACATGAAGATGAAAAACTTGTTTTCATGTTTAACATCGTTTTTAAATACTAGAATCTCAACATTCTTCAAAAATTTCTAATCACATTTTCTCTTCGACAGCAGCACATATAGTGATAAAAATAAAAAAATTAAATTGCCGTAGCTATCTTACATTGCGATGTGGTGAATAAGTAACTTTTATAAGTAATGAATGTATGTAATTATTGCAGTTCTTTACGGTGAATATGAGACAGAAATAGAAAATTTAAAAAAAAAGTTTTACCCTTTGAAGCAAGAAGACTGTGAATATGAGACACGAAGATAAAAAACTTTTTTGTTATTTTTAACATCGTTTCTTAATTTAACAAATCTTTTGCATATTACTTGGTGTGTATAAATTCTACAGATCTTATTATGATCTGTATAGGTATTATAGGGCTGCACAAAACATCTCCAGTACATTTCCGTTTATTGATGGAAAATGCTGAAAGGGAATTTTCACCAATGCTACGCATTCCCAACTAAACAAAATTTTAGCATTCTATGTAGTTTATATATAACTCTATAGATCGTATTCAGGGCTCCACTGAAGAATTCGGATATTTTTCCGATTATTGATGTTAGTTGCTGAAATTAGATTTTCAAATGCGTAATGCGTTTTACAAATTATTTATTTAGACATCATCTTTCACTTTATCAAATAGAGAATTTTTTTTTTTGTAGTATTCTGTATGAGTTGGAAAATGTTGCATAATCTATACTTTTTCGTTCTTGTTTAAGCAAGACATGATGACCACATTGCTATTACAGATTCTCACCAGGCAAACTCTGATTCATTTTTAATGGTCAAACATATTTTTACTAAGTTACAGCGGCAACAAAATTGATACCAAGAAATCTTTAAAATTATTTATCAAAAGGTATAAATAGTATTGCCTGTAAAAAAAAAAGATCAAGCCGAAGTCTTAAATGACGTCTATTACTTTGAAATTTAGTCAAAAGATGTGTCAGACATTCTAAATTATCAGTATATTTTTTATAGAATTTTGTGCATCTCTGCAAAAAATATAAAGCATTTGAATTTTTAAATATTTTCTTTTTTACTTCATCCCTGCTTAGCAACTAACACCTTTTCTTGCTGTGGAAATGCAAGATTGTGTTCAGCGTTTGTATAGCGTCTAGAACACATAGTGTGGAATCCGGCTATTCCAGTAATGCTATAAAAAGTTCTAAGCCTTGAATCGAGTAAATGTAGAACGAAGCTGTGGTACGAATGATGCTGTAATATGTAATTATGCTGTAATATCCTGGTCTCGCCTTGTCGCAACTTGTGCCAAACTTGTTAATGTTGTAATATCCTATTAAAGCTGTAATATGACATTATTATTTAATTTTCATGTATTACATAATGATCGCAGCAGCTTCTGTTGGCTCTTCACCAGCTTACACTATTAAACACTAAACATGTTCCACTAAACACCACTAAACACTTTCTAAATTGAATCCTTATAGAATGTTTACGTTTAAACTACCAGATGTCGCTGCGAACGCCATTTATCGTTGCGCATCGTTCAACATTTGTGGGATTCAGTATTTTTGCATATTTTGTTGCATATTAGGCACTATAACGTTAGATTTCTCAACCATACTACATCATCCATGGTATTAAGAAGGTGACGCAAAACTTTTCCAAAAGACTTAGATTTCTCAGATGAAATCGATACAAAATGTTTACAGCTGTACGTTGGTGCTCCTCGATTTTTCGTAATAAGACTATTTAAATTATTTTTTAAATACAAATTATCTCTGTATTCTATAACATAGGTAAACCTTATAAAAATTATGATAAAAGTACACCTGCCACAAGTTTGGTACCAGTTGCGGGAAGGCAGACCAGGATATTACCATACTACTAAATCAAGGCAACATTTTCTATATTGTATTTTCCTGTATATAATGATCCTGTATATGATCGATAACCCAAATAATAATTTGGGTGAAAGCTATGAAAGTTTATAGGGAGTGGTAATAATTTTTGGCTTAGGCATCACATTACTTTCGGCAGCGTTAGATTCTTTAGATCCCCATATTTCTACTCTAACAATAAAATAGTTTTAGGTAGTTTTCGTAAGAAATACTACCTATTGCAGTCGTTACCATGGTGCGGCTTTTGAAAAATTCCTTCATAACTTTTCATTATAGGACCCCAGGAACCCAAAATTACCCCCACCTAAAAAGTTTTTATATATAAATATATATATGTATGTATGTATGTACTAAATTTTGTCCGCACGATAAAAGTCGCAATTATGCACGGATCGTCTTCAAACTCGCCAACAACTTTGAGATGGCTAACATCTCGGCGGAGATTGAAAATGGGCAAAATCGGTCCAAGGGAATGTAAATGGGGGGGGGGGGTTCAAAATTTTGAATACCGTCTTAACAAGATTCTTTTAAAACAAGCTCTTACATAACAATGACAGGAAAAAATAAATATTTTTCGTTATAGCAGTTGCCAACAATAAAAAAACTATAAAATTCTCACCACAACAATTGCTTTTCTATTGCAAGATTTTCACGTGAAAAAAAATTAAATAAATAGTTTGACGAATTGAAAAAAAAATTGAATATTACGTCAAAAGTTTTCTAAAGCAAGAGTTCCGCATGAAAACTCAAAATGAAATAAATAGTTTGACGAATTAAAAAATATATATATATTGCGTCATATTGGAAATATAATGAACCTCAGCAGGTGGATATGTAACGTCATGTGAGTTTGAAGAAACGTATTAAAACAGGATAAAAACCCGACTATTGAAATATTTTAACACTTTAAGGTTCTGTGAATTTGCTTTAGCTATTTTTAAACCTATTCCGTATACATGCGTGTGTGTATTCGTGTATATTAGAATTTTCACAAAATGTTTGACTACCTAGAGCTCATTCTTAGCGAAGGAACTGGCTTTATCTCTAATCTTGATTTAAGTTTTGTTGGTGAATTTAGTACTTAGCTTCGAAATCTACCTCCGCCTGTAAGGCCGAGCCGGCAGGGATTTTTTTCCCCTTGTATCTGATAACGTAGGGTTTCATACTGCCGTCTCCTGCACTGCAGCACCTAGTTGCTGCTGCCATCGTTATGCATTTATAAAAATAGCGACTAGTTTTAGGCAGTGGACAACATGTGAACTGCGTTTTTTATTATGTCCATAATGAAAGAAATAGTAATCTGGCGCTAGAACATAGTTTTTAAAGCGTCAATCAATCATCATTTTCAGGCAAAATGCCTAAAAAAATATTGTTTTTATTCACAAAATAAAGAAAGCAATTTTTATTCATTGATACTAAAAATTTACATATTACAAATGGCTCATTATTCAAAGCATACTTTTAAGCGAAAAGAATTTTTAATAGAATACATAAAATTTTTAAAAAAACTTTTAGTGAAAAATAATCAAGTTAATATTTTTACTTCAAAAATTCTCATCTTTCAACAAAAAAGTCTTAAATATAATAATAAAAAAAAAAAAAAAATAAAAAAAAAAAAAAAAAAAAACGGATTTTAACATTTTTGCTGACCAAGTTTTTAATATATGATAGGATTTAAAAAATCAATAATTTGATTGAATTAACATAGCTACAATAAAATTTCTTTCATTTGATAATTTAATCAAGAAATGTTTTTTTTTAAATTAAGTAATTTTTCTGAAAAAAAAAACCCTTTAAAATATTTTCAATGTCTAGACACAGATTATTGACCTGTTGTTAGAAAATCCTTTTAATGTCACATTGATCATTAGTCACTTTGATATATGATTCCCAAAGGTTCTATTTCGAACTTTTACTCGAAAGTTAGTTCTAAAGAGGTTATTATATTTTCTTACAGTTCTCATTATTTTAGTAAGAAAAGATGTGTATAAGAAACCGTAAAAAACTGCTGAAAGAAGCCCCTATATAATATTGATTATTTTCTCAGACTGGTAGTATCTTTTGCTTTTTAATGACTACTTAAGGAGACTCGGTAAGCTATAAAACAAGAAAGAAAAGTCATGCATATAGCATCAATTATGAAACATTTTCCGACACATTCAGAATACTGCGCATTAATCGTTGGAAAAACATCAGACCTTTTTTGTTCATCCTAGTATATGAACTATTATATATTGCTATCTTATACTACATCGTACGCTAAAAGTTTGTTCAATTAAATGCATAGCAGAGTTTAAAATTCCTATTCAGCAATTGCCAACAATAAACGGAAATGTACTCTATATCCTTTGCGTATCCTTGTATATGATCTATAGAAGTTATACACACCAAGTAATATGCAAAAAATAAATGGTTAAATTTTAAAATGTGTACCTCAACAGAAAAACTCTGCCAGCAGTTATTCTTCATAAGTAGTACTGTAAAAAAATAATTTTGTGCGTCCCTTACAGGTCTGCAAAGGCCCGGGCGGGCAAAATTAGGACAATTTTTGTCAATGGGCCGGGCCGAGCAAACAAACAAAATAAACGGAATGGGGCTGGCCGGAAAAAAAAATTAACGGCCTGCAGGGCCGGGTCGATAAAAAAATTGAGCGGGACTGTCGGCCCGATATAAAATTTTACACGAAGCTTATAAAATATGAGACATTTTCAATAAAAATGACTTTCGCGAGGAGAATTATACATGTGCGTCACGAATCGATGCGAGTTTGACAACATCGATACAGAAACGTAACATGTCCATTGTAGAGATTGGCATCGGGCAGTTACATGGTGTCTTATCCCAGGTTTAATTGTTTGAGCAGACTCGTGCCGGACCGAGATCAGGCTTGCATTTGTTTTCTACATAGTTGTGCCGGGACGGAACAGGTCTTAATCGTTCTCAGAATGTGTGGGGAAGGCATTATGTTTTGTAAAAGTACGTATTAATAGCGATAATGAGCTTCTGTTAATAGTATCTTTGGTACCATAAGATGGTTCTGAAATTCACAGCTCAACAAGGCGAAACTTTCCGACACATTTTCTGACTCATTTTTAACTGTAAAGACATAAAATTGTAAGGCCTGACTATTGACAAGATTTAGAATCGAATAACATTTTCCATTTTTCATAAGTTACTTACAGAGATATAAAATATTATTGTCACTTGACTGCAGGTTTTCCTCCTTTCCCGTGCTATTTCTTCCGGAAATTCGATTCAAAACGATAACTTTGGTAATATTTTCTCAAAGATATATTGCTTTTATGGATAAAAAAACGCCATTTATATAGTCTCTGAATAAGAAAACCTGTCAATTTTATGCGTTTCCGAAAAGAAATGAATTCAGAAATGTGTCAGAATGTAGCTCCTTTGGATTTCAGAAAAGCCTTTCTTTCTTTTTAACCGATAAACAAGCCCTTACCTTCCGGATCGCCACAGCTGAACGAGTTTGATACCTAGTATCGGGGCAGTGACCGCCTAAAAATGACAGGGAAGTAGGCTAACTCTAGGATAGATGGCCATATTTTAAAAGATTAGAATAAAAATTCTTAGAGTGCAAATAAAAGAAATATTTATGCATATTTGAAATTATTATACATATACTCATCATATTTTGGACAAAAAATATTTAAATACAGAAAACAAAAAGTGGAAAATAAAATTGAAATTAAAGTGTCGGATGGCATCTCTCCTTCAAGCCGAGGAGAGATGGTCATCCAATACAAGAAAGAGAAAATGAAGTTAAATAAAAAAAAATAAAACATTTCAAGTAGTTAATCACGAAAAACACACAGAACTTTGTAAAGATGCAATTATATCACGGAAAATCAGTGAATAAAATCTTAATAAACAAAATTTCAAGCATAATTTCAATCCTTCTCTTTTCGTAAAATTTTACCACATTTTCGGCAAAGATCTTGATGGTTTGTACACGTTCCATGGAACCATTTCTGGCACCTTATGCATTGTATGCAATAATCCTTTTTGGTTGTGGTATTATATTCTTCTCCACAACCAACACAGTGATCCTCATCCAATTCTATTTCTTCGGAATCTGTAGAATCTAGTAATTTCGAATGTATTTCATCTTCTTCGCTACAGGAAATGTCACGTTTGTGGGTTTTTTTCGCGTTTATTTTAGACTTTTCACAGTTTTAACTTTATTAATAATTTTATCTGTTTCTGGAATAAACGTTTCCGAAGTTCATCATTTTCTTAAAAAAAAAAAAAAAAAAAAAAAAAAAAAAAAAAAAAAAACATAATTAGGCCCTATTATATTATTGCTATTGAAATATTTATATTAGTTAAAATTTAAAGAATTATATCAATTAATATAATTATAATCATAAAATATATATAATTATTAAAAAAAATAATTATATTTATTTAAAATTCTCACTCCTCATAATTTTGAAATATTGATTATAGGTGGCTATCTCTCCTCGATTTGATGTGGCCATCTCTCCTATAATTGATGGACAGATTGCAACCCAATTTAAACCGTCACTCTGCCATTGTACGTCTTTGTTTTAGGCTTAAAAGTAAAGATTGGATTATATACGTGGCTTAAAAGTCCTTATAGTAAACAAAAAATGTAACATAGGTACTGCAAAACATGCAGATACCTAACTCAACAAAAATATCCAATCACTAAATTAAAAAACATTAAAATTGCACTTTCTTTTTATATTTGAAAAACACAGCATCACGTCTCAATGAATGACACATTGAACTGTTTCTTACGAACAAAGTTTATGCTGTAATTTATGGTATAGTTTTTGAAATATTTAGACTGGCCATCTCTCTTCTATGGCTATCTATCCCAGAATTACCCCATTTTCACAAATCTACTTTTTGTTATGCAGATTCAAAAGTTATCATGTTTTTAACCCTTTATTCTAAACTACATTAATTTTTTAAGGAATCATTTAAATTTTGAAACGTCTAAGACTGTAAATAATCATTGATGTTACTGCGGTGTTTTTTCTGTTTTGCGAACACATATTAATCTAAAATATACTGTCAAATGTTCCCATAAATATGTGTGTAGTATTCGTTAAAAGAATCTTAATCGTATGTCAAGACAAAAACGAATTTTTTTGTAGGAAGTGAGTAGGGCCGGGCCTGTTTTCACTGATTTTTGTACTGGCTGTTCCTGGCTGCGCCGAGAACTGTGAAAATGTAAACGGGCCGGCCCGGGCTCGGGCAGAGCATTTAATTTTTACACCGGGCCGGACAGCAGGACGTCTCAATGAATGACACGTTGAACTGTTCCTTACGAAAAAAGTTTATGCTGTAATTTATGGTATAGTTTTTGAAATATTTAGACAGGCCATCTCTCCTCTATGACTATTTATCCTAGAATTACCCTATTTTAACAAATCTACTTTTTGTTATGCAGCTTCAAAAGTTATCATCTTTTTAACCCTTTATTCTAAACTACATTAATTTTTTAAGGAATTATTTAAATTTTGAAACGTCTAAGACTGTAAATAATCATTGATGTTACTGCGGTGTTTTTTTCTGTTTTGCGAACACATATTAATCTAAGATATACTGTCAAATGTTCCCATAAATATGTGTGTAGTATTCGTTAAAAGAATCTTAATCGTATGTCGAGACAAAAATGAAATTTTTTGTAGGAATTGAGTAGGGCCGCGCCTGTTTTCATTGATTTTTGTACGGACTGTTCCTGGCTGCGCCGACAACTGTGAAAATGTAAACGGGCCGGCCCGGGCTCGGGCAGAGCATTTAATTTTTACACCGGGCCGGGCCAGGACCGAGTCTGGAAATTCCGGCCCGTTCGGACCTCTGGATTCGATGTAAATGAATGATACATTATATGCACACCAGATTCTACAGTAAGCGTTTGATATCATCCACACTTTAAAAGGCTAATCTTATTAAAATATTTCAAACATGTTGTAGGAATCTTCTCCAAATGGCATTCAAATTGTGAATAACTTAATGGGGATGGCAACACTCCAAACGAAATTATACTTGCTCAAGATTTGGAAACTGCAATCAAAACCTTGGGAATGGTCTGGAAGCCTAATGAACACTAATTTATTTTCTAGGTATCGGTAAACCAACATAATGTGTATACTAAACGAAAAGTTTTATCTACAATTCCAAAGTTGTGTGACCCATTTACTATTTTTACACTAATTCAATATGCATGTGTATAAATATACATGTATAGAGGTTCCCAGAGCTCATTTTCGTTGTTTTTTTAGTGATTTCGGTATATGCGAGTCGTATGTGAGTGTGTGAAAATTAACAAATAGCTCGCAAAGTATGTTTTCTATGGAACTTCCATTTGGTGACTATGTTATAGGCTACTGTCGCAAGAACTGTATTCATTTCCGAAGGAATCAACCGACGGGTTGGTAAACCATTTTTCCAACGACTTTTAAACTATTCTGTTACTTTAATTGATAAATCATTTTACTTACTATAATTAAACATGAAAATTATTTTTATTGCTCGTGTTCATTTGATACCGATACAACAAAAATGATTCAGCAGAACTTGGCTAAATTCAGTAAAACCTTTTATTTATTTATTTTTTTAATTTATAGGCCTTACTTTAAGCAGAGGTGAAACGAAAATGTATTAAAAATTATATTATTAATTTAAAAAAATGTGAATAAAAGCGCACGTTTTCTTTAAAACACGAGGCAATTTTCCCCTGTGGAAAGATTTCATCTTTGAAAAATTAGCGTCCTAAGTTTTTATTAGAACGCACGATAATTCTCTAAAGTGTTTGGATTTTTATGGCATTTCGTAAAAATGTACTACGGATGTCTAAATTTTCGGTTGTCTAAAATTTCGGATGTAAATTGCCACTCGAGATAGTTTAATTAACGGATCTTTGTGATATCTCATGAAAATGTATTACAAATGTTTAATTGTTTGGATGTCTAAAAATAGGGGAGACCGGGGCTAGTTGGCACAGGGGTAAGTAGGCGCAGTCCTCATAAATCGCAAGTTTGTGGATAGATTGCGCAACCAGTCACAGAGTACCTTTCTTCTTGCTTTTTACAATCCTCATTGTAGTTTTGCAGCGTTACCTACGTGCAGTGGACATTTTTTACGACGTTTCTGTTTTTTGCACTCATAAGTAATTTTTTGTTGCTTCATTCTTTTTCTAATTTCTAATACTTATCTTCGATTTAACTTGTGCAGTTTTTCTTAGTGTATGATTAACTGTACCTACCCCATATGTGATTTATTTGGATTATTTATGCTTAGATGGTTACGTGTCCCTTTTGTGAAGAAATTTATTATGGGGCTAATAGGGGCATTGAACACGGGGCAAGTTGGCTCGATGTCTGGTGTGTGCTGGTAGCTTGAAAAACAGCAAACACCGAAAAAAGTTGTTACAATGGCAGATATTGGGCACATGAGGCTTGTCCAAACGGAGACACTCGATTTTTTACTTCTGACAACTGTAAGTCTGATGATGATATCGAGTAGGATAGAAGTTTCTGAATGTTAATGTTTTGTTCATAATTTTTAGTCTGTATGTAATTTAGAATTTATATAATAATAAATCTATATAATATTATATAAATCTATATAATTTAGAATTTATATTGTACGGCGATAACGATTTGTTTAAACTTACTCGTAATAATGAAATTGATTTCTCTTAACTGCGTGTCTTATTTGAGTTTCATTTAATTTTTTATAAAGCGTATGCCAACTTACCCCATAGGTATAGGCAACTTGCCCCGTGAAGGAGTAGGTTGGCGTACAATTTTCCTTTTTCTGTAGGCTTCCGCTAAACATAAGCTACAAAAGCTACAAACTCAAAACTCCGGGGTATTTATAGCCCCATGACTGTTCTTTAAAAGTACAGTTAAAGTTTCATAAAAAACTTAAACAAAAAATTAATAAAAATGAATAACTAAAAACTGCGCTTACTAACCCCGGTCTCCTCTACGGTTGTAAATGAAAAGTTATATTACAAACTAGTAGACCCACCCGGCGTTGCCGGGGTTTCCTAAATAATAACCTTAAACAAAACTTAAGTTTGTATGTTTTTATATTTGGAAATTCTTTTAAATGAACCTAATTTCGGAGGGCCCATTGCCTTCCGCAGCGTCTAGTGTGTTCCCATCAAACTTCTTTCCGAACGAACCACCTGTAATCTAGATCCCCACTACCTATGACAGCATTTACCAGAAGTGCCCGCACGTGCGGAGACAATCGAAAACCAAGTTGAGTGAGCCAGACTTCGTAGGAATCAAGGCTACAGAATCTAAAAAAAAAGAAAAAAAAGAATGCACCATTAATGTTAGAAAATGTTGGTAACTAAAGTCTAAGATAAAATTTCATAATAAAGAAAGTAGTTGAATTGTAATCTAAGTTGAAGGAAGCAAATCCTGTTGAAATTGGGCCTTTAAACCACAGGAAATACCGCGCCACCAAGGGGTGGAAGATGCCTCCTCACCTTGTAAATTTCATGAATTACTGTTAGCATTAACACGATTTTTAAGAAACTGGTAAAATCCCTTATCTAAAGTTACCTTTAAAATAATGCGATTTTTAATTTACGGCTGTTGTGAGTAGACGTAAATTAATGCTGAAAAGGGAGATTAATGTTCGGAAAAGGTGGTAGCTGAGGTATAAAGAAAGAACGGGCCCTGGAGGACAGGGTCTTAACTGGAATGTAGTTGGGTATAAGAAAATTTTTTAGGGGTTTTAAAGTAGCTAGAAGACGCTAAAACTATGTTAAAGAAAATTGCAATAGGATAGGACAGTTTTTAAAGAAGCTGCAACAAAGGCCCCAAGAAGACGATTAATATTCAAAATTGTTGGTAGCTGAAGTCTGCAAATTTTTTTTTGTTGTTCATGTAGTAGCTGGAACCTAAGAAATTGTTAGAAAAAAAAATGTTTGTGAATTGGGCCATTTTTAAGGGAGCTATAACAGAGGGCGCAAAAGGGCCCAACTGATAGTTGAGAGCAAGACCCTAAACTTGAAAACAAGTTTAAATGTTTTAGTACTTAGCGTTTTAGACCTTCAATTAATCAAAATTAATCATAGGGTATGAAATAATCATTAGAATAATATTTTAAAGAAATGTGCAAAAATGGGGTAAATGCTTAAAAGGGGGCCCTAGAGCCCCGATAAAAACATGAGAGTGCTGGTCTAAGGGGAAGAGTCCAAGGCTCAATTTTAAAATTATGAATGAGAAGGTGAGAAAATTAGGGTGTAAAAAATGCATAGAAACTGGAAAATAACTAAATGGAAAAATGCTTCCAAAAATGAAGATCGGATTAAGATGGGCAATTTATTAATAATTTATGGTTCAAAAGCTTCAAGGGACCTTGTACCGGGCCCCAAGGGGGGAGGGGCTTAAGTGACATGTAGTTTGGTATAAATACACTTTCTAGTAGTTGTTAATGTAATCTGAGGACGCTAGAACTATGGTAAAGAAAATTGCAAGTAATTCGGATAGTTTTTAAAGAAGATACACCAAGGCCCTCAAGACGATTTATATTCAAAATTGGTGGTAGTTGAAGTCTGAAATATTTTTTTGTCGTTTATGTAATAGCTGGAGAACCTATAAGAAGTTGTTAGAAAAAAAAGCTAGTGAATCGGACTATTTTTAAGTGAGCTATAATAGGGGGACCAAAAGGGGCCAACTGATAGTTGAGAACAGGACCCTAACAGGAAAACATGTTACAACGTTTTAGTACTTAGCGTTTAAGATCTTCGATTAGTCAAGATTAAGCATAGGGTATGAATTAAAAATTAGAATATAATTTGAAAGAAATGTGCAAAAAATTGGGGAATTGTTTAAAAAAAAGCCCTAGGGCCCCAATAAAAATATGTGAGTGTTGGTTTAAGGAGAAGAGTTCAAGACTCAACTTTAAAATTACGCACTGCGAAGGTAAGAAAATTGGGGTGTGAAAAACGGATGGAACACAAAAAAATTAAGGGGCCCTGGATCGGGCACTGTGGGACCCTAGACGGGCCCATGATCTTAACTGGAATTGAGAAACGGGAGAATAACTAAATGGAAAAAGTATCCCAAAAATAAAGATCGGATAAAAACAAAGCAATTTATTAACAATTTAGTGCACTAAAACTTCAAGGTTCCCTGTACCGGGCCCCTTGCAAGGGTGCCAGGGTCTTAACTGAAATGTAGAAATGGGGCAGAAGCTGAAAGGAGAATTCACCCCAAAAACGACGTAGATCGGATGTAGAAAGGAGCATTCACTCCAATTCCACCCCAAGAGGAGAATTCACCCCTGCTGAAAGGAGAATTCACCCCAAAAACGATGTAGATCCGATGTAGATCGATGTAGAAAAGAGGCATGTTAATTACAATTTAATGCACTAAAACTTAAAGAGAACCTGTACTGGGCCCCTTGCAAGGGTGCCAGGGGGTTAACTGAAATGTAGAAATGGGGCAGAAATTGAAAGGAGAATTCACCCCAAAAACGATGAAGATCGGATAGAAAAGAGGCATGTTATTAACAATTTAGTGCACCAAAAGTTCAAAGGGCCCTGTACTGGGCCTCTTGCAAGGGTGCCAGGGTCTTAACTGAAATGTAGAAATGGGGCAGAAGCTGAAAGGAGAATTCACCCCAAAAACGATGAAGATCGGATAGAAAAGAGGCATGTTATTAACAATTTAGTGCACTAAAACTTCAAGGGACCCTGTACTGGGCCCCTTGCAAGGGTGCCAGGGTCTTAATTGAAATGTAGAAATGGAGCAGAAACTGAAAAGAGAATTCACCCCAAAAAAGACGAAGATCGGATAGAAAAAAGGCTTGTTATTAACAATTTAGTACATAAAAACTTAAAGGGGCCCAGGGGCCCCGGTTCTTAAAAAATTAAAAAACTGTGTCTAAATACATTTTAAGCTAAAAGTTGGAAAATTGATATTTTCCTCGTTTTCCCTCTTATACTTGGAATGCAAGAGGGAAATTATCATTATTTGTAAGAACTATTCAGAAATAGAAAGAAAAATTCAATAGTGACAAGAAAAATATGTAAGAATAATTCATATAGCCCGACGACAAGAGATTGTTGACATGGAATGAATTCCCGTCACTGCAGACTTTTCACTGAGACCATTATTTTGTCCGCACTAATTGAAGTTCTCAGTAAACGACGTAAACGTTTGAAGGGTGAAAAATAATACCTTTTGTTAAATATATTGAATTCAGTTTTTGACTAAAATTAAATAGGTTACCAACCTAGTACTACAATAAATAAATTGTCCTTTAATTTAGTAATATTAGTTAAAAAGCAAGTTAATGACAATTTGCAGATACAAAAGAATAAATTACTGACGACAAACGAAATATACAAAGACATTGCCGAATGTAATTAACCATAATTAATGTAATATCTCACTTTTCTTTGAGTTAAAAATGAATTTTTTCTCACATGAATTTTTTATTCGTTTTCTAGTTTTGTGACATACTTGGAAGTTTAGACGCTTATATCGCATTTTATTGATAATATCGTCTAACAGTTATTAGAAATTTTTGAATCTTAAACTTTTTTGTTTGTAGAAAGTTTTCTTTGTCTTCATTATTGTCACTGGCATATCGCACTTTCATTTCATTTCATTATTGGTGAAAATATAACCACTATCTGATGATAAATAAATCACGCAATCAGTGAATAGCAAGATTAATTATTACGTACAATAACATTTCAGAGTTCTCATCTAAATAAAATTAGACTATAAATTAATATGAACTCATAATCTTAAAATGTTGCAACATGGAAACTAAATTGTGTTTATCCAAAATGAACGATAATATCATTAAATCAAACAAGACTGTTTCCCGCCAGAGGTTGTGCAAGCGATACCACGTGACTGACTTTAATGAACTAAAAACTCTTCTGATGATTTATTATTATGCTTTCTGTCTGTTAAATGAAAATATGTAAAACTAAATTGCTGCCGAAAAGTGCAGCGTAACATGTAATTATACGAAACCTTAAGCACTGTAAAATTTAATACTTAATATACCCTTAATTAATTTTAATATAATTCAACAATAACAAATCAGCATCACGAGTGACTTCATCATGTGTGAAATTATTTAACAAGATCTTTTTTCTTGCAATTTAGCGCCCAAATAAAATAAATGGATTACACAGAGAAACCAACTTGGATAAAATACGGTCTTGCAACAGAGGATTTGCTGATGATAGATATGAACAGGTAAGAGCTTTAATTTACCTATAACACTTATAGTTAGATATTTTACAATATTGGCCAGAATATATTATCTATACTTCTTTTATCTAAATGTGAGGGCGCGAAACCTACTGTGCAATAGAGGTGGCATTTTTGCCAACAATTATTGCACTTTATAACCTATAACACTTATAGTTAGATATTTTACGATATTGGCCAGAATATATTATCTATACTTCTTTTATCTAAATGCGTGGGCATGAAACCTACTGTTCAATAGAGGTGGCATTTTTGCCAACAATTATTGCACTTTCTTGTAATCTCAATAACCGAAATTACATCAAAGTTGATTTTATAAAAAAATGTGTACAAAAGCAGCTTCAGTTCTACTCGGTCGTTTTGGGAAAAAATTGTCCACAATATCCGATGAGGAGTACGCTTTAAGAAATGCATTTTAACATTAGTCGCAAATATAGAATTATGGGGAAATCGAAATTTTCATCATTGAGAGGAGATACTTCTTTTTTCTACCTTTACATTTTTATATTCCCTATAGTCTGTAGATTATCCGAGTGCAACGATTTGGTCAAATTCGAAATCCTTTCATAGTTATTGAGCGCTTTAGCGTAACGAATCCGTAGGCTTACATTGTTTTGATTCACTACAAACGCATTTTATGTAAAATGACTTTTTTTCAAACAGAGCGGGATCAGAACGCAAAAACTATTAAACCGATCTTGCTAATTATTTTTTAATTAAAGGTGATATAATTTATTGGAGCTTGAACCACTTTCAACTATTTGTATAAAGAATAAATATTTTTAGAACCACGCCAAAAGTGCGAAAAAAAAATAGGTCAGAAAGAGACCTTTTTATTAAATCGCTGCCACTTTTTTAATTCTCAACTTATTGGTCTTAAAGTTCTAATACCCCATACAATATTATCTACTTTTATAATCCTTAGCGGAACTTGTTTGTAAAAAACTTTGGCAATCTATCGGACCCTGTCCAATTGGAAGGGCACGGCGCGCACTGGAGCTAAAATCTTGATTCCCATTCCGACACATAAAAATATATTTATACAGAGTAATTAAAAAAAGATCTAGACACAGTTCAAAAGATGGCACTGCACACAAAAAATGAACCATTTTTTTCAAGAATACAGGATGTCTCACTTCAATCTGAAAATAACTATCATTTATAACTTGAACTACAGTAAACTTTTTTGAAAGCCATTGTTAACATTTTGTATCACCAATATATATGCATACTATCACCAATACATCTGCTTTCATATCTGCAACCATAGATTAACATACAAGATGGGACATTTAAGGTAAAATCTGTAATGGCAACAGTACTAGCGTCACTACCGACAAGGAGGAAAAATTAACAAGCCTACAAAATTTACCTACGTTGAAGAAATATGTTTACGCGCTATGTTTTGAATATCTATTCTTTCCTAAAACGAACTAACGGCAGACAATATTGTATTTATGCTTTATTTATTTAGCTGCTTTTTTTAATCGTGCTTGTATCGTTCCCCTTTAACTTACAAAATGATAATTAGAGTAATAATATAAAAGAAAAACCCTAGTAAATTCTGTTAAGAACGTAAATATGTAAATTTATGAGATTAAATTCTAAAATAAGAAATTCAGGTAATGTGTTAATTTATTCATATCGAATAAAATTTTATTGAGTGTCATGTCAGTACCTCTATTTATTTTTAAGTTTTAGATTTATATAATTCTAAAAATTTGTCGAAAGGAATTTTTCCCCATCTGTAATTTTATTATTATTTCTTATATGTTAATATTACAAATAATATTGAAATGATTGTACGCTATTTACATTAAAAACAATATTTTTATTTTTTCTGTAAGAAAGTGAAAATGCGTAAATTTTAAAAGATTATTGTAACGATTGTTTAATACGTTAAACTTCATCAATTAATAAAACATCGGCTATAAAAATCCTCCTACCAAATTTAAATATTTATGAAATTTTCTGGGACTTGTAGAGTGCAATGTTTCGTATATTATTTTATTACACCATTGGTTTTTTTGTAGCTTTAAATCCAATTATATCATATTTACTTGATATATAGCATTCAAGACGAAATTT